>JAOANR010000003.1:38797329-39442046 GCA_030278955.1 Hygrophila difformis | reverse complement strand
GGTCATCTTTTTGTAATATTTTCAATGCGGGTCTTACACTCCTTCCTCATATGACTATCTCGGCCACATCTATAACATGTACCCGGCTTGGGGCATCCCCTAGCCAAGTGGGGCTTGTTGCATTTTGGGCATTGTGGTATGTACCCTTCATGGTTTCTAGTACCATTGTTGGCCCCTCCTTTGTTTCCCTAGACGGGTCGATTCTGCCCACCTCGAATATTGCCTTTATTGTTGCTGAGGTGGTTGTTGTTGCTGCTGCTTCCTCGGTTGTCCCGAATCCTCTTGTCCTGTCCTTGGAACCCGCGGCTAGACTCCCCGGCTTTTCTCTTCATCTGTTGTACACGAGAAACTGCGACAGCTCGATCGTAGATCGCTTGGAGGGTAGGATACTGAACTCCAGCCACCACTTCTCTAATGGAGAGGTTTAATCCCATTTCGAACTTCTGTGCCTTCTCGGCATCGGTGGAGACTAACTTAGGAGCAAATATGACTAACTCCTTGAATCTGACATAGTATTCTTGTACAGATTGTGCTCCTTGTCGTAACGATAGAAACTCTTCATACATTGCTGCTTTGGTACTCATCGGGTAAAACCTTTCTCTTAGAGCTTCTGTAAAGTTTTCCCATGTATACTCCTCATCATCATCTAGCTCTCTCTTCTGTAACTGCCACCAGTCATCTGCATCACCTCCTAAAAAGTACGAGGCTACAGTAATCTTCTGCTCATCTGGGCAACGGGTCGCTTCGAGTAGCTTGTTGAAACTTTTTATCCAATCCTCCAATTTAGTAGGGTCCTCCTGCCCATCATAACGAGGTGGTCTGTATTGGTTCACCACTGCTAGGTGATTGAGCTGGGCTTGAGGTGGCGGCACAGCTGCTGTGGCTTGATTAATTTGACCCTGACCCAAGGCAATGAGCATTTGCTCAATGATCCTTAGGCGATCATTGTCAAGCGAGTTTGGCGTGTTTCGATTCTGAGGGGTTTGGTTGTTGGGTGCTCCCTGATTAGGAGGTACCATGTTGTGTCCAACGCCCTGATTGTTGGTGATGTCAGGGTGATATATGTTGTGTGCAGGTGGTACAGCTTGTTGATTGGATACACCCGGTGCTGCTGGCACTTCGTGGTTAGTCATGTTCGGATTTTGGTGTGGCTCCATGTTGTTGAGGGCATTAACACTTCGGAGGGTTTTTCTAGTCCTTGCACGGGGTGCCATTCTGCTAAGGATGGTTAAGCAAGAGTGAGTTCAAGTCTAAGGGATGATTATGTCCTAAAACTCGATAGGTCATAGTATAAGGATGAGTTAACGCAGAAATGTCTAAGTTAGGAGTATGACTTTATTTAGAGATTAACCAGAAGGAATGAAATAACAAGATTTATTTCATAAATCTAGAGAATATTACAAGATAGAGAATTTAAAAAGAGCACTTATAATAAGGTCAAATGACTTAGTATATCATAACAATATATATTTTTTTTAAAAAATTTTTTATAAAAAATGATGCATGCTCATGAATGCATATGTCCCCACCCCAAAAATAATTTCAAAGTTTCAAAATTTAACATAGCCCATATGGGCCTTTGAAAAATATTTTGCATATTTCTTTCTCAAAATGGACTTTTTTTTTTTATCCATAAACCGGAGTTAAACTGTCGCATCCCTTAGTCAAGCTCGCCTTGTTGCTAACTTAACCAAGAAATGTTAAGATTAGAGGGTACCGCCTTCTAAGTAATTTGCCAACTAGTTAAAATATAGAGCTACAAAGTTGATTCCCAGGAAAGAGACTGGTAGAGCCACCGGCTGACGGGCAATCTTTAAAAACCAGACTCCTTAGACAGAATCAGCTCATGCAGTTCTATATTTAACAGTTTACAAATACTTAGAGTTTAAAAATACGCTCTGATACCACTCTGTAACACCCCGAAATTCATCCTCATAAGGTTTCAGAATGTTACCGCCACACTTGTCAGTCAGGCTCGCCCTTTGGCTAACTTAATTGACAAGTGCTACGGCTAAATATCTTCACATATAAATTTTTGTAATATGGACTTTAAAAATTATTGCCAATTTTATAAAATATAGTCATAAGAAAATTTAAAGTACTTAATACCAAAGCCATTGTTCTTTCTCACGCGGAAGCATAAGGCAATATATAAGACATTAATAATTAAAAGTACGTGGTTCCTTAAAGCAACAATCTTTTTGATGAAAGGTAATCCCATCCCCAAATGCTCATGTCATGAGATGCAGTTCACATGTCAGCTCCAATATCTGTAAAAAGATAACACAACAACTTTTTATCAGTACAATGGTACTGAGTAAGTCAACCCGCTCCACTTTAAGAAGTGGATTTTAAAATAATGGTTGACACTCATTTAAAAATAATTTTCACTTTTTCTTTTAAAAAGGATCACACACATTACCTTTAACAAAATAAATAACTTTCATTCTTACCATTGTAGCAACTATGCACAAGAGGACACCATTTTCCATATATCGTATCATATCATATCATATCATATCGATCATAAGTCATGATCAGCATGCAGCGGACTCATATACAGACACACTCCGGAGCCTCGGGTAACCCATCACGGATACACCCAAGAGTATAGACTCATACATGCAACAACGCCGTTTTGGCACAATTTATCAACAATGCCGTCTGGCATATTTAGAGGGGGAGGCCCCGCAAGACACATCCCTAGTGCATTAGCCCTCTATCAAGTATGGCATCTTACTCAAGTTAATAGTGCACAATGGATTTAAAAGAGTTTTCCACAATTTTCCACATAATATCCTCTTTTAAAGAATTTTCAACAATCTCAAGGGAGTAACCTCATCACAAGGGCATTCAATAATGCCAAATATCATTTCAAAATTTAACTCCCATATCAATATCTCATAGATATGAAAATATCATTTCATGGATCTCAAAATCCAACAATTTCTCATTTGGACCAAATATCAAGTCCAATGTCGCAATTTACGCCAAGTCAGTTTAAAAATTCATATGAAAGGCGATTGCTTTGAAATTTAAACTGTAGATACTCAACACATAGTTGAACAAGTTTCATGTTTTACACTTTTCAAAATAAGGTATGGAAATAGTTCAAAAATTGAGTTCTTTTCAGAACATGTATTCTGTCAGAAATTCAATGGTGACTCTATAATTTTCAACAGGTTTTAAAAATAGTAATTTGCGACCAAAAATTCTAAAATTTTACTACAAGGTAGATAACATATAGATAAATATTTTTCATGAATAAACCATTTAGGTTTGAAACACTTAAGACCTTCAAAAATGAGGATTTCAGAAACACTATCATTTCTTAGATTTCAACAAAAAGAGATTTCGACCTTTCGATAAAGCGGATCCCATAACTTTTTCATATGAGTTCTAAAAATTATAAAAGTTTCCAGAAATATACTCAACTCAATAAGGAACAAGTTTTATGAAGGAACCTTTGAGGTATAATGAACCAAAATATTTTAAAAAGATGGATCATTACGTAAACGAAAAACGGACAGATTTTGGTATAATGAGGGAATTCTAATTTTGTACTCTTAAAACATGGATGAGGATCTCCAAACTTAAAGAGAGAGTGTTAACTTACAGAATAGATGTATAAGACCAAGGAGATTCAAAGATAATGGCCGTTATAACACAAGATTCGCACCACAAATTACGGGTTTCGCTGAAATTCGACAAATAGAGGGAAATCAATTTATAGTATAAAAATAAAAGATTTAGATCTCTAAGATACAAGTTTCAAGGATGATATCTTACTAACCAAGTGTTGAGAAGAATTAGAACTCTTAGAATGATGAAGGTTGCCAAGCCTACAAGACTCCACAATCCTTAAGATATGCTCACTATGTGGGAGAACTTTGAAGAATAAAATGGGTAGTGAATTTGGCTAATGAGATAGATGAGATTGGTGTGTTTGAAGGCTAGAAACTCCCTCTATTTATAGGCTAAGATTTGAACAATTGAACATGACACATTGTGAGAGTGATTACAACCTCACCAATCATCCAATTAAGTGTGTCTTGAGCAATAATGGTTAGAGTATTTGTATCCACTCATTTGGTCCTTATAGCCTAACAAAGAGGCTATTAATTTGGGAGGCTATTAATTTTGTCCATCATGTTGTCTATTAACATAATGGTTTGCCTATTATGGAGGCTATTAATCTTGGTGGGTTCAAGAGATAATTGATCACCTTTCTTTGCTAGCCATTCATCCAAGACACTTGTTAATTATGTTGATTTTTCATCTATTTGTTTAGGAAGAAAATTTCTTGCAATTGCTTTTTAACCTTATATTTGTGTAAGTAGTGTATCATGAAAATGATTGAAGTATTAGCTTGTCTAGAAAAATCATTATTCTTGCCATTATTTAGTGGCATGCATTTATACTCAATGAGTTGGATATGATAATATAATATTTATTTATTTATTTCAAGTATTGTATTTATATTAATGTGCTTTCAAAAAGATAATAATAATATACTTGCATGGTTTTATTTTATTCATAACAATACTCAAACCACAAAGTCTTCATGTCATCATCAAATAAAAATTATAATCTATGAATATATTTTCTTATATATAAAAGTTAATTCTCATAGATTCACATAAAAACTCATACTTTTATTTTTATAAAAATTTATTGGTACTTAAAATATTCACATACTATCCTCATAAAAATTTTCAAGACCAATGTGTATATATATAAAAACTTATATATATAATTTAAACAATAGATTTAAAAACTATATAATTCTATTACCCTTGATATTGAAATTCATATTTCTTTTGGAAAAGACAAATTTACATATATAGTTTTTCAAGTGTTGTTTTGTAGAAAAAAAACAATATACTAATTCTTTAAGCAAGTGATTAAATATTTAATAAAAGTCTCTTTAGTGAATTACAATTATTTCGGGTAATTTCTATGGTATTACAATCCACCCTCCTTAAGAATCAACTTCGTCCTCGAAGTTTTAATGAAAACTACTATGGCAATCTAATATGCGGAATATAAGATAAAAGTTAATGGAAAAGGAAAAAAATAGGAGATTTTGAACATACCCTATCAAGATTGTGTCGGGTGGTTACACTTCTGATGTCCGGGGTTCCAAGAAATTGATTCAACCATTCTGGTGAGATGTCTATCATGTGACCCCGGACCCAGGTTGTTCTGTCGTCGGCATTGATGTTGCAGAAGAATTCCCTTGTCAACTCAACAAGGCCATCTTCGTCATGATGCAGCATAAAGCTTCCCCACTCTTGATTTCTGTAAAAAGTCTCGACAGTGGGGTGGAGCAAAGCATCCTGTCTGAACCCCTTATCAGGCACTATCATTTTCTGCAGCTTTGCATACCGTTCTGCCCTTTCCTTGTTGCCATTGAACTTGATTTGCACTTCTTCTTCACTTAGCTTCTTTTTCTCATACTGTTTTGATCCCATTCTGTGCCTTACAGTATGCTCAGACCAAAACTCAACTTGCCGGATAGACCCGACTGATTCATCCTCGCTCGAATGCCAGTCTGTTTGGTCGTCTCCTTCTTGCGGTTGCTCATCCATTGGTTCAACTTCATGTGCCCTCTGATTTGACTCTCCTTCTCCATGAGCTGTTTCTCCTATAAGCTCCTCCTCATCCTCCCTAATTCTTGCAGCTCGTCCTACAGGACGTTGGAGAATAGGCGCCATCTGATCCATGAATTCTTGCTCCTCTTGTCGAGCTTCTTCTTCTGAATTATTTCCATCTGCAGCTTCAGTCACAATTCCTTGAACATTTTCCTTAAGCGCAGAGGCCATGGGATGGTCGCCTGGCTGCCTTTCCAATGTTTTGGCCAGTGCTACCGGATCAATGGAATCTTGTGGCCCTTCTGAATGTTCAGCTTGGTGTGACGATCCTTCTTGAGTGATGACTGCCTCAATTCTGGCCGAGCCAACAAGAGGATCAATGATTCGGGATGCTTCTGTGTGATGTCGGATTTGTTCAGGCCCCTCTCCTCTATCGATCCTTGCTTCGATCTGTTCGTTAAGCCTTTTCCTTATATCTCCCCGGATAGTCTCAGCATCATGTGCAGTGGGGCCAGTCCATGCAGGAGGTTGTTCTTCTTTAATTTTCAATCCACGCCCTTGCACTTCTCCAGTGATCATCAAATCTTCATCATCTCCCTTCTCTTCTTCCACCTCTGTTGATTTCCTCGTCTCCAATTCCGCTTGGAGCTTTTCAGCAATTTCTTTGTCATGAGCTTCTTTCTTCTTCCTTTCCTCCTCGGCTTGAGTTTGCTGAATATTCTTTCTAATCTGCTCCTCTTCTGCAGCTTTCTTTTCTCTTTCAGCTTGTTCTTGCTCATCTATTTTATCCACTCCCGAACCTCCTATTTCATTTCCTTGCTCAACCAGACCGGCTAGTGCATTCTCTTGTTCCTGCAATTCTCTAGCTAGTGCAGCATCGCGAGCAATCAGTTCTTTTCTTTTAGGCGGTGGTGGTGGCATTATTCCCTTGCCTCTATCTTTTGGGTCTGCAGGTGCTACCACTTTCCTAGCAGTTGGCTCAGGTTCTTTGATCACAACTTTCTTTTCCGGAGCCCTTGTCGGTTTCTCCTTGTCTGCTAACTTCACCAATTTCTTCTTGGGCTGCTTTGGAGGTTCGGGTTGAGCTGTGGTTGGTGCTGCAGCAGGTGTTGGCATTTCAGACTGAGTTGGCTGCACTGGGGTCTGAACTGTTTCTTGCTGTACCACAGGCTCGGTGGTAGTAGCTTTCTGCACTTCAGTTTGCCCTCTTGGTGGTAAAGCTGAAGCTTGTACTGCTGGTTGGGTAGGCTGTGGTTGGCGTCAGGAGGAGGGGTAGAGATATAAGAATCCACCAGAGCATCCGGGTCTTCCTGGGCTTCTTCCTGGGCTTGCTGTGTCCCAAACAACCTGTGTGCGTATCTCAGATAATCTTGCACAAATGTCTGACTTGTGATCCGCACCAGTTTGAATTCCCATGCCTTCTTGATCCGTGTGCAAAATAGGCTTCTAATTTTGTGGTTATAGTGCATGACTTTTGTTCTGTTTTCCTCTTTCCCATACTTCAGGGCTTCTCTATCCATTTCCATGAGGAGTTCAAGATATGAAGTTCTGTATTGCTCCATCATGGTGTTGATCATATCCCTTTCCAGCTCTTCTGTCACATAAGTCACGCTTTGCGCCATATCGTACTTCAGATATTCCCCTGCCTCAGCCTCAGTCATCAATCGGAGTTGCACCTTTTTATCTGTCATCACCGACCAATTTTTGTGCTGCACCTCATAAAGAGCTTTCTCCCTTAATTCTCTGATGTGCTCGGGAAATCCAGGATCCACCTCATTTCTTTTCTCGGTTGTTCTCGTCTGGTCAAACCGCTTGTTTATGAAAATCGTCTCCGAATTGTCCTCATCTGGCAGTGTCAGTCCTTTATCCAGTCTCTTTTGTGTTATGAACCCTTTCCCTTTCCCCCACAGATATGTCATCTCATGCCATTCCTTTCGAGCTGCATTGATTTCTTCTCTAAATTTGTTCAGCATAGTGGAGTTCCTTTCAGTGTTGAACTCCTCAATTCTTCTCAGCTTGTGGAGTAGGTTGTAACTCATTTCCCTATGCCTCTGTTTGGCTTGGATGGTCACCCATCTTTGCTCTTCCCTGCCCATGTTGTAAAATAAGCGCGGGTTCCAGATACAGGGGAAGGCTTCGTGCATCGAGATGGCTCCCTTCCCAGTATTTGACTCACCTGTAAAGGCTTCTCCACAAACTGCAATCGTACTTGGGGATCTATTGGCTGATCGGGGATGAGTATGTCATAATTTGAGATTGGAATTCCCACTGTTCCATCTTCTAAATGACGCTGCCAGCAGCTGTGTGTATTTGGTATTTCAATGTAATCCTTTCCAGATGAACTGTGGGAGTCACTACGGAATCATTCGGGGCATGATCTGTCATTAATTCCCAGAACTCCAGCATGTGATAAGAGAAATCCCTTTCAATGTTCGTCAGCGCGGTTGACCTTTCTGCAGGAGGGATATTCACGTCCCATCCGGGCCTTAGTGATAATTCGGCTTCGGTGTTCTGGTCCAATGGGACCTTGTATACGCTTATCAGCGCTTCCCTAAGCTTCTTGATCTGGGTTCTGTTCGCAGAGGCTTCTACTGCTGCCTGATGTAGAGTGCAATCAGGCAGTCCAAGTGCTGACTTAATCACTAACTCATTCCTGAAAAATATAGGGAGTATTAGTTCCAATCGAATTTATACATTTTTATTTTTTTGAAGATCGAGTTTCAAGTTAAAAATCAACATCCTCACATTTTGAGCTTTGCTCGAAATGTGATTTATTTGATCAGTACTTAAAACTTTATCATAAGGCATATATCTTTAATTAATAGAAAAGTCTAAGTCATTGGACTTAGAGAATTTTTAGTGGGTTATTGGGCCCAAAAAGTTTGTTTTTCTAATTTTATTAAACAAGCTCGAGGCACTTGTTGAAAATGGAATGAGATGATAATGACGGGATGATTGCTCGAATTTGGAATGTGCAGTGGAGACGTGGCGAAATGGATTTGCTAATCTCGGCTTGCTTGGTCTGTCTTTGGACAGTTAAAACAGTCAAGAGAGGATGCAAACATTATTTTTATTTAATGAAAAGTGGGATGTGAGTGGTCCCATTTTTGGATTTTGAAAATGATAGCAGTCATAGGTGACAAAAGAAACTGCTATTTAACTCACACTTTAGTTCCATTGGGAACCAAAAATACACTTGTCAACCAAAATTCCTAACATCAATTTTATCGTTTTGTGAAAAAGGGGGATCTGCTGAAAAGGGGATTGGGTACACTGGGATTGCCATAAACAAACACACAGCCACTTTCTCAGAATTGCCACATATTCTCACATATTTGCCAAAACAGATCAAAGCCAACTTCCTCAGTCCTCCAACATTCAAATAATCAGACACAACAGCTTTGCATTTAATGTGGAGAAGAGGGGACAGTGGCATGCAGGCAACATGAACATAGTGGAACACTAACACAGGATCATGCCTTCATTTGAGCCAAAACATGGAATCAAAAACACTTTCATGCCTCATATATTCAAAAACCACAAAATCATTCATGCTCCATAATCAAGAAAATTAACAGCATATTGATACTCATGCAGTATCACTATGTTCATTAATCCCCACTTTCCAGAGTTCAAAATTCCAAATTCATGAGGGATTCAGCAAAATCAAGTAGAGAGAACCCGAACATTTAGACTAAAACAGAAGGAAACCTAAGAACCCTAAAAACTTGAAAACTCGACAATGGCGGAACCCCACCCTTAAACTGCCTCCTAGGTTCTCTAAAACCCTTAATTCTCAAAAGTCGAAATACCCAACACTAATCGATTCTCCCCAACCCTTAATCAGAAACATAGAACAACATACTCCCTCATCCTTTGTTCCACAATAGGCCAACAGCAAAACAATCATCAGAAACAACAACAACCATCTAAACAACAATCATGCCCAAAGTACCAGTAACCTAAAATCGAACTCGAGAATCACACAAGAGAACAAGATAGAAGCCCATTTACACACAATGAAACGAAAAACACAAAAATCGCAAAAACAGGGGCCTGCGCGAACTCGCGAAATGCGTGGGAGAGAGGTTACCAGGGCTCGGTTTTCTGAGGAGATGATGACGATGGTTCCATGGCGACAATCGGGCAGAGTTTACCTTGGGAGATGGCTAGGGTTGTGCGAAGAACACGGTGGTGTTCATTCGGGAATGGCGGTTCCGAGCGGTAGAGTGTTTCGAAAATTTCTAAGTGCTGGAAACGTAGGGAGGAAGAGGGAGGGGAGGGGGTTTAAATATGAAATGGGCCGGTCGTGAAACCCTAGCCCATGTCGCGGAACAGGGTTACGCGATCAGGCCCTAGCGACATTACAGGTGTCGCGGAGCATGGGATCCGGTCGCGGGGCAGCGCTTCGCGACTGGGGGTATCGTGACCAGGTTAGAAAGAAAATGGGGTTAAGTGCAAATCGTGTCACGGAATTGAAACCCGGTCGCGGGGCAGTGCCCCACGACATGGTGTATCGCGACAGCGACAAGCATAAGTCAGGGACAAGTGAGATTGTGTCGCGGAATTGATCCTGGTCGCGAGGCAGTGCTTCGCGACACAGTGGTCACATCCGCGACACGGATTTCACTATATGAGGAAACTGTGTCGCGATTCTTCTTCTTGGCGCGAGGCAGTGTCCCGCGACACAGAAGAGATTCCGCGACATATTATTTTGAATTTTCAAAACTTTTAACAGACT
This sequence comes from Hygrophila difformis, assembly GCA_030278955.1. Lineage (NCBI taxonomy): Eukaryota > Viridiplantae > Streptophyta > Magnoliopsida > Lamiales > Acanthaceae > Hygrophila > Hygrophila difformis. Next base: position 39,431,711 of record JAOANR010000003.1, on the reverse strand, counting down.
GAGCCCGAGTGTGATGTTGGGCCTGAGTCCATTTTATTTGATTTGGACCCGAATAACTCAAGTCCAAATAAATTCAAAACTTTGGGCTGGAATTTAAAATAATCTACTTGCATAAAATTAGGTCGGATCAGTTCCATTTATCTGTTGAAATTATTCCGAATTTTAAATTGCTTTAAATTCCGAGAATATTTTCTTAGATTCGTGGAATTAATCCAACCAAGAACCTGGTTTTCCATGCTATTTTTCTGCTCCTTCTTTTTGGCGGTTCCGAATTTCCTGCAAGACAGATAAATACCCAATTGGTCAGGTTTTCTCCTCAAATCAACATCCTCACATTTAGAGTCTTAGTACTCTAAATGTTTAATTAATTTTGAGGGTACTTCTCTGTTCTGAAATAAATACACTAAACTAACACTAACCTAACTATGAGTAATCAGGAGTGTAATTCTCTTAATAAACGACGCTGCATCCTCCCCGGCAACGGCGCCATGAAACTTTTGACAATTTCCGTACACGAGTATTTTCTAAAATATCGCAGGTTAAATTTATTAAATGAAAAGAGTTATGATTCATGGGAAAGGGGTTTAAGGATATAGTTCACTTTTTATTACTCATGAGGGGAAACTTTGAGTTCAAACGGCGTTATGGACCTCCCCGGCATGAAATCTTTGACAATTTCGTGCCTTGAAGATTCTTGCCATGAAACTTTTGACAAGTTCCCACTACATGAGCATTTACAGAAAAGTCATAATCCTGGTGTTCAATTTTGTTTAATGAAACCAATTTATGAAGGCGGAGTTGGGATTAGGGATATATTTATAGGTTGTCACGTTTTTATTACTCGTGTTAAGAAACTGTGGCCCGAAAGCGCACGGTGTCAAAATATGCAGTAATTTATAGTAACACCGGATCGTTCACTGGAGGATGTGCGATAGAAGCAGGGCCCACGTCGTTTAGTAAGATTTTCCACTCGGTTACTCGATTCAAGTTTGTGATTGATTATCAACTACTTGACAGAATTTAAACTAAGTTATGAAAGCAATTAAAACAAAGCAAATAAAATTATTCTAGAAAGCGAATTAAATTAGTCTAAGAAGGCAATAATGATTATTCTAAGAAAGCGGATTTAAAATAAGACATAAGGGACAGGAAGAAAAGAATAAAGATTGGACAAGATTCGGATGAAAGACAGTTAAACTTCCATTTTGTTACACGGATCTTAATTTGGGATAATCCTTTTAGTTAGCTAACTCTCATGCTTTCTGTACTATGTTCCCTTTAACAGACAGGTACTTACAGTAAGAATTTACATGCTCTTAGGACAACAAAATCTAAGATACCACAAACTTATAACTCCCCTTGCAATGCCTTGCAAGAGTGTGTTAGCCATCTGTGGTGGACAAGCAACACCTGACAAATCATTAGTTGAAGTGTCAAGTACTGTTATCATTCTCCCATGTCACACCCAAAGATTCTAATTAAGCCCTGAACTATCCCTTAACTCTCAGTCCTAGTAGCAGTTACACAACTCTCAATACAACCGAGCGACCTCTAAAGAAAGCATTTAAAAGAAAGCGATAAGGAAAGCATTTAAAATCCTATCACTCGGAGGTTTTTGAAAGTCTGACCCTGACCCTGGTAGTGAAAGAAAGCCCCCAGTCAGAATGACTGGGTGTGGAACAAGAATTCCCGGATCTCGGTGAACCGCTCGCAGTGTTCACTTCCTTTAATAGATCAGTTCGTTCCGGATGCACTCACTCAAGACTCAAAAATAGGCTTTGGCAGAAGAGGATAGCAGTTGAAAGGAACTCAACCCTACCTTAGAAAATAACCAAGGCCCACATGTTGTTCTTCTAATATTATCTATTACACCTCATCTGAATCCAAGCGAACTCTGAGTCAGTGCAATATTTAATATAAAATTTCCAACATACGGCAATTTTGGAAAATAACAGATGTTTTGAAAATCATTCCCTAAATAGGTACTAGATTCTCAATTAAAACACAGATCCTTTCAGTCTAGGTGAGACCTAATCGCTGACTCTGCTTCTAATTTCCCAAAATCAACCCCCCAGTCGGATTTGAATTGGTCATAACTGAGGAATTTATCCCTTACTTAGATCCGGATTTCATAAATGAATTTTTGTTGGAAATTTAATATGAATCATCTGATTAAAATCAAGACTTCTATGTCCAAGGGAAGGATCCCAAAATAATATCGACCACAATATTTACATAATAATATCATGCATAAATTTATAATGAAGTGTAAAATTAAATAACCCAAAATATAAGGTGGGTTTAGACAGAATGTGAAACACAGAGACGAAATAGCCGGAGATGAGAAGAATTTTTGGCTAAAAAGATGACAAAATAATTAGAGTTAATTGGATTGCAGTTATCTGTGGTCCAATTTCCTAATCATTAAGGTGAGATGATTTTAGACAGCAGAAGACCTTACACGACAGTGATCGCTATCATCAAGACTTCTACTTTCTGTGAAATGAGAGAAAAACCTACAAATTTTCTCACTGTAATACTATTCAAACAATGTTGATCGACACAGTTTGACAATATTATAGCTCAAAATTCGGGTTTGAAATTAAGATAAAGAAAAGAAGACTGTATCCGGACATGAGTCAGCTGAGCAGCTATTATAATCCCGGATGGACGAACCGCCAAGGCTTCCACCGACCACTATCCGGACCATGCAAAATAACAACTAGTAATTGATATTCAGACTACGAGCTAGTTTATCCGTATGGGAATACCCGCCAACATTAGTCTGTTATATCTCTTACTAGCTGTTTTATACAACACGGAAAAGACAAAATAGATAAAATAAATAAAAGAAAATATTTTTGGGTCATCTTGTATGAGAGACATTGGTTTCTCATGCAAGGCTATGGAATTAAGTCCATAATTACTCTTTATGTCTAAATAATCACTCATTCCATAATTAATTAATTAATCACAGTCTGGATTATATACTTAGATCATTCAGAGTTTAATTTTTGTAGAAAAGTCTTTTAATGATCAATTGAACAAAGCTCTTTATATCAAATTAATCATGGGTTGAGATCATTGGATTTCAACCTCAAAATATTAATATAAAGGTTCAATTAATTAATGGGGTGAAATGGAGAATAGAAATTTGGCAAAAAGGTGCCATGCATAATTTCCTGGTCGCGGAACAAGGATTGTGTCGCTGACCATGGGTCCGCGACATGAGTTCGGCGACACAAGGTTAGAAAATCCAACAAGGGCATAATTCCTGTTCGCGGAACAGGGATTTTGTCGCGGACCGTGGGTCCGCGACAGAGCCCTTCCAGAATGAAATTACAAGCATTTGGGTCCTCAGTCGCTAATCAAGGGTTGTGTCGCGGACCGTGGGTCCGCGACAGGATTGCTTTGCGACCAGGGATTTTAAAAGATTTTTAACACATGTTGTTTGGCACTCATGTCGCTAAACTGCCCTCCTGTCGCTAAACGTGGTTCCGCGACAGGAAGTGGTTAGCGACATGGGTGCATTCAGGACACATGTCAGAAAAGTAAAGTGGAACAGTAGCATGCATTATGCGTGATCTCACCCATTTCAGATTCAAAAGCTAAACTAAGCTGAAAATAACCAAATAAAATTTGAATCTAGCTAGAACATGCCTCATAAAAGGGAAAATAGAACAAGATTTAAAATAAAGCTAACCCTAATCTAGGTTTGATCGCTCATACACATGCAACATCATCCATAAGAAAATCACCAAACAGTGATATAAAATGGAAAATAAAGGTCAAATAACCAAAAGAAAAGGAAAACAGTAGAAGATCCATGGGGTGTGAAACCCATTTCATGATTTTTGGGACACATTTCAAGAATATTCTCCCATTTTATTAGTGGGTTTGCTAATACCCATTATTTGGATATTATGAAACCCTAAACAAAGCTTAAAACAAGAACTAAAAGTTTAAATACTGGCTACTTAACCCTTAAATGCTAGAAGCAACATTAAATGAACTACTAACTAAGTTATACTAGTGCATAAATTAAATAATACAAAAAAGAAACTAAACTAAACTAAACTAAAACTAAGGAGAACCCTAGAACTGATCTCCAACACTTGTCTTCAAGAGTGATTTTTCTAACCCTGAGCTCATGGGGGTCACCTCATATTTATAGAAGTGGAACCCTAGGCTCATGGGCTTAATCTGAGGCCTACTGTGTCTCAAGACATCACACACATCACACTGTATCGCGGAACTGGAAGTCTGTCGCGGAACATCACTGTATGTGGTAAGGCTTCTCGACTGGGTCTTGGGTCTCTATTGGTGCGTTTGTGTTGCTAATCATGCCTGTGTCGCTAAACCATGGTCCTCGACTTGGGCCTAGCGACGCAGCCTATCTGGACTGGTCTCTTCTTCATGCTACATGTTGTGTCGCTAAACCCTCCTGTGTCGCTAAGCCATGGACCGCGACACAGGAGCTTCCGCGACCGGGTGCTCCAGGACTGGGCTGAATGGGCCAGATGGGCCGAAATTGTTCTTTTTGGGGGCTTTTCTATCTTTTCCCATCTTTTTGTATTCCTTTTTCTTTTCTTTTCTTTTTCTCATGTTTTTGGATTTTTCTAACATAAATGTGTAATAAAATTACATATTTATGCTTTTTTCATACCAGCTCAATATTTTTACAATTATGCATAAAACAGTCCAATTCAACTGCTTTCTTATTTAATATAAGACCGGAATGCGATCAAATGCCCGTTTTAGACACGGAAATGGATTGAAAATAATCGTCATTTCTGGCCATTATCAATTATCTATAAATAACACCTCTTGGCAGCCCCGAGGACAGTCGTGGACGAATTCGAAAGATCTCCAACGTCGTGGTAAGTTCCGATCCGATCCTTGTTCCATATGCGTTCGAAAACGAATCCTAACATCATTCTTTTTCTTCTCTACACCCCGAATCGGATCTAGAACGAAGAACCCGACTAACGGAGAAGATAAACGGTGGATTGGAAGCCACGCCTCCGAATCGACGATCCCGAACGCCCAAAGATCTGTAAGTTAATTTTACTATGGTTTGGGAGGATTTAAAATACACTTGATCTAACGATTTAAACCAAGAACGTAAAATCTGTCAAACCGAAATCTTTAACGGCGCAGCGTTCTTGATTGATTTTTCCGAACCTCTAAACCTATTCAAACGAGAAATATTAAAACACGAAAAACATTCCTAAGACATTAATCTAGCTACTGTAAAAATTTCATAATTTTTCGTTATGATTTGATATCTGAATTCGTTCTCAAACCGAACTGCTTTGAAATTGGATCTTGAAATCTGGACAGAACATAGGTTCGAACTTGATGACGTTTTTGACATTAGATCTAGACCGATTTGGAACTTTAGCCGAACATGAAAGTTGTAGATATATGTCTTAGGCATCTCTCTGTAAAATTTGGAGTTAGTTTTCTATGGTAGATCTTGAAATCTTGAAACTGGTGTTAGAATTTTCGAACAGAATATCATCCTGTTAAAGATTAACATTTTTCACCTACTTCCGTACCTCAGATCGAAAAACGTAAAACATGAAACTTGTTCATCTATGTGTTTTCAAGTCACTGGTCAAATTTCGGAGTTTTTGGATTTAAACTCTATTTTTAATGAATTTTGAAGTAAACTGTGGTTGACCGAGTCAAATCTTGAAATCTTGTTGAAACGGTGAAACTAGCCTTTAAGGTTTAAACGAGTAGAAGACTCTTTGAAATAAATACATGAAATCTGAAATTTAGGAAATCCCCTTTACAAACTTGATCTTTTAAAATTAGGGGGTGAGTGCTCTGCAGGGTGCCCTCCTAACGATTCACTTCGTGCCTTTATGGACGATGGTGACCCGCGCGAAATATTGAGATATGTTGCCAAAATGGCATGAGATATATGGCCTACACTCTCGTGAATATCCATTTGGGTTTCCCGAGGCTCCGGAGTGGTACTGGGTATGGCAGATACGGCTGCGGCCGCCGGCTTCCGTCTAAACTTGACGAGATTGCGATGCAATCGTGAAATACTTGAAATACTAAATCTTGGGAGTAATGGGGATAGTTAAATATGTATTTATTGTCCTTTTAAATTATTAAATGCTTTATTTAAATTAATTATGACTTTTATTTAAATTATGCTAAATGTACTATTGATTAGTGCTATGAATTAATTATGCGAATTGGTTAGATTATTAAATTGGATTATTTATGATTTAGTATCATGCTTTTATTTAAATATTAATTAATGGCTTTGAAACCCCACGGTCATGTCTGTATTAACTTACTCAGCAAGCTGTGCTGACCAAACCATTTTATTTCTTTTCCTCACAGAGTATGTGGAATGAGCATGAGCACTACATGCATGGGGGTTATGGGAACATTTCGTATTTTGATTTTTGCATTAAACTATAGTATGAACGGGCCTGTTTAACCCGTGTTTTGGTCATGTTGGTCCTATTTACATTTTCCGCTGCAATACTGATACTTAGATACTACTATTCCGCTGCATTATAATATTTATTTTGAATTTATAATGAATGGGCTACTTGAATGATTTTTAAATGTTTTAAACACTGCAATACCTAGCCTTGCATCTCTTTAGTGAGCTCGGAGAAGCCGTGTCTTGCTAGAGAGGTGTGGCGGTGACATCCCGACCTGGGTGACCAAAAACCGGGGTGTTACAAGTTGGTATCAGAGCCCGGATATTTTTAAACTATTATTTTTAAATCATTATTAGTTTTAAACTATTATTTTTAAATTATTATTATTTTTAAACTACTAGATTATCATTTTTAAACCATTAGTATTTATATTATTAATATGGAAGCCCAAAATTATTATTTTAAACTTTCCTAGCCCAAAATTATTTTTAGCCCAAATTATAATTATTTTGACCCAATATAGAGGTCCAAGGATTTTAAATATTATTTTAAAATTTTAAGCATTATTTCCATGGAAATGAATTTTTATTTTAAAACCCATGGAAAAAAATATATATATATAGTGCTTGAGCTATTTTTGGGGGGAAATCATCACTTGCATGTGCATACTGCATTGCCTGAACTTAGAGAACCTAGAAGCGTGATACATTCTAACTTAGATCTTTTGCTTGCGCTGGATGACTAGTCAAGATATGATGAACTTGATGATCAAAATGATGAACGCTCACTTTGACTCCCAACAAACCATAGAACAAATGAAACATCGTATGACTGAATTGGAGGCAAATCTGCACCACATGGGCAACTTAAGAGAGGCGGATCACCACCGCATAAACCAACTCGAACGCCAAGTCCAAACCCTCACTACGCAAAACCTAATACTGAAGGAACACGTCGATGCTCATGGACAAGACTTGAACACCATCTTTGACGATCTACTGCCGCCAAGTTCAGAGGAGGAAGACCCGGAGGAGGATCCCGCTACCCCACCAGAGGACGTCTTGAGGCGCTAGGGATTCTATTTATAGTAGATACTATTTTTGCTAAGAAACATTGCTATTTTTGTACATCTCCTCACTTGTATTAAAAGCTTCTTTTAAGGGAAAGAGTTATTCATTTAAACAAAATAAAACAAAACCTTGCGTTACTTTAAAGTCCAATCAAGCATTGAGTGTAAAAACACAAGCACATACATAGTAACTTGCCTAGACAATATATTACGTTCTAATTTACACCGTTTGTAACAGAATGGTACCACGAGGTAGATTATGGAACCAACCTGCTCCCCAAACTACTACTGCAGTGCCACCAAATGACACCGAACCCGCTCAACCTGTAGGAGAGCAACCCCAAGGTGCGCAGGACGCCCCCGCACCGAACAATGTGGGCGATCGTCTTCGGACGATAGAGGAGGTCTTGGTTGCGCTAGGGAATGCGCAAGTCAATCAGGGCCAAGCTGCGGCGGTACCTCCGCCCCAAGCTCGCCCCAACTATGCTGGTGAGGAGGATCCAGCCAAACTGGAGGAATGGATCCGGACTTTTGACAAGCTGCTGGGCGTGGTCAAGTGTCCGGAAGGAGAGAGAGTGCACGTCGCTTCGTACTACTTGGGAGGCGAAGCGGACGACTGGTGGCAGGCGATTCAAGCAAAATTAACTGAAGATGACGAGCCCTACTCTTGGGCGGAAATGATGGAGCTACTCAGGGATAGATTTTATCCCTTGAGTACTAAAGCTCCAATGTACGAAGAGTTTCTGTCACTGAAGCAAGGAGGCCAGACCGTGCAAGAATATTACACTCGATTCAAGGAACTGGTGAGATTCGCACCAAGACTAGTACCCACGGATTCGGAGAAAGCTCAAAAGTTCGAGATGGGACTGAACCTGGCAGTACGCGAGGTGATCGCAGGAGTGCACTACCCTGATCTGCAGGCAGTGTACGATTGCGCTGTGGCAGTGGCGCGAGTACAGCAACTGAAAAGGAGAGTGAGCGGGGAGTCCAGCCGGGGTCCCCAAGACAAGAGGAACCGGGACGCGAGAAGTGAGAACAACACGGGAAGGAACGAACAGCGGAGAGGGTCGAATAGGCCACAGCAAACCAACAATGGAAGGAGGTTTAACCAAGAAGTACCGGTACCACCTTGCCCGAGGTGTAGGCGACCCCACCTAGCGAGGGGATGCCCTCAACAAGGGGCATGCTTTCGGTGTGGACGCATGGGCCACATACGTCGGGAGTGTCGAACAAGCCTTGAAAACATAACGAAAAGGGAAGACTTGGTCACGGGGCAGGGACAGCCTCAAAATCAAAATGGACGGAACGGCAACAATCAGGGGTATAGACCCACTCAAAACCAATTTAGGGAGCCGAACCAGAATCAGAACCAACGTCCCCAACCACCTCAGAATCAAAATCAGCCGCAAGACCAGCAGCCGATTCCAAATCAGCAAGGCAATCAAGGACGCCCTATGTGAAGACTTAATGTGGTTAACCAAGCGGACGTGCCTGCACAAGGAGAAGTGATGGCAGGTACATTTCATGTCTTAAATACATCCCTTAGAGTCTTATTTGATTCCGGAGCTAGTTGCTCAATCATATCATCAAGAACAGTGCCTGAGTTAGATCTACCTAAGTGCGAGATAATTAGCTTAGGAATTTAGTTGTCTTCAGGAGAAGTAGTAGCGTGCTCTAAACGATACAACGGAATTCCTATAGTGATCAAGAACGTAGAATTCTTCGCAAACTTAGTAGAATTTAACTTAAGGGACTTTGACATTATACTGGGCATGGACTGGTTGTCCCAGTATAAAGCGGTGATCGAATGCCAAAAACAAAAGATCACCCTGTCGAAAAGTAGGGGAAAGAGAGTTATCTTTTACTCTCAGCTCCCTAAGAGGAGCAACAAAATCGTTAGTGCCCTCAAACTAAGTAACTTGATGCGTAAGGGGTATGAGCTATATGCGTGCTACGTGCACAACCTTGAGGCGGAAGAGAAAAAGGTTGATAGTATACCAGTGGTAAGAGAATACCCGGATGTGTTTCCTGAAGACATCCCGGGCATGCCACCTGAGCGAGATCTTGAATCCACGATAGATCTCATTCCGGGAACCGAGCCTATCTCAAAAGCTCCGTACCGGATGGCACCACTGGAAATGAAGGAGTTAAAGGAACAACTCGAGGAGTTACTGCAAAAAGGATATATAAGACCGAGTACTTCCCCATGGGGAGCACCGGGTTTATTTGTTAAGAAGAAAGACGGAGGATTACGTCTTTGCATAGATTATCGAGGATTGAACCAAGTGACTATCAAGAATAAATACCCTCTGCCGAGAATTGAGGATCTATTTGATCAACTGAAGGGAGCTTCAGTATTCTCGAAGATCGACTTACGATCTGGGTATCACAAGTTGAGAATCGCCGAGAAAGACATTCCGAAGACGGCGTTTCGAACTCGATATGGCCACTACGAGTTCACAGTGTTATCCTTTGGGTAAACAAATGCTCCAGCAATGTTCATGAACCTCATGAACAATGTATTTCGAGAGCTGTTAGATCAGTGTGTAGTGGTGTTCATTGATGACATCCTGATCTACTCGAAAAGCGAGGAAGAGCATGCCCAGCACTTGCACCAAGTGTTAGGGACCTTACGAAAGAATCAACTATACGGCAAATTGTCCAAATGCGATTTTTTGTTGAAGGAGGTAGCATTTCTTGGACACATAGTATCCGCTGATGGAGTTTCAATGGATCCGGCAAAAGTTTCTGCCGTAACTGAATGGGCAACCCCAAAGAGCCCAACTGAGATAAGGAGTTTCCTTGGATTAGCCGGGTATTATAGACGGTTCGTGAAGGATTTTTCGAAAATCGCACGACCTTTGACCAGCTACTGAAGAAGGGAGTAAAATACGTGTGGACAGAGGCGTGTGAGATTGCGTTTCAAGAGCTGAAGAAACGACTCACAACCACACCCGTATTGACACTACCATCAGAGGATGGTGACTTCGAAGTTTACAGTGATGCTTCGAAGGAAGGTTTAGGTTGCGTCTTGATGCAAGACTCGAGAGTCGTTGCATATGCATCACGCCAACTGAAACCTCACGAGGAAAATTATCCGACACACGACCTGGAGTTGGCAGCGGTCGTTTTCGCTCTAAAGATATGGAGACATTATCTTTATGGGCGAAAGTGTCGAATGTTCACCGACCACAAGAGCTTGAAATATATATTCACTCAGAAGGAGTTGAATTTGAGACAGCGAAGGTGGTTGGAACTTATTAAAGATTATGACTTGGAGATAGCCTACCACGAGGGGAGGCGAATGTGGTAGCCAATGCCCTAAGCCGGAAAACCCAACACGTGACGAACTCGTTGGTAATTCCGCCGGCATTGTACATGGAGTTGGCAAGATTGGATTTGGAACTTGTGCAACCGGGCACAGTGAGTGACATGATCAATGCCATGATCGTAGAAACTCCAATATTGGACGAGATTCGACTCGCTCAACCGGGCGACGCAAAGTTGGAGAGAATAAAGGAGTATATTGCCGAAGGGAAGGCAATAGGATTTGCTATCCATGAGGATGGAAGCATTCACTTCAAAGGGAGATGCTGTGTGCCTCAAAAGTGTCTCGAGTTGAAGCAAAGGTTGATGAATGAAGGTCACAATACGCCATACTCAGTGCATCCCGGAGGTGACAAGCTTTACAAGGACATGAAGAAGATCTACTGCTGGCCGGGAATGAAAAAGGAAGTGGCAGACTTCGTGGCGAAATGCCTCACCTGCCAAAGGGTTCAGCCAGTGAGACATAAACCCTTAGGGTTGATGCAACCACTAGAGATTCCAAGTTGGAAGTGGGATAGCATCTCGATGGACTTTGTCTCGGGATTGCCCCGATCACCTAAAGGTATGAACAAGATTTGGGTGATTGTGGATAGGCTAACGAAGACGGCCATATTTATCCCGACGAAGGACACGTGGACTATGGACCAATTGGCCCGAGCCTACATTGATAATGTGGTACGACGACATGGAGTACCACATGACATTATTTCTGACAGAGACAGTAGGTTTGTCTCTCATTTTTGGACGGAGTTACAAAAAGCTCTCGGTACTCAAATCAAAATGAGCACCGCATTCCACCCAATGACGGATGGACAAACCAAGAGGACGATCCAAACACTAGAAGACATGCTGAGAGCATGTGTGTTGGAGTTTAAGGGAAATTGCGAAGCTCATTTACCCTTAATCGAGTTCTCCTATAACAATAGCTACCATGCTAGCATTGGCATGACACCTTTCGAGGCGTTGTATGGACGAAAGTGCCGAAGCCCGTTGAGCTGGGAAGAAAACGATAAGTCTGTGATAGTGGGACCACAACTTGTCGAAGAAATGGCTCAACAGATACAGGTGATTCAAGGGAAAATGAAAGCCGCTCAAGACCGTCAGAAAGGTTATGCTGACGTGAGACGACGAGACCTAGAATTTCAAGTGGGAGATAGGGTCATGCTAAAGATATCACCCATGAAGGGGGTGATGCGCTTTGGCAAACGAGGAAAGTTGAGTCCTCGATACATAGGACCTTACGAGATTCTAGAACGAGTCGGAAATTTGGCCTACCAACTGGCTTTACCGCCACAATTAGATCAAGTTCATAATGTCTTCCATGTCTCACAACTAAAGAAATATTTGCCAGACCCGACACATGTACTTCAACCGGAAGTAATCGAATTCGATGAAGATCTAACTTATGAAGAAGTCCCAGTGCGAATTCTAGATACTAAGGAGCGAGTAACGAGGAATAAAACTGTCAAGATGGTCAAGGTTCTTTGGTCGAACCATGAAAGCGAGACAGCAACATGGGAGTTAGAATCGGACATGAGGGAACGCTATCCGACACCGTTCCAAACCGACACCGACACAGTTATGGGGACATAACTGCAATTTTAAGGGGGAGAGGATGTAATACGCGGTGTCACATCCATATTTTACCAAGCCTTTCCGTACATTTTTGTAACCAAACAAATTCAAATTGTTTTGAACTACGTTATGGCTTGATCCCTTCACACGGTACGTAGGCAGCTTAGAAGTTTTAATTCTAAGTTCAGTCACACAATAATAAAATAAACAAAAGCATTCGTTCTTAACATGAGAAAAGCCGAAACACAACTTCGAGGACTAAGTTGATTCTTAAGGAGGGTAGACTGTAATACCCGAGAATTTTGCAACATAAAATAAATAAAATAAATAAAATAAAATAAATAAATAAATAAACAATAAACAAAATAATAAATATAATAAATGAATAAACATAAGACATAGACAAGGAAATGAGAAATGGAATTTAATTTTAGAAGGAATTAAATTTCTAATACCCGTAAAGCCAAAGATAAAATTTATCAAATAAATTGTATGAGTATACCTGACACTAATGGACTCGAGAATTCGAGGCCAATATTAAATCTAGACCCGAGTAAGAATTAAGATAGGAACTAGGATCCCGAAAATATCCCGAAAATCCGAATCCGAGAACATAGAGGGATAGAAGTCCGAAAGAGAGGAGGAAATGCCCGACGGATCGCACGACCCGCCCGGACCGAAGTCCAGGCGTGGGCCGCGCGGTCTTTCCACAAACGGCGTGCCGAGACCGTGCCACACGACAGATTCGCCGGTTACGAGATTCACTCGCCCGAATCCGGATTTTCCGACTTCGGTTGAACTCCTTTCAGCTCAAGACTCACCAAGGCTGACCTTGGACGTCCCTAGGTCGTGCCTATCTATAAATAACACCTCTTGGCAGCCCCGAACACTTTTCAAAACATCCATACTCTCTATACATTCGAAAACCCTAATCCCGGAGTCGTCGGAGGCACAAAACCAAGGCGAGGACAGTCGTGGACGAATTCGGAAGATCTCCAACGTCGTGGTAAGTTCCGATCCGATCCTTGTTCCATATGCGATTCGAAAACGAATCCTAACTTCATTCTTTTTCTTCTCTACACCGCGAATCGGATCTAGAACGAAGAACCCGACGAACGGAGAAGATAAACGGTGGACTGGAAGCCATGCCTCCGAATCGACGATCCCGGACGCCCAAAGATCTGTAAGTTAATTTTACTATGGTTTGGGAGGATTTAAAATACACTTGATCTAACGATTTAAACCAAGAACGTAAAATCTGTCAAAACGAAATCTTTAACGGCACTACATTCTTGATTGATTTTTCCGAACTTTTAAACCTATTCAAACGAGAAAAATTAAAACAAAAAAAACGTTCCTAAGACATTATTCTAGCTACTGTAAAAATTTCATAATTTTTCGTTATGATATGTTATCTAAATTCATTTTCAAACCGAACTGCTTCGAAATTGGATCTTGAAATCTGGACAGAACATAGGTTCGAACTTGATGACGTTTTTGACATTAGATCTAGACCGATTTGGAACTTTAGCCGAACATGAAAGTTGTAGATATATGTCTTGGGTATCTCTCTGTAAAATTTGGAGTTAGTTTGCTATGGTAGATCTTGAAATCTAGAAACTGGTGTTAGAATTTTCGGACAGAATATCATCCTGTTAAAGATTGACGTTTTTCACCTACTTCCGTACCTCGGATCGAAAAACATAAAACCTGAAACTTGTTCATCTATGTGTTTTCAAGTCACTGGTCAAATTTCGGAATTTTTGGATTTAAACTCGATTTTTAATGAATTTTGAAGTAAACTGTGGTTGACCGAGTCAAATCTTGAAATCTTGTTGAAACGGTGAAACTAGCCTTTAAGGTTTAAACGAGTAGAAGACTCTTTGAAATAAATACATGAAATCTGAAATTTAGGAAATCCCCTTTACAAACTTGATCTTTTAAAATTAGGGGGTGAGTGCTCTGGAGGGTGCCCTCCTAACGATTCACTTCGTGCCTTTATGGACGATGGTGACCCGCGCGAAATATTGAGATATGTTGCCAAAACGGCATGAGATATATGGCCTACACTCTCGTGAATATCCATTTGGGTTTCCCGAGGCTCCGGAGTGGTACTGAGTATGGCAGATACGGCTGCGGCCGCCGGCTTCCGGCTAAACTTGACGAGATTGCGATTCAATCGTGAAATATTTGAAATACTAAATCTTGGGAGTAATGGGGATAGTTAAATATGTATTTATTGTCCTTTTAAATTATTAAATGCTTTATTTAAATTAATTATGGCCTTTGTTTAAATTATGTTAAATGTACTATTGATTAGTGCTATGAATTAATTATACGAATTGGTTAGATTATTAAATTGGATTATTTATGATTTATTATCATGCTTTTATTTAAATATTAATTAATGGCTTTGAAACCCCACGATCATGTCTGTATTAACTTACTCAGCAAGCTGTGCTGACCAAACCATTTTATTTCTTTTCCTCAGAGAGTATGTGGAATGAGCATGAGCACTACATGCATGGGGTTATGGGAACATTTCGTATTTTGATTTTTGCATTTGACTATAGTATGAACGGGTCTGTTTAACTCGTGTTTTGGCCATGTTGGCCCTATTTATATTTTCCGCTGCAATACTGATACTTAGATATTACTATTCCGCTGCATTATAATATTTATTTTGAATTTATATTGAATGGACTACTTGAATGGTTTTTAAATGTTTTAAACACTGCAATACCTAGCCTTGCATCTATTTAGTGAGCTCGGAGAAGCCGTGTCTTGCTAGAGAGGTGTGGCGGTGACATCTCGACCTGGGTGACCAAAAACCGGAGTGTTACAAAGTGTACCCGGAAACACGCCCCCAGGATCGTGGGGAGTCGCCGCCGCATGCAGAGAAGTCGCTGCTCCAGTCGTTGAAAACGTAGCCATTCTTTTTTTTTTCTTTTTGCAGTCGTTGAAAACATAGCCATTCTTTTTTTTTTTCAACTTTCTGACTTGGGGTAATTTTTGAAGCATTTAGATTAAAAGTTGGAATTCTAATACTTCTCTGTCAAAAGGGAGAGTCTCTCCAAAACCAAATATTGTATTTTAAAATTTTGTTAATTGATTATTGATATAACTAACGGGGTTTATTAAACTTTACGAATTAATTCTTTATGCTATGGGTAGTAAGTCATATTTGTTTTCAATTGATAATCCTGATTTATTTTCCATAGTACTGATGAATATTTTTATTAGTGAAGTTCTTTTGCCAAATGATCTTTCATAAATCTGAGTGGTAAAATGGATCAAAGAATTTGATTACAATTTTATCTTGATATATCAAGGGAACTATAACTTCTTAAAAAGTCTTATTGGATTATTCTAAGTGATTTGAGTTACAAAAACCTCCTAGTGATGGATTTTTTAAATACTGTTTTATTTTCTTTAAATGCTTTTGGCAGATGTCACGCGAAGTTGGATTATGAATGTCTTTTCACATTTGAGAAATATTCAAAGCAATAAGTTCAAGTGAGTTCTAGATTTTTTTGGTGTGACTAGGTACTTTCTACTGTATATAATCTAAATTCGGAAGATAACAGTTGGATGATACTCATCATTTTCTGTTATACAATATGTCCAACACTGAATTATAAGTACTTGTCTTGGGAACATGTTTAAGACATAAAGGATTCAAGAAAACTTCAGAACTCCAATTTTTGCAAACACCAGATTTCATAAATCATAGAAATTTAACGCAGATACAACTACATCTCATCTCTGCTCAACCATTTCCTCTTTATATACAATTCTGTCTATATTATCTAATCATATTTTAAATATGCTTTCATTTTACTTGCTTTCTTATAAATACTGTGATTAGAACTTAATAAAATCCAAACTTTGATGAGTAATCAGAATAGTAATTCTATGAACAAGACGTGGGCTCTACTTCTATCGCGCACTCTCTAGACAACGATCTTGACAGAATACAAATATTGCAATTTTGATACTGTACGCTTTCGGTTCACAACAATTCCCTCCTATTCCAAGACAAGAACCATTTCCAAATCTTTAAATCACACGAGAGGAAAGTCAAAGTTTCATTCATCAAGATTTATTTCCACATAAATCCGAGCCTAATTCGTCGTCTTTTGACTCCCGTGTAACAATTTATCTAATTAAATTATTTCCGACTTCACCGGTTCCTGGAATTAAAATTCTTTTCTTTCTTGAATTTAGTTCCAATTCTTTTGACTCGATTCATGGAATGTCTTCGGGCTTCCTTTCCCTCCTTTATTCCATTTTGAATTTTTGAATCTATCGCCGTTTCATTTCCGAGCAATAATTTATTGTGGTAAATTATTTTCTTCTTCTCGGAGATATTTCAACCTTGATTTGATTAAGAACTAAGTTTTATTCCTTTGGACGCCGATAAAAATCCCGGGTATTACAGTCTACCCCCCCTTAAGAATCAACTTCGTCCCCGAAGTTGCGCCCTCACTTTCTTTTGGGCTCAATTTAATGTTGGGGTATCTCCATCTACTTTCCTTAAGGATAAACGTCTTCCACAAGAAATTAATTCCATTCCTTTGAATGTGAATTAAATTTCTCGGGTGTTACACCTCCCCATAGGGCGTCCCTGATTGCCCTGCTGTTTCGCATTCGGCTGCTGATTTTGTTGCTGGTTTTGATTCTGAGGGGGCGGAGGTCGTTGGTTCTGGTTCTGGTTTTGCGGCCTATTTTGAGGGGGTCTGTACCCTTGGTTATTCCCGTTTCGCCCGTTTTGATTTTGAGGCTGTTCTTGCCCCGCGACCAAATCGTCCCTTGTCGTTATGTTCTCGAGCCTAGTCCGGCAATCCCGTCGAACGTGACCCATTCGACCACATCGGTAACAGGCGCCTTGTTGCGGGCATCCCCTTGCTAGATGGGGTCGTCCACATCTCGGGCAAGGTGGTACCGGATCTTCTTGGTTGAACCTCCTCCCAGTGTTGTTTTGTTGGGGCCTATTCGACCCTCTGCGCTGTTCGCTCCTTCCAGTGTTGTTCTCGTTTCTTGAGTCTCGGCTTTTCTTGTCTTGGGGACCCCTGCTGGACTCCCCGCTCACCCTTCTTTTCAGCTGCTACA
The DNA here is from genome assembly GCA_030278955.1 of Hygrophila difformis. Classification (NCBI taxonomy): domain Eukaryota; kingdom Viridiplantae; phylum Streptophyta; class Magnoliopsida; order Lamiales; family Acanthaceae; genus Hygrophila; species Hygrophila difformis. The sequence continues at coordinate 39,414,212 of JAOANR010000003.1, read as the reverse complement.
CACGTGCTACCGCCACAGCGCGGTCATACACAGCTTGCAAATCGGGGTAGTGTACCCCCGCGATCACCTCGCGCACAGACAGGTTCAGTCCCATCTCGAACTTCTGTGCCTTTTCTGCATCAGTAAGCATTAGCCTTGGTGCGAACCTCACCAGCTCCTTGAAGCGTGTGTAGTATTCCTGCACCGTTTGGCCCCCTTGCTTCAGCGACAGGAACTCTTCGTACATGGCAGCTTTAGTACTCAAGGGATAGAATCGATCCCTGAGTAGTTCCATCATCTCCATCCACGAGTAAGGCTCGTCATCTTCAGTCAGTTTGGCCTGCGTTGCCTGCCACCAGTCGTCAGCTTCGCCACCCAAGTAGTATGAGGCGACATGTACTCTTTCTCCTTCCGAACATTTAACTGCTCCCAGCAGCTTGTCGAAGGTCCGGATCCACTCTTCCAGTTTAGCTGGATCCTCCTCACCAGCATAGTGGGGCGGCTGGTAAGGATTCACCATCGCCAGGTAGTTAGGGCGAGCTTGGGGCGGGGGTACCGCCGCAGCTTGACCCTGGTTGACTTGCGCATTTCCGAGCGCAATCAACACTTCCTCTATCGTCCTAAGATGATCGCCCACATTGTTCGGTGTGGGGGCGTCCTGCGCACTTTGGGGTTGTTCCATCTCAGGTTGAATCGGTTCCGTGTCGTTTGGTAGTGTCTCAGTAGGAGTTTCAGTGGTGGTTTGGGGAGCGGGTTGGGTTCTTCCTCTTCCTCTTCCTCTGGGTGCCATTCTGGTACAAATAGGATAGATTAGGACTGGTGAATTTAGCATATAGTCTAAGCAATGTATATGTGTTTTGTGATTTAGCACGTGATGCTCGATCGAATTAAGAAGCGTCGTACGCCTCGTGGTTTTCATTTTAATTTGTTCTTATTTTGAATTTTTTTTTTGCACTGCTGTACGGACAGATCTGTCCGTTTTTTTTTCGATTTATTACAAATAAATCAGGCATTTTATTTCCTCAAAAGAAATTTTAGTACAAAGGTAGAAATATTTTCCTAGCAAAATAGTATCTAACAATAGAATCTCTAGTGTCTCATGACGTCCTCCGGTGGGGTAGCAGGATCTTCCTCCGGATCTTCCTCCTCCGAACTCGGCGGCAGTAGCTCGTCAAAGATAGTGTTCAAGTCTTGCCCGTGGGCATCGATGTATTCCTTTAGTATTAAGTTTTGTGTAGTGAGGGTTTGGACTTGGTGTTCGAGTTGGTTTATGCGGTGATGATCCGCCTCTCTCAAGTTGCCCATGTGATGTAAATTGGCCTCCAATTGAGTCATACGGTACTTCATTTGCTCTAGGGTTTGGTGGGAATCGAGATGAACGCTCATCATCCTGACCATCAACTGCATCATGTCTTGACTAGCCATCTAGCGCAAGCAAGAGATCTAAGTTAATATTCGCCAAGATTCTAAGTTCAATTCGCCAAGATTCTAGGTTCAATTCGCCAAGATTCTAAGTTCAAGTTTCGCCAAGATTCTAAGTTCATAGCAGAGATGCAATATTCAAATGCAAATGATGTTTCCCCCCAATAATAATTTAATGCACCACATATATATATGTTTTTCCATGGATTTTAAAATAAAAATTTCCATGGAAATAATACTTTAAAATTTAAAATAATAGTCAAAATACTAATAATAGTTTAAAAAAAAATAGTAATGGTTTAAAAATAGTAGTTTTAAAAATAGCCGGGCTCTGATACCAACTTGTAACACCCCGGTTTTTGGTCACCCAGGTCGGGATGTCACCGCCACATCCCCCTAGTAAGACACGGTTTCTCCGAGCTTACTAAAGAGATGCAAGGCTATGTATTGCAGTATTTAAAACATTTAAATCATTCAAAATAGCCCAGACAATATAATTCGAAAACAATATTAACATAGCGCAGCGGAAATAATAGTTTTAGTATAGTATCGCAGCGGAAAATATAAATAGGGCCGACATGGCCAACACACGGGTTAAACAGGCCCGTTCATAATATAGTCTAAAGTATGAATTTAAAAGCAAAATAATGTTTCCCAAAATCCCATGCATGAACCGTGCTCACACATGCTCATTCCACATATTCTGTAAGAAAAGGAATAAAAACGGTTTTGGTCAGCAAACTTGCTGAGTAAGTTAACACATGCATGATCGTAGGGTTTAAAAGCCATTAATTTAATACTTAAATAAAAACATGATAATAATATAATATTCAATTTAATCCAATCAACCATCCAATTGCATAATTTATTCCAGAGCTCTATTTAACAACACATTTCGCATGGTTTAAGATAACAGCCATAATCTAAATAAAGCATTTAAATAATTTAATTGGACAACATAATTTAATCTAATTTAATTGAATTTATTATCCCCATTACATCCCCGATTTGGTATTTCAAAGTTTCACGATAGCATCGCGATGTCAACAAGTTTAGCCGGTAGCCCGGTGGCCGCAACCGTATCAGCCATACCCAGTACCACTCCGGAGCCTCGGGAAACCCATGTGGATATTCACGAGAGTGTAGGCTCTGTATTTCGCCGTTTTGGCAATATCATATCTCAAGTTTAGCGCGCGGGGTCACCATCGTCCATTAAGGCACGAAGTGAAGCAGTTAGGGGGCACCCTGCAGAGCACTCACCCCTAATTTTAATTTATCAAGTTTGTAAGGGGATTTAATTTTAAAAATCTGACTTTAATTTTATTCATTTAAAAATAATATCTCAACTCATTTCAACCCTAAAGGTTAATTCCATGTTTCAACAAGATTTCAAGATTTTGTTTCCGGTAAACCACAGTTTACTCTAAAATTAGTCTAAAATCAGATTTAATTCCAAAAATTCCAAAATTTCACGACTGACTCAGAAACATCGAGATCTACAACTTTCGTGTTTTAAATTTTTCAATCCGAGATACCTAAACAGGTCAAAATCACCAATTTTCGTAGAAGAATAATTCTGTCCGAATTTAATGTATCACAATTCAAAGATTTCGAATTCTACCATAGCAATTCAACTCCAAATTTGATGAAATTTTACAGAGATCATCTTAAGACAATTATCTACGACTTTCATGTTCAGCCAATGATCTAAAACAGTTAGATCCTATGTCAAAAACGTGAACAAGATCATTCCTAAGTTCTGTCAAGAATTTCAAGATCTAGATTCAAGCAGTTCGGTTTCGGTGGGTTTTCACATATCAAATCATCTCTAAAAATTCTCAAATATTTACAGCAGATAGGTCTAAGTCTTAGTAACGTTTTTTGTGTTGTAAGTTTTTCCGTTTGAAGTCGTTTTAAGGTTCGGAAAAATTCATCAAAACTGTTGCGTCGGTAGAAAACAAAAGTTGACAGATTTACGAGTTCTTGTTAAATCTTTTAGTTTCGAACGTTTTAAAACTTCCCAAAACCATGTAAGAGTTAACTTACTGATTTGTGAACGTCCGGGATGTCTATTTCGGAGGCGTGGCTTCCAGATCACCGTTTCTCCTCGCCGTTCGTCGGTTTCCTCGTTCTAGATTCGATTCGGGGTGTAAAGAGAAAAGAAACGAGGTTAGAATCCGTTTTCGGATTGAAACGTGAAAGAATCTATTGGACTAGAGCTTACCACAACGTCGGAGATCCTTGGATTTTCGTCCAACGCTGCTGCCTTGGTGTCCGATGCCTCCGTAGACTCCGGGATTTCGACTTGTGTGTGTAGAGAGTATCGTAGGGTTTTGAAAAAGAGTTTAGGCTTCCGAGGGGGTTTATTTATAGATAACTAAGACCTAGGGCGTCCAAAATCTGACCCTAAGGGTCTTGAGTCGAAAGATGTTCAACCGAAAGTCGAAAAATCCGCGTTCGGGCGAGAGATTCACGCAACGGGCGAATCTGTCGCGTGGCGCGGTCGTGGTGCGCCCAATGCCTATGGACCGCGCGGCCACCGCGATGACTTCGCCTGGACTTCGGTCCGGGCGGGTCGTGCGATCCGTCGTGCCTTTCCTCCTCTCTTTCGGATTTCTATCCCTCTATGCTCCCGAATTCCGATTTCCGGGGTATCTTCGGGTTTACGAAAGTAGGAACCCCATATAATTTATGTTTGGACTCGAATTCTCGAGTTCATTGGTGTCGGGTTTCGGTGTATAATTTATTTACCTTTAATAATTCCTTTTATTTAATTAAATTCCTTTAATTCCTTTTTAAGTAAAAATCTCATTTCTCATTTCCTTGTCTTTATTTATTTCTTTATTTGCTGGATTTATTTATTTATTTATGGTATTTATTTTATTTATTATTTATTTATTTAATTATTGTTTTATTTTATTATGGAAAATTCTCGGGTATTACAGGATATCATCAGATTCGCATGCAACCAGGCGACGAATGGAAGACCGCCTTCAAGACCAAATTCGGTCTATATGAGTGGCTCGTCATGCAGTTCGGGCTGACCAATGCACCTTCTACGTTTATGCAACTGATGAATGAAACTCTTAGACAATTTATTGGGAAATTTGTTGTTGTATATTTCGATGACATCCTGATTTATAGCTGCACTAATTCTGATCATGTTTCTCATGTTCAGCAGGTACTGAACAAACTCCGATCCGTGCAATTATATGCCAACTACGAGAAGTGCATCTTCTGTGTGCCAGAGGTCACTTTTCTAGAATTTGTAGTTGGAAAGGATGGTCTCAAAGTGGACGAATCAAAGATCCGTGCTATATCCGATTGGAAGCCACCCACCTCCGTGCATGAAGTTCTCAGTTTCTTAGGGCTGAGTGGATTCTTCAGACGATTCATGCCACAGTTCAGTGTGATAGCGGCCCCAATCACTTCACTGCTAAAGAAGGAGAATCAGTTCAAGTGGGGACCGAGCCAACAGAAAGCATTCGATGAGCTAAAAGACAAACTGACCCATGCACCTGTTCTCGCCTTGCCGAATTTTGAATTGCCATTTGAAGTGGAAAGCGACGCATCAGAGAAGCTTTGAGGTAAAACCCGCTGCAATGCTCCCGACAGCCTTTAAACTATAATCCTATAGGACTGTTAAAGAGCTTGCCTAATTTACCTACCGAAAGCGCACGGTATCAAGCTGCAGTATTTATTTTTATTGTCGGGATCGTTCATTAGAGAGTTACACTATAGAAGCGTTTTAATAGGATTATTAGTTCTAGAACTTGTTTCTACTCTTGATTTAAGGATGGTGTAATGATGTTGACTAAGAATTAAATGCTGAACTGTAAATGCGTAAAGCTGTAAGTAAAAAATAAAGAAAACAATTAAAATGATGTTGAATGATATGAAAATATTCATGAGTTAAAGATAGTGTAGACCAATACAAACAAACGAAATAGGAATATGATGAGATTATCATACTTCAATGGTTAGAAACAGAATGAAAGCTCATTGAGAATAACAAATCCTTTTATGCAATTTTAACCAAATCTTCATGTCTTAAATCACTTCCCAAGACAGGTACTTGTGATTCAGTGTCACGACACTCTAAAGCACTGAAATCATGGGATACTGTCATCACAGGATGATCGGTCAGACTCATTCTGTGACAAAAGCTTTTAGAACTGTCACTTAATCTATCTCTTTCGGACTCAGATCAAGCCTTTGATTACTGAGGGTCACATCTAAATCATCTTATATTCGTCTGAACTTGAAGTTGTTCTTTTTATTACTCTGAAACAAATTAATCTTATGACCCTATATTGGATGTCCTCTACAAGAAATGAAAAAGTGAGTATTTAAATCTATCATCCAATGGTTTCATAAGACTTAACTCCTCAGAGTAATTCCTTCAAGTAATTGTAAGAAGTAATAGTCCTGTAAGTATATCAAGATGAGATTGCTATTCAAAATCCTTGACTTATCCAGACCACTCAGATTCATATAGATGCTTTAGCTTGAGAAATCTCTATAAACAACTCCAATACCCATGACTTGACTCAGGATTAGTAAGACTTAGAAAGAATATTTAATCTCCTACCCATAGCATATAATGGAAACTATAAAGCTATGAACCCTGGAAATTAATATTCTTAAAACTCCGACTAATTATTGGGACAAAAGATGGTTTTTGAAACATCTTTCCCTTTTAAACGACAGGTACTAAATGCCCAACTAAAGAACAAGTTTGTTCTTCTTCACCCTGAGTAAATAATGATTGAGAAAACTTATATCATCATCTTTCTCAATGTGCTAATGAAAATAGTAATATGAATTCCAAATATGAATTATTAGTCTATATTTGTAAAGTAAGATTACTCATCATAAACAGGGAAATATCCCAAAATATCATATGTATAAGTAGTATTATTTGTATAAAGAAACGATGAGGGTTCTGAGGACTTAATCAAAATGCTAGGGTGTTTCCAAAATATAAACTGGAAACTAGACAGAATTAGGAAATTACTTTCCTATGAAAAAGATTTGAGAAATAATTCTGCAAAATAAATGTCCAAGATAGCTCGCAGTAACTATTTTGGGTTTCAAACTATGAACATTCCAATTTTCCGCACGCTATGTCTGTACAGCGTGGAGGGAGTTATTGTTCAAAGCATGTTCCTCAGATTTAGTTTATACAAAGAACTGAATGCCTCGCAGTAATATCTGTAAGAATGCAGCGAGGTATTCAATTCCTACTTATAGAATAGGGGTTATATATGTATAAGAAATGTGTAGTTGATATCCCAAGAAATGGGAATCAATTCTGTTGCTATTTTAAGTTGGCTCTCTCGCTTTGTCAAAATGACATCGCGAGAGCATTGAAGTAGCTTCTCTTGAAACAAAGTTGTGTGGATAATTCCCCGCGTCATCTTTTAAGATGAATCCTGACTTTATCCTTATATGAAGTAGATGATCAAGTCCTGTAACTACCTTCTGGAACTTTTATTCAGAAAACAATGAAAACATAACCTTTTTCGTCCAAATTCGAGAATTTAGAGTTGTTAATTCTTAAAGATTATCATGCGATGATTAACACTGCATGGGTCTTTAGGAACCTTTTAGAGTTCTGAACATTAATTTCTACGGATTTCTTCCAAATTTGTGATCAAGGTATAATATCAACAGAAAATCGAATGAATTCATAATTCTATCAGTTTCATACCTAACTCGGTTACAATATCCAAACTTCTTGAGTAATTAGGAAAAACAAATTACGAATTAAAGATATGATGGCAACATGATCTCGAGAATCAAATTATCGACGTGATGCAAATTCCAAGAAGTGAATATTGTGTTCGAGGTCTATACTTCTCTGAAACAGAATTGAAGAACGTCAAATTCTGATAAATCCTTTCAGAATTGTAACCAGAAAGATAAGAAATACATGATTTGATAACTGATCGTCTTTCATATATCATGAATAGCAAAGAAATTAAAAACAAATACACCTGGAAATCTGATTGCAATCAGAATAATGCGAATTTGTACGAAGAGTCGGAAACTAGATGGTGATCGTCACAATGGATGAACAAAGCATTCCGATAGCAATTCTTCTTCCAGGGTATCCTCAAACTAATCTACTAAAATATTCCGAAGAAAATCTACTGCGAAATCGAATTACAAATCTGAAGAACATGAATTAAATTGCGGTGAAAATAAACCCTAGCTAACCTACCTACTGAATTCTAAAAGTGAACTGGAGAGTAAAAATGAGCTATTCTCTTCAATCTCCCGCTACTTGAGCTGATCCCCCAAGGGTCTTATTTATAGATGGGCGTTGTAACTGCTTCCGCCTTGGATGATAACCGCTCGCATCAGAATAGCTCTCCTCTCGCTTTGTCCAGTTCCTTCAAAGCGAGAGTCAAAAATGGAATTATCTTTCTCAACAAGGCGAGATCTCACAGTCTCTTCCAACAGTTTGCTTCTCGCCATAACACTTGAGACTTCCTGTCTTGCACAAATTTTCTTTCCTCGTGATGACAAACAATCATCGCGTGGACTTCAATCTCTGAACATTTTTCCTTAGATCTTTCCTGATTTCGTATGTAAGGCCTCGCATCATTCATTTCTTTCCTCGCTACGTCCATTCCAATCTTCCACAGCCTTTCAACTTAACTTCCTGCTGAATGACAAAGCGTGAGTCAGATCAAATAAAAACATAGCGTGCGAGACTTGTAATAAAAACTTAGAATTTCAAGCCATTTTTATGTAATTCCAGCTTCTTCACAATCTTGGTTCTTCTTCCATCTTTTCACCTCTTTCATGATTATTCATTAAAAACTTATGGAATTAAGAACAAAAGATCATCATTAAGACACTAAATTGGACGCAAATGACAGTCATAAAAGACTGTCATCACCATCTTCACATTTAGAAACACTTGTCCTCAAGTGGTAGGATACTTGTAAAGTTTCAAAGAATAAGTCCAATTAGTGGCTTCCAAGATTTAGATGTTCATGTAAGATTCTCCTGGATCAATACCTTCTCTTTTCCAACTATCTCAAGCTTAACTCTTTCAACTGATTGATGCTTCATACCTAACTTTGAGTTTACCAGACTTCATGAAAAAGTGATTTGCATTTATGTGAATTATGTTCTGCCCTTTAGTTAGTCAAATTTCTCTTCTCACGCTCAATCCTATCTAACTTATGTGCACATCTTGTGCTTTTGAATCCTTAGCCAAAAAGAATAAGCTAAAACACACTCTCTCTCTTTTTTTTTTTCAAGGGGTGGCCTTCCGTGGCTTTCAATAGCTCGGTTTCACATTATTAGGAGGAGTTGCATGGCCTGACATTGCAGATGAAACTTCAACTCCCCTACCCTTGACTTTGCTCTTTTAGAATTCTTCAACTCATAAATCAGAGGGGCAGCTGTGCCAGCTACTTATATCCACATTATTTTACCACGTCTGTTTCTAAAATTTCCCTTGCTTTTTAACTTGGACTCATACTTCACTCAATATGCACACTCATCTTCTAAAAGAGACTAGATTAGATCAATCCTTCTAACTTAGTGCAGTTGTTGTTTATGGTATACAAATCACTATAGTTAGTACAATCATGAAATCTTCAAACTGTTCATCTAGTAATGACATCAATCAATCTCAAAGTTTGCAGCTTAGAATAGTTTTCAAGAGCGGCTCATGCATGCAGTCAAAAGCTATAAAGTAGATGTTTCTATGGTAGCCACTTTAGACTAATCTTCTATTCCTTTATCAGTTTACTGCCCTACTTGAGTTTTTGATTAGAATAATCTCAACTTGAAATTCAATCTTATGATACAACTTCATACTAACTCTATTCTGAATCATATTCACAATTTGAGAGATAAATTGAAACAGAAAAGAAATAAAGAAAGAAAGACTGCAATAAAAGAAAGAGAAGGTTACAGAAAACCTCCCTGTAATCTCAGGATGAACCTGCATCATTGTCTGGGTCTTTTGGTGGTATTGACGGAGACTTCTTCAGGTCCGAGACTAGGTTGGCAAGAATGTCTGCCAATCTTGAACTATTTTGCTGTTCCTGTCTCCTCAAGTTCTTCTTTCCTCAACCTTTCAAATCTTTCCATTTCTTCTCTTCTCATCCTTTCTTGCCTATCCCACTCTTCCTTCCTTATCTTTTCTTGTCTGTCCATCTCCTCTTTCCTGAGTTTCTCTTCAGTTTGAATCCTGGTATGCTTAAGTTCAATCCTCTTCTGCTCCATTTCTCTTTGAATGTGCTTGTCTTCTGACATAGTTTTCACCAACATCTCCATGGACTGTGCAAAACTTTGAATTGAGGTACTCATATTCTGAGATTCATCCACAGACACTGTGTTCCTCATTGGTTGTTTCAAAGGTTGAGATGGTGCAGAAGTATTCTCAAACTCCTCATCTTCTGGAATAGGATTCAATGCAGGAGATGCTGCTGCAGTCTTTGTCCTTTTCACTGCGGCTCTTGATTGAGATGATCTTGATTTTGAAGGAAGCTTGACTCGTTTTGTCTTGGGAGATGGTACTTGTGATCCTGATCCCTCAGAAGTTTGTTCCTCTAGATCTGGCATTTGGTAGACCAATTCTCCCCTCAAAGTGTCTACTGGTAATGGAATAGGAGGATCTATCTTTATGATCTCTGCTAAGAATGGTGAGATTGACACTCCTTGTTTCTCACAGAGTCTTCTGATTAAATTTGGATAGGCTAATGCTGCATCTTCTCCAACTCTTGATTTAATGACATTGAGAACATGGTGTGCAGCACTGCACTTCCTTCCTGACCATAATAGTGCAAATCCCTCAAAAGTTCCAGCAGAAGGTCCTTGAAAATTTGTAGTGGGTCTGAGCTTTGAATAGTAGAAATCAAGTGTTGGCAGATACTCAGGCTTCAAATTCTTTAATGGAATCTTATTCTGCTCAGTTCCTCTGTGTGTTGAACAGAATCCTAATGCCATTTTTCTAGCATTGGTAAGCTTATTTCCTTGAGTTTTCTTTCTCAAAAGAACCTCAGACTTGACTTCTGGCTGTTCTAACAGAGGTGCCTGTATCAAATCATTTAGAGTCTCCACAGTGACTTGCACTGTTTTTCCTCTAATCCATGTTGTTTCAGCCTCAACATCAAAGTTAGCATAGAACTCCCTGGTCTACTCCACATAACCACATTTGTTGTTATGTCTCATGAAAACATCCCATTCATTGATTCTCCTCCAGTAATTGATACACTTGTGATCCAACCACTTGGGATGAAACCCTTTATCCGGGACAATCATTTTGGACATTCCCAGGTAATTCTCTAATGCTTCCTTTCTTCCATTGAACTTAATCTTGATTTCTTCTTCCGTGAATTCAGTCCTCTTTTCAATACTATCAGGGATTGATAACCTCACCTTTGGACTATTCTTTCCCCAACAACTCAAAGGCAACAATTCTGGGATTTCTTTTCCTGGTGAAGATCCTTCAATACTATCAGGGATTGATAACCTCACCTTTTGTGCTTCTTCCTGCTCATTCCCAACATTCTCATTTCCTTCTTCTTCTGATTGACCCTCCTTCTTGAGTAGGTTCTAGATTTTCTTCCTGAACTTGTTCTGGGTTTTCTTCATGGACAGGTTCTGGATTTTCTTCTTGAACTTCATCAGCATCATTATGTTGTAGATTGCCTACGTCTGAATCATGTATCAATAATGTGCTGGTATCTATCTTTTTAGTGACTTCCAAGCTATGCTGATTTAAGATCTATGGGGGATCTTCCTGTACAGGTTCCTTTAACAGAAGAGGAATAGCAGTAGGTTCTGAATCTTCAAATCCTTGGGTTCCAAAATATTCTTCTGCTTTCTTCCTCTGTTCTGCAACCCACTCAGGATCATTCATCCTTGCAATTGCTCTCTGAGTTACCTCATCCCTAACTTGAGATGGTAGAACCCATTGATTCATTTGATCCTCAGCATTTTTCTGTGCTCCGAGATGTTGATTAACAGTGTCTTCCACCAAATACTTTCTCTGTTGATCTTCTTGAATTTTATTTCTCTGCACTTCTTCTTCATAAGCTTGGAGTGCTAATGGAGATGGCTCCACTGTTTGCTCAGAATTTATTTGTTGTTTAACTTTTTCTTATTCTAGCTCGAGCTTAGCTGCATATTCATTTGCTTGTTCTACCGAGGTGCGTGCATTCCCTCCTTCCCTGGCCAATTTTCTGAACTTTTTGATCAAACCTTCCAAAGAATAAGTCATGTTCCCTACAATAGTTCCATGCAAGTTCATATCTTCAAAATTTTGCAAATCTTCAAGTGACTGATCTTGAACTATGTTCACCACTAATTTCTCCACTTGGTCTAGAAATTCTTGCTCATCTGAAGCCTGTTCTGGTGGTGAATCTTGTTCAATTTCTTTTTCTGAAGATACTTGTAAATCGATCTGACTTTGGATAAGACCCTTGTTGACCTGAGCTTGTTGATCTTCATCCTGTCCTTCCAAATTATCTCTTTCAATAATCTGGGTCTGTTGAAGTTCAGTGGTCGGTTGAGTTGACCCTTGTTCATCAGGTTGATGTTCATCGATACATGCTCTCCAGCCTTCTGGATCTATATCTCCCACTTCCAAATTAGCATAAGGAGTGAGTTCCAACCTCTCTATATAGGGTATTACCCCTAAAGTTGGTTCGACCTTCTCTTCATCAGAGCTGGTATCATGCACCACATACTTAGGCTTCCTAGCCTTCACCTTTATTCTGAACTTCTTAACAGGTTTTTCAGGTTCTTTTTCTTGTTGTTTTTCTCTCTCAGGAGTGATTCCTGGTTGCTCTACATTCTCAAAAGAGGATTCTTGCTGCTTAGGTTTCTCAGGATTAGTCTCCTTCTGCTCAGAAAGTAACTTTCCTCTCCTTTTGTAAGTAACAACTTCCTTCTTTTCTTGAGCTGGTTGTAGTGTCTCATTATCTTCATCCATCAAATCCCTTGTCTCTGAAATTCCTACTTTCAAGTCCAAAATTTCTTTGGTTGCTAGCTCATCTTCATTCTTCCTCTTCTTTGGAAATTGGCTAGTTTTCTCAGACTTGCTTGTCTCCACCTTTCTCCCAGTCCTTTTCTTAGCTGAAGGTACTTCTTCTGAAGTGCTTGAACTAAGATTGTGTGACTTTCTCTTCCTGGTGGATACTTTCTTCTTACCTTTCTTATCTTGGGTTTTCATGAATTCCTCCCATTCATGCTTTTCCTTTTGTCTGCTTGCATAATAATAATCCATACTCTCTTGCAGGATCGGATGTAGTTCATCAGTTCCTTCATTCTCTTCTCCTACAATGGTTGTGACTTCATCCACTACTCTCATTTTCTCAATTCTTTGTTCATCATCTGTACTATCTTCATCTGAATCATGTTTCTCGACATAAAAATTTTTACACATACCTTTCAACATAACATTCATTCCCTTTCTGTTCAGATACTTCTCATTCCATGCATCCCAATAATCAATGATTACCTACTGAATCCTTCCTTGTGTTTGATCAGTATAAGCTCTATGCTCCTTGTATGCGTTTTCTCTGCACATACTATCATATCTGATATATTTCTCAATGAATTCTTTCTTTCTCTCCTGAACATATCCATGAACTTCTTGTTGGAGAGTTGGAGGTAATCTCTTCATGATCTTGTTAGGTCTGTCTGTAATGAGAAGATCTGCATCAGCTGATGTTATTGATGGGGCTGAAACTTTCCTGAAATTCTTTATAGGTTCCAGTCCGTCATTGACAACAGATTCTCTGAAAATGTTCCTGACTATATTCTGTGGTGTCTGCTTTGCATCTGATCTTTGCTTCCTGTTTTTCCCTGATCTCTCAGCTTCTTTCTCCTCTGCATCCTTGACCCATGCTTGCTGTTCTGGTATTAAATCAGCAAACTCTTCTAATGGAAATTCCTCATCAGGTTTCCTTTTCAACCCTGGTTTAAGAATCTTTCTCCTCAGATTTTCTCCCCTAGCCCACTCATTCATATGCCTGATCCAGCTATTCCTAGCTTCCTGAATGATTCTAAGAACATCTCTCCATTCCATCTTGCCTTGTTTAGCTTTCTTAAAATAAGGCTCGAGGTCATGTCTCAAATTGATCCGAGCATCAATAATCCTGTCCAAGGCCAGATTTGTCAAGAAATTTTGTTCAATAGGCCCCTTTTTGTTCAAGAATGTTGGAGGCATGTATGCAGGGAGTGCCTGCTGAGCATCATAAACTCTAGCATTTCGGATTTCTTGAAGTTTGCAGCAGTATTTGGTGAGTCGTTTCACATATTTAGGTAGTGGTTGAGGATCAAAGTAATCCAGCTCCAACCCTATTTGATCTTTTGGATTGATGATTCTATAGCATTCCTGATTCCACTCAGCCATGCACTTCTTTTCCCTTTCCAAAAGTCTTTCAAGTCTGATTCCATTGGGAAGATGCTTATCATTAATGAGAAATATCATTTGGTCGTCCCAAAATTTACTCATCTTATCTCAGAATGCTTCTTCTAAATCAATCATCAATGATTCCTTTTCTTTCTCTGGTATGTGTTGAATCATCATTAGATTGACATAAAAGATTGGGGGTGAAATTTCCATCCCTAACCATCCGCCGCTTTTCTGAATACATTTCACCATATTTGCTGTTCTCCTCATCATCAAGAATGATTTCTCTTTCTTATCTGATTCTATACCGCGAGCTTGAAGTTTTTCATAGGTCATCTTATGAATCCTTAAGAAAGAGATAAGATAAAACTGATTAAATCAGTGTCACCATACTCACATTTAGAGCTTAACTCTAAATGTGTAGATGGTAAAAGAAAGCATAATATCAGTTTTTTTATATTCATCATTCTTTACATGATATCACCATACTCACATTTAGAGATTTGCTCTAAATGTGAAGTTTTAAATGCTGATTAAGGCTGCTTATTGAAAAACGAAAATAACAGAGAACTTAAAAACACAATATGAACAGACCAAAACAAAATATAGAATTCATCAGATTCTTGCTAATATTACGGAATTACAAAGCATGATGGTTCCTATGGCTCCAACTTGTTAATTACAAATAAGGAGGCATCTCCCCATCGATTCCAAATCTGAGAAACAGATTACAGTGCTCAGAGACTAAACACCTCATGCAGTAAATTGAGGTAACACCATAAGAGTTCCTTGAAAAGTTGTGATTATTATCATAATAGTTCCTAAAATTGCAAAATCTCTTCTTAGGTTGTCCTTGAAAAGGTGAAAGAAATTCCTCTTGATTTGATAGCCACCCTCTGACTTGGAGCCGAAGATCTTTGAGCCTTCGTCTATTCTTACATAGAGTAGCAAAGAGCCAAATTCCTTTATCTTTTTCTTCAACTTCATCCTTACTCAAAAGCATAAGAGCCTTTATGTAAATGGATGGGGGGTGATTATCAGTAATTGCAGGTTTTAAGAGATCAAATGCTGCTTGTTCTTTCTTAACTTGAACAAACAAACGCTGTGCCTCTTGTAATTGGTACATCCAATTTCCTGCATTTCTACAACTTTCAAGAAAATCTCTCTGTGTTTCTTCAAAAGTCCCCCATCCCCATGCAGAAAATTCTTCAAGAGAAGCCCTCTTCAAGACTAAAGGATGGTGGGTGGCTTCTTTGAACTCCTTGCAGACTAATTTACAATTAAAAACAGTCTCAAGGTGGTCAAATGCCAGTCTTGACAAAATATTCCCAAGAATCTCATAAGGAAGATCTGTGATCTGAGTTTCCCCTGATCCAGATTTCTTTATTGAAGTCCTTGGTTGCTTTGAAGAGCTTCCAATTTCACAGCTGAGTAGGATTAAAAATAGTAGCCAAATTAAAAGCTAAGGAATGAAAGTCATTAATGTAAAAGGAATGTACAGATAAAGTCATCAAAAGAATTCATTGTTCAAGAAAATAAGCACAAAAGATTACAAGCAAAAGGAAACATAAACTGCTTGGTTACTACACTAATCTAATTCTAGCAATTCATCTTCATTTTGCTCTTCTTCTTCATTGTTCCACTGCTCCCAATCGAATAATATGCCTTCCTCTCCAGTTGCTCTTCTGAACTGCTTGACATAGTCAAATAATTCACATGGTATGCATTCCATCCTTTCAATCAAGGGTAATTGATGTCGCTCGACAAGAGAGTGATTCTTACAGAAGCTCCTTTCCTCTTGAGCAAGGAATGGATTTGGAAACTTTTCACAGTAAAGAAGCCAGTGTAGAACACTTATTTTAAGGAAGGCTAACTCAAAGGAATCCTGGGTTACAGATTTGATCAGTTGAATTCCTTCTTCATCCAGTTGTTGGTCTTGCTTGGAAAGCAATAGGAGACATCTTATGAAAGCAGATGGTTGGTGTTTATCATCTAAACCAGGCTTTAAGATTCATAGGCTTTTTCCTCATCTTTATTATCAACAAAGGCTATCATTGCAGGTTCGATATTAAACATATAGTTTCCTGCATCCTGACATTCTTTAATAAATTTAACCTGATTACTGGGATAAACACTTTCTCTCCACATAGCACAGGTTTCCAGATTAACTCTCTTTAGGGCTAATGATGATCTGCTTGCTGAGAGAAATTGCTTGGATGTCTCGGATGCTCTAAAAAGTTTCTTTATGCTTTCCTTTCCCAGTCTCGACAGAATGTCTCCCAGCAACTCAGTTGGTAAATCAAATATTTGAGTTCCCAAGAGTTGAGGGATTCTGACATTTCTATTTAAAAAGAAAAAGAAGAAAAACACAGAATTCAAAGTAAAACTTATTATTTGTGCAGTAATTAAGGAATAGAGATTAGATTTTATTAACAATACCAAGCTGCATTACACAATACAAGAGACTTGGTTTGCTGACAATTTCAAAATCTAATACTAGGAGACTTATCACAAATATTAATCTCTTCCTTCTTCATCCAAGAATTCTCCGATAATACTATGGTTATAAGAGTCTTCCTTTGCTGCCATCCTAAAGTCAGCTATTGCTCTAGTTGTATCACAACAAAGATAGATAATCTGACCTGCTCCATGAGTGAAATAGGGTGGCCTATGAAAGATTTCCCAATCATGATTACCAAATTTGCAGAATTCCCTCTTTCTCTGCCCTAAGAAAGGATTCGGAACATATTCCCATTCTGAGAGTAAAGTCAGAAGATCATATTTAAAATCATAGCTATTTAACCTATCATTTAATATAGGAATCATTAAACGAAGTCCTGTATCTATTTCCTTTTTAGAAACTCTGCTTAAACAACATAAGGCTTTAAAATATTGAGAAAACTTAGAATTGTCATTAATTCCTTCTTCCAGGATTTGAAACGCCTTGTTCTCTTTACCCTGCGTGAACAGTTCCATAGCTTTATGAAGGTTCAATATTTTATTATTAGCCCGTCTGCAGGAGTGTAGAAACTCAGCTTTACCAGAGGATTTGTTAGAAATACTCTTAAAAGCTGGATCCTCTACATTGAATCTCCGTAAGACAATAGGGTAATTTGAAACCATTTTGAATGTTGAACATGTTCTTTTGCAATGGAGCAAGTCTTCGAAGCTGCTCTGCCCTACTCGTGACACAATCTCCCCAATGATGTCCAGTGGAAGATCAGTTATTTGTAGTGCAGAGAACTCAGAAGCTTGTTCTCCATAGTTAATGCTGTTTAAGCGAGTTTTAAGGAAGGAAAATCAGTTGTTTGTATTAATGAAATTCTACTACAAAGATTCTACGAGTTTTAAGAGAAGTGTGAACGAGTGAAGAAAGATTATGCGAAATGCAGAATATAAACCCTAATGCTACGAATCAAGCATTTAGATGCGAAATGCAAAAGCAAAATCTGCAAAATATAAACACCGAAAAGAAGAAAATGAAGTAAGCTTGGAGGGCTTACGGATTGTCGCCTGCCATTTGAGTGAGTTCTGGAAGTGAAAGTATTGCGAACGTTTCTGGATGGAAATTTCGCAAATAGGACGAGAGAAAGTTGACGATGGCGGTTTCTTCTGAGAGAGAAAATATATGGATAGATTTGAGAATGATTTGAAAAGATATGGAGGTTATAAGATATAGAAATGGGCTGGCCTAGTTTAAAGGCTGCAGAGTAGGATACTCAAGTGTTATTCCTCTCTTAAATTCTAATGATTAAGTCTAGGCCTGCCACATCAGCAGATTTGAAATTAACTCAAAATTTGAGTTAATAAACTTATGCAGGCAAAACGATTTTGGACGAGAACAAATTATTTTGAAAAACAACGCGAGGAACATAGATTGAAAAGGATTACAAGACAACAAGAAAATGCATTCAGTCTAATTAGATTCTAGAACAGACTCAAAGTCTGAACCTAGTTCATCTACATACTCATTACATCTACCCTCAATTCCTTAATTAAGGTTGTAACCTCACAGCATAAACAATTAATGCTTATAGCACCATAATTGTAATGCGGAGTTTGCAACACTAAGTTCCTATCATGAGAGGGTAAGTATTTACAACAATCCCTATGTTTTTGCCCTAAAAATGGATTTGGTTCCTTCTCGCTATTGGCAAAAACTTTACTAATCTTTTCCTTCATCCCCTGAATATGCTCCTCTTTAGCCTAAGAGATGTTTGGAAGCCTCATTTAACGCTTAACAAATTAATTTGCAATTGAACACGGTCTCAAGATGATCAAACGCCAATCTTGACAAGATGTTCCCAAGAATCTCATCGGGAGATCTGTGATCTGAGTTTCCCCTGATCCAGACTCCTTTGATGAAATTTTTTGGTTTCTTTGAGGAGCATCCAGTTTCAACACTGAGTAATATTTGGAAAAGATAATGCAATTGAATTAAGAAAAGCAGCATAAAAGAATGAAAGTGCAAGAATTGTAGGGTAACAAGTGAAATAGAAATATATTAACAAGTAGTTCCAAATTACAACCCAAAATTACTGAAAACACAAAAGTTAGCCATAGTATTTTCCTATTCTAGAAAATACTGGACTACTCAAGGATTAACAATTTCTTCTTCATCAGAATCACTCCACAGCAATCCATCAGGAAACACCTCACCACAATACAATCTGAATTGCCTCACTATGTCAAAAAATTGACAAGGGATACAGTCCATCCTGACATATGGTGGTAAAAAGACTCGTTCCTGCAATGTATGATTCTTGTAATAACTCCTTTCTTCTTGACCTTGGAAAGGGTTTGGGATTCTCAGAAAGTGGATCAACCAGTGAAAAAGATAGAGCTTAACAACATCTAGGACATTCGAAGCTGCTGTTTTAATCAACTCTAGACCCACTTCATTTAGCTTATCATCTTGTTTTGTTAGGAGAAGCATTGTTCTGAGAAGGATGGTGGGTTGATGTTCATCATCTAATCCCGACTTGAGGTGTTCAAAAGCTTTCTTCTCATCCCGTTCATCAACAAATGCCACGAGTGCAGGTTCAAATTTAAACATATAGTTCCCTGCATTCTGGCATTCTTGAATGAACCTTCTCTGATTATCAGGATAGACATTCTCCCTCCATCTCATACATGACTCCGGGGTTGCTCTCTTGTACACAAGATAGTTTTTGCTCGCTTGATAGAATATTGGAGAAACTTCTGCTACCCTAAAGAGCTCCCTCACACAGACTTTTCCGAGTCTCGACATGATATCTCCCAGCAACTTAGTAGGTAAGTCAGATATCTGAGTTCCAAAGAGTTGTGGATTTCTAGCATTTCTGTTTCCAGAAAAGGATACAATGAGAAATACAGAAGAGAACTTTTTATTGAAAGTGATGGAACTGACAATTCGAAAATAGGATTTCATTTCTATTGCCAAGCTCCAATAACCTCATGTGGAAAATTCGTCAGTTGTAATGTAAAGAGCTCAGAAAGATACTCTCCTATTTTAACATTGTTTAAGTGAGTTTTAAAGAAAAGGCTTTTAGTTATAAGAAATCTAAATGTTTAATTTTTCGATTTCTAATGCCAGAATGAACTCATCGAGAATTCAGAATCATAAACCCTAGGTCTAATGGCGTAATCCGGAAACAAACATTGCAGAATAGAAAAACAATGTGAAAGATAGGATAAACTAAAGAGCTTACAGATTATTCCCAGCCATTTCTTCCCCGATTAGGTTTCTGAATGAACTTGCTACGAAAATGATTGAGAGTGGAAGTTTTGGTGTGTGACGATTTCTTCTTGGGAGAGAAAAAGAGAGAAAAACTGATGAAAAGTTTGGAAATGACAACTGAAAGGAATGATTGCAGGGATATAGCCGACCCATCTCTAGCTAAGAAATGCAGGGGTCAAAATAGTAAATCTTGTTTCTGCAGGGAGTAATGATTAAGCCTAAAATAAGCCTATTTGAAAAAAAATTTTATTAAAATGATTGAGATAAAAATCTGGTTCAAAAGATAAGATCAAGTCATTATTCAGCACATGAAAATAAAGCGAGGAGTAAAGAAGACATATCATCAACAGAAGACTCAGAATTAAACAAAAATTAAGAGAATACATAATCATTTAATCAAAATCTGAATCAGTTTCTAATTCTGATTCAGATTCAATTACATATTCATTGAAGACTTCTCTTAATTCTCTAATCAAATTGGTAACCTCACAACACAAACAATCAATGTTTGTGGCACCATAATTATAGTGTGGAGACTCCCTAACTAAGTCTCTGTTGTGTGGAGCCATGTAGTCACAATAGTAACGATGCCCCTGTCCCAGGAAAGGGTTAGGCTCTTCTTCACTGTCGATGAAAACCCTGCTGATCTTCTCCTTAATCTTGTGGATGTGCTCTTCCTCTTTAAGGATTGATCCAAGAAGATACAGTCCTTCATCAATCTCTTCAAGCCTCTCTGAACTCAGAAGAATGAAAGCCTTGATGAAGATTGAAGGGTGATGATTATCCTCAATTCCAGGCCTGAGGATTTCAAAAGCGGCTTCCATAAGCCCTGTGTTGTGGAAAGCCACGAGTGCAGGTTCAATTTTGAGCATGAAGTTCCCTGCTTCTCTGCATCTTTCCATTATCTGTTTGTAGTGATTATCATGCGTTATCTCCGCAGTGATTCGCTTCACTACATTTGCTCTTCTCCATACTGCAGATGCCTTACTTGCTCTCAAGAATTTCTTGCAAGTTGGGGCTATTTTGGCTACATCTTTCATCTCTTCCTTTCCTAGTCTTGAGAAGATGTCTCCCAAAATTTCATCAGGGATATCTAAGATGGAGATTCTGGCATTGGGAGCTGCTGCGGCCATTTTGATTTCTGATGAAGGTTGTAGGATAATCGTTCTAATGTGGGAATGTTTGAGAGTAAGGAGAGAAAGATTCGACTAGATTTTATAGCAGAAAAACTGAATTCTGACATAATTACAAGCGGTTGAAACGACGTGTGATGGTTAGTGCAGAGGAAGAAGAAGAGTCTGAAAAGGGGTATTTTAGTCTTAAAAAGTTTGAAAAATCTATCCGTTTAGTATTCCCAGACTCTCGCTTTGTTACTTGTTATCGCGTGATCATATAAACTGTTTCTCGCTTCGTAAATTACAAAGCGAGAGAGAATTCTTGTATAATCTTCAGAGAAAAATGGTCACGCTTTATGTTTCAACAAAGCGTAGACATCAAATTCTTTGGCATTTAGAAACAGATCAAATTTTTCATAATAATGAGAACTTGAACTTATCACCTCGCTTTAAAACTTTTACAAAGCGTGAGCGAGTATAGTTCATCTTTAATCACGCTTTGTCAAATTAGCAAAAGCGTGACCTCAGAATTCGTTCATACTTTATTTCCAAACACTTAATACTCAAAACCTGGTTGAAGATTTCCTTCTCATCCCTCTTTAATCCATCACAACTTCATTTCTCGAGTTCCAATATATTCTTTAAGCCTGTGTCCATTTACAGTCTTTTCTCCTTCACTGAGCATGATTGTAACTGCTCCATTGTCATGAACAGCTACAATGGGGAATGGGCCTGTCCACCTTGATCTGAGCTTTCCTGGAAATAATTTCAAACGAGAATTATAAAGTAAAACCAATTGACCAACATAAAATTCCTTATGTTTAATTTTTGAATCAAGAATTTTCTTGGTTCGATCTTTATAAATCTTGCTGCTTTCATATGCTTCCAGTCTCATCTCTTCCAACTTAGACAGATCGAATTTCCTCTTGTCTTGTCCTGACTGAACATCCATGTTAAGCATCTTAATGGCCCAATATGCTCTATGTTCTAGCTCAACTGGAAGATGGCAAGCTTTTCCAAAAACTAATCTGTAGGGAGACATTCCTATAGGAGTCTTGAAAGCAGTTCTGTATGCCCATAAAGCATCATCCAGTTTCTTTGACCAGTCTTTTCTTGTAATATTCACAGAAGCTTGTAAAATGTGCTTAATTTCCTTATTAGATACCTCCACCTGTCCACTTGTCTGAGGATGATATGGTGATCCAACCTTATGATGAACACCATATTGTTTCAGCAACTTCTCAAAGAGTTTATTGACAAAGTGAGATCCTCCATCAGATATAATGGCACGAGGGGCTCCAAACCTGGTAAAAATATTCTTTTGCAGAAATTTAGTAACTTGTTTAGCTTCATTATTGGGTAAAGCCACTGCTTCTACCCATTTTGAGACATAGTCAACAGCTACTAGAATGTAGTGATTACCAAATGAAGGGGGAAAAGGTCCCATAAAATCAATTCCCTAAACATCAAATATCTCTACTTCTAAAATTCCTTTTTGAGGCATTTCTTCTCTCATTTAAATGTTTCCCAATCTTTGGCATCTGTCACACATCTTTATAAGTTTCTGGCAATCCAAAAAGATAGTCGGCCAGAAGAAACCATAATCTAGAACTTTTCTAGCAGTTCTAGCAGGACCATGATGGCCTACTAAAGGATTCTCATGACACTTTCTAACAATTTGAAAACCTTCCCTCTCATGAACACAGCGCCTAATAACCTGATCGGAACAAAATTTGAATAAAAAGGGTCATCCCAGTAGTATTTCTGAATTTCTCTGATAAATCTTGACTTCTGATGAGAGTCTTTAAACTTTGGAACAATCTTGCAGGCTAGATAATTAGCAAAATCTGAAAACCAAGGACAATCAAATTGATGCAACTGCAAAGCATACAACTCTTCGTCTGGAAATTTATCATTTACAACTTCCTCCATTTCTGTTTTCTCTTCCAATCTAGAAAGATGATCTGCTACTCCATTGTCTTTTCCTTTTCTGTCTTTAATAATAATGTCAAACTCTTGTAAAAGTAAGACCCATCTTATCAGCCTAGGTTTGGCTTCTTGCTTTGAGAAAAGATATCTTAATGCAGAATGATCTGTGTAAACTATAGTTTAAGCTCCCATAAGATACTGTCTGAACTCGTCAAAGGCAAAAACTACAGCATACATTTCCTTTTCTGTAGTGGTGTAGTTTATCTGGGCATCATTAAGAGTATGGCTAGCATAATAGATAACATGATGTTTGCCTTCTTTATGTTGCCCTAATACTGCTCCTACTGCATTCTCACTTCCATCACACATGAGTTCGAAAGGTAGACTCCAGTCAGGAGACTGAACTATAGGTGCAGTGATAAGTTTCTCCTTCAAGGTCTTAAAAGCAGTCAAGCAATCTTCATCAAAGCTAAATACCACATCCTTATGAAGAAGATTACATAAAGGTCTTGCTATTTTAGAAAAGTCCTTAATAAACCTTCTATAAAAACCAGCATGACCAAGAAAACTCCTTACTGCCTTGATTGTTTTAGGGGGTGGTAGATTTGCTATCATAGAAACCTTAGCTTTGTCTACTTCTATTCCTGCTCTAGATACTTTGTGTCCTAGGACAATTCCTTCCTGAACCATGAAATGACACTTTTCCCAGTTAAGAACCAAGTTAGTACCCTCACATCTCTGCAAAATTTTTGACAGATTTTGTAAACAGTCTTCAAAGTCAGTTCCATAAACAGTAAAATCATCCATAAACACTTCAATGCATTTTTCAATAAAATCAGAGAAAATACTCATCATGCATCTTTGAAAAGTAGCAGGGGCATTACATAATCCAAAAGGCATTTGTCTATAAGCAAATGTTCCATATGGGCAAGTAAGAGTTGTTTTCTCATGATCTTCACTAGCAATTACTATTTGATTATAACCAGAATAACCATCTAAGAAGTTGTAAAATGGTTTACCTGACAGTCTTTCTAACATTTGATCAATAAAAGGTAAAGGAAAATGATCTTTTCTAGTGGCAGTATTTACTTTTCTATAATCAATGCAAACTCTCCAACCAGTTATTGGTCTTGTTACTACTTCATCACCATGTTCATTAGTCACAATACAAATCCCACCCTTACCCATTTGCTATCAGAAATAGGATAGATTATACCTGCATCAAGTAGTTTGATTACCTCCTTCTTGACAACTTCCTGCATTGGTGGATTTAGCCGCCTTTGTGGTTGTCTGGACGGTTTGTATTCATCTTCCATCAGGATCCTATGCATACAAATGTGTGGATTGATGCCTTTAATATCTGCTATAGTCCAAGCAATTGCCTGAATATGATTTTTAAGAGTACCCACTAGAGCTTGTTCTTGTTCTTCACTCAATTTAGATGAAATTATTACCGGAAGCTTCTTTTTGTCTGCAAAAAGGCATACTTAAGATGTTCTGGTAGTACTTTAAGTTCAAGCTCTGGTGGATTTTCTATTGATGGAATTAATTTGCTTCGAGTTTGCACTTCCATCTTTAAATCAGATACTTCTTTAGAATGATCTGTTTTATCAATGTCATCCTCAGATGGTTCTGAAGATGTCATATCCTCACTTTCTGATCCGTCCTTGATTTCACCAGTCTCAGGATCAGCGAATCTAACCGCGCACAAGTAAGCAAAAGTAGCATCTTCAGCATTTGTGAGTGGGGTGAGATTGTTCTCAATTACATCAGTGGTAAAAAGATTATAGTAATCAAAAAGATTTCCCCCCTCCATAGTACTAGAATCTAATCCCTTTCCCGCTACATTGGTTTCAAAAGCATTAAAAGGATATGTTGCCATCTTCATCATGTCGAAGGTAACTTCCTGATCATCAACGTGAAGTTTAACTATGCCATTCTTTTCATCAATCATAGCTCCTGCAGTCACCAGGAAAGGCCTTCCTAGAATGATAGGAATTCTGACATTTTCATCAATATCAAGAATGACAAAGTCAGCTGGAAAACAAAGGCCTCCTGTCTTTACTAGAACATCTTCAATGATCCCTTCTGGTCTGGTGCTCGACTGGTCAGCAAAGAAGAGAGTCATATTCACTGGCCTCATCTTCCCCAAGTCCAATCGTCTGGCCATAGCAAGTGGCATTACATTGATGCTGCTTCCTAAGTCACAGAGCCCTCGCCCAGCTTCTTTACAATTGATAATCGGGGGTGAAGTAAAACTCCCTGGATCTTCAAGCTTTGGAGGAATCCGTTGTTGAAGAACCAAGCTACAATTCTGATTTAAGACCACCATTTGTTGCTCTCCCGCACTTCGTTTCCCTGAAATCAATTCTTTCAGAAACTTAGCGTAAGTGGGCATTTCAGCAATTAATTCAACCAAAGGGATTGATATTTCAATGGCCTTAATCTTTTCAAGAAATTTCTTAAATTTAATTTCAAGATCATATTTGAGTCTCCCAGGATATGGTATCCTGGGCATGTGTTCATCTAGTGAATCCTTTTTGTTACCTGTAGAGTTAGGGATATCATTACCTCCCTCTTTTTCCTTTGGAAAGGAGTGTCCTGAGACATTCTTTTCCAAACCCTTATCCTCAAGTATCTTCCTTTCTTCAAGCTGATCATCTTCTTCCATTGTCTGAACATCTTTGAACTTTTCTGCTGTAGCAACCTATCTCGTTTCTTTTCAAATTCGAGATCAACAACTTCTTTCCCTCCCCTCAACGTAACTGCCTTACATTGTGGATTTGTTTCAAAGGAACTTGGTAGTTTCCTTTTTCTCTTTGCTGTAATAACTTGGCAATCTCTGTTACTGAATTTTCAACATTCTTGATTGAAGCCTGCAGTTGGTTATTCGTCTCTGTCTGCTTAACAATAAACTCCTTCAGAGCATTCTCCACCTTTAAAGAATAAGTGTTATCTTGAACAACAGGATAAAGGCCTGGTGGCACTGGTTGCTGTGGAAAATTTGCAGGCATTGGTGCAAACGGTCCATATGGTCTATTCTGTTGATTCATTTGTTGAGGAGGTCTCTGAGGATACATTTCCTGCTGAGGATAGAATTGTTGCTGAGGACGAAACTGTTGCTGGTTCTGTTGAGGTGGATTCAGGAGATGTGCATTCTGTGCATTTTGAGTGTTACCATAGCTCAAGTTTGGATGCTTGTTCTGGAATCCAGTGTAATTACAGCTTTCATCTTGTTTGGGTGCTTCCTGAAGCTGCGGGCATTGATCATTATGATGTGGCCCAGAACATATTCCACATTGATAAACTGGTTCCATGGGAGTAGGTTGAAGGATCATCATAGGTTGTTGTTGTTGATGCTGAACTTGTTGACTTGTTTGCTGAGCTAGCTGTAACTCAACAATCTGTTTAGTGAGTGCTGCAAATTTTTCTTCATTTTTGTCTGTATGGATAACAAGACTCTTTCTTGTAGGAGATGGTGGGTCATCATCTTGGAGGACTGCTCTGCTAGCTGTGATGGTGTCTATTGTTGACCAAGCTCTATCAAGTGGCATCTGAAGTAATTGTTCCCCTCCAGTGGCATTGATCATCATCTGCCAAGTGTGAGTAAGTCCTGTGAAGAAGATCTTCAAAAGTCTTCTTTATGTGATACCATGCTGCGGGCATCTTTTAAGCATATCAAAGAATCTGTCTCGAGCATCCTTCAAAGATTCTCCTTTTCTCATCTTAAAGCTAGAAATCTTATCTACCCATTCATCTACTTTACTTTCTGGAAAGTATTTAAGCAAGAAGTTTCTGACTAGTTCTGGCCAAGTAGCCTTCTGTTGAGCATTCAATGAATCATACCATTCTTTCGCAGAACCATCCAAAGAGAATGGAAACATTGCTAGTTGAATGGTTTCTCTTGAAGCTCTACCCTTCTTAACTGTCTTACTCAGTTCAACAAACTTTTTGAGATGCAAGTGTGGATCTTCAGCACTCAATCCGTAGAAAGCTCTGGAAGATGCCAAGTTTAATATACCAGGTCGTATATCAACCTCTTCATCTGTTCCAGCCAAATACTGATCAACGTTTGGTTGCCATGGTTGATATTGTTCTTCTTGAGGATTTGGAGCAGGATTAGCAAAATTAGGTGGAAAGTAATGCTGATGAACAAATTGTGGTGCAGCAGCCCTCTGTGGTGCTTGAAAATGTCCTCGAAGTGGTATGTTTTGCTGATTTTCTGGCTGTCCATTTGGTAAGTTTCCAGCTCCGTCATTTTGTCCATTGTTAGCCATTCTAGTTATTGTTGAAAGATTCCCTTCTACAAGATCTCTTTGTCTCCTTCTAGCGTTTGCTCTGATCAGCCTCGCTGTTCTTTCAAGTTCACAATTAAAAGGAAGCAAAGGTTGCCTTGAAGATCGAGTTGTTCTTTCGCTCATAAACTGTTGAGACTTCTCTGTGAACAAAATGAAAGAATTAATTAATTTATTTAATATGGTAAAAAGTAAATAGTTACAATTAAACCAAAGAGTAACTATAGCTCTAAAATTCATAACGCTACACCCTCCCCGGCAACGGCGCCATGAAGCTTTGAGGTAAAACCCGCTGCAATGCTCCCGACAGCCTTTAAACTATAATCCTATAGGACTGTTAAAGAGCTTGCCTAATTTACCTACCGAAAGCGCACGGTATCAAGCTGCAGTATTTATTTTTATTATCGGGATCGTTCATTAGAGAGTTACACGATAGAACCGTTTTAATAGGATTATTAGTTCTAGAACTTGTTTATACTCTTGATTTAAGGATGGTGTAATGATGTTGACTAAGAATTAAATGTTGAACTGTAAATGCATAAAGCTGTAAGTAAAAAATAAAGAAAACAATTAAAATGATGTTGAATCATATGAAAATATTCATGAGTTAAAGATAGTGTAGACCAAAACAAACAAACGAAATAGGAATATGATGAGATTATCATACTTCAATGGTTAGAAACAGAATGAAAGCTCGTTGAGAATAACAAATCCTTTATGCAATTTTAACCAAATCTTCATGTCTTATATCACTTCCCAAGATAGGTACTTGTGATTCAGTGTCACGACACTCTAAAGCACTGAAATCATGGGATACTGTCATCACAGGATGATCGGTCAGACTCATTCTGTGACAAAAGCTTTTTGAACTGTCACTTAATCTATCTCTTTCGGACTCAGATCAAGACTTTGATAACTCAGGGTCACATCTAAATCATCTTATATTCGTCTGAACTTGAAGTTGTTCTTTTTATTACTCTGAAACAAATTAATCTTATGACCCTATATTGGATGTCCTCTACAAGAAATGAAAAAGTGAGTATTTAAATCTATCATCCAATGGTTTCATAAGACTTAACTCCTCAGAGTAATTCTTTCAAGTAATTGTAAGAAGTAATAGTCTGGTAATTATATCAAGATAAGATTGCTATTCAAAATCCTTGACTTATCCAGCAGACTCATATAGATGCTTTAGCTTGAGAAATCTCTATAAACAACTCCAATACCCATGACTTGACTCAGGATTAGTAAGACTTAGAAAGAATATTTAATCTCCTACCCATAGCATATAATGGAAACTATAAAGCTATGAACCCTGGAAATTAATCTTCTTAAAATTCCCACTAATTATTGGGACAAAAGATGGTTTTTGAAACATCTTTCCCTTTTAAGCGACAGGTACTAAATGCCCAACTAAAGGACAAGTTTGTTCTTCTTCACCCTGAGTAAATAATGATTGAGAAAACTTATATCATCATCTTTCTCAATGTGCTAATGAAAATAGTAATATGAATTCCAAATATGAATTATGAGTCTATATTTGTGAAGTAAGATTACTCATCATAAACAGGGAAATATCCCAAAATATCATATGTATAAGTAGTATTATATGTATAAAGAAACGATGAGGGTTCTGAGTCTTCTTAATCAAAATGCTAGGGTGTTTCCAAAATATAAACTGGAAACTAGACAGAATTAGGAAATTACTTTCCTATGAAAAAGATTTGAGAAATAATTCTGCAAAATAAATGTCCAAGATAGCTCGCAGTAACTATTTTGGGTTTCAAACTATGAACATTCCAATTTTCCGCACGCTATGTCTGTACAGCGTGTAGGGAGTTATTGTTCAAAGAATGTTCCTCAGATTTAGTTTATACAAAGAACTGAATGCCTCGCAGTAATATCTGTAAGAATGCAGCGAGGTATTCAATTCCTACTTATAGAATAGGGGTTATATGTGTAGAAGAAATGAGTAGTTGATATCCCAAAAAATGGGAATCAATTCTGTTGCTATTTTAAGTTGGCTCTCTCACTTTGTCAAAATGACATTGCGCGAGCATTGAAATAGCTTCTCTTGAAACAAAGTTGTCTGGATAATTCCTCGCGTCATCTTTTAAGATGAAGCGTGACTTTATCCTTATATGAAGTAGATGATCAAGTCCTGTAACTACCTTCCGGAACATTT
This sequence comes from Hygrophila difformis, assembly GCA_030278955.1. Lineage (NCBI taxonomy): Eukaryota > Viridiplantae > Streptophyta > Magnoliopsida > Lamiales > Acanthaceae > Hygrophila > Hygrophila difformis. The sequence goes on along the minus strand of JAOANR010000003.1, from coordinate 39,385,177 downwards.
ATTCAGAAAACAATGAAAACAGAACCTTTTTCGTCCAAATTCGAGAATTTAGAGTTGTTAATTCTTAAAGATTATCATGCGATGATTAACACTGCATGGGTCTTTAGGAACCTTTTAGAGTTCTGAACATTAGTTTCTACGGATTTCTTCCAAATTTGTGATCAAGGTATAATATCAACAGAAAATCGAATGAATTCATAATTCTATCAGTTTCATACCTAACTCGGTTACAATATCCAAACTTCTTTAGTAATTAGGAAAAACAAATTACGAATTAAAGGTATGATAGCAACATGATCTCGAGAATCAAATTATCGACGTGATGCAAATTCCAAGAAGTGAATATTGTGTTCGAGGTCTATACTTCTCTGAAACAGAATTGAAGAACGTCAAATTCTGATAAAACCTTTCAGAATTGTAACCAGAAAGATAAGAAATACACGATTTGATAACTGATCGTCTTTCATATATCATGAATAGCAAAGAAATTAAAAACAAATACACCTGGAAATCTGACTGCAATCAGAATAATGCGAATTTGAACGAAGAAGTTGGAAACTAGATGGTGATCGTCACAATGGTTGAACAAAGCATTCCGATAGCAATTCTTCTTCCAGGGTATCCTCAAACTAATCTACTAAAATATTCCGAAGAAAATCTACTGCGAAATCGAATTACAAATCTGAAGAACATGAATTAAATTGCGGTGAAAATAAACCCTTGCTAACCTACCTACTGAATTCTAAAAGTGAACTGGAGAGTAAAAATGAGTTATTCTCTTCAATCTCCCGCTACTTGAGCTGATCCCCCAAGGGTCTTATTTATAGATGGGTGTTGTAACTGCTTCCGCCTTGGATGATAACCGCTCGCATAAAAATAGCTCTCCTCTCGCTTTGTCCAGTTCCTTCAAAGCGAGAGTCATAAATGGAATTATCTTTCTCAACAAGGCGAGATCTCACAGTCTCTTCCAACAGTTTGCTTCTCGCCATAACACTTGAGACTTCCTGTCTTGCACAAATTTTCTTTCCTCGCGATGTCAAACAATCATCGCGTGGACTTCAATCTCTGAACATTTTTCCTTAGATCTTTCCTGATTTCGTATGTAAGGCCTCGCATCATTCATTTATTTCCTCGCTACGTCCATTCCCATCTCCCGCAGCCTTTCAACTTAACTTCCTGCTGAATGATAAAGCGTGAGTCAGATCAAATAAAAACATAGCGTGCGAGATTGTAATAAAAACTTAGAATTTCAAGCCATTTTTATGTAATTCCAGCTTCTTCACAATCTTGGTTCTTCTTCCATCTTTTCACATCTTTCATGATTATTCATTAAAAACTTATGGAATTAAGAACAAAAGATCATCATTAAGACACTAAATTGGACGCAAATGACAGTCATAAAAGACTGTCATCAATCAGGTACTGGAATGGGAGCAGTTCTGCTGCAAGAAGGACGACCAATAGCCTATTACAGTGAAAAATTCAGTGGAGCACAACCGAACTATTCAACGTACGACAAGGAACTATATGCTATTGTACGGGCCCTAAAGACATGGCAGCATTACCTCAGAGGAAGAGAGTTCATAATCAATACCAATCACGAGACCTTGAAGCACATCAGGCCGCAAGGCCAGCTCAGCAAAAGACACGCTCGTTGGAGCACTTTCATTGAGGCCTTTCCATACGTGATCTGGTATAAGAAAGGTGAAGACAACGTTGTAGCGGATGCGCTCTCAAGATGATCTGCGTTGGTAACATTCGCTGCAACTAGGGTCATTGAATTTGAACATGTAAAAAGTCAGTATGCTACTGACGATGATTTTAAGGACATTTTTGAAAGGACTGTTAAGAACGGGTTCAAAGAATTTTCCCAGACAGATGGATTCCTGTATTTTGAGAACAGGTTATGCATACCCCGAGGTTCAATCAGAGAATTATTGATCCAAGAGGCCCATGGAAGCGGTCTCATGGGACACTTCGGGAAAGATGCTACGATGGGAATTCTTGTAGAACGGTTCTACTGGCCTGGCATGAAGAAGCAGGTTGTTGATTACATAACCAAGTGCTTGGTCTGTTTGAGGGCCAAATCCACTATCAAACCACATGGCTTGTATCAAGCGTTACCAGTGCCAGTAGGACCCTGGCTTGATATATCTATGGACTTCGTACTGGGTTTGCCTCGGACTGCGAGAGCAAAGGATTCAATTTTTGTGGTCGTCGATCGATTCTCGAAGATGGCCCACTTTATCCCATGTGTGAAAACAAATGATGCCAGCCATATTGCAAAGATTTTCTTTCGAAAAGTGGTACGTCTACACGGAGTACCAAAGTCTATCGTCTCTGATCATGATGCGAAATTTGTGAGCTATTTCAGGAAAGGATTTTGGCGTGAAATGGGCACGCAGGTTTTATTCTCCACCTCGTATCATCCTCAAACGGATGGTCAAACAGAAGCAGTGAACCGCGTATTGGGTAACCTCTTGCGTATCATTACTTCTACTAATTCGGAAGGCTGGGATGAATGTCTGCCACATATTGAATTTGCATACAATAGACACATTCATCGTGCCACACACATGTCTCCTTTCGAAATTGTTTATGGCTTTAATCCGCTAACCCCTCTCGATTTTCTGCCACTACCTCGTAGTGAGCATATGAACTTAAATGGCAGGGATAGAGCCAAAGCGATCAAACATCTGCATGCTGAAGTGCGAGAAAGTCTTCACAAGGCGTTTGAAAATTATGCCCGACAGGCCAATAAGGGCCGCAAGAAGCTGATTTTGAAACCCGGAGACTGGGTTTGGGTTCATATGCGCAAAGAAAGATTTCCTGCACAGCGCCACGGAAACTCGCTCCTCGCGGAACAGGGCCATTTCGAGTCCTTGAGAAAATCAATGACAATGCTTATAAGATAGAACTGCCTGATCATTATAATATTCACCCCACTTTTAATTTTGCAGATCTATCTCTATTCGAGCGAGACGAGGAGCTTGAATCTGATCGGTTGATGGATCAACCTCCCCAAGGGAGTGGGGATGGCGTGGTCGCCGGAACGAATGGACTGATAATTCCTATCATTCCAGATGGGCCGGTAAGTCAACACCGGATCAAAAAGTTCATTATTTCTATGTACCATTTTCTGTTGCAGGAAACAGACAAAGTTGAACCCAAGAGAGCTGAAAGGATGCTGCTGTTGATCCAGCTTGAAGAATACCGGAAGGAGCCGGGACCCACACTCTGGGTCCCACCTCCTCGGACTGATGCCAGAAGCAGAATGACCTCCAGATGCAAATACAGATCAAATTAGCATGAAGAGGTCAAAACGGACGGTCCCACCGTCACCAGCACCGACGCCGCCGCCACCACCGCCGTCTCCGCCGCCGTCGTGCCATCGCCGGAAAGTTCGCCGGAGCTCCGGCGAGGTTGCCGGAACTTGGCCGGAATCTAGCCGGAAAAGTCGCCGGTCAACGTGGTCAACGCCGGAACAGTGACCGTGACCCCAGCCTGAACAGTTCCGGGAATTCTTCAAGTGGAGGAGTTTGACGCCAAACCAGAACCTTTGGCGCCAAGCCTACCTTTGACCTCAAACAAGGAAAGAGTCGACGAGGAGCCTTTGACGTCAAGTATGGCCATGACGCAGAACATGCCTAATGACGCGGAACCTTTGACGCCAAGCGAGGATTGCGTCATACGAGAGGTTAACGTCATCTCTTCGACACAGCTCCAGCAGCCTTGACGCCAAGCATACCTTTGACGTCAACCGACTAATGACGCGGAACGGTTCACGTCATGCCCGAGGATTGCGTCATGCTGCACCATTTTGTGTAGTTTTCTTTTTCCCGTTTGTTGAGAACAATAGTAGGGTTGTTTAATTGCTTGCTCTAGCTTGTTTAATGGTTCCCCTATATATTTGGGAACCCTAGTTCCTTGTAAACACTTTGAATCATTTGGAAATATATCTCTTTTATTCAAAGTCACTTTTCTCTCCCGAGAGCACCACGTGTTCTCGGAAATCTCGTGAATCCATTCCCTTGGGAATCCTCACGCCGTTGTTGTCTCAAACCGACTCCAATGGAAGCAAGATCAATGCACTTGGAAGGGGTCTCTTCGGGCTAGTTGAGTCGAGTCCTTTGAGTGAATCCGGGTCCCCTTTGATCTAGGTTTGGCTATCACTTTTCTTTTATTGTTGATCTACATCTATCCACCTCCATTCTCTCGATTTCTTCTACCCATTTTTCATTTTGGTTTCCATATTGCAAATTGCTCAAGAATCGGTCACGGGCTACGGCACACATCGTGGACACGAGCAAATTGTGGCGGCAATGCTAGTCGATATGCTAAGTTTCCCACTCTCTCTAGGATCTCATACGGTTCTATGTATCGTGGACTCAATTTCTCTCGCTTTCCAAAGCGCATCACACCCTTCATTGGTGATACCTTCAGCATGACTTTATCGCCGATTTGAAATTCCAAGTCTTGTCGTCTCACGTCGGCATAGCTCTTTTGCCGGTCTTGAGCGGCTCTCATCTTTCCTTGGATTATCTTGATTTTTTGAGCCATGTCCTCAACAAGTTGTGGTCCAACTTCCATAGTCCTATTGCTCTCTTCCAAGCTCAACGGGCTTCGGCACTTGCGCCCATACAGTGCCTTGAAAGGTGCCATGCCGATGCTGGCATGGTAACTATTGTTGTAGGAAAATTCAATTAAGGGTAAATGATTTTCCCAACTTCCCTTAACTCTAGGACACATGCCCTTAGCATGTCCTCCAACGTCTGGATCGTTCTTTCCGTCTGTCCATCTGTCATGGGGTGGAACGCGATACTCATCTTTATTTTCGTACCGAGGGCTTCTTGCAATTTTGTCCAAAAATGAGAGACAAATCTACTGTCTCTGTCCGAGATGATGTCATGTGGTACTCCATGTCGTCGTACCACATTATCGACATACGCCTTTGCTAATTGGTCCATTGACCAAGTATCCTTCATTGGGATAAATATGGCAGCTTTCGTCAACCTATCCACGATCACCTAGATTTTATTCATCCTATTCGGTGACCGCGGTAACCCTGACACGAAATCCATTGAAATGCTATCCCATTTCCAACTCGGGATTTCCAATGGTTGCATTAGCCCTAGGGGTTTTTGGCGTACTGCCTTGATCTTCTGGCAGGTGAGGCATCTCGCCACAAACTCCGCTACCTCTCTTTTCATGTTCGGCCACCAATAGTTCTTCTTTAAGTTCTTGTACAGCTTGTCGCCTCCGGGATGAACCGAGTAGGGGGTATTATGGCCTTCCTCCATCACTTTTTGCTTCAGGTCAACACATTTTCGTGGTATACACCACCTTCCCTTGAAGCGGATGCTTCCGTCCTCATGAATGTTAAAATCCATTGTCTTTCCCTCGGCAATGCTCTTCCTAATTCCTTCCAACTTCTCATCACCCGGTTGGGCGAGTCGTATTTCATCGAATATGGTAGGTCCCACTACCATCGCGTTGATGACTTCGTTTACTGTGCCAGAATGCACCAACTCGAGACTCAATTTCGCCAAGTCTCTGTACAGCTCGGCCGGTATCACAAGTGAATTCGCCACGTGTTGAGTCTTTCGACTTAAGGCATCGGCCACTACGTTGGCTTTTCCTTCGTGATAAGCAATCTCCAGGTCATAATCCTTGATCAATTCCAACCATCTTCTTTGCCTCAAATTCAGCTCTTTTTGCGTGAATATATACTCGAGGCTCTTATGGTCGGTGAACATCCGACACTTTCGCCCATAGAGATAATGTCTCCATATTTTTAAGGCGAACACGACTGCAGCCAGTTCTAAGTCGTGTGTCGGGTAGTTCTCCTCGTGTGGTTTTAGTTGACGCGATGCGTATGCTATAACCCTTTGATCTTGCATCAGCACGCATCCCAATCCTTCCTTCGAGGCGTCACTGTACACCTCAAAGTCACCATCCTCCGATGTAACGCCAATACTGGCGCTGTGGTAAGTCGTTTCTTTAGATCTTGAAACGCGGAATCACACTCACTGGTCCAGTCGTATTTCACCCCTATCTTCAACAGCTGGGTCAACGGGCGTGCGATTTTCGAGAAGTCCTCTACGAATCGCCTATAGTATCCTGCCAGTCCAAGGAAACTTCTTATCATTGTTGGGTTCTTCGGTGGTACCCACTCGGTCACTGCCGAGATCTTCGCCGGATCCACTGCCACTCTGTTGGCGGATACTATATGCCCAAGAAACACTACTTCTTTTAGTCAAAAGTCGCATTTGGACAGTTTACCATACAGTTGATTTACTCGTAAGATCCCTAACACTTTGTGTAAGTGTTCAGAATGTTCTTCTCCGCTTTTCGAGTAGATCAGAATGTCATCTATGAACACCACCACGCATTGATCTAATAGTTCTCGAAATACGTTGTTCATGAGATTCATGAACATCGCAGGGGCATTCGTTAGCCCGAATGATAGCACCGTGAACTCGTAGTGTCCGTAACGAGTTCTGAACGCCGTCTTTGGAATGTCCTTTTCGGCGATCCTCAACTGGTGATATCCAGATCGCGGGTCGATCTTTGAGAATACTGAAGCTCCCTTCAGTTGGTCGAATAAATCTTCGATCCTGGGCAACGGGTACTTGTTCTTGACGGTGACTTGATTAAGCCCTCTATAGTCAATGCATAGTCGTAGACCTCCATCTTTCTTCTTAACGAATAAGACCGGTGCTCCCCATGGGGACGTGCTCGGCCTTATGTATCCCTTCTCCAACAACTCCTCGAGTTGTTCCTTCAGCTCCTTCATTTCCAGTGGCGCCATGCGGTAAGGAGCCTTTGAGACAGGTTCCGTTCCCGGAATGAGATCTATGGTGAATTCAAGATCTCTCTCAGGTGGCATGCCGCGAACATCTTCAGGAAACACATCCAGATATTCTCTCACCACCGGAATGTTATCTACCTTGACTCCTTCAGTCTCAAGGTTATGAATGTAGCAGGCATATAACGTGTAACCCTTACGCATTAAGCTACATAAATTGAGGGCGTTAACTATCTTGTTAGACTTCTTAGGGGGCTGGGAGTAAAAGATGACTCTCCTCCCCTTACTCTTTGACAGCGTGATCTTTTGCTTTTGGCATTCGGTCACGGCCTTATATTGGGTTTACCAATCCATCCTTAGTATGACGTCAAAATCCTTTACATCAAATTCTACCAAGTTCGCGAAAAACTCTACGTTCTTTATAACTATCGGAATTCCATTATAGCTCCTAGAGCATGATACTACTTCTCCTGATGGTAGTTGAATTCCTAAGTTAATCAGCTCGCACTTAGGTAGATCTAGTTCAGGTAAGACTCTTGATGATATTGTTGAACAACTAGCTCCTGAGTCAAATAGAACTTTAAGGGGTGTGCTTAAAACATGGGACGTACCTCCCATCACGTCACCCTGCATAGGCATATCCTCCTGGTTGATAACATTCAACCGCTCTATTGGCCGTCCCTGATTGCCCTGTTGATCCCGGTTCGGGTTCTGATTCTGTTGCTGGTTTGGGTTCTGTGGAGGGCGTTGATTTTGGTTGAAATTCTAATTTGAAGGGGGTCTGTACCCCTGGTTGTTTCCATTCTGCCCATCTTGATTACGAGGCTGTGCTGGCCCGTACCCAGGTCTTTCCTCTTGGTGATGTTTTCTATTCGGGTGCGGCACTCATTCACCCGGTGGCCGTTGCGACCACACCGGTAGCATGTGCCCTGTTGGGGGCATCCCCTAGCCAAGTGAGACTTGCCACACCTCGGGCATGGTGGCACCAGGCTACCCTGGAAAAAGGTTCTCCCATAATTTCCCCTATTGTTGTTCGGAGGGGGTCTGTTCAGGCCTCCTCGAAAGTTGTCTCCCCCAGAATTGTTACCGGATCGGTTATCCCTATTCCTCTTATCCTGTCCCTGAGATCCCCGACTGGGCTCTCCACTCACTTTCCTCTTCAGCTGTAGCACCCTTGTGACAGTTACCGCACGATCATACACCGCCTGCAGATCCGGGTAATGGACGCCAGTGATCACTTCCCCTATGGTCAAGTTTAGCCCCATTTCAAATTTCTGTGCCTTTTCCACGTCTGTCGGCACGAGTCTTGGTGCGAATCGCTCCAACTCCTTAAAATGGGCGTAGTACTCATGGACTGTTTTTCCTCCTTGTTTCAACGATAGGAACTCTTCATAAATGGCTGCCTTTATGCTCATGGGGCAAAAGCGATCCCTGAGCAGGCCCATAAATTCCTCCCACGAGTAGGGTTCTTCGTCCTCAGTTAACTTCTTCTAGGTGGCACGCCACCAGTTGTCCGCCTCCCCTCCGAGGTATTATGATGCCACATGCACTTTTTCGCCAATTGGGCACCTCACAGCGTTTAGTAACTTATCGAATGTTCGGATCCATTCCTCGAGTTTAGTCGGGTCCTCCTCGCCGGCGTAGTGCGGAGGGTAATATGAGTTCACCATAGCTAAGTAGTTAATGCGGGCCTCGGGTGGAGGGACCGCAGCTGATTGGCCATGGTTTACCTGCGCGTTCCCTAGCGCAATGAGAACCTCTTCTAAAGTGCGTAGGCGATCGCCCATGTTGTTTGGTATAGGGTTTGCTGGCTCCTCCTGAGCGTGCACCCCCTCGTTGGGTATAGGCATATCTTGTTGCCCAGGTGTTTCGTTGGTATTGGGAGTAAAGGGCTGGGCGCGTGGTCTTCCTCTCGGTGCCATGCTGTTGCAAGAACAAGAGATTTTTAGATTTTCTTGTTGAAGTATTAGGTAATGCTTGTAAAGGGATTTACTAAATAATGGATGGTATTAACAAGTATCAATCCCCTGGAACCTGTTAGTAAAGGTTGTTTGGAGTTTTAGTGTACTATTTGTTATCGTTGGAAGTTGTTTAATACTTGTTGTTTTGTTTTCGTTTTCGTTTTCGTTCGTGTTCATTTTTTTTCGAAAATCTAGGGTCTAGGGTTTAGGGTTTAGGGTTTTCAGGGTTTGAGGTACCCTTGATTGGTTGCCATTTCTTTATGATATATATTGTTTATTTATTAATACCTTGTACCTTTGTTTGGTTGAGTTTCACTAAGGTATGTAAGAAAAGTAATATAATAAAGTATACGGATAATTTAAATATATTTATAAAATAAATGCTTGTAATTTTTATTGCTCAATAGAAAAACTTTATTGGGTTACAAGCAATAGAAACGAAAATAGTAGTGCCGACAATAGTTTTGGAAAAGGAAATATAACTACTAGTAGTGCATAGCTAGATCACTAAATCTAGAATGAATATGTAGGCGCGTCCTCAATAGGATCCTCTTCATCGCTCGGTACGTCAATGGGGGTGGGTGTTCCAACGGGCTCAGGGCTCTGAGGAAATACGTCATCAGCTAGGCTCATCAGTTCCATTCCTAAGTGCCCTACTTGCATCATCAGTTCGTTATCCTTGTTTTGAAGTGCAACCACTTGGGTTTGAAGTTCGGCGACTTGGGCCTTGAGTTGAGTTATATCATGATGGTCAGCTTCCCTAAGATGTCCTAGATGGGCCATGTTACCCTCTAACTGTCCTACTCGAGTCTTGAAATGATTGATATGTTGTTGTTATTTGAGGTAGGCATTCATTAGTTTCATCATCAGATTGATCATGTTCGCGTTGGGTTCGGCCATCTAATGTCAACAAGGGAGGTTAGAGTTAGAATATGTTTCAACAAGGTTAGGATTATGCAGGAATATAAATCTATATGAAATATGCATGTGGGTTTTGATAACCCAGGCCGGGTGTAATACCCGAGAATTTTGCAACATAAAATAAATAAATAAATAAAATAAATCAATAAAAATAATAAATAAATAAACCTTATAAATAGATAAAGAATCATAAGAAATGAGAAATGGAATTTAAATCAAAAAGGAATCAAAGTTCCAAGAACCCGTGAAGTCGAAAATAATTAAATAAATTATTGCACGGGAACCAAATATAGATGGACTTAATATTTCGAACCGAAATTAATTCGAGATCCCAAATAAATTTAAAATAGGATTTAAAGTCCAAGAGATAGCCCAAGGATAAGCCCAAGAAAATAGAAGAAGAAAAGGCCCAAAGAGAAGACAAAGGCCCAAAAGAAAGGAGGAAGAGGAAAGGCCCAAAGGATAGCACGACCCGGCCCAGGACAAAGCCCATTCCGGGTCCGCGCGGTGTCCGCGCGGGGTTTCCACTAACCCCACGCTAACCCCGCGCCAGATCAGACAGCAGCGGCATTCCGCAATTTTCTCGCCCGAATCCAGATTTTTCGACTTCGGTTGCTTTCCTTTCGGCTCAAGACACTTAGGGGCAGCCTTTGGACGTCCCCTAGGTCTTGTCCATCTATAAATAACCCCTTTCACCAATCCCGAACACTTTTCAAAACCCTACGAATCTCTCTACACATCGAATCTTAATTCCGGAGTCGTCGGAGGCACGAAACCATGGAGAGGACTGTAGTGGACGAAAATCGGAAGGCCTCTAATGTCTTGGTAAGTTCTGATCTGATCTCTTCCTATTTGTGATTCGAAAACGAGTCCTAACGTCATCCTTTTTCCATTCTACACCCCGATCCGGATCGAGAGCGAAGAACCCGATGGAATCAAGGAGATATACGGTGGACTGGAAGCCACGCCTCCGAATCGACAAGCCGGGACAACCGTGAATCTTTAAGTTAATGCTTACATGGTTTGGGAGATTTAGAAATACACGTAATCTGAAGATCTAACCAAGAACGTAAAATCTGTCAACACGAAAACCCAACGGCGCAACGTTTGTGCACGAATTTTTAGAACCTTTAAAATTGTTCAAACGAGAAAACATAAAACACGAAGAACGTTTCTAAGACATAGATCTATCTTCTGTAAAAATGTCATAATTTTTCATTGTGTTTAGATATCCGAAAATAACCGCAAACGAACCTGCCTCCGAACTTGAGGTTGATTTTTGCCTTAGATCTAGACTGATTTAGGATTGGTGTTAAACATAAGAATTGTATATCTATATATTAAGAACATCTCCGTAAATTGTTGGAATTTTTCGTTGAGATTTGATATCGGAAATCGACTCCAAACCGAACTGTTCTAAATTTAGATCTTGAAATCTTGACAGATTCTTGGTCCGAACTTGTAGGCGTTTTTGACCATAGATATAGGACGAATTAGATCTTTTATTGAACATGAAACTTGTAGATATACGTCTTAAGCATCTTCCTGTAAAATTTCAGCAAATTTGGAGTTAGTTTGCTATGGCAGATCTTGAAATCTTGAAACTGCTGTTGGAATTTTCGGACAGATTTGTAACCTGATAGAAATCTACATTTTTGACGTATTTCCTTAACTCGGATCGAAAAAGTTAAAACACGAAACTTGTTTGTTAGTGTGTTGGCGAGCTACTGCTCGAATTTGAGAATTTTTGGTCGTGAAATGTATTTTTAAATGTTATTGGAGCGAACAGCATCCCGAAATAGTATATAATTGAGAAACTTACTAAATTTGTGGAATTCGTCTTTCTAAATAAAGAGAAGATTAAAATATTTTGGGTTATGACTAAGCTGGATACTGTCAATGTTCTATACGGCTTGGGACATAAGAGCCCAAGTGTATGTCTAGTGGACGTAAGAGCCCTAGCGAAATATTGATTGTATGGCTAGCGAACGCATCGAACCTATTAAAAGATCGACCATGATACTTGTGGACATAAGAGCCCAAGCGTAAGGCTGGCAGACAAAAGAGCCCTAGCCATGGTGATCTCTAAAAGGAGTGAAACGAGAAGTTTGTGAGAATTCCGAATTAAATCCGTATTAAGTTGTGCTTTTAAATTTATGTCAATTTTATTTAATTACTTTGCAAGCTACATTTATGATCTTATGAAATCTCTGTCTCTTAAATTAAGCGGTTAAATTGTTATTAGATGAATACATTAAAACATGTCTTGTATGCACATGTTCTCTTTAAATTTAATTAATGGCTTTGAAACCCCATAATCATGTATGTGTTAACTTACTCAGCAAGTTTTTGCTGACCAAATCACGTTTTCCCTTTTCTACAGAGTATGAAGATTATGCATCATCATATGCGTGCATGGGATATTTGGGAAAACATTATTTTCTTTTACTATTCCATTCCTAGTTATGAATAGCATGAACGGGCCTGTATAACCCGTATTTTGGCGGTGTTGGCCCAATTTTAAATTCCGCTGCATTATACGTATGTAATTATTACTTTCCGCTGCAACTTTGATACATTATTTTTAAATTATATTACGATGGGCTGTTTGAATGTTTTAAATACTGAAAAACCATAGTCTTGCATCTCTTTAGCAAGCTCGGAGAAACTGTGTCTTGCTAGGGAGGTGTGGCGGTGACACCCCGACCTGGGTGACCAAAAACCGGGGTGTTACAGAGTGGTATCAAAGCCCGGATATTTTTAAAGTATTATTTTTAAACCCTTATTATTTTAAACTATGATTATTTTTAAATTATTATTGTCATAAGTATAGAAGCCCAAATTATTATTTTATTTTTAAAACTGCCTATCCCAAATTATTTTTCAGCCCAAATGATAATTATTTTTGACCCGATATAGAGGTCCATGAATTTTAACTATTATTTTAAATTTTTAAAGCATTTGTTCCATGGAATAAATTCTTATTTTTAAAACCCTTGGAAACTTGAAAAAATATATATATATATATATATATATATGTATAGTGCATTTATTTCTGGGGGGACCATCATGTGCATGTGCATATTGCATTTTCTATATCTTAGATAACCTAAAAGCGAAGTTCTTCTAACTTAGATCTCTTGCTACACCTAGATAACTTAGACGCTTGACATCAAATTAGGAACGCTAACTAGAGACTGATCTTGCCTTAGTTCTAGATCGCGTTCATCTAAGCGCACGCCTAAGCATAACAAATCTCGACCTTAGCCATTCCTATCCTTGTACGAATTAGAAAATTTTCTTATTTGAAACATAAAAAAACAAGTCTTTATTAAAACACTCTCTATTCCAAAAATTTTGATGGATTCCCAAACAACAAATCCATTTCAAACGCACGGCTCATTTAAACATTGACCCGAACCTTCTTGGGAATAATGAATAGGCAGTTATGGGGACATAACTGAAGTCCTAAGGGGGAGAGGATGTGATACCCCAAAATAATTTCTCTTTGGAGTTCGACTCGATAAGATGTATCTTAAATCATAAACAAACAAATTCAATTTGTTTTGAACTACCTTATGGCTTGATCCTTTCACAGGGTACGTAGGCAACTTAGAAGTTTTAATTCTAAGTTCAGTCACGAAATAATAATATAAAAAAAGGATTCGTTCTTAACACAAGAAAAGCCGAAACACGACTTCGAGGACGAAGTTGATTCTTAAGGAGGGTAGACTGTAATACCCGAGAATTTTGCAACATAAAATAAATAAATAAATAAAAATAAAAAATAAATAAACCTTATAAATAGATAAAGAATCATAAGAAATGAGAAATGGAATTTAAATCAAAAAGGAATCAAAGTTCCAAGAACCTGTAACACCCCGGATTTGATCACCCAGGCCAGGGCATTACCGCCACACCTTCCCAAGCAAGACGCGAACCATTTCGAGCTCACTTGAGAAGATGCTAAGGCTAAGTTGTACCAATACTTAAAAATAATTTAAAAACCATTCAATAAGTGCCCGAAGGTTTAAATCAGAGTTAAGTCTAACATACATAATTTTAAACAGTGCGGAAGCTAAGGGCCAAACACGGCCAAACATGAGTTTGGAGTTCGTAAAAGAATTTAAAAACAAGTGCGACAAGTCTTCGGAAATTCCCATCCCAAGTATAAATGCCATGTGCTAATCTTCAACATCTGGAAAAAAAATAGAGACAACGTATCTATCAGTACAACGGTACTGAGTAAGTTAATGTATAGCATAACGAATTTTAAAGTTTTTAGAAGAGAGATTTAAAAATAGAATTTGTAATTTAAAAAGGAATGACGAGTAAAAATAATTCCGGAAGATTCTTACACTTTACCATACGAATAATATATCATTATTCATTTTTTTATCGAGAACAACCATTCTTGGGGAATCAAACCCGCAAGAGCTCAAACACATTCTTTTACCATTGTTTCCATATAATCGAGGACCTCATTGTTTCCAGAACTCAAATACCTTCGTTTACCATTGTTCATTATGATCGAGGACACCTCGTCCTTGGGGAATCGAATCCGCAAGAACTCAATATACATCCTAGGGAATCGAACCCATAGGAGTCAACAATATCCTGGGGAATCGAACCCGCAGGAAAAACATAAACCTTGGGGAATCGAACCCACAAGGCAAGTGAAAGTAGCAGACCCTATACAGACACACTCCGGAGCCCTAGGTAACCCATACGGATACACCTAGGAGTATAGACTCATACAATCACGCAACAATATTTCCTTGGCGCCGTTTTGGCCACCAAAAAGAGGGGGCGGCCCAACGAGCTCACGCCAAGTGCACTTACCCTCCAAAGTTGGGCATCTAACTCGATCAAAAGTCACAAAGTTTCAAAATTCACATTTTAACCATTTCAAAACTTATACACATTTCCAGATTTCATAATATTCATAAATGAGTAGCAATTGACTCACATTTTGTCCAAAACGCACGAAGGCAATTTCACCGAAGAAACTCACTGTGGCAGTTTTCAAGTTCGTACCAGGGAATACAGTAAACCATTTTAAAAATTTCTGAAAATTTACGGGGATAAACTAGACACATAGATGAACATTTGTCATGAAGAAGTCGACCATTAAAAACGACCGTAGACAGGGGTAATACGAACAACAACACTGACTGCTTCTATGAAACGAAAACTGTCAACACAAACTCAGAAAATACCAGATGCTTTTTCGACGCCTAAATCATGTCCAAAAATTATGAAAATTTACAGAGATCATCTTCAAGGTGTTAGGAACATATTTCATTTAGAAAGGTTTTGCCAAAAATGAACGGATCCAGACGAACAAAGATGAACAAAATAAACTATACGGAGGAAACCCTAATACACAGATTTGGCAAAGATTGGATTTCGAGTTGTAACTCGATGAATACTCAACCAAAAGCTATAAAATTTGAAAGGCACAACACTAACTTACTTAGGATTAGATTAGAGTCGAAGATCCTTCAAATCCAAGTCTCAAGGGTGGCCTCCAACCCGCAATACAGCCTGCTACTTTTCCGAAACCTTGATTTGGACAAGTTGAGGAAAGATCCTTAGTTTCTAGTCTTAAATCTCGATTCTAAAGTGAAATATGGTCTGAAAGGGATCCTTACCTTGTGGATGAAAAGTTTGGTTGGTGATGAACTCGTCCAACTCGCCAAACTCCGAAGAACTACTCACAATTCTCACCAACACTCTCATGTAAATCTGATTTTCGAAATGAAGGTTGGTGGAGTGTTTTTGGGGCTGAAAAGGGGTTGGAAAGGGAGTGTTTAGAATTCCTATGGAAGCCTTGATGATCCTAGGAAGTTGTGGAAGGGTTTATGGCAGTCAAGGCTCGAAATTGGAGCCTACCAAACCACATTCACCCTCTATGTTCACCCTTGGTTCAATGAATCTTCTTTTGTTCATGTTTCCACATTAATCCAACTTAGTGGGTAGTTTAATACATCCAAAAACCATCCAAAGGAGTCCAAATACATCCCTAAGTATCTGATAACCGAAGTTGGATTGATTGGACTTGAATCATCTCGAAAATTGAAGCAAAAACGCGTATGGCGTTTTGGAACGCCACCTCTGGCCGCCGGCGCGGGCTTCGCGCGCCGCGTGCCACCACCGCGCGGCCACCTGCTGCGCGGTCTCTTTTTTTTTTTTTGAATATTATGATTTTAAATTCTAAAAATCACAATATGGAATTATCCGAGATCGTTGGACAATCCGATAACTCTCTTCGAGTTGCTATCGTCCGAAAATATTTAATTCCGCTCTCTCGGAATTATTTCGGTTGCGATAGTTAAATCCAATTCTTTAATTTTTGGATTTAAATTCTCGACGTCGATTTCTCGGGTATTACAGTCTACCCCCCTTAGAAATCAACTTCGCCCTCGAAGTTGGGTCGCACTCGGAAAGCAACACCAACATAAGTAAGTATTTTGCACGCATAGAAATATTGAGGCTCGAAATTAAATTCTTACCTCAACGCGTGACATCTCTGTGGGGTATCACATCCTCTCCCCCTTAGGACCGCAGTTATGTCCCCATAACTGCCTATGAATTTTCTTGCTGGTTGCGATTCTGTTGTGATCTCTGTCCTTGATTATTGGGATGATTTGGCCCAGTCGGCCGATTCTCGTGTGGAGGGTTCACCAGATCCAACCTCTTCTCGATCATCTCCTCGCGAACATTGCATTCTCTAATCATGTGGTCTTCCCCACCACATCTATAACAAGTTCCACGCTTAGGGCACTCGCGTACCAGATGAGCTTTGTGGCACTGCGGACATCGTGGTATGGATGTACCACGGGTGTCATTTCTTCTGTTGTTCAAACCTCTGGCCACATTCTCCTTAGGTCCATCGAACCTAGCTTGACCATTGTCCTTCCCCAATTTGTTATTATTGTTGCTTCGATTCTTTTTCTCAAATCCTTGCGAGCCCTTGGTCGACTCACCATTGTCCTTACGCTTTAATCGCTGGACACGAGCGATTGCTACAGCTCGGTCATACACTGTCTGAAGTGAAGTGTATTGCCCTCCAACCAGTATCTCCCTGATACTGAGGTTCAACCCCATTTCGAACTTCTGGGCCTTGTCGGAGTCAGTCGGTACAAGTCTCGGAGCAAAGCGAACTAACTCCTTGAACTTGGTATAATATTCTTGCACCGTTTTTCCTCCTTGTCTTAAGTGAAGAAATTCTTCATACTTTGCAGCCTTAGTGCTCAGTGGATAAAACCTCTCTCTCAATGCTTCTTCAAATTCTTCCCATGTATAAACCTTCTCAACTTCGGCCGAATCTCCTTGGAGATGTTGCCACCACTCGTCCGCCTCTCCATCCAGATAATAGGTCGCCAATCGAACTTTCTCGTTCTCGGGGCATTTGACAGCAGTAAGAAGCTTGTCAAAAGTTCGGATCCAATTCTCCAACTTGGTAGGGTCCTCTTGGCCGTCATAATGAGGTGGTTTGTAGGGGTTTACCAATGCTAGGTAGTTGCCTCGGGCTACCGGCGGTGGTACACCCGCTTGTGCACGTTGCACCTCGGCATTTCCTAGTGCTACGAAAACTTCCTCAATATTCCTTAGACGCTCATCCATATTATTGGGAACATGAGGCACTCGCCCTCCTATGTTTTGAGGAATGTCATTGTCGTTAGGTGCGTTAGCACCACCGTTGTTTGGGACTACCCTCCTTGGCCTTCCCCTAGGTGCCATTTTCTGTTATCCAAGCACGCGAAGATGAGTTTCTAATCTAAGGCACGTTAGCAGTTAGGAAGATCTAAATGATAGAAAGGATAAGAGGAGAGAATAGATATGTGCAAACTAAGCACCCTTGATCAAGATCTAAGTCTAAAGCAAGGTTAGATTCAAGTTAGTGGCTCTAAGGCAAGGTCAATCGACAGACCAACTAAGAACATTATCAAATACACGTGACATGCATATAAATACTTTGGAGCATTTTAAAAAAATGATGGATGTATGCAAATGCATCCCCCCCCAAAAAAAATACTTATGCATTTTTCAAGACTTGTCGGAACAATTGTTATATAATTCCCATGGTTTTTAAAATAAAATTCCTTTCCATGGAAATAATATCTTAAAAAATATTTAAAATAATATTTAAAATATTGGGCCTCTATATTGGGCCGAAAAATAATAGCTTAAAATTTTTTTCCGGGCTCTGATACCACTCTGTAACACCCCGGATTTGATCACCCAGGCCAGGGCATTACCGCCACACCTTCCCAAGCAAGACGCGAACCATTTCGAGCTCACTTGAGAAGATGCTAAGGCTAAGTTGTACCAATACTTAAAAATAATTTAAAAACCATTCAATAAGTGCCCGAAGGTTTAAATCAGAGTTAAGTCTAACATACATAATTTTAAACAGTGCGGAAGCTAAGGGCCAAACACGGCCAAACATGAGTTTGGAGTTCGTAAAAGAATTTAAAAACAAGTGCGACAAGTCTTCGGAAATTCACATCCCAAGTATAAATGCCATGTGCTAATCTTCAACATCTAGAAAAAAAAATAGAGACAACGTATCTATCAGTACAACGGTACTGAGTAAGTTAATGTATAGCATAACGAATTTTAAAGTTTTTAGAAGAGAGATTTAAAAATAGAATTTGTAATTTAAAAAGGAATGACGAGTAAAAATAATTCCGGAAGATTCTTACACTTTACCATACGAATAATATATCATTATTCATTTTTTTATCGAGAACAACCATTCTTGGGGAATCAAACCCGCAAGAGCTCAAACACATTCTTTTACCATTGTTTCCATATAATCGAGGACCTCATTGTTTCCAGAACTCAAATACCTTCGTTTACCATTGTTCATTATGATCGAGGACACCTCGTCCTTGGGGAATCGAACCCGCAAGAACTCAATATACATCCTAGGGAATCGAACCCATAGGAGTCAACAATATCCTGGGGAATCGAACCCGCAGGAAAAACATAAACCTTGGGGAATCGAACCCGCAAGGCAAGTGAAAGTAGCGGACCCTATACAGACACACTCCGGAGCCCTAGGTAACCCATACGGATACACCTAGGAGTATAGACTCATACAATCACGCAACAATATTTCCTTGGCGCCGTTTTGGCCACCAAAAAGAGGGGGCGGCCCAACGAGCTCACGCCAAGTGCACTTACCCTCCAAAGTTGGGCATCTAACTCGATCAAAAGTCACAAAGTTTCAAAATTCACATTTTAACCGTTTCAAAACTTATACACATTTCCAGATTTCATAATATTCATAAATGAGTAGCAATTGACTCACATTTTGTCCAAAACGCACGAAGGCAATTTCACCGAAGAAACTCATTGTGGCAGTTTTCAAGTTCGTACCAGGGAATACAGTAAACCATTTTAAAAATTTCTGAAAATTTTACAGAGACTAGGAAACACCTAAATAAGCATTTTCCTTAGAAATAGGCTTTGCCAATTTCGGACTCTAAATAGCCCAAAACAATCATTTCAGAAAACACCTCTTCAAAAGACACAGAAATCACTGTGCACTCGACCACAGTTTATTTAAAAATCCATAATAATTCTAAACGTGATCCAAAAATTCTGAAAATTTACGGGGATAAACTAGACACATAGATGAACATTTTTCATGAAGAAGTCGACCATTAAAAACGACCGTAGACAGGGGTAATACGGACAACAACACTGACTGCTTCTATGAAACGAAAACTGTCAACACAAACTCAGAAAATACCAGATGCTTTTTCGATGCCTAAATCATGTCCAAAAATTATGAAAATTTACAGAGATCATCTTCAAGGTGTTAGGAACATATTTCATTTAGAAACGTTTTGCCAAAAATGAACGGATCCAGACGAACAAAGATGAACAGAATAAACTATACGGAGGAAACCCTAATACACAGATTTGGCAAAGATTGGATTTCGAGTTGTAACTCGATGAATACTCAACCAAAAGCTATAAAATTTGAAAGGCACAACACTAACTTACTTAGGATTAGATTAGAGTCGAAGATCCTTCAAATCCAAGTCTCAAGGGTGGCCTCCAACCCGCAATACAGCCTGCTACTTTTCCGAAACCTTGATTTGGACAAGTTGAGGAAAGATCCTTAGTTTCTAGTCTTAAATCTCGATTCTAAAGTGAAATATGGTCTGAAAGGGATCCTTACCTTGTGGATGAAAAGTTTGGTTGGTGATGAACTCGTCCAACTCGCCAAACTCCGAAGAACTACTCACAATTCTCACCAACACTCTCATGTAAATCTGATTTTCGAAATGAAGGTTGGTGGAGTGTTTTTGGGGCTGAAAAGTGGTTGGAAAGGGAGTGTTTAGAATTCCTATGGAAGCCTTGATGATCCTAGGAAGTTGTGGAAGGGTTTATGGCAGTCAAGGCTCGAAATTGGAGCCTACCAAACCACATTCACCCTCTATGTTCACCCTTGGTTCAATGAATCTTCTTTTGTTCATGTTTCCACATTAATCCAACTTAGTGGGTAGTTTAATACATCCAAAAACCATCCAAAGGAGTCCAAATACATCCCTAAGTATCTGATAACCGAAGTTGGATTGATTGGACTTGAATCATCTCGAAAATTGAAGCAAAAATGCGTATGGCGTTTTGGAACGCCACCTCTGGCCGCCGGCGCGGGCTTCGCGCGCCGCGTGCCACCACCGCGCGGCCACCTGCTGCGCGGTCTCTTTTTTTTTTTTTTTTTTTGAATATTATGATTTTAAATTCTAAAAATCATAATATGGAATTATCCGAGATCGTTGGATAATCCGATAACTCTCTTCGAGTTGCTATCGTCCGAAAATATTTAATTCCGCTCTCTCGAAATTATTTCGGTTGCGATAGTTAAATCCAATTCTTTAATTTTTGGATTTAAATTCTTGACGTCGATTTCTCGGGTATTACAGTCTACCCCCCTTAGAAATCAACTTCGCCCTCGAAGTTGGGTCGCACTCGGAAAGCAACACCAACATAAGTAAGTATTTTGCACGCATAGAAATATTGAGGCTCGAAATTAAATTCTTACCTCAACGCGTGACATCTCTGTGGGGTATCATAGAACCCGTGAAGTCGAAAATAATTAAATAAATTACTGCACAGGAACCAAATATAGATGGACTTAATATTTCGAACCCGAAATTAATTCGAGATCCCAAATAAATTTAAAATAGGATTTAAAGTCCAAGAGATAGCCCAAGGAGTAAGCCCAAGAAAATAGAAGAAGAAAAGGCCCAAAGAGAAGACAAAGGCCCAAAAGAAAGGACGAAGAGGAAAGGCCCAAAGGATAGCACGACCCGGCCCAGGACAAAGCCCATTCCGGGTCCGCGCGGTGCCCGCGCGGGGTTTCTACTAACCCCACGCCAACCCCGCGCCAGATCAGACAGCAGCGGCATTCCGCGATTTTCTCGCCCGAATCCGGATTTTTCGACTTCGGTTGCTTTCCTTTCGGCTCAAGACACTTAGGGGCAGCCTTGGGACGTCCCCTAGGTCTTGTCCATCTATAATTAACCCCTTTCGCCAATCCCGAACACTTTTCAAAACCCTACGAATCTCTCTACACATCGAATCTTAATTCCGGAGTCGTTGGAGGCACGAAACCAAGGAGAGGACTGTCGTGGATGAAAATCGGAAGGCCTCTAACGTCGTGGTAAGTTCTGATCCGATCTCTTCCTATTTGTGATTCGAAAACGAGTCCTAACGTTATCCTTTTTCCATTCTACACCCCGATCCGGATCGAGAGCGAAGAACCCGACGGAATCAAGGAGATAAACGGTGGACTGGAAGCCACGCCTCTGAATCGACAAGTCGGGACAACCGTGAATCTGTAAGTTAATGCTTACATGGTTTGGGAGATTTAAAAATACACGTAATCTGAAGATCTATCCAAGAACGTAAAATCTGTCAACACGAAAACCAAACGGCGCAACGTTTGTGCACGAATTTTTAGAACCTTTAAAATTATTCAAACGAGAAAACTTAAAACACAAAAAATGTTCCTAAGACATAGATCTATCTTCTGTAAAAATTTCAGAATTTTTCATCGTGTTTAGATATCCGAAAACAACTGCAAACGAACCTGCCTTCGACTTATATCTTGAAACGGCGATAGATTCATAGTCCGAACTACAGCTTGATTTTTGCCTTAGATCTAGACCGATTTAGGATTGGTGTTAAACATAAGAATTGTAGATCTATACGTTAAGAACATCTCCATAAATATTTGGAATTTTTCGCTGAGATTTGATATCGGAAATCGACTCCAAACCGAACTGTTCTAAATTTAGATCTTGAAATCTTGACAGATTCTTGGTCCGAACTTGTAGGCATTTTTGACCATAGATATAAGATGAATTAGATCTTTTGTTGAACATGAAACTTGTAGATATACATCTTAAGCATCCCCCTGTAAAATTTTAGCAAATTTGGAGTTATTTTGCTATGGTAGATCTTGAAATCTTGAAACTGCTGTTGGAATTTTCGGACAGATTTGTAACCTGATAGAAATCTACATTTTTGACTTATTTCCCTAACTCGGATCGAAAAAGTTAAAACACGAAACTTGTTTGTTAGTGTTGGCAAGCTACTGCTCGAATTTGAGAATTTTTGGTCGTGAAATGGATTTTTAAATGATATTGGAGCGCACAGCGTCCCGAAATAGTATATATTTGAGAAACTTACTAAATTTGTGGAATTGGTCTTTCTAAATAAAGCGAAGATTAAAATATTGTGGGTTATGACTAAGCTGGATACTGTCAATGTTCTATACGGCTTGGGACATAAGAGCCCAAGTGTATGTCTAGTGAACGTAAGAGCCCTAGCGAAATATTGATTGTATGGCTAGCGAACGCATCGAACCTATTAAAAGATCGACCATGATACTTGTGGACATAAGAGCCCAAGCGTAAGGCTGGCGGACATAAGAGCCCTAGTGATGGTGATCTCTAAAAGGAATGAAACGAGAAGTTTATGAGAATTCCGAATTAAATCCGTATTAAGTTGTGCTTTTAAATTTATGTCAATTTATTTAATTACTTTGCAAGCTACATTTATGATCTTATGAAATCCATGTCTCTTAAATTAAGCGGTTAAATTGTTATTAGATGAATACATTAAATCATGTCTTGTATGCACATGTTCTCTTTAAATTTAATTAATGGCTTTGAAACCCCATAATCATGTATGTGTTAACTTACTCAGCAAGTTTTTGCTGACCAAACCACGTTTTCCCTTTTCTACAGAGTATGAAGATTATGCATCATCATATGCATGCATGGGATATTTGGGAAAACATTATTTTCTTTTACTATTCCATTCCAAGTTATGAATAGCATGAACGGGCCTGTATAACCCGTATTTTGGCCGTGTTGGCCCAATTTTAAATTCCGCTGCATTATACGTATGTAATTATTATTTTCCGCTGCAACTTTGATACATTATTTTTAAATTATATTACGATGGGCTGTTTGAATGTTTTAAATACTGAAAACCCATAGCCTTGCATCTCTTTAGCAAGCTCGGAGAAACCGTGTCTTGCTAGGGAGGTGTGGCGGTGACACCCCGACCTGGGTGACCGAAAACCGGGGTGTTACACCGGGATGCCACCGCCACACCTCCCTAGCAAGACACGGATTCTCTGAGCTTGCTAAAGAGATGCAAGGCTATGGGTATTGAAAAGAGTTTTAAAACAAGTCTGGAATTTATTTAAAAATAATGATGTAGTCTCATCCACACATAATAATAATAATAATATGTCGCAGCGGAATTAAGATAAATGGGGCCGACATGGCCAAAACTCGGGTTATACAGGCCCGATATGCAAGTATCATAAAAACGACAATTCAAAGTTTTAAAAAAATGTCCCCCGAATGCACATGCTTATGCATTTTCTCCATACTCTGAAAAAAAAAGGGAAACAACAATTTTATCAGTATTATAAAATACTGAGTAAGTCGATCCTACCATAGCAATAAAGGGGTTAAATTAAATAATTAAATTTTACTCCTAATCATGCATACAACAATCCATTTACCAATTTAAAAATTAGAATTTAATTGTACACTTGAATATGCATTTAAATTCATAAATAATAGTTTAGCATGGCATAAAATTTAAGACATAATTTTAAATGCATAATTTAAAGACATGAATAAATAAATAAATAAATACGTAAAAAGAATTAAGTCTTTGTGTAGTCGTTTCGTAAGTTTTTGTGTAGCCGGTCGTCCGGCGGCCGCAGCCGTATCTGCCATACCCAGTAACACTCCGGAGCCTCGGAAAACCCATACGGTTACTCCCAAGAGTGTAGGCCAATCTCATCGCCGTTTTGGCATAGTTTTTCATTCAAATTCTCTCGTCCATTATAGGCCCGCAGAGAAAGGCTAGAGGGGCACCCTGTAGAGCACTCACCCTCTACCTAAGTATCCGATATCATTTCGATTTAGTGTAATGGGATTTTTCAAAAAGTATAGATTTATCGTATTTCAAAGGTTTCGACCGTTTGTTTCGGAATTTCAAAATCTCATCAATTTAAAATCGTTTGGCGTCACAGTTACGCCTTTTTAATTTAAAAATTCTTTTCAAGTCCCAAAAATCTGAAATTTTTACAGTATATCAAAAACACCCTAACGAACAACTTGCGTGTTTTCACGATTTCGAAATAAGGTGAGGAAACATATCAAAAATCGAGTTTACTACACAAACAGTGTGCTGTCCGGATTCAGTTTTGACACAGTTCCGAAAATCGACCTTTTGACATATCAAATGGAATCCAAAAATTCTGAAATTTTATATACACATACTAGACATGATTATCTACAATCTTTGTTTATATTGCAAAGATTAATTCGGACTAGAAATCATAGAAACATGCTCATCAAGTTCGTGCACATGCACTCTCAGTTTTTCGGAAATGTTTAAAAATACAGTTTATGTTCGACGCGATTTGAGATAGTAAACGTTGATGAAAATCTCTGAAATTTTTACACAATATATCTAATGTGTTAGAATCAAAATTTTAGTTTTGAGTTTTTCGGTTTGAACTCTCGAAATAAGGGGTTTTAAACGGATTTCAGAAAATGCGCAAGTTGGGGTTTTTAGGTTCGATTTTTACGTTTCGTTACAAAGTCACTAATTCGGACGCCCCTAGACCACCCGTATTGATATGAAAGGTATCAACTTACTGTAATGGTATCTTTGGTCGTCCTAGGGTCACTTGACTCGTCCAAAATTGCCACGAACGGATCTACGCACACGTTCTCCTTCTCCAATGATCCAAAGACTGCAATCCTTGATCTACACCCTTCCTCGGTCGTCGTTGTTTGCCGAAAACTCGTCGGAAGGTCGTCAGAAAGGTGTTTTGGTTTTGGGAGAGTTTGGGAGTGAAGAGAGGATGTGGATGACTGATTATGGGGTGGGAATCAACTCTAATTCGTCCTTAAAGCTTTCATCCCGTCCAAAATTTACTTACCATAATCGGGAGTCGAATATTTGGCAAGAAATCGCCATGATCGCGCGATCTCCCGCATTCTGTGTTGCCACGCGGGGTTGGCGCGTGACCGCGGACAGCGCGCGGCACCAGTCTGGACTGCGGTCCGGACCGGTCCGTGCGATCCGTCGGGTCTTTTCCTCCTCTCTTTCGGCCTTCTATCCTTCCATGTTTTCGGGCTCGATTTCCCGGGTCAATCTCGGATTACGATTCCCATCCTAAATTTATTCCGACTTAAATTGATTTCATGTTTGAAATCTTAAGTCCGTCGGTTTTGGATTCGTCGGCCTCCAAATCGTCGCCTTTTGACTTCCGTGCATTTCTGATTTTACGGGTTTTCTCATCGGATTAAATTCTATTTTCTATCCTAAAAATTACGGGTATTATACGGCTGGTGGCTGGCGGCCGAGGAGAGCCAGCGGCCCGTCCTCGGCTGGCGGCGCTGGGTTGATGGCGGCGCTCGAAGTAGATCGCAGCCGAGGATGTATTGGCGGCACTCGGGGCTCGAGCTGGCGGCGACTAGGCTGGCGGAGAGCGGATGCTGGCGGCTCCACGGAGAAGCTGGCGGTGTGCCCGGGGCTGGCAGCATCCGGATGCTGGCGGCTCAGGAACCTGCTGGGGGCGATCGCAGGACAAGGACGGCGATGGCGGCTCGCGGCGATCTCCTTCCGACGATGATGACAGTGCAGCCTCTTCGAACGAACGATGGCGGCGTTCCTCTTCAAAGCAGGTGGCGGTGCTGGTCCTACGCAATGTTGAATGGCGCACTCACGACCTGGCAGCGATGTTGGCGGTGCTCGGTTTGGTTGACGGCACCTTGCAGTGATGACGAGGGAGGCTATGGGAGCGCAAGGTAGCAGCGGTAGCTGGAGGTTCACGAGCAGGACGGTTGAAGTCGAAGTCGAAGTTCCTTTCCGGTAGAAGAAAAGGAGAGAAAGGGAGAAGAAAATTTGAAAAATGCCCAAAAAGTTTTGACCTAAGGAGAAGTGGTGGCTTTTTATAGAGGCTAAGGTTAGTGTTTTGGAATGGGCGTAATGGGCCAGACTTATGATTAAACGCGTAAAGTTGTCTTAAAATTATAATCAGACAAATTACACAAGGGGGGTATCTGTTAGCCCAACAAATAAATTAGGCCCATTACATTCCGACCCATTATACTTCGGCCCAACATTCAAATAAATCGGCCCAGTTCATGGTTGAGCCCGGGACAGATGACAATGAGTAATGGCGGCATACTTGGAGAAGATTGGAGGAGGCATCACCCATGGAGAGGATCATGGGAGCATTGATGACAGACGATGAGTAATGGCGGCATACTTGGATAAAATCAGCGTTGGCATCACCCATGGAGAGGATCATGGGAGCATTGATGACAGGCGCCATCAAGGGAGAGCATCATGGGAACGTTACCAAGCGTTACAGATTCTCCATCCAGAGATGAATGTCGTAGTCTGCCTCTATAAATACAACGGTGGTGGCATCCCAAGAGATCATCAAAACCTTACCAGAGAAATTGCACTTTATCTTTTCTTACTTTCTGCCATTTTTTCCTTTCTGCAAGTTTTTAGCGTTCTTCCATTTCTGCAAGTTTTTCATCCCTTTACAGGTTTAATTAAATTCTTGTAATTCTCTTTCACAATCCTTGTAACAATCTCAAACATTGTTCAATCAAAATTCTTGGTTAACAAGACCACTAGGTCTCTTTAATTTTGGCCAATGAGATTGAGACACTTGTCTCCATCCCATTGGTCATGTGATTCTTTTAATTTTATATAATAAAATAATTATATCTTTTATATCAATAAATAAATATAAATAAAAAATTATACCAAATTGTATAATTTTTCATTCTCTACAAATAGAGACCACTCTTGCTATATTTTTATTAAATACACAATATATCAATTTTGATATATTTAACACATTTTTTAATTTTTATAAAATAAAAATAAATAAAAATTATAATAATATTTTAGATTTTTATTCTTTATAAATAAGATAAATATTTTATATTTTTGATACATTATTTTTTTTACATTTCAATATAATTTAAAATTATATCAATTAAAATAATTATATATAATATTGTGGTTGGATGGTTGGGTGGTTATTGATAAAGTATGCAAAATTGTGGTGGTTGGGTTGGGATGGATATTGATGAGTTGGAGGAGAGAGAAATTAATTAAATAATAAGATGGTTGGATGGTTAGATGGTTGAGGTGATGATGGTTAAAGATAGTCTTATGATCACACTAGGTTCAATTATTCTGAAGACAAAATCTTGCTAAATTTTTCAGCATATACGAACCATGGTTTATAGTATTTTCTTAGAAAAGAAATTATGTCGATCATCACATAACATTTATTATGCGGAAGATCATTCCAGCTATTCCACCAAGATTTTTAATTTTATACTACTATATATAATAAGGGTTTCCTCTATCAAGAATTCACAAAGACCCCAAAACTTGGCCTACTCCTATTCCTTTCACCATATTTCACTCCTCACACACATGGCCCTTTTTCTCATATTCATCACTTTCATCTTCCTCTCCACTCCCTTTGCATCCTCGACCACCGCCGCCGCTCCTCCCTTCAACAAGGTTTATGCCTTCGGTGATTCCTTCACCGACACGGGCAACACCGAGACATCCACCGGCCCCACCGCCTTCAACTACGTCTCCAACCCTCCCTATGGCATTACATTCTTCCATCGTCCCACCAACCGTTACTCCGATGGAAGGATTGTCCTCGACTTCGTCACGGAGGCTTTGTCTCTGCCCTTTTTGCCACCCTACCGTGACTCGACCGCCGACCGATCCCACGGGGTCAGCTTCGCCGTTGGCGGCGCCACAGCCATTAGGCATGGGTTCTTCGTGAAGAACAATGTCACTTTTAACCTTGTCCCTCAATCCCTTCAAACTCAGCTCGTTTGGTTCAACAAAGTACTGGCGAGTGAAGGGTGTACGGACATGAAAACTACACCTAAGGAGTGTGATGCCGTTTTGAGGAATGCCCTAATTTGGCTTGGAGAAATTGGAGCCAATGATTACACTTCCACCCTTGGATCTCCCATTCCTAAGAGGACAGTACAAAATATTGCCGTTAGAAGCGTGGGCGGATTCTTGCAGGTTTTATTTCTGTCATTTCATTTTATATATCATGATTATTTACTACTCTTTTACCACGAATTAATTAATGTCTTGAAAAAGAAACTATATGATACATCCAAATCAAGTTGTTGTTAGGTGGTGATGATTATTCAGTAATGGAACAGACAGTAATTCTATACATAAAGTATATCAGTTTATATTTGAATATCTGGAAACAAATTGACATTAGAGATAAAGTTTGGAACTAAATGTGTATACATATTGTATTTCATATAATCATTGGTTTGGACTTTGGATGACTGAATGAATCATTATTAATATAGCTATTTGCCGGATTAAGAAATTCAAATAGATTTTCAATTATTTTAAAATTAAAGAACTATTTTGATATTTATATATTTTAAAACATATCCCTGTTCCTTGTCAATAATACAGGCTAACCAGCCTTATCAATATTTATTATTTGATGAAGACAG
Organism: Hygrophila difformis; assembly: GCA_030278955.1. Lineage (NCBI taxonomy): Eukaryota > Viridiplantae > Streptophyta > Magnoliopsida > Lamiales > Acanthaceae > Hygrophila > Hygrophila difformis. The sequence continues at coordinate 39,356,372 of JAOANR010000003.1, read as the reverse complement.
TTTTGTATGGTAGTGAAAATTTATGTCATACAGTGCTAGTGTCTGTTGAGACCAGATCCTCAGCAGGCTTATTAATTTTCATATCTGAATATTTTATTTCATACAATAAAATACTTCACATTACCAAAAAAAATAATAATAATAAAATGAAAGAAAAATTATGTTATTAAAAATTATACGATCATGAACCAAATTAGTAATGGAATTGGTCGCCAAATTTCGTAGGAAACCGGAAATCTTTTGTAGTAAAGGAAATTCTATATATAACAATAAATATAAATACTTTAATTTATGGATTTACTTAAAAATTTCAATTTATTAAATGTAATCTAATATCAATCATGCCAAGTATATCGTTGTAAACTTAAAGGTATGCTTGCCTACAAAATTTACCATTCTTATAATATTTCGAACCTTGATCATAAAATGATAGTATTTTTTATTCTTTTTTTTTCTTTTTATTAATAAAACTATATAGTCTTATAAAAGAAATATAAATAATGGTTTTCTAAATCTGTGTATCGTTTTTCCTTCAATTTTACTAGTATTATTTATTATCATATCAAAGAAATAATTTATCAATCCAAATTTCATTTATTTATATATGGATAAATTGAAAAATTATATTATAACGAATGCAATGACTTAATTTAGACTTAAATTTCATTTCAATTTAGAAAAGAGTCCATTTTTATTACTCCCTCCGTCCCACTCCAAGTGTCTTGTTACTGTTGGGCACGGGAATTAAGGTAGAGTTGGTTTGTAAGTATATGGTGGGGTCCACATAGTTGTTGGAGGGGAAAATTATTTCTATTTATAGAAAGAAGACATTTGTAATGGGACATCCAAAAATAGTAAGTAGGACATTTGGAATGGGACGGAGGGAGTATTTTTTTTCTCAAGATACAAGTTTCTTCAATCCAAATTTGCCATTTAGTAATCACAAGCAGGCGTTGATATGTGCCCCCTTTCTTTTTCTCTCCTTAATTCTCTGCTTCCCATGTGGAACTATTTAATAAATTGGATGTTATATGCTGTCATTATTGGGGTGAAAAATCAAGCCTTTCACATCTCACATTTCATGATCTATATTATCTGAAAGGATTATTAATGACAATTTGACACTTTGGATTATTCAAATATAAATAATTTTTTAAATTTAAAACTATAATTTTGAATAATTATATCTTCAAATCATAGGAATGAAAATTCGAATATTTATCCCTCCCTTTTATTACCCTTTCAAAAGCACGGTTAGTTTGAAACATGCAGGTACTGATAAACAAGGGTGCAAAGTACATAGTGATTCAGGGGCTTCCTCCCACAGGTTGCTCGCCCTACACCTTCTCCCTCTCCGATCCCAACGATCGGGACGCCAACGGATGCGTCGCGAGCATGAACCAACAAACCTACCGCCACAACGCCGCCCTCCAAGTTCTCCTCGACCACCTCAGAAGCCAATACCCCCAAACCGTGCTCGTCTACGCTGACTACTACAACGCCCACCTCATGTTACTCAAGAATGCGGCAAGGTACGGCTTCAAAGAGCGATACCGTGTGTGCTGCGGCTATGGGGGAGGCGATTACAATTTCGATGTGTTCAACACATGTGGTTCCCCATTGTCCACAGCCTGTGGGAATCCGAACGAGTACATCAATTGGGACGGCGCCCACTTCACCGAAGCAGCTTATAGAGTCATGACGGCGTCGTTTCTCAACGGGACCTATTGCACCCCGCCGTTCCATTACTTGCTCGCGAAGAAACTACAGTCAGTGTGATTTCATTTAAGCTACTGGTTTTTTATGATGATGGTGACATGTGGAAAACTAGGTACTGCATGCAGGTTATATGGGTTTGGACTTTTCATTTTGTTTTTCGTTTCTCTTGTTTCAAGCGGTTTGATTAGAGTGCAGAATGGAATGTTTTAAGCATAGACTGATTGTGTTCATTTTTGTGTAGTTTGTAATGAAATTGGTTTCGGAGTTGAATTAGCTACTGTCGAAGTCTTGAAAAATTGTTGTGTATGTGTTGGAGGAGTTTTTATATATGTTGAGTATTTTTTTATAGCTCAAACACAATTAAATACTCAACGCACTCTCATTAACATCTAGCATACACCTTATCGGGTCAGCATAACACCACCTGCTAAATGTGACTCATTCAGCACTTATCCAAACCCCAATTTGGCGTTTAGGGTGTAGGTAATCATATGGCCTGTGTCCTGTGGCCTGTTTCCTGATTTATGAGATTATATCTTTTTGGTAGCTGCCACAAGGCTAGGGATAAGGAAGAAGGAAAAAAAAAAAATGATTAATCAAGCACTGCAAGGCACAAGTCTCTTCACAGCCTCTAATTTAAGAGGTTAATTTTATATTATCAATAATAAATTATAATATTCGCCTGTAAATATATCACATTCATTTCTAGCACTACAAGAAAAAGCGGGAATCCCTACCGCATTTCCCGACCGTCGGCATGCGGTCGGTATTACCGACTGCTTTCCCGACCGCAAGGCGTGGTCGGGGAAAAATAGCCGTTGGCAGCTGGGGGTGTTTTATCCTGACCAGATCACCAACCAAAGGGCTGACGGTCGGGATTGCCGACCGCGTTGCCGACCGCATATGCGGTCGGCAACTTAGGGCATTAAAACACGCCCAATTCGTTGTAATCGCGAAATACAGCAAAGGAAACAGAACATTTTACTCCCTCCCTCCGAGCGATTCACCGGCGAGCCCCCGACCACAGCCCCGACCGCCACCGACCGCCGACCTCCGCCACCGACCACGATGCCGCCGACGCCCTCTCCATTCGACGCGGCATTCGAGCAAAGTTTGGGTAGTTCATTCCAGTCGAGGGAGCCCGCTGCCATCTCCTCCGCCGCGCGCCGCCGTCGTCCGCCGCCCGTCCCTCACGCAGCCGGTCACAGCGAGGCAAAGAGGAGCCATTACCTTTCCGGCCACCCCCACGAACGCACCAAACTGGACTTGGAACAAGGTATTCGATTGCCCAAATTTCTTCCAAAATCCTATTCGATTGTTGTTCTATTTATTCGATATACTCCAATGTGTATTCGATTGGTGTCCTATTCGTGTATCATATGCAATGTTGCCCAAATTTTTTTTCTTCTTCGTATTGGCAGTGCTGCTTTCTTTTTTTTTTTTTAGTTGTTGATTATTATGTTGAAATCTACCTCTTTGCAATCATTTAAGTTGTTTTCATTCGTGCTTTCAATATTATTTGCAATAGGATGAACCGTAGATATTCGAATGCTCAAAAAATTGAATTTCTTGTATGCCGAATATATTTTTTGGATTGTTGTTTGTGTGGGCGATACTTGGATTCTTTAGACTTGATTGGCTCAATTTGGATGTCGTATGAGGAATTTAAGTCGTGTTGAATATTATGCGTTGTTCTCGTTGCATTTTGTAGGTTGTTTATCTAGTAGTTATATGTATTGCTGGAGTTTGATTAATTGCTTTTGCTATTCTATTCCACATGTTTTTTTTGGTTTGTTTATTTATGTTAAATATTAATGTTCAATTGGATGTTGTATTATTTCCGAAAATTGCTTATTTTTCAAGTTTTTAATTTGGGATATTGCATTGTCAGACACACTTGGGTACTAATTTGGTTTGCAATATCCAACGCAACGGCCGATCTGCATTGATCTCTCGTAGAGCAAGGTAAGATATTATGATCTATGTTTATTTAATGTACTATAACAATTTTTAAGATTTTATAAGTTTCATGGTTTGTTTACTTTAAATCCAATTTTTTTTAATTTATTCATTTAATATTATTCAATTAGTGGACTTTGATTATTAAAGAATATTACGTGCCATGGTTTGAGTTTTGTTTGAACCTATCTACTTCTAGCTGCAATTCTGAGTCTCCATGTCATAATTAGTTGTTATAAAACATTATATAAGATTTTTATGGTAGTAAGACAAATCAAAATATTTGTTCTAATAGAAAACGATTAAAAAGAACTAACCGTGATCTGATGAATTGATTTGAGTGATCACTAATATCGAAGTTGTAACTATTCCTTGATGAAGTAATGTAATATATAATTTAGGGACGTATTATAATATTTGTAGGAATGGACCGAAGTTGGATGTACCGCTCTTGCCGTGAACTTGGAGAACTGACGACTGAATTTAAGAATGGAGTTGAATTATTTAAAAGGATGTCTCATCAGAATCCAGATGCGGATAGAGCCCAAGGAAGATTAAGGTGTCCGTGTAGTAAATGTAGGAACAGATTTTATCAAGTAGATGATGGTATTTGGTATCATTTAAAGTGTTATGGATTTGTCTCCAACTACGAGAGGTGGACGTGTCACGGTGAGCCACATCAATTTAGTCGGTACTACGAGGATGATGTGGGCACAACATCATCGTCGGCACATGAAAGTGACTACATACAAATGTTGTGCGATGGAACGAGATTTGGTATCCCCGACACAGTATCACATGATGATGAAGATGTACCGAGGCCTCCAGAGGAGCCTAATGCACAAGAGAAATTGTTTTTTCGTACGTTGGAGGCGGCAGACAAGGATTTGTGGCCTGGCTGCAAGAAAATGACCCTTCTGTCCACTATTGCGAGGTTGTTGAATATTAAAGCTGAACAAAATTCATCGGAGAGGTGTTTCGATACTTTGTGCCAACTAATTATTGACACACTCCCCGAGGATAATTCCATGGTTAAGAATTTTTACGAGGCTAAGAAACTACTAGAGGGATTGGGGTTACCCGTTCAGAAAATTGATTGTTGTGGCAAAGGGGGTATGTTATTCTGGCGCGATGATGCGGACTTAGATAGATGTAAGTTTTGTGACGAGTCTCGCTATAGAGAAGGGAGTTCAAATTCACGGATTGCACGAAAATATATGTTCTATTTTCCACTCAAAAACAGATTGAAGAGATTGTATGCTTCTGAGGCGACTGCGAAGCATATGACGTGGCATGTCGGACATCATCATGGCTCGTCCGGGAAGATGTGTCACCCTTGTGACTCGAAGGCATGGAAGGACTTTGATACAGTTCACCCAGATTTTAGTACGGAGGGTCGGAATGTCCGATTGGGCTTATGTACGGATGGTTTTCAACCATTTGGTCAATCGGGCTCCCAATACTCTTGTTGGCCAGTCATATTGACACCTTATAATTTCCCTCCTGATATGTATATGAAGGATGAATATATGTTTTTGACTTGCATAATTCCTGGGAAATCAAGCCCAAAACAGAGGATCGATGTTTACCTACAGCCCCTAATCGACGAGCTCCGGGAGTTATGGGATGTTAGGGTCACAACATATGACACGTGTAGAAAACAGAACTTTCAGTTGAAAGCGGCATTGATGTGGACGATTGGTGATTTCCCGGCGTATGCTATGTTGTCGGGTTGGAGCACTTATGGGAAAACCGCGTGCCCAGTATGTATGGAAGAAATAGAATCTACACGGCTTAAAAAGGGTGGGAAACAGTCGTGCTTTGATGCGCATAGGAGGTTCCTCCCTTCCGATCATCCTTTTAGACTGGATAAGTCAAAATTAATAAAGGATCGGGAGGAGCATGGAATGCCACCGAGGCATAGGACTGGTGAAGAAGTATTGAATGAAATAGAAACACTTGGCCTACGGCGTGTAACCGAAATAGGGGGAGAGGAGGAGAATACAGTAATAAGCAAGACATGTGGATGGAAAAAGAGGAGTATATTCTGGGATCTACCATATTGGAAGACGAATTTGGTTCGACACAATCTGGATGTCATGCATATTGAAAAGAATGTGTTTGAAAATGTGTTCAATACTGTGATGGATGTGCAGGGGAAGACCAAAGACAATGTGAAAGCACGCGAGGACATTGTTGCCATGTGTAACAGGCCCGAATTGAATAGGGACCCCCGGACAGGGAAATATCCAAAGGGAGTGTACACAATGGATAAGGATAAGAGGGACGTGTTTTTGAAATGGGTCGCAAGTTTAAAATTTCCGGATGGTTGTGTATCCAACCTAGGTAGATGTGTAGACATGAACAAACATCGAATGTTTGGCATGAAAAGTCATGATTGCCATATATTCTTGCAGCGGCTTCTACCAATCGGATGGCGAGAACTACTTCCTAAAAGTGTGTGGGAACCAATTACAGAATTGTGCAATGTTTTCCGCACCCTAACTGCGAAGACATTGAAAATGTCGGATATAGAGAGGCTAGCCATAGATATTCCAGTAGTCCTTTGTAAGTTGGAGACAATCTTCCCACCAGCCTTCTTTGATTGCATGGAACATTTACCTGTCCACTTGCCTTTCGAAGCTTCACTTGCCGGTCCCGTTCAATTCAGATGGATGTAACCGTATGAAAGGTATTATTTATATGTTGTTATTTCTTAAATGTATTACATATTGATCACAGAATTGTCCTACATTTAATCCATATCTACCATTGTTATTCTAGATATCTCAACCGATTAAAGCGTACCGTGCGTAACAAGGCACACGTTGAAGGTAGCATTTGTAATGCATATATGGTTCGTGAGGCATCAATTTTCTGCTCTCATTACTTTGAGAGGCATGTATTCACGCGCGAGAGGAATGTGCCAAGGAACGATGATGAAGGCTCAATTCAATACGACGAACGTCTTCCAAGCATATTCAAATATGCGGGTCAAGCCCAAGGAAAGTCTAAGAAGAGACTGTTGTCGGTACAAGAGTTAAAAGCCATTCACAATTACCTCCTCATGAATTGCAAACATATGGACCCTTATCTCCTGTAAGTACATAATAAAATTTGTTGTTAGAATGAGATATCTAAATTAATGTTTCAATGTTTTCTGTATAATAACAATGTCCTCTTCGTACAAATAGGAAATACGAACAACATCTACACAATATCCGGCCGAGAATAAGCGAGGCAGATATGCAAACTGCAATAGCGGACGATTTCCCTCGTTGGTTGGAGGAATTTGTGATTCAAAATCCACCTGAAAATACATGTTTGAGCCATATAGCGCAGGGGCCACTTCCCACGTGTAATTCATATAGCATGTACTTCATTAGTGGGATGAAATTTCATACGGAATCACACGGCATGAACAGATCAACCTACAATAGTGGTGTTTGCGTCCCGAGCACGTCAGGAGACTACTACGGGATAATCGAAGAGATCATTGTTGTAGAGTACCCGGCACTGCCTCTCAAGCAAATTACCTTCTTCAAATGTAGATGGTTTGATCCACGCGAAGGCGTTGGAACACGCACCCATTTGAACTACAAGCTTGTTGAGATTAACAAATCAAAGCCCTCCCAATATATGATCCTTTTATATATGCTTTCCAAGCAGAACAGGTGTGTTATGCTTCGTTCCCAACCACACGCTCAAGGTGAAACCTAGGGGTGTAATAACCGTGAGAGCTGTGGAAGAACACGACGCGTTTCAGGTCGACGCCCCAGAGCATCTGGGTATCGAAACTACAAGTTTCACGTCTGGAAGGGAGCGTCTAACAGACACCGTTGTCCAATACATGGACCTTCATCGGGATGATGACGTTGTCTCAGAATCTTCGGCTGACACTGGTTCTAGTTCAGATGACACTGATCCGGATGATCCATCGCAGGAGACTTCGGTCGAGGATTTCCAAATTTGAAATGTGATAGACGTCTTATATACTTGCATTAAATTTCACTTCTGTGTATATGTTTTATTTGGAAGTATCGCTAATTCCTAATAAATTTGGCCTTGTACAGATGTCTGACAGGGGGGGGGGGTCTCGTCTTCGAACACGCCGCAGCGACCCCTTACATCAGCCAAGGAGACGGCGAGGATCCGGAGGGCGAGGGAGGCTTACAGGCGACGGATGGCAGGTAATTGTCACTACAGTTATTTCTATTATTATTTGATGAAGTCAAGGATTCCTAATTATTACTTCTTGTATTTCAGTTGCTAGTGCCGGCGCGGAGGATCAGACCGGAGTGCATGATTCTGATCAGGCTGTGCCAGAGACACCACCCCCATCCCCACCCCCACCCCCACACACACCAGGTACTATCTGTTTTAAAATATAGTTACATTAAAAATTGCCTATTAATATACCCATTTGTTCGTTTTTAGGATCGGTTGGCTCTACGCAATCTACTCCTCCCTCTGCTCAGCAGGGGAATGACAGGGTGCTTCTGGCGCCGAATGCCACTGATGGGATGTAAGTCATATTACATTAAATTATCTACACAATCTGATTTGTATCTTTATAGAATATGTGTATTCATCTTATGTATGTCAACAACTTTCATTGTATTACAGTATTGACTTCCCGAACGCAGTCGTGAGGAAGATTACGGATATATATCCCTGGCATGCAGATCTAAATGGGATTAGCTGGGGGAAGGTTTCAAAAGAGACAAAGGAGTTCTATTGGGGAGAGTTCCAGGTATGATGTGCTTAAGACAGTAATAATGTGTAATTTTCACACTACTAACTGTGATGAATATTAACTCAATCTGCAGAAAGTTGCTCGTTGGGCTCCCGAGCATGCCCTTGCTGTAAGGAAAGAATGGGAAAAGAAGAACATAGCACGGTGAGTTCTAAATTACAGGATAAATAAGTTTTATTGTGTAATACGTGAGAGTTTCATTACCTTAGTTGCACGTAATTAACAGGTACAAGGATTACACATTGGACATAAGAAGTAAGAAAAAACCGATGCCGGGCGATGCGGTTGTGGCTGAGAATTGGAGACGAATATGGGATTCCCAAGCCTTCAAGAATAAGAGCAAGACGGGAAAGCTGAACAGACACCGCGGTCAGGAGGACGCACCGACCCTCCCCACACACACTGCAGGATCCAAGACATTCCGTGCCACCCGCGATGACATGGTAACTTTTTAACCTCCCTTAGTTCTAATTTTATAATATAGTTGAATGAAACTGTCTTATCACACTGATGATTTATGAAATTTATAGTCGACTGCTAAGGATGGGCCAGTTCACTTGCACGAGCTCCATGAGCACACACATACAAGAAAGCACCAGAAGGATAATTGGGTCCGAGAAAAGTCGAAGGATCTTCAGGTACATATTCTAAATATCGTGGGAGGATTATGGTTTGCCTAGATACTAACTTATTTGCCTTCAATTTTTTTATCTTATTAAATAGGATGAGTTTAATGCCGTTGCTGAGACTTTGACCCAAGATCCGGAGATTGGTAGCAGCTTTGATCCAGATCGCCTCTTCCTAGACGTTGCTGGTGGCCACGACAGGCGGAAGACAGTCTATGGCATAGGCTCAGTAGCCAGGTCGCTCAGGCCTATGGATGCAGTTGATTCCACCCCTCCACCGCCTACTTCTCAGTATGTCACGCAGGCACAGTTGGATGCGCAGTTTGAGGAGTATAGGGCGACTTTAGATTGGCTCACACAGTCACAGATGACCATGGCGGAGCAGATGGAGAGATGGCTGGGGGTTCGGGGTCCTCGATCCCCCGACCGCGGGGATGATGGATTAGGAGGTGGTGGTTCTGCTGTTCATTGACTCTTGTCGTTGAGTATTTCATAATACTTAGCTTGTCATCTTTGGATACTTGTCGTCTTTTGATCATTTCATTCTTATGTTTGTAGACCTTGTTTAATTGAACTTGTTGGTATTGGACTTGAAGTAATACGTATTCTAGTGATCGTTGACTAGCAATCATATGTACTTGCAAGTTCTATAGTTGTGTGGTTTTCGAACCTTTATTGTTGTTGGAAGTTTGGCATGAATTTAGATTAAGAATTCTGGCACTTGAAATTGTTGGATTGTTGTTTGATTTGAGCTGCAGGGTGGCATGAAAAAACCAGCCAAAACCATGCTGCTGTTTCAGGATTACCGACCGCATATGCGGTCGGTAATCGGTCGGTAAAGCGAGGACCAGAAGGTCCTGCTGGACAAATTACCAACCGACAACTTGGTCGGTAAGTCGGTCGACGAATTTGGCCGACCAAAATTCGGTCGGCAACTCGGTCGCCAAACTCACCGACTCGAGCGCTTTTGGTCGTCCTTCGGATGCAGACCAGGACATTACCGACCATCAAATCCGGTCGGTAAGCCGGTCGGCAACCCCTTAAACGACCCGTCCAATGGGGTTACTGACCGCATTTGACGGTCGGTAATTCCGCATATTCTTGTAGTGTAGAGAAAACACATTTTGCATTATGATCATTACAATTAATCTAGCTCTTTTTATGATACCTTAATTAACTTAATCATTAGATATTATTTTTTTGAGATTACACTTTCATCATTAGATGTTATATTAATTATTAAAATTTATTCATAAACAACTAATCACATTATTAAAGTTAATATTCATATAATGAGAAACTAATCTATCCATCTTATATCAAAGCAATAACATTCTACCCATACATGTTGCGACTAACATTTTTTGCTCACAAAATATTCTTATTTTATTAATTTATCTCTTGCACGCAAAAACTTTTTCCTCTCACAAAGCACTTTTTATTTACTTTCCACAATTTTATGAAAGGAACAAGTAAAGATTTCTTAAGAAAAAAAGGATATAATAATGTTGGCAAAAGATTATTTTACATGTTTATTTAAGTTTCAATAAGTAATAATTCAATTTGAAAAAAAAAAGTTCATAAATAAATTAATTTATTTTAAAATCATGCATTTCTCACAAGATATCATCTAATATGGGAATGTAATGAGACTTGACCCCAATGGTCATCTCACATGCCTTCCAACCATAGGTTTGGGGTCTGATTCCCACCCGGCCCCTATCCCTTCCCTTTATCCCCATTTGTAATTTATGTGCCTTGGGTTCCCACACACATTTACCGACACAGGTCTCATTGTTTACCAAATATATCATCTAATATACAATAGATATTGAAAACATACTAACATTAAATAACATAAATATATTAAAAATAAACTTGATCACAATGGTTTTATAGAAATAAATTTACTATATGCTTTTTGAGCACCTAAATAGGAACCTATTTTAAATTTTCAACGGTAACATTTAATTGAGCACAATATTATAGGATTTGCAAGGACGATGGATCATTAATGAAAGTGCCAATCAGTGTTAGGTGTATGTTCCCTAAAAATGGATATATTACAAATGCACCCTGGCCTATAGCCACATTCAAAGGTTTAATTTAAAGGAAATATATTTCTATGTATCAACCTTATCCAACTGTCTTTAATAATCATCTATTTCATTGCATATTCAATTTGCAATTTGCAATTTACAACGACTAGATATAAATTTTTATTTGGCCATTACCTATTAGCTATTAATTGATTATGATGTGTTCAACAAAATAGCTAAATTCAATCAACTTATTTGTGAGACATTATGAGACGAAATAACTTTTTTAAAGAGATAAAATAACTTAAAATAATGTCCAATCAGCTCTTTTTAAATCCGCCACAAAAAGAATCATTTTGGATTTCAGTTTATTGTAGGCAAAATATTTTCTCAAAATCGTAAAACAATTAATTTAGCTAATTTATCGGCTTTGTTTGGGAACATCGATTACACACCCCAACGCTCCATTTCAGACACAAACGTCGGCATCTTCTTCCCACTCTATTTGTTTTCCGAAAATGGGCGATTCTCAAAGGAACGCTAAACGCAAAAACGCTCCTCAACCGAGCATTCATGTTCCAAGTTTAGTGCCCTTTTTTCGAAATTCTTGTCGTGTCCAAGCACCGGAAATGGAGGGATTTTCTTAGGAATCGCGGAATATGATCTCCTACCATCTATATAGCTCACTTGAAAGAGTATGAATTTATTCGAGGCCAAAAACCCTACATCTGAGATATTACACGCAACTACGCGATCAGATAATCGCACAAGAAGAAGTGATTGATTTTATTAAGAGGCAGTTAATCCACATATTCGGGATCCCGCAAACTATTTTAACAGATCGGGGAACCGTGTTTGTAGGACAAAAAGTGGAAGCCTTTGCCAAGGAGTTACAGGATTATGATAACTCATTTGTCCCCTTATTATCCCCAAGGAAATGTTCAAGCAAAGGCCACCCATAATCTATTGATTAGAATAATAAAGAAAATGATTGAAGATCAACGAGGAAATGGCACGGAAAGTTGTCTGAACTCTGAAGCATTGTGTGCCTGCAAAGACTTCAGCAACCGAGTTCACTCCATTTCTAGGGATGTAAACGGGTAGGGTAGAGTACGGGTAGTACACCTTCACTCAATACCCGAAATGTAATTACCCTATCCTTACCCTACCCTATTACCCTAAAATTAAATATCGGGTAGGATTCGGGTAATACGCGTCGGGTATGCAGATTATCCGCGGGTAAACGGGTACCCGAAATCTTAAGTATTACATGGTTATTCGACTCTTCTCGACCTAGCTTTAATAAAGAAAAAACTTATTTTTTTAACATAGAAAAATAATTAAAACCTTCCTTATTGCACGAAAGCAAAATTTAAAAGAATATTTAAAAAAATCACTAAAGCAACATATTATTTTTGAATCAGTAGAAAATCTGTTAAATCTCAAGCGCTAACAGATTCAAAATATATATAAATAAATAAATATACAAATAAATATATAAGTCTATATAGATAAATATATAAATATATAAATAAATATATATTTATTCGGGTAATTGGGTAGGGTAATCGGGTAATATAAGAAATCCGTACCCTACCTGCATCCGATATAATTTATTTTGATTTAGGGTAATACCATACCGGTTACCCGATTATCTCTACTCTAACCGTGCCCTATACTCGATTACCCGCAGGGTTACCCGACCCTAGGGTAAAGTTGACATCCCTTACCATTTCGGCTCACTTATGGGATGGATGCAGTATTGACAGCCGAAATTACAGTGCCAACTTTGAGAACAAGCCATGCTGATACCTTCACAACGAACAGATCAAGCGATGAAAGATGAGTTAGTAGATGTAAATTCCGAGCAAATCAAAGCATTCAAAAAACTTGCAACAAAATAAAGATGTGGCAATTAGAGTTAAATGATTTAAAGTTGGAGATTCAGTTTGGAAAGTGAGTTGGCCGTCTGAACATAAAGATGGCTAATTAGGTGAATGGAGCCCAAATTGAGAGAGGTCACTTATTGTTCAGACGAAATTGACAAATGCAGCATACATATTGATTAATTAAGATGGTGATCAGCTGCCAAATCTAGTTAATGCAAACATTACAACAAGAGAAATGTAAAGTACATTATTTCGGCCAATTACAATTAGCAAGGTATAAGAGAACATATATAAGGAAAACATCCTAATCTAGGGCAGCATATACAAGGAAAAAGGTCTTCATCGTAAATGGCCTCTCTTGTACATAGCCGCCTGAGCCATTGGCCCAAGCTAGAACCGGCGGCTGAGGTCCAGTTTCCAGATGGACCAGGCCGGTTTACAATCCAACCACCGGATTCTCACCAAAGGAGGGGATTCTGGAGTAAGAGATACCCTTATGGTTAGGATTACCCCTCTATGGATCCAAATACCCCCCTGAGAAAAAAATAATTAACATAGAAAAATAATTAAAACCTTCCTTATTGCACGAAAGCAAAATTTAAAAGAATATTTAAAAAATCACTAAAGCAACATATTATTTTGGAATCAGTAGAAAATCTGTTAAATCTCAAGCGCTAACAGATTCAAAATATATATAAATAAATAAATATACAAATAAATATATAAGTCTATATAGATAAATATATAAATAAATATATATTTATTCGGGTATTTGGGTAGGGTAATCGGGTAATATAAGAAATCCGTACCCTACCTGCATCCGATATAATTTATTTTGATTTAGGGTAATGCCCTACCGGTTACCCGATTATCTCTACTCTAACCGTGCCCGATACCCGATTACCCGAAGGGTTACCCGACCCTAGGGTAAAGTTGACATCCCTTACCATTTCGGCTCACTTATGGGATGGATGCAGTATTGACAGCCGAAATTACAGTGCCAACTTTGAGAACAAGCCATGCTGATACCTTCACAACCGAACAGTATGATAAAGCGATGAAAGATGAGTTATTAGATGTAAATTCCGAGCAAATCAAAGCATTCAAAAACTTGCAAAAAAATAAAGATGTGGCAATTAGAGTTAAATGATTTAAATTTGGAGATTCAGTTTGGAAAGTGAGTTGGCCGTCTGAACATAAAGATGGCTAATTAGGTGAATGGAGCCCAAATTGAGAGGGGCCACTTATTGTTGAGACGAAATTGACCAATGGAGCATACATATTGATTAATCAAGATGGTGATCAACTGCCAAATCTAGTTAATGCATGCATTACAACAAGAGAAATGTAAAGTACATTATTTTGGCCAATTACAATTAGCAAGGTATAAGAGAACATATATAAGGAAAACATCCTAATCTAGGGCGGCATATACAAGGGAAAAGGTCTTCATCGTAAATGGTCTCTCTTGTACATAGCCGCCTGAGCCATTGGCCCAAGCTAGAACCGGCGGCTGAGGTCCAGTTTCCAGATGGACCAGGCCGGTTCACAATCCAACCACCGGATTCTCACCAAACGAGGGGAATCTGGAGTAAGAGATACCCTTATGGTTAGGATTACCCCTCTATGGATCCAAATACATCCCCCCCCCCCCCCACGGTTTGAGAAAATGTCTGCAGAGAGAACCTGACGGTTAAAGGGAAGAATAGCTTAGTGGAGGCCATAATCTATCTAGGATTGTCTGACGTACCACGACGCTATCATTAGCAAAGAGTTCACAACTTATTTCAATGGAGAAAGCAAGTCCTCCCCCAACAGTCGTGACCGTCAGGATTTTCATAAGGAAAATCTCTTGAAGTTTCTCCCCCGCATAGCCATCGCAGGAAGGAGGTCAGATAAAACTCCCTTACTCCGAATATCATTTTTCGTACCACGCCAGGAAACCATGCTAGGGGTAAATCATAACAAGCCATGGAGGAACAGATAGAGGCGGAGAATTAAGAAAAGTAGATGTAGTCATTCTCAAAGGTATGAAAGAGATACAACGTGTTAACACCACAAGGAAATTTTATAGGCAGCGAGTGCCTTGAAAAGGATAAAGCAATTATGACCATTATATAAAAGTGAAACGCATGAAAAACCCTCACAGCTGCAAAAATATCGGGCTTGCAAAAAAGTTGATTGCTAAAGAATCTTTGATCACCCAGATTTGCTTAGTAATTGAAGCACATATAAAGTCAAAAGTCTATCAGTACACGAAAGCACGAAAAGATACTCATTTATTAAAAAGAAAATGCTACCAGCAGCCAAGGATTCGGACAAGCAGGTCAATTAAAAACTACGACCAAGACTACAAATTCGGCCGAAGTAAGCAACGTCTATTCCGTGCGAGGCTTCAATGGTAGGGTTAGATACAGAAGCTGGGACGGATCCCTGATCCAATGAGCCATGCAGGGTAACCGCTGCCCGGGCTGATCCATCGGCCAAAGTGGTTATGTCATCTGATTGGGATGAGAACAAGGTCTTGGCTACTTCATAGCAAATAACCATGCATAAACCTGAAGATAAAAGAGGATAAACACAGATCAAGAGTCATGAGGAAAAAGATTCAATATATGATGTCTTAAGAATCAGTAAAGGTACCAAGGGGAGGAGAAAAATGTTTCCCCTAGCTCCTGTGTCCAAACTCTGGGCAAGGCTGCTTGGCTGCAAAGACGAGGAACCTATAGAAATGTAGCCGAGTCAGGCACATCAAAGAATTAAGGCATTACAACAAGAAGGAAAGGAGTAATACTGGAAAAAATTGTAACGACCCGAATATCTTGTAATATTTTGTATCGAAATAAACAAATTCAAATTGTTTTGAACTATGTAATGACTTGATCCCTTCACGGGGTACGTAGGCAACTTGGAAATTTCAATTCTGGGTTCAGTCAAATAATAACAAACAACAACACACAATAATACAATCACACAATCAAACGATTTCCGAGCTCGCGAGGAGATAAAGCGCAACTTCGAGAACGAAGTTGTTTCTTAAGGAGGGTAGAATGTAATACCCGTAAATTTTATGATATAGGATAGAATTTAATCCGAAGAGCGAGAAGATCTTGATTCCGAGAACCCGTAAAGTCGGAAATGCACGGGAGTCAAAAGACGACGAATTAGAAGCCGGCGAATCCAAAACCAACGGACTTAAGATTTCAAACATGAAATCAAATTAAGTCAAAATAAATTTAAGATAGGAATCGTAATCCGAGAATGACCCGGAAAATTGAGCCCAAGAACGTAGGATGATAGAAACCCGAAAGAGAGGAGAAAAGACCCGATGGATCGCACGACCCGGTCCGGACCGCAGTCCAGACCGGAGCCGCGCGGGACCGCGCCATGACCGCACCAAGCAGCAGAAAACTGCAAATTTGCGCGATTTCGGCGATTTCTTGCCAAAATTTTCGACCCCGACTATGGAAACCCGATTTCAGTCGAAGGAAAGGCATTAACGTCAAGATTTACTGACCTCTCACCCCATTTCTCAGTCATCAACACTCTTGGCTCATCCCAAACTCTCCCAAAAACCGAAAACACAAGTTCTTACATTCCGACGACTTTCCGACGACTTTCCGGCAACCAAATCCGACCGAGGAAGTGTGTAGATCAAGGGTTTCAAGCTTTGGATTGTTGGTAAGATGTAAATCAGGTTTCTTTATTGTTTTAAGACCATAACCTTCGTTCTAACTTGCGGATTTTGACATGCAAACACGTTCGTGGCCAAAGGAGATGGAGGACGTGTTGCGTAGATCCGTTCGTGGCGATTTCAGACGATTCGATCGACCCTAGGACGTTCAAGGAATATCTTGCTGTAAGTCAATACCTTTCATACCAGTATGGGTGGCTTAGGGGCGTCCGAATCATTGGATTTAAAACGAAACACTTAAAATCGAACCTAAAACCCCAGTCTGCGTGTTTTCTGAAATTCGACCAAAACTCCTACTTAGAGTGTTCAAACCGAAAAATTGAAAACTAGGATTTTGATCCTAAGATCTTAAGCTACGTTGTATAAAAATTTCAGAGATTTTCATTAATTTTTGATACCTCAAATCGTGTCAAACATATCCTGCATTTTTAAGAATTTCTGAAAAACTGACAGTGCATTTAATCGAACTTGATGAGCATGTTTCTATCATTTCCAATCCGAATTAATATTTGTGATGTAAAAAAAAGTTGTATATAATCATGTCTTGTATATGTCCACAAAATTTCAGCATTTTTGGAGTTCGTTTGATAAGTCGAAAAACCCGATTTTGAAACTGTGATAAACTGAATTTTTGACAGCCCACTGTCTGTGCATAAAACGTTAAATTCGACGTGCTTCCTTACTTTATTTCGAAAAACTTAAAACACGAAAGTTGTTCCTTAGGGTGTTTTTGGTACACTGTGACAAGTTTAGATCAATCGCCTTTGAATTGAATTTTTAAACTAAAAAGGCGTAAACTGTGACAACGAATGGTTTTAACTTGTGAGATTTGAAATTTTTAAACAAACGATCGAAATCTCATTATTTGATAAAGCTATATATTCGAAATTCCCGTTACACTAAAGTTAAAACGATATCGGTTACTTAGGTGGGGGTGAGTGCTCTGCAGGGTACCCCTCTGGCCTTTTTTCTCTGCGTGCCTATAATGGACGAGAGAAGCTTGAATGAAAAATTGTGCCAAAACGGCAATGTATTTTGGACCTACACTCTCGGGAGTATCCGTATGGGTTTCCGAGGCTCCGGAGTGGTACTGGGTATGGCGGATAGGCTGCGGCCGCCGGGCTACTTGCTAAATGAATAATAACAAAATTGGCTGCGGGCCGCCGGATTGCCGGCTAAATTAAATATTGTTGAGATGGTGGTGTAACGGAGAAAATTAAAAGGCTTAGATTTTTATTCTTTTATTTATGTCGTTACTTATGCATTTAATTCATGTTTAAATTTATACCCATGCTCAAATTATTATTTATGAAATCAAATGTGTCTTTAAAGCATGCAAATTAAATTCTTCTTTTTAAATTAGTAAATAAAATGTTTTATATGCATGATTAATAGTATAATCTTAGTTATTAACTTAAACCCTTTTATTGTTATGTTAGGATTGATTTACTCAGTATTTTATATACTGATAAAAATTGTTGTTTTCCCTTTTCTTTTCAGAGTATGGCGACAATGCATAAGTATGTGCATTTGGGGCGACTCCTTTTGAACATTATTTTATCGTTTTTATGAGACATGCATATCGGGCCTGTTTAACCCGAGTTTTGGCCATGTCGGCCTTATTTTAAAATTTCCGCTGCAACATATTATTATTATCATGTGTGGATGATATTATATTTTATTTTTTTTTATTCCAGACTTGTTTTAAAACTCTTTCCAATACCCATAGCCTTGCATCTCTTAGCAAGCTCGGAAAATTCGTGTTTTGCTAGGGAGGTGCGGCGGTGGCATCCCGGCCTGGATTATCAAATCCGGGGTGTTACAAGTTGGTATCAGAGCCCGGAACATTTAAAAATTATTATTTTAAAGAGCCCGGAATATTTTTAAAGCTAGTATTATTATTTTTAAACTATTATTTTAAAAACTAGTACTTCCTCCGTCTCGATATAAATGTTACGTTGGAATTTTTTACACTATTCACTGTTTAACTTTGATTCAAATTTTTATCATAGTTATATAAGGAAAAATATAGTCATGTGAGATCTTGTTAGATTCGTCTAATCTAGTAGTTTTAGACAATAAATTTTTTTTATATTTTTATTATACACAATTTAAGTTATAAATCGTTAAAAATGTGTATCGGCAAGCGTGTCGGAGAGGAATGTAACAATTGAATTGAGACGGAGGTAGTATTATTTTTAAAAATATTATTTTTAACTATCATTATTATTTTGAGCCCAAGTTATTGGCTCAATCATTTTACTTATTATTAAAATTCTAAAGTTTTTAGCCCAAAATTTTTACTTAGCCCAATATTTTCTTTAGCCCAAAGATTTATTATTTTTGGTCCGATATAGAGGCCCAACTTTTATTATCCAGAAGTAAATTTATTTTAAAAACACATGGATAAATTAAATTTCTATTTGGGGGATTGCATATGCATATATGCATGAATATTTGTCTTAATCTTTCCTGTGAATTGCCTGTGTTAGATAGCATTTTTATTTGACATAAGCTTGACTTAGAGGCGTTAGCTTGAGACTAATTTTGCCTTAGTCATAGATCTTGATCACATCTGATTAACGTGCCCATATAAATCCGCTACTTTGTCATTCCTACCATGTAGATCTTCATCAAGACACTATATATTGACTTGTTAAGCAACCTAGTATTGAATATGGGGGCTAAGTACCATTTGGATTTAAGATGAAGTTGGATTGAGAGAAATGTTCCTTGAGGATTTATGGACATTAAAGAATGATCATTGGACTCAGTGATGAACATGGTGAGGGTACCATGTCAAACCATAGTGTTGAACCAAATCGTGAGGAGGTCAACAAATGAAGTTCCTCCGAATATAGAGAACCTAGAAGTATTGGCTTAGGAATTCAATTACCATTGGGAAAAGTGGTGTCGTGTTCTAATAGAGATGATGGAATCCCGATAGTAATCAAGAACGTAGAATTCTTCGCGAACTTGGTAAATTTAACTTAAGGGACTTCGACGTTATACTGGGAATGGATTGGTTGACCCAGTATAAAGCGGTGATTGAATGTCAGAAGCAGAAGATCACCCTGTCAAAAAGTAAGGGAAAGAGAGTCATCTTTTACTCTCAACCCCCCTAAAAGGAGCAACAAAGTTGTTAACGCTCTCAAGTTATGTAGCTTAATGCGTAAGGGATACGCGTTGTATGCATGCTACGTTCACAACCTTGAGGCGGAGGAGAACAAGGTTGACAACATCCCAGTGGTAAGGGAATACCCGAACGTATTTCCAGAAGACATCTCTGGTATGCCACCTGAGAGAAATCTTGAATTCACCATAGATCTCATACCGGGAACGGAACCTGTTTCAAAGGCTCCTTACCGCATGGTGCCACTGGAAATGTAGGAGTTAAAGGAGCAACTCGAAGAGTTGTTGGAGAAAGGATACATAAGACCAAGTACGTCCCCGTGGGGAGCACCGGTCTTATTCGTTAAATAAAAGGACGGAGACTACGCCTTTGCATCGACTATAGAGGAGTCAATGAAGTGACCATCAAGAACAAGTATCCATTACCGAGGATTGAGGACTTATTTGATCAGTTGAAGGGAGCGTCGGTGTTCTCAAAGATCGACTTGCAATCCGGTTATCACCAGCTGAGGATTGCCGAGAAGGATATCCCGAAGACGGCGTTCCGAACTCGTTATGGACACTACGAGTTCACAGTGTTATCCTTTGGGTTAACAAATGCACCTGCAATGTTCATGAATCTCATGAACAATGTATTTAGAGAGTTGTCAGATCAATGCGTCTTGGTGTTCATCGACAACATCCTGATCTACTCGAGAAGCGAGGAGGAGCATTCCCAACATTTCACCAAGTGTTAGGGATTTTGCACAAGAACCAACTCTATAGAAAATTGACCAAATACGACTTTTGGTTGAAGGAAGTAGCATTCCTTGGGCACATAGTATCCGCCACTGGAGTTTCAGTGGATCCGTCGAAAGTTTCGGCAGTGACGGAGTGGGCATCGCCGACGAGTCCAACTGAAATACGAAGTTTCCTTGGACTAGCTCGGTATTATAGGCGATTTGTGAAGGACTTCTCGAAAATCGCACGCCCATTGATCCAGCTGTTGAAGAATGGGGTGAAATACGACTGGACTAGTGAGTGTGAATCCGCATTTCAAGAGCTGAAAAAGCGACTCACCACTATGCCCGTATTAGCACTACCATCAGAGAATGGTGACTTCGAGGTTTACAGTGACGCTTCGAAGGAAGGTCTAGGATGCATTTTGATGCAAGACTCAAGAGTCATTGCATATGCATCGCGTCAATTGAAACCTCATGAAGCGAACTACCCGACACACGACTTGGAGTTGGCGGCAGTCGTGTTCGCTCTGAAGATATGGAGACATTACCTCTATGGGAGAAAGTGTCAGATGTTCACTGACCACAATAGCCTCAAATACATATTCACTCAAAAGAAGTTGAATCTGAGGCAACGGAGGTGGTTGGAACTAATCAAGGACTATGATCTCGAAGTTTCTTACCACGAAGGAAAGGCCAACGTTCCTTAAGCCGGAAGACCCAACATGTGGCAAATTCGTTGATGATTTCTCCGGCATTGTATATGGACTTGGCGAGATTGAGCTTAGAGGTAGTGCATTCGGGCACTGTAAATGAAGTGGTCAACACAATGGTAGTTGAATCGACCATATTTGACGAGATCAAACTCGCCCAACCGGGCGACATGAAGTTGGAAAGGATTAAGGAGAATATTGCCGACGGGAAGGCAATAGGATTTGCTATCCATGAGGATGGAAGCATTCGTTTCAAGGGAAGGTGGTGCGTACCACAAAAATGCGTGGAGCTAAAACAAAGATTGATGGAAGAAGGACATAACACGCCTTACTCAGTTCACCCTGGAGGCGGCAAATTATATAAGGATTTGAGGAAGATTTATTGGTGGCCAAGGATGAAGAAGGAAGTGGCAGAATTTGTAGCGAGATGCCTCACGTGCCAAAAGGTCAAAGCCGTGCGACAAAAACCCTTAGGATTGATGCAACCATTGGAAATCCCGAGTTGGAAGTGGGATAGTATCTCGATGGATTTCATTTTGGTATCATTGCGATCACCTGGAGGGATGAATAAGATATGGGTGATTGTCGATAGGCTAACGAAGACGGCCATTTTTATCCCAATGAATGACACTTGGACCATGGACCAATTAGCAAGAGCGTATATTGACAATGTGGTACGACGACACGGAGTACCACATGAGATTATCTCCAATAGAGACAGTCGATTTGTCTCTCACTTTTGGACCAAGTTGCAAGAAGCTCTCGGTACGCAGATCAAGATGAGTACCGCATTCCACCCGATGACGGATGGACAAACGGAGAGGACGATCCAGACTTTGGAGGACATGTTGAAAGCGTGTGTCCTAGAGTTTAAGGGAAGTTGGGAACATCATTTTTACCCTTAATTGAATTCTCCTATAACAATAGCTACCATGCTAGCATCGGCATGGCACCATTTGAGGCATTGTATGGACGAAAGTGCCGAAGTCCGTTGAGTTGGGAAGAGAGTGATAAGACTGTGGTAGTGGGACCACAACTCGTAGAAGATATGACGCAACAAATCAAGGTGATTCAAGGAAAGATGAAGGTGGCACAAGACCGACAGAAGAGTTATGCCGATGTGAGACGGCAAGACCTAGAATTTCAAGTTGGAGATAAGGTCATGTTAAAGATATCACCGATGAAGGGGGTGATGCACTTTGGCAAACGAGGAAAGCTAAGTCCTTGATATATATAGGACCTTACGAGATTCTAGGAAGAGTCGGTAATCTAGCATATCGACTAGCCTTACCTCCACAATTGGCTCGTGCCCACAATGTGTTCCACGTATCACAATTGAAGAAGTATGTGCACTACCCGACCCATGTACTCCAACCGGAAGAAATTGAATTGAATAATGACTTGAGCTACGAGGAAGTTCCAGTGCAAATTCTCGACTTCAAGAAGAGAGTGACAAGGAATAACACCGTCAAAATGGTCAAGGTTCTTTGGTCGAACAACGAAGCCGAGACGACAACAAGGGAATTGGAAGCCGACATGAGGGAGCGTTACCCGACCCTATTCCAAGACGATGCAACCACAGTTATGGGGACATAACTATAATTTTAAGTGGGGGGAGGATGTAACGACCCGAATATTTTGTATCAAAATAAATAAATTCAAATTGTTTTGAACTACGTAATGACTTAATCCCTTCACGGGGTACGTAGGCAACTTGGAAATTTCAATTCTGGGTTCAGTCAAATAATAACAAACAACAACACACAATAATAAAATCACACAATCAAACGATTTCCGAGCTCGCGAGGAGATAAAGCACAACTTCGAGGACGAAGTTGTTTCTTAAGGAGGGTAGACTGTAATACCCGTAAATTTTATGATATGGGATAGAATTTAATCCGAAGAGCGAGAGGATCTTGATTCTGAGAACCCGTAAAGTCGGAAATGCACGGGAGTCAAAAGACGACGAATTATAAGCCGGCGAATCCAAAAGCGATGGACATAAGATTTCAAACATTAAATCAAATTAAGTCGAAATAAATTTAAGATAAGAACCATAATCCGAGAATGACCCGGAAAATCGAGCCCAAGAACGTAGGAGGATAGAAACCCGAAAGAGAGGATAAAAGACCCGACGGATCGCACGACCCAGTCCGGACCGCAGTCCAGACCGGAGCGCCGCGGTCTCCGCGGGGGACCGCGCCATGACCGCGCCAAGTAGCAGACAGCTGCAAACTTGTGCGATTTCGGCGATTTCTTGCCAAAATTTTCGACCCCGACTATGGAAACCCGATTTCAGTCGAAGGAAAGGCATTAAGGTCGAGATTTACTGACCTCTCACCCCATTTCTCAGTCATCAACACCCTTGGCTCATCCCAAACTCTCCCAAAAAACCGAAAACACAACTTCTTACCTTCCGACGACTTTCCGGCAACCAAATCCGACCGAGGAAGTGTGTAGATCAAGGGTTTCAAGCTTTGGATTGTTGGTAAGATGTAAATCAGGTTTCTTTATTGTTTTAAGACCATAACCTTCGTTCTAACTTGTGGATTTTCACATGCAAACACGTTCGTGGCCAAAGGAGAAGGAGGACGTGTTGCGTAGATCCGTTCGTGGCGATTTTGGACTATTCGATCGACCCTAAGACGTTCGAGGACTCTCTTGCAGTAAGTCAATACCTTTCATAACAATATGGGTGGCTTAGGGGCGTCCGAAGCATTGGATTTAAAACGAAACACTTAAAATCGAACCTAAAACCCCAATCTGCATGTTTTCTGAAATTCGACCAAAACTCCTACTTCGAGTGTTCAAACCGAAAAACTCAAAAACTAGGATTTTGATCCTAAGATCTTAAGCAACGTTGTGTAAAATGTTCAGATATTTTCATCGAGTTTTGATACCTCAAATCGTGTCGGACATATCCTGCGTTTTTAAGAATTTCCGAAAAACTGACAGTGCACTTAATCGAACTTGATGAGCATGTTTCTATCATTTCCAGTCCGAATTAATATTTGTGATGTAAACAAAAGTTGTAGATAATCATGTCTAGTATGTGTCCACAAAATTGCAGCATTTGTGGAGTTTGTTTGATAAGTCGAAAAACCCAATTTTGAAACTGTGACAAACTGAATTTTTCGCAGCCCACTGTATGTGCATAAAACGTTAAATTCGACGTGCTTCCTAACTTTATTTCGAAAAACTTAAAACACAAAAGTTGTTTGGTAGGGTGTTTTTGGTACACTGTGAAAATTTCTGATCAATCGCCTTTGAATTGAATGTTTAAACTAGAAAGGCGTAAACTGTGACAACGAATGGTTTTAACTTGTGAGATTTGAAATTTTTAAACAAACCATCGAAATCTCATTATTTCATAAAGCTATATTTTCGAAATTTCCGTTACACTAAAGTTAAAACGATATCAGTTACTTAGGTAGGGGGTGAGTGCTTTGCAGGGTGCCCCTCTAGCCTTTTTTCTCTGCGTGCCTATAATGGGCGAGAGAAGCTTGAATGAAAAATTGTGCCAAAACGGCAATGTATTTTGGGTCTACACTATCGAGAGCATCCGTATGGGTTTTCCGAGGCTCCGGAGTTGTACTAGGTTTGGCGGATAGGCTGCGGCCGCCAGGCTACCGGCTAAATGAAAAATAACGAAATTGGTTGCGGCCGCCGGATTGCCGGCTAAATTAAATATTGTTGAGATGGTGGGGTAACGGGGAAAATTAAAAGGCTTAGTTTTTTATTCATTTATTTATGTCATTACTTATGCATTTAATTCGTGTTTAAATTTATGTTCATGCTCAAATTATTATTTAAGAATTCAAATATGTCTTTAAAGCATGCAAATAAAATTCTTCTTTTTAAATTGGTAAATAAAATGTTTTATATGCATGATTAATAGTATAATCTTAGTTATGAACTTAAACCCCTTTATTGCTATGTTAGGATTGATTTACTCAGTATTTTATATACTGATAAAAATTGTTGTTTTCCCTTTTCTTTTCAGAGTATGCCGACTATGCATAAGCAAGTGCATTTGGGGGACTCCTTTTGAACATTATTTTATCATTTTTATGAGACGTGAATATCAGGCCTGTTTAACCCGAGTGTTGGCTATGTTGGCCTTATTTTAATTTCCGCTGCAAAATATTATTTATTATCATGTGTGGATGACATTATATTATTTTTTTTTATTCCGGACTTGTTTTAAAACTCTTTCCAATACCCATAGCCTTGCATCTCTTTAGCAAGCTCGAAAAATTTGTGTCTTGCTAGGGAGGTGCGGCGGTGGCATCCCGGCCTGGGTTATCAAATCTGGGGTGTTACAAAAATAATGAATAAATAGCTAAAATTGTGGTAGCTAACGAATTTCGGTCGCTAAAATCTTTAGTAACCAAATTTTACAAAAAACATTGTTAGCTAAAACAAAAAATTCTTGTAGTGCTAGAAGTAGAAAAATGCCTATGTTAGTTATGAAGGAGTTAATCTGTTGCACCAGACCTCAAACCCCATTCCCTGTCGCGAAGAGCATTGAGTGTGCGATCGTTATAATCTTCCATGATCGAAAGATATTCTGTCTCCCTCCGGGGCTTGGCTAATTTTTTCTTCGGACCCTCGGTCGACTTCTAAATACGTTTCACATGTCGTTTTAAGAAGGCGGATTGATGACATCCTTCATTAATAACAAGGCGTAATTCATGCTCTTGTTTTTTTTTTTTTAAGCTTGTCAATCTCATTCAAGCCAGCAACAAGTTCATCTTCATACTAAACAATAGCCTCGTCCGAAGAGGAGAGCATGTTGTTGATATTCAGTCGACAATGAATTAAATTCCTCCTGCAGACTGGCAAGACCTTGACGATCAAACTAAATACGCTCCTTCGCCGACAACACGGCGGGATGTTTTGGTCCAATGAAAAAACTGTCTGAAGCATAGTTTTAAGGGGAGCTTTGAAATTCAAAAAATGAATCTCTTCTTCGAAATTCTAGTTAATAATTGTAAGAAGGAGCAACAACGGTTTTGAACGAGCCAATTCGATAGTAGAGGATGAAGAAACCATATTGTAAAGATCGCCTAAACATGTCCCAATATCCGAAGAAAATCGGCAAGACGAAAAAGGGTATAAAAGAAACCATCCAGTTCGGCTTGAGTAAGTGGCATGGATCCCTTGGTTACTATCTTGTTAAAATGGATTAACAAAAAAAATGGAAGATTAAGGGAAGATGAATAAAGGATAGGGAAGCAAAACCGCTACAAAAATCGTCGGAGAGAAGCAACCAATGTGTTCAAAACATTGTCCTCATCCCAATTCTTCCACTCAAGCCTCGTTTGATGATCAACCATGGTAGCTTCAAGCCAAGTTGATGAATGTTTCCAAGCAAACATACAAAGAGTGTGTGCGACTGTTTATGAACTCACAAATGATCTTTGAAAAGAGAGGAAATAATATTCATTCAAGCAAAGATGAGTAACAAGTGTTTGGGTGGTCATATATATAGACCTCACTACAAAAGGCCAATCCTGGAATAAGAAAATACATAAAAAATGAGCAAAAACACAAAAAGGGGGCCAAAATAGGCTGCCCCGTCGCTAACCAAAATGTTCGTCGCTAGAGGATCACGACGGATGGCTCACGATGTGTGTAGGCTTGCGACGGAGGCTCACGACAGGAGGTTCTTGACGAGAGGCTCACGGTGGACGGTTCACGACAGATGTCTCACGACGGGGAGGATCACGACAGAAACTTGGGTCAAGTCTTGAGCAGGTCCCACCATACTTTACTTGTCTTTATTTATTTATTACAAGCCTTATCTTATAACATTGAAATAAGTAAATATTATCCGACCATCTTTCGACTTCGACCAAAATTTGTTCGGCGACCGGTGGCGGCTCCGGCAGGCCTCTGGTCAACTTCCGGCCAATTTTCCAGTGAGCTCCATTTGGTCTCTCCGGTGAGGCCTTTGTGATTCCGGCAACCTTCCGATGACCCTCCGGCGACTCTCTGGCGACGGCGATGGCTTTCTACATTAAAATTAGGGAATCCACAGTTGGATTCCCTCCGGCTTCTTGGAATTGGATTATGACACATGCCTTCAAACTGCATCCTCCTTCCTTGTCGATTTCAGCTTGAAGTTCCTCAGACTTTAGGAGAGTTGCAATTCGGTCAATGAACTTCTTGGTCCGGCTCCTGGAGCATGGTCCTTCTGGAATAATTACTGTTTAAGATTTGGCTTCCACGCCATTCCCTCCCCCTTGAGAAGGTTTAGCTATCAACCGATCAAGAGCTTCACCGTCCTGCTCGTAGAGGTTGAGATCTGCAACATTAAAAGTAGCATTAATTCCATACTAAAGAGGTAACTCTAACTTGTAAGCATTGTTATTAATATTTTCCAAAACTCGGAATGGACCGTCCCCCCATGGGGAAAGTTTGTCGCGTCTCTTCATGGGAAATCTCTCCTCCCGCATATGTAGCCAAACCCAATTCTCGGGCTTCAAAAGCAGCTTTTTACATCCTCGGTTGGCATACATGGCATAAGTTTCTGCAGCCTTCTTGAGGCTCTCTTGAACGTCCTTGTGAAGCTTTTGGATAGCTCGGGCCCTATCTCTACCATTAACATTGAAATGCTTATTGCGTGGCAATGGCAGTAGATCAATAGGGGTTAGAGGGTTGAAACCATAGATAATTTCAAATGGAGATATGTTAGTGGCACTATGGACATGTCTATTGTAAGCAAATTCAATATAGGGTAGACACTCGTCCCAGCTCTTATAACTAAAAGTAGTTATAATTCGCACCAAAATACCCAAGACTCTATTGACGGCTTCAGTTTGCCCGTCCGTTTGGGGGTGATAAGCTGTGGAGAACAGGAGCTTAGTACCAATCTCATGCCATAGAGATTTCCAGAAGTAACTGACAAATTTCGTGTCTCGGTTTGACACAATTATTTTCGGGATCCCATGGAGACGCACCACTTCCTTGAAAAACAATTTAGCAATGTGGTGGGTGGAACTTTTGACGAGTTTGCGTGACACGAGTATTTTCCAAATTTTCTTACTGGTTTATTGCTCGAGGAGGAAACTGCGATTTCAAATGGCGCCTCGAGAATCCCCGGCAACGGCGCCATGAAACTTTTGACGAGTTTCACTAACACGAGTCATTTTCTGAAATATCAGGTTTGGATTTTTAAATGAAAAGATTTATGATTTAGGGAAGGGGTTTAAGGATATATTAAGATTTCCCTTTTTATTACTCATGTGGGGTATTTTAATTTCAATCGGTGCTGTGGTCCTTCCCGCCATGAAACTTTTGACAAATATCACGGTGCAACCGGGATTGACCTTCAGTCTGTCACCCTGAAAGTCCCTGGTATCTGCACCATGATGCTTCTCTTAATTTCATGTCAAGAAGATACCTGCCATGAAACTTTTAAACATTTTCCCACTACATGAGTGTTTTCTAAAATGTTGTCTTTTTATTTACTCGTGTCAAGAAACTGTGCTCCCGAAAGCGCACGGAGTCAAAAATTGCAGTAATTTATAGTAAGTACCGGATCGTTCACTGGAGGATGTGCGATGGAAGCAGGGCCCACGTCGTTTACTAAGATTTTCCACTCGGTTACTCGTTTCAAGTTTTGCAAGGTTTCTAACAACTACTTGACATAAATTACACCAGATCATGAAAGCAGTAAAAATTATTCTACAAAGCATGGTAAACTAGGTCGAAGAAAGCAATTAAATCTATACTACGAAAGCAATATAAAATTATGCTACACTATCTAGAAAGCAAGTTTAAATATGACAGAAGGGACAGGGAGGAAATAATAAAGATTGGACAAGATTCAGATGAAACACAATTAAACTTCCGTTTTTAATACACAGATCTTAGCTTGGGATAATCCTCTAGTTAGCTAATTCTCATGCTTTCTACGCCATGTTCCCTTTAACAGACAGGTACTTATGGTGAGAATTTACATGCTCTTAAGACAACAATTTCTAAGATACCACAGACTTATAACTCCCTCCACAGGCCTTGTGAAGTTACATTACATATCTGTGGTGGACAAGCAACACCTAACATATCATTAATTGACATGCCAAGTACTCCTATCATTCCCCCATGTCACACCCAATGTTTCAAATCAAGCCCCGAACCATTCCATAACTCTCAAACCTTTTAACAGATGGACAGCCCCTAATTCTTCCGAGTGACCTCTATGGAAGCATTTTAAGGAAAGCAGTAAAGAAAGCTGTAAAGAAAGCATTTAAATCTATCACTCGGAATCGTTAAAAACGTCTCTTTCCGTTAGTATAAAAGAGCCCCTGGTCTTGGTGACCAGATGCAGATCAAGAACCCCCGAGATATCAATAAGCCACAGGGCTTACAACATCTGGGTAGTTATGAGATACAAACTAAATGAAACAGATCCATAAATGAACCTATTCCGGATGTACTCACTCAAGACTCAATTCTAGACTTTGGCAGAAGAAGATAGTAGTCGAAGGAATACTCGACCTTACCTTAGAAATTCACCAAGGCCTATATGTTGTTCCTCTAGTATTATTTATCACATCTCATCTACACCCAAGTGGATATTGACTTAATGCGATATCTAATATCAGATTTCCAACACACAGCAATTTTGAGAAGCAAATCAATATTTGAAAATCATTCCCTAGACAGGTACTAGACTCTCAATTAAAACACAGATCCTTTCAGTCTAGATGAGACCTAATCGCTGACTCTGCTTCTAAGCTCTCAAAATCAACCCCCAGTGGAATATGAATTAGTCATAACTGTTGAATTTATCCCTTACTCAGATCTGGATTTTACAAAGAATTTTTGTTGGAAATTTATTATGCAGCATCTGATTTAAATCAAGACTTCTGGGTCCAAGGGGAAGGATCCCCAAAATAATGATATGACAAGAACATCTACATAATAGTATCATGCATACAAGTATATGAAAAGGAAAATAAAGTACCCCAAAATATATGGTGGGGTTAGACAGAATGCGATACACAAAGGTGAATTAGCCTGAGATGAGGAGAATTTGGCTAAAAAGGTTGCCAGAGATAGTTGGGGTTTTCCGGACTGCAAACATCTGCTGTCCGGTTCCCAATTTTCCCAGATGACTGATTTTAGACAAAAAGAATTCCAAACAACGGTGACCGCCGCCATTTAGTTTTCTTTTGTCTGTGAGTGGAAGAATAACCCACATATTTCTTGTTGTAATATGTCTTAACTGATGTTGGTCGACATCAGTTAATACTTTTGCAACTTGAATTCAGGTTGAGAAATTAAGATAAGGAAAATTAAAACTGTATCTGATTAGGAATTGGCTGAGTGACTAATCGAAACTCTTAGTGAAGAGAACGCTCGCCGAAGCTTCCACCAACCACTAACCAGATCATGCAAAATAACAGATAATGATTGACACACAGAAGACGGGTTAGTCGATATCCCTGTGAAGGGACCTTTCACCAACATTAATCTGTGGTGTTTCTCATTATCCGTTCATACACACAATGAAAGAGAAAACATGAAAGTAAGAAAATGTTTTTGGTATTGTGTGGGTGTTAAGCACACAATAAGTGGACACTAATGGGTTGAAATGTGTAATAGATAAAGTTAGGTGAAATGGGCCTAGGCCCAATACACCCATGCAACTTACACAAATCATGAAAGAAAATATTTTTGGAGTTTTCAAAGTAAAAGGATAGTTCAATTCGAATTATTGGGGTAATTCGAATTGAGAATGCATGAAGGATGAAGTATTACTTTACTCAAGTGATCATTGCTAGAAATTGGAGCATCATCTAATTCGAATTATTAACCAATTCGAATTAATTCGAATTGGACAACTCAAATTGGCGAAGTCCTTTTCTTGCTCAAATTGACTAAGGCATTTACCTCAAGAGGAAGGTGAATTCGAATTGTTCAGCAATTCGAATTAATTCGAATTGCACAAGTCGAATTGGTAAGAGATGGAGAATAAACTAAGGCATGAATGGGTGGTATGCAATACAATGTGGTTTCCCTTCCCAATTCGAATTGTTGAACCAATTCGAATTAATTCGAATTAGAGAATTCAAATTGGTTGAAAGCCACATGAAGGAAATTCTTGGGTATGCAATTCGAATTTCTTAGGCAATTCGAGATAATTCGAATTGCATCAATTCGAATTACACATTTTCAAACAACAACAATTTTTTTGTTCTCACAAGTATGGGTTAGGTGAACACTGTGTTGTAATGATGGTTTTAGATTTACTAAATCCCTCATCTCACATCAATGTCATTTCACAGCCACCCTAGTGAAATTTTCAAGTAATAAGCAAATACATGTCCAGTGGGTATTGGCAAGATTCAAACCCTATTTCTACAAACAAAGGATCAAAGATCAAAGAACCTAAAACATCTAGTTATCTAAGAACTAAATGAACAAACTAAGAACACTCAAGTTATCTAAGGCAGCATGAAATAAGATCAAGGCAGGAAAAATAAAGCATAAAAAATAAATATTAACAAACCTAAGAACATCTAAAATCTAAGAACACTTATTTGAAGCTCTAAGGTACAAAATCAAGCCAAAAACCCACCAAACATGCATTTATTAAGTTTGGATGTCAACTAGGACATAATAAATGTAACCTAGTTGAAACAAACAAAACATACTAAGCATTTATTTCTAGAAAAAGCATTAAAGAGTGCCAAAACACATGAATAACACCACTTCTGGAAATTTTCCTTGTATTGACACTTTGAAAGCAAAATAAAGAACCCAAAACCATCATTAACTTGAAGGTAGGGTTTATTCTAACTAGAAAGCTTGTAAAAAAATTCTGGAAAATGGCTACTCTAGGGGTTACACAAACTGCTTCTACACTAAACTAAGATCAAAGCATGTAAAGATTACACTACTTGCAAGAAAAATTAAATTAAACTAAACTAACTACCTACCTAACCCTTAAGGGGTGTAGAACCTCCTGTTGTTCTTTTTGTCCCAAGCTGCTTTTTGGCAAAATTCTTGATCTCTTGATTCTGTTGTGGAAGGTCTGCTTTTATAGACAAACTTCGAAACCCTAGGCCCACCAGTGTTGTGTCCATGCTCCACAGCTTCATTTGGATGAATTTTGAGTGAAGTTCGAATTATCTCAGCCAGTTCGAATTAATTCGAATTGCGAGATCTCTTCCTTGAGCTGGGATTGTGGCCTTCAGTAGTCAATTCGAATTGTTGTGAAGAATTCGAATTGGTCTTTTCTCGAATTGGATGAGGGTTTCTGCTTGGCTTCCTTGCATTTGTTGGCAATTCGAATTGTTTGTGCCAATTCGAATTAATTCGAATTGGAAAATTCGAATTGCATCTTCTCCTTGCCTTTGGGTTTCTTCTCTCTTCATTCCCTAATTCGAATTAATTCAAACTTGAGCAATTCGAATTAGGCTTCTGCATCCCTTCCAACACTTAACCAGTTCTTTGTTTTCTTCAGCAATTCGAATTGTGTGCAATTCGAATTAATTCGAATTGCACAATTCGAATTGTGCTCCAACACTCAACCAAATATCAGTTGTGGGATTTTCAATCTTTTTCCCATCTTTTTGGATTTTTGTGGGCTCTTTTATTCTTTTGCCCATCTTTTCATTCCTTTTTCTTTTCTTTTTCCTTTTTTCATGTTTTTGGATTTTTCTAACACAAATACAATTTAAAATTGTATATTTTGTGTCTTTTTATTACCGGCTTGGTGTTATTACAAACTAGCATTAATCTGTCAAATTCAACTGCTTTCATATTACAATAAGATGGAAACACGATCAAAATGTCCGTCTCAGACACGGAAATGGATTGGAAATAATGGCCAATTTTGGCCATTATCAACATCCTCACATTTAAAACTGATCGTCCCCGAGCAGTCAGAGTCAGTGCTCCTAAGAGCTTGGACTCTGCATATTCAATCCATTTGCGTAGCCTCAGAAATTTCATTCTTCTTATATTGGGATAAGACAATCAAAATTACAAGTATTAAACTCTCTTGGTTGCAGTGTTTAATGGAATGATACTTCTCACTTGCGTGAACACACAAACCAATCATTATTGTTAATTCTTCTTGAATAAGTGTTTAGAAAAATTCATTGGCTTACTTCTTGAATTCAGGCATGACATGATCATTGATTAATAGAAACAGAGCCTCACATATAGTAGAATCGGGAAGTTCACTCACTCTCAAGATTGGCTTTTATCATCAACGCTCAACGTCAAATTCAATTAAATTCTCCCATAGGCTTGCAACTGGACCAACTCGCCACCGGCTCATTTCCTCAAATCGAGATCCCGAGGTCTTATTCAGGGTTATAACGGGGCATACGGTTGTAACATTTGGTAGGAAAGGGAATTATTGGGCTAAAGAGTGACATGACACCATTCCACCATAACTTGGCATTTTTTAGAATTTATGATCATCGTTATTTCTTTCTTTCTTTTGTTTTTCTTTCCTATTGCATGAAATTAGACTTTGTCTAATTTGCTTTGTCATTTGCAATTTATTCTTGTTGAATAGACCTCAACTCTCTTTTTTTTTTTGAATCGGTTTATGGCATGCCGATTGACATTTTTGATGATCAAAAATTACGATGCCTTGATGGGATGGCTCATGTACACTTGGGTTTGATTTTCTTGGTCTTTTTGTAAGGCTAGGAATAATATAGTGGCTTCAAAGAAAAATTAGGCTTAAAGGCTCAGATTGGTTAATCCTAAAGGGAAAATGTTTTTGGGTTTGGAATTCAAACGAAAGCCAAAATTTTGGGTTTTCTAAGTGCCTCGATCGTTTGCTCGATTTCGGGAATATGGCATGGTCTTGAATCGGTCCCAATTGCAAGTTCTAGTGCCCTTTAATCGAATTGATTCTCACAATCAAAGAAGTATTGAGTAAAAATGACTCGGCTCAGATCTCACAAGGGACGGTTTGATCATATCATACATCCATTCTCAAATTTAGCCTTTGGAAAATTTCTTGCAGCTTATTCAATCAAATTCTCAACATGAAGATTTGTTTTTCTTTCAAGTGATCATATCATTGGATTTTTGTAGCTCAAAACTTCAAGAATTCATGTCATGCATATTTTTAATTGTTTTATCCCAATGTAATAGTCCGAAGATTTCATCATTAGCCTAAATTCAATATGTGAATTAAGGTGACAGATTTATGCTTGTTTTATGCCGGTTTGTTTAATTGAAAACAGTAAAAAGACACTGTGAACATGCAAGCATGTCACAGCTTGTTTTTGGCGTGACAGTCACTTATTCATCTTGGACTGCCACACATCCTTTTTTTTTTTTCAAATAATGGAGAGCTCAAGACGAAATTCTCTTGTGGAAAGCAGTAAATGTACATCAGTTACAATAGATTTCCATGGTGAGGATTGAAAGTGCACTGAATGAATGGAAAATCTAATGCATGATGTTTACAATGGGGCTCGCATGAATGTGATCACTTAGCTTAGTCCTTCTTCTCCGTGGGCTGTGTGGAGGATCCGGTAGCGTCTCCTGGATGTGAGGGGAACTTGCTGAGGATGGTCTTCATCATTTCAGCTTGATTGTCGAACATCCTGGCCTGACTGGCGAACACTGCTTTGAACATTTTTCTATTCTTTTCCTCATTCTCAATCCTTTCTTGATGCTGCCTGGCTGCTTCCTTTCTGAACTCCTCTTCTCTCTCAAACATTCTCAGCCTAAACTCTTCCTCTTTCTGCATTTGTTTCTCGTGAGTCGAAACAATGGCATCGGCCAAGGATCTGACACTCTGTATCATTGACTCTCCCATTCTGCTCACTGCTTCTAGAGTTTGAGAATCAGCTGGATATTGAGATACAGTTGGGCTTCTGCGCGAGGGTCGGACTGGATGTCTTCGTGATAAGCTTGGAGTGGAAACATCAGTTCCAGGATGAGTGGCAGGGGAGCAGGTTCTGTTGGTGCGACTGCAGCTTCTTCTGTTGAAGGTACCGCTTCAGGACGGTCCTTCTTCTTGTGCCCTTTGCGTCCGGCTGTTGGTGTCCTAGGAGTGTATCTGGATTGAGCGTCTGATTCTTCCGGTATAATGTATGTAACTGGTTCAGTTATCCTTGTCTTTGGGACTGGGATCGGCCGGCTCATATCAATAAGATCGCTCTCTGCAAAAACTGTTAGATCTACTCCTTGGGCTTCACAAATTCTCCTGATGAGGTTGGGATAGCATAAAGCAGCAGCTCTGGTGCCTGTGACTTTTGTTGTCATGACATGGAAAATCTGCTCCCCCACGTTGATCTTCAGTCCATGCCAAATCTTGGCAAAACCCTTCAACATTCGACCAGATGTTTCATGTGCATGAGGATTTGGCCTAATCTTCGACATGTAGAAGTCATAGGAGGGTTGAAATTCCAGCTTCAGGTGCTTTGCTTTGAAGGGGATTTCACCAGTGTAGCTCTCAGCAGTAAGGGACCTAGTGATGTTGTCGTGATATTGCCTGTCAGCTGCCCTGCTTGCTCCCTTCTCGAAATGTTCAGATGTCGGGATTTCTGACCTCCAGTTGGGTGTGCCAAGGAAGTTGTTCAAGTATTCCCCCGAGATGTTTATGTCAACTCCTCGCACCCAACTTGTCTTTCGTGTGGCATTAATATTGCAGTAGAATTCCCGAACCAATTCTGCTATCCCGGGTTCAGCGTGATGCTTAAGGAACTCAGTCCATCCGTGGTTTTCTTTCAATGTAAGTAGCATTGGATGATCAATCAATTCTGGACTGAACCCTTTATCAGGGACAAATACTCCACTCAGTGCCATGTATCGTCCCGCATTCTGCTCATTCCCGTTGAACCTCCTCATTATGTCAGCATCATCCGTGATGCGGAATTTTCTGAACTTCTTAGTAGATACACCCAGTCTGCCCCTTGAAGTTGAGTTGGCCCAATAACCAGCCGATCGTACTGATCCGGTCGATTCTTGGGTTCCTTCAGTTCCTGCTTGTTCTTCATCAGAGTCGGAATTCTCCCTTGGATGTTCCCTCTGTTCAGTTTGCTCGTGCTGTTCTGATTCGACCTGTGTATTCGGTTGTGGCTCTTCCTCAGTTTGTCTCAACTCAGTCTCTTCACCTCCTTGAGTTGCTCCCTGCTCGCGTGCATTACAAGGATATTCATGGAATACAGAATTTAAGAAATCCTCGGGAAGATAGGGATCGGCAACATGCTGGTATTCTTGTTGTGATGCCTCAACTTCCCTCCCGATGTTAAGATCCCCCAATTGTTCTTCCGTGTCATCTCCTTGCTCTATGGGAATATTGAGATCGTAATGGAGGATCTGCTGAAATGTCTTGTCTTTGAAGATATCTTCTATGGTATCCATTTCTGCTTGCTCACCTGCACTGCTACCTTCAGTTCTTACTGTTTCTTGCATTGTGGGTTGCGGTTGAGTAGTGGCTGCCGCTAGAGTTTGTGCAGTTATGTCATTCAAATCACTCGCAAGCTCGGCGAACTTCTTCTTTGATTCTTCAAATCTGACATTGCCCTCGTGCACCATTTCCTCTATCTCCTCTGTGGGCCGCATTGCCTCCATTGTTTTCTCAATATCCGCATTTGCGTCATTTCTGCGAGCAGTTGATCTTTTTACTTGTTCCTCCTTCTCCCTTGCCCATTCTGCTGGCTCAGCATTCACCTTAACAGGAATAATGTCGGTTCCGCTGATTATCTGACAATCATCGTCCCCGACCTCAACCTGTGTTCCAGTGTCAGCTTTCTTCTTCTTCTCCAGCTCAGCCTGCAATTTCTCAGCAGCTTTTCTATTCTCCTCTTCCTCTCGGGTTTTTCTAATATTCTTCTCCATTTCTGCCTTCCTGGCGTCTTCTTCTGCTTTCTTGGCCTCCTCTTCAGCTGCCTTGGCCATTTGTTCTTTCCAAAGTCGATTTTTCTCGACCCTTGCAGCTTCCATTTTCTGCTTCCACTCCTCCGTCTCTTTTGCCATTTCGATCTCAGCCTCCTCCTTCTCCCTTCTTGCTCTTTCAGCTTGTCGGGCATCGTACTCGGCTTTCCTCTGTGCCTCAATCCTATCCATCTCAGCTTCCTCTTGAGCTATCCTTGCTGCTTTTGCATCGGCTTCTTCCTGAGCCTTCTTTGCCAATTCTGCATCAGCTTGCACTTGGGCCTTACGCTGTTGTTCTTCCTTGGATAACTCAATGGCTTGATCCTTGCCTCATCGAATTCTTGGTTCCAGAAGTTACATACATGTTGGCAGAAGTCTCTTTCGAGGCCTGTTGCTCTATCATTTCTTTCTTCCTCTGGAATCGTATTCCACCAATGGTCCTTCATTTCGAACCTCCATTCAATCTGGTGGTCCATAGGCAGGTTATGCTCATTCCTTATGGCCACCCTATTTTCCTCTGCCTCTTTCTTCAGCCTCTCAATCTCCAAGAAGGCAAGATCTGGAGTAGTCTTTGGAAGACCCATCAGGGAATCTATAATGAATTGATCCCTGGAGAGAAGAGAGTTGGAACTATTTTTAACAAATTTTTGATACGTGGATCCGAGTTGAAAGTCAACATCCTCACATTTGGAGCTATGCTCTAAATGTGAGTTAATTGGTTTCCAATCGAATTTATAGTAAGAAAAGCATAGAGCTGGATTGTTAAATCTAACTCTTATTACAGCAAAAATAAGGAAAGCAAGAGAGAGATAAGGATCTTGGATCCTTACAATTTTTCTTAGACTATAAATAGTCTAAGATTGTAACACCCCGGATTTGATAACCCAGGCCGGGATGTCACCGCCGCATTTCCCCAGCAAGACACGGCTTCCCGAGCTCGCTAAGGAAATGCAAGGCTTGTGGGTATGAAAAACATTTAAAACATTTCAAGATTTAGTCCGGAAATTTATAATACTTAGTACGATAGTAGAAATTATCACGTGCGGAAAATAAATAAAGTAAGTGCAGCGGAAAGTAAAATCACGGCCAACAAGGCCAAATCCTCGGGTTTAACAGACCCGGTAAAAACAGTACGATGCAGAAATTTAAAATGTCCATTATGATTTCCCCCAAGTGCATATGCAATGCGTCACTCGACGTACTCTGTAAAAAAAGGAAATGACAACGGTTGTCAGTATAAAAATATACTGAGTAAGTTAATCCCTAACTACAAATAAAAGGGGTTACAAGTGTTTAAACTAAAGATTTCGCTTACCGTACGGGAATTTAAAAATACATGATTTATTTGCAGCGGAAAAACATGATTAAAGAACTTAATTTAAAAAGCGTAATTTAAAGCATAATTTAAGATGCATAAATTTTAAATACATAATTAAAGACATGATAAATACGATTTAAGCATAATGAAACACTCACACGAGTCTTTTACTTTTCATCCCGTAAACTAAGAAGAGGACACCATACCGGGAGATCACTAACGAGGCAATCTCAACATAGGACCACTAACGAGGCAGTCCAAACAATGGGAGACCACTAACGAGGCAGTCTCAAAGATAGTAGGACCACTAACGAGGCGATCCGAAAAGATAGTAGGACCACTAACGAGGCGATCCACAAATACAGCGCGCGAGATCACTAACGAGGCAATCTCAGATAGTAAGGAGACCACTAACGAGGCAGTCTCAAAGATAATGATAGTATGAAGATCGGCTCAGCCTAGTGAACGGGATTTTTCGAAAGTTCGTATTTCAAAGTTATCCAATGGTCGATATCGCGTTTTCATAGTTCGAGTTTTCTCAAGTTCGAAAAATCCTATTCGAGGCAGTTTACGCCTTTCTTAATTTAAAATTCGTCTTTTCTCCAAAAATTCTGAAACTTTGCCAGTAATTCAAAATCACACACACGAACAACTTTCATGTTTTAAGTTTTTTGGAAATAAGGTTCCGAAGTGAGTTGAAATTTGAGTTTATTGCAAAGAATAATTTATGTCTTGAAAACTATTTTCGTCACAGGTTGGTGCAACGCCGATTAAAAATTCATTTCAAAACCAATCGATGTGAAATTTTTACAGTAACTACACGACACATTAAGGAACAACTTTCATGTTTTAAGAATTTGGAAATAATGAATTCTTGGTACTCAAAAATCGAGTGCAACTCACTGCATACTCATGGCCCTTAAAAGGATTTCAAAACAGTTTTAAAAACTCGGCCGTTTGACATATCAAATGAACACCAAAATCCGTGAAACTTTATATGCATAATCTAGACACAATTATCCACAACTTTTGTTTAGAAATGCAAAGTTAAATCATTCGAAAAATGGGTGAACAACATGCATCAAGTTGAATGAAGGAATCTGTCACAGAATTAAATTGTTCGGTTCGATACAGAAAGTTCACGGCGAAAATTGGGATAGCAAAACTTAATGTCAACGGCTGAAATTTGGACACAAGATAGATAAAGGTGTTAGGAACAACTTTTATGTTGAAAAGTTTTCGGTTTGAATTCCCGAAGGTCGAGTTTTTGGCGAGTCTTTAAAATTGGACGAAAATAGGGTTTTTGAAAACCGATTTTTGTTACAAGCCTATATCTCAAGATTTAAACAACAAACAACCACAAAAATTTTTGAGTAAGGTTTTAACTTACTTAGAATGATGATAGGGTCGCTGGATTGGGTTTCCGGACGTCCTAGGGTCACGACGAACGGCCAACTTCTCCGATCGCTTTTTTGTTCGTTTTCCGACGGAAAATCGTAGTAAGGAAAAAGGGTTAGAATATGAGTTTCTGAGATCTATGGACGAATTGAAACTTTGTACAATAGCTTACCAAGAGTCTAGAGGGCAGGGCTTGGTTCCATTCGCCTTGCCGTCGCCGGAATACTTGCCGAAAAGTGAGTTCGGAGAGGTTTCGACTTGGAGAGGAGTATTGGAGGTGTTTAGGGTTAGGTTTTCTGAGAGTTATGGGGAGGGGCGCCCCAAATCTGATCTTATGCCCTTCCCCATTGTTGTGATCGACTTGCCATTGATGGAGGTCGGATTTTTGGCAAGAAAATCGCCATGGAAGGAAAGTTTACACCTCCTGCACCTCTGGCGCGCTGGTGGCGCGCACCCAAGCCTTTGTGCGCGCGGAGCACGCGCGACCAGCCTGGAGGCGCGACGCCCTTGGCCGCGCGGTGGCCGCGCGGCGGCGCGCAGGCAGCGCGGGCCGGCCGGACCGGCCGGTTCGGTGGTCCGCGTGTTTCGTCGGGTCTTCCCTCGCTTTCCCCTATCGGTTTTCTACGTGTTAGCTCGATTCCCGGGTCGTCTTCGTTTCGGAATCTTCTCCTTAATCTTGTTACGAGTCCGGCTTATCGCTCGCAACATTTCCGGGTCCTACTTAGCCTAGTCTAAATTGGTTCCAACATCTCCTATCGTCCTTGTGACATAATTCGTGATGTATTTTGTGATTTATTTCGTGACTGAACTTAGAAATTAGTTCTAAGCTGCCTACGTACCCTGTGAAGGGATCAAGTCATGACGTAGTTCAAAACAATTTGAATTTGTTTTTCCTCGGGTGTTACATCCTCCCCCCCTTAAGAATACAGTTATGTCCCCATAACTGTGGTCGGGTCGTCTTGGAAGAGGGTAGGGTAACGTTGCCTCATGTCGGCTTCCAATTCCCAGGTTGCCGTTTCCGTCTCGTGGTTGGACCACAGGACCTTGACCATCTTTACAGTTTTATTCCTTGTTACCCTTTCCTTGTAGTCGAGTATTTGCACCGGGGTTTCTTCATAGGTCAAGTCATCATCCAATTCGATTACGTCCGGTTGGAGTACATGCGACGTGTCGGGCACATACTTCTTTAGTTGGGAGACGTGAAACACGTTATGGACGCGTGCTAGTTGAGGCGGCAGCGCTAGCCGGTACGCTAGATTCCCCACTCTCTCGAGGATCTCATATGGCCCTATGTATCGTGGGCTCAGTTTCCCTCGCTTGCCAAAGCGCATTACGCCTTTCATTGGCGAGACTTTCAGCATGACCTTGTCACCGACTTGAAATTCCAAGTCCTGCCGTCTTACGCCCGCATAACTCTTTTGCCGGTCCTGAGCGGCTCTCATCTTCCCCTGGATAACCTTAACTTGCTGAGCCATGTCCTCCACCAGTTGTGGCCCTACTGTCATTATTCGATCGTTCTCTCCCCAACTCAATGGGCTCCGGCATCTTCGTCCGTACAGTGCTTCGAAGGGCGCCATGCCGATGCTCGCATGATAACTGTTGTTATAGGAGAACTCGATCAAGGGTAAATGGTGCTCCCAACTTCCCTTGAATTCCAACACACAAGCCCTCAACATGTCCTCCAGCGTTTGTATTGTCCGCTCCGTCTGTCCATCCGTCATAGGGTGGAACGCCGTACTCATTTTTATCTGTGTCCCCAGAGCTTCTTGCAGCTTGGTCCAAAACTGGGAGACGAATCTGCTATCCCTATCCGAGATGATGTCATGCGGCACCCCGTGCCGGCGTACCACATTATCTACGTATGCTCTTGCTAGTTGGTCCATTGTCCAAGTGTCCTTCATCGGGATGAAAATGGCGGCCTTCGTTAACCTATCCATGATCACCCAGATCTTATTCATTCCTTTTGGCGAACGTGGTAACCCTGAAACAAAATCCATGGAGATGCTATCCCACTTCCAGCTTGGGATCTCCAATGGTTGCATTAATCCTAAGGGCTTTTGCCGTACTGCCTTGATCTTCTGGCAGGTAAGGCACCTTGCCACGAATTCGGCCACCTCTCTCTTCATGTTCGGCCACCAATAATTTTTCTTCAAGTCCTTGTATAGCTTATCCCCTCCGGGGTGGACCGAGTAGGGGGTGCTATGGCCTTCCTCCATCACCTTCTTCTTCAGATCTGCGGACTCCCGCGGTATACACCATCTTCCCCTGAAGCGGATGCTCCCGTCCTCGTGAATCTGGAAATCTACTGCCTTTCCTTCGGCAATGCTTCTCCTTATTTCCTCCATCTGTTCGTCACTCGACTGGGCGAGTCGTATCTCTTCGAATACGGTAGGGCTTACTACCATCGCGTTGACGACCTCGGTTACCGTACCGGGATGCACCAGTTCCAGGCTTAATTTCGCCAAATCTCTGTACAATTCGGCCGGTATCACCAGTGAGTTCGTGACGTGTTGCGCCTTCCGACTCAAGGCGTCGGCCACGACGTTGGCCTTGCCCTCGTGATACGCGACTTCTAGGT
The DNA here is from genome assembly GCA_030278955.1 of Hygrophila difformis. Lineage (NCBI taxonomy): Eukaryota > Viridiplantae > Streptophyta > Magnoliopsida > Lamiales > Acanthaceae > Hygrophila > Hygrophila difformis. Next base: position 39,313,959 of record JAOANR010000003.1, on the reverse strand, counting down.
CGTAATCTTTGATCAGTTCCAACCATCTCCTCTGCCTCAAGTTCAGCTCTCTTTGCGTGAATATGTACTTGAGGCTCTTATGGTCGGTGAACATCCGACACTTCCGCCCATAGAGATAGTGTCTCCAGATTTTCAGGGCGAACACGACCGCGGCCAGTTCCAGGTCGTGCGTCGGGTAGTTTTGCTCGTGCAGTTTCAGCTGTCGGGATGCGTACGCTATGACCTTTTGATCCTGCATCATTACGCATCCCAGTCCTTCTCTCGAGGCGTCGCTATACACCTCGAAGTCTCCATCCTCTGATGGTAACGCCAACACCGGCGCCGTGGTAAGTCGTTTCTTCAGCTCCTGGAATGCGGTTTCACACTCGCCAGTCCAGTCATACTTCACCCCCTTCTTCAGCAGTTGGGTCAATGGGCGGGCGATTTTGGAGAAGTCTTGGACAAATCGCCTGTAGTAGCCCGCCAGTCCGAGAAAGCTTCTTATCTCCATTGGGCTCTTCGGGGGTACCCACTCGGTTACAGCCGAGATTTTTGCCGGGTCTACCGCCACTCCGCTGGCGGATACGATATGCCCAAGGAATGTTACCTCCCTCAGCCAGAAGTCGCATTTGGACAACTTCCCATATAGCTGATTTTCTCAGAGGATCCTCAGCACTTTATGTAAGTGCTCGGAATGTTCTTCCTCGCCCCTTGAGTAGACCAAGATGTCGTCTATGAATACCACTACGCATTGATCTAACAGTCCTCGGAACACGTTGTTCATGAGGTTCATGAACATTGCCGGGGCGTTCGTCAATCCGAATGACAGTACTCTGAATTCGTAGTGCCCGTAGCGAGTCCTGAACGCTGTCTTCGGGATGTCCTTCTCAGCAATTCGCAGCTGATGATATCCCGATCGCAGGTCGATCTTGGAGAACACAGTAGCTCCCTTCAGCTGGTCAAACAGATCCTCGATTCTGGGCAACGGGTACTTGTTCTTGATAGTGACTTGATTAAGTCCTCTATAGTCGATACACAGTCTCAGACTCCCATCCTTCTTTTTGACGAACAAGACCGGTGCTCCCCATGGAGACGTACTCGGTCGAATATATCCCTTTTCCAGCAATTCTTCGAGCTGTTCCTTTAGCTCCTTCATCTCCGACGGTGCCATGCGGTAAGGAGCCTTTGATACCGGTTCCGTTCCCGGGATGAGATCTATGGTGAACTCGAGATCCCTCTCAGGGGGCATGCCAGGAACGTCCTCTGGGAACACATCCGGGTACTCTCTCACCACCGGAATGTTGTCTATCTTTACTCCTTCAGCCTCGAGGTTGTGAACGTAGCATGCGTATAGCGCGTGGCCCTTACGCATTAGGCTACCTAACTCTAGGACGTTGACTATCTTGTTAGATTTCTTAGGGGGTTGAGAGTAGAAGATGACTCTTTTCCCCCTACTTTTTGACAGCGTGATCTTTTGCTTTTGGCACTCGATCACGGCCTTATACCAGGTTAGCCAATCCATTCCTAGTATGACGTCAAAGTCTCTGACGTTGAACTCTACCAAGTTTGCGAAAAACTCTACGTTCTTTATCACTATAGGTATTCCATTGTAGCGTTTAGAGCATGCTATTACTTCTCCAGAGGGCAGTTGGATGCCTAAGCTAATTATCTCGCACTTAGGTAGATCTAGTTCAGTTACGACTCTCGAAGATACAATCGAACAACTGGCTCCGGAATCAAATAAGACTCTAAGTGGAGTACTTAGGACATGGAAAGTACCTGCCATCACGTCACCCTGCGCGGGTATGTCAGCCTGGTTGATCACGTTCAACCTCCCCATCGGCCTCCCTTGATTGGCTGGCTGGTTTTGATTTGGGTTTGCGGTTTGCTGCTGGTTCGGAGGGCGTTGGTTCGGATTCGGAGGAGGCCGATATCCTTGATTGTTGCCATCCCTACCTCCCTGGTTGAACGGCTCGTTAGGTCCAACGACCAAGTCTTCTCTTTTCGTGATGTTCTCGAGTCGGGTTCGACATTCTTCCCTCCGATGGCCAATTCGGCCGCACCGGAAGCACTCGCCCATCTGAGGACATCTCCTTACCAGGTGCGGCCTGCCACACCTTGGGCACGGCGGCACTCGTCCTCCTTGGTTGACATTCCGACCATTGTTGTTCTGAGCATTCCCGTTCGGCCCTCGCCGAAAGTTGTCCCCGCCAGTAGTGTTGCTTGTCCGGTTATCCCTGTTCCTCTTGTCTGGGCCTTGCGCCCCTCGGCTAGATTCCCCAGCAGCCTTCCTCTTTAGCTGTTGCACTCGTGCTACTGCTACTGCCCGATCGTAGACAGATTGCAGGTTCGGATAGTTAACTCCAGTGATCACCTCTCGAATCGACAAGTTCAATCCCATTTCGAACTTTTGCGCCTTCTCCCCGTCAGTAGGTACCATCCTAGGCGCAAATCTCACCAATTCCTTAAACCGTGCATAGTATTCTTGAACAGATTTCTCTCCCTGCTTCAGGGATGAGAACTCCTCGTACAGTGCTGCCTTAGTACTCATCGGGTAGAAGTGCTCCCGGAGTAACTCCATGAACTCGTTCCACGAGTAAGGTTCATCCTCCTCTGCCAGCTTCCCTTGGGTAGCCTGCCACCAGTCGTCGGCCTCGCCACCCAGATAGTACGAGGCCACGTGGACCTTCTCCCCCTCCGGGCATCTTACCGCCTTTAGCAATTTGTCGAAGGTTCTCAACCATTCTTCCAGCTTAGCGGGGTCTTCCTCCCCGACGTAGTAAGAAGGTCGGTAGGGGTTCACCGCAGCCAAGTAGTTGATCCTCGCTTCCGGTGGTGGCGCCGCGGCAGCTCCACCCTGGTTAACGTAAGCATTACCCAGTGCGATTAGTAATTCTTCCATATTTCTCAATCGCCCTTCCGCAGGGTTGGGCATTGGTCCTGCCGGGTTTGGCATCTCCACGTCAGGTGCCTGCTCATTGGGTTGTCCCGGCGTGCCGTGGGTGTTGGGGGTGGCAGGGAAGGGCCTTGGTCGTCCTCGAGGCGCCATCCTGACACAACCGAGGAAGGTGTAAAGTTCAGGGAGATTCGATAAAGTGGGAAAAAAAATTCTTGCTGAATTGTATGGTGCTTATCAGGAGTTGGTCAGTATTTGCATTTATTCATTCAGTCGTTTAGGGTTTTAGGGTCTGAGGTACTTGTCGTTTTGTTATGCAGAAATAGATGCGTTGTTTGTCTGTCGGCGCTCTGTTAAGGTACAAAGATGGTGTATAAGATAAGTGTTTGTGATTTTATTGTCGAGTAGAAGTTTTTGTTTCGATACAAGCGACAAGTAGCAGAGATCCTGAAAATAGTTTGGGAAAATAGAAAAGGAGAACAATGGGAATAATGCATCAAAAATCTCTAATCCTGCGAAGGGTAGGTGGTCGGGTCCTCCATGGGGTCATCCTCATCACTTGATTCCTCGATGGTGCCCGTGCCAAGGGGCCCATGGAACACTAGGCTGGCTGGCCAACTGGGCCCAGCAACAGGAGCAGGATCAACGATTGCAACTGGGGTTTGGACGGCTGCAGGGACAGCGACAGGGTCAATAACGAGGCTAGTTACAGGAGGAGTTCCTGGGTTGAGTGGGGCAGGTGGAAGCAGATCATCCTTCAGGTGATGCAGTTGATGTCCCAAGACCCCTGCTTGGGTCTCTACGTCGTCAATCTGGGCCCGAAGCTCAGTCTCGCGGGTCTGGAGTTCGTTGATTTGGACTTGGAGTTGGGTTATATCTTGATGTCCTGCTTGGCCCAGATTAGTTAGGTGGCCTAAGTTAGCTTCCATTTGCTCTACCCTTAGTCTGAAGTTGTTCACGTTTTGAGGAGATTCGAGGTATGCTTCAATCAACCTCATTAGTAGGTTGATCATGTTCACGTTTGGGGAAGCCATCTATTGTTAACAAGGTAGGTTAGAGTTAGACATTTTTCAGGCAAGGTTAAGATATGCACAAATTTAAATCTATATGCAACATGCAAGTGCAAGTCCCTTCCCCATAAAATTTAGTTTAAAATAAATTGCTAAAGGTTGGGCCTCTATAGTGGGCCAAAATTTAATATTTCTTTGGCTAAGATTTTGGGCTTATGTAAAAAGGATTATAGATTTTTGGGCTAAAAAATAATACTAGTAGTCAAATAAATAATTTTAAAAGAAATAACACTTGGGCTTAAAAATATTGGCTTAAAATAATAGTAGTAGCTTCAAAATTTTTCCGGGCTCTGATACCAACTTGTAACACCCCGGATTTGATAACCCAGGCCGGGATGTCACCGCCGCATTTCCCCAGCAAGACACGGCTTCCCGAGCTCGCTAAGGAAATGCAAGGCTTGTGGGTATGAAAAAGATTTAAAACATTTCAAGATTTAGTCCGGAAATTTATAATACTTAGTACGATAGTAGAAATTATCACGTGCGGAAAATAAATAAAGTAAGTGCAGCGGAAAGTAAAATCACGGCCAACAAGGCCAAATCCTCGGGTTTAACAGACCCGGTAAAAACAGTACGATGCAGAAATTTAAAATGTCCATTATGATTTCCCCCAAGTGCATATGCAATGCGTCACTCGACGTACTCTGTAAAAAAAGGAAATGACAACGGTTGTCAGTATAAAAATATACTGAGTAAGTTAATCCCTAACTACAAATAAAAGGGGTTACAAGTGTTTAAACTAAAGATTTCGCTTACCGTACGGGAATTTAAAAATACATGATTTATTTGCAGCGGAAAAACATGATTAAAGAACTTAATTTAAAAAGCGTAATTTAAAGCATAATTTAAGATGCATAAATTTTAAATACATAATTAAAGACAGGATAAATATGATTTAAGCATAATGAAACACTCACACGAGTCTTTTACTTTTCATCCCGTAAACTAAGAAGAGGACACCATACCGGGAGATCACTAATGAGGCAATCTCAACATAGGACCACTAACGAGGCAGTCCAAACAATGGGAGACCACTAACGAGGCAGTCTCAAAGATAGTAGGACCACTAACGAGGCGATCCAAAAAGATAGTAGGACCACTAACGAGGCGATCCACAAATACAGCGCGCGAGATCACTAACGAGGCAATCTCAGATAGTAAGGAGACCACTAACGAGGCAGTCTCAAAGATAATGATAGTATGAAGATCGGCTCAGCCTAGTGAACGGGATTTTTCGAAAGTTCGTATTTCAAAGTTATCCAATGGTCGATATCGCGTTTTCATAGTTCGAGTTTTCTCAAGTTCGAAAAATCCTATTCGAGGCAGTTTACGCCTTTCTTAATTTAAAATTCGTCTTTTCTCCAAAAATTCTGAAACTTTGCCAGTAATTCAAAATCACACACACGAACAACTTTCATGTTTTAAGTTTTTGGAAATAAGGTTCCGAAGTGAGTTGAAATTTGAGTTTATTGCAAAGAATAATTTATGTCTTGAAAACTGTTTTCGTCACAGGTTCGTGCAACGCCGATTAAAAATTCATTTCAAAACCAATCGATGTGAAATTTTTACAGTAACTACACGACACATTAAGGAACAACTTTCATGTTTTAAGAATTTGGAAATAATGAATTCTTGGTACTCAAAAATCGAGTGCAACTCACTGCATACTCATGGCCCTTAAAAGGATTTCAAAACAGTTTTAAAAACTCGGCCGTTTGACATATCAAATGAATACCAAAATCCGTGAAATTTTATATGCATAATCTAGACACAATTATCCACAACTTTTGTTTAGAAATGCAAAGTTAAATCATTCGAAAAATGGGTGAACAACATGCATCAAGTTGAATGAAGGAATCTGTCACAGAATTAAATTGTTCGGTTCGATACAGAAAGTTCACGGCGAAAATTGGGATAGCAAAACTTAATGTCAACGGCTGAAATTTGGACACAAGATAGATAAAGGTGTTAGGAACAACTTTTATGTTGAAAAGTTTTCGGTTTGAATTCCCGAAGGTCGAGTTTTTGGCGAGTCTTTAAAATTGGACGAAAATAGGGTTTTTGAAAACCGATTTTTGTTACAAGCCTATATCTCAAGATTTAAACAACAAACAACCACGAAAATTTGTGAGTAAGGTTTTAACTTACTTAGAATGATGATAGGGTCGCTGGATTGGGTTTCCGGACGTCCTAGGGTCACGACGAACGGCCAACTTCTCCGATCGCTTTTTGTTCATTTTCCGACGGAAAATCGTAGTAAGGAAAAAGGGTTAGAATATGAGTTTCTGAGATCTATGGACGAATTGAAACTTTGTACAATAGCTTACCAAGAGTCTAGAGGGCAGGGCTTGGTTCCTTTCGCCTTGCCGTCGCCGGAATACTTGCCGAAAAGTGAGTTCGGAGAGGTTTCGACTTTGAGAGGAGTATTGGAGGTGTTTAGGGTTAGGTTTTCTGAGAGTTATGGGGAGGGGCGCCCCAAATCTGATCTTATGCCCTTCCCCATTGTTGTGATCGACTTGCCATTGATGGAGGTCGGATTTTTGGCAAGAAAATCGCCATGGAAGGAAAGTTTACACCTCCTGCACCTCTGGCGCGCTGGTGGCGCGCACCCAAGCCTTTGTGCGCGCGGAGCACGCGCGACCAGCCTGGAGGCGCGACGCCCTTGGCCGCGCGGTGGCCGCGCGGCGGCGCGCGGGCAGCGCGGGCCGGCCGGACCGGCCGGTTCGGCGGTCCGCGTGTTTCGTCGGGTCTTCCCTCGCTTTCCCCTATCGGTTTTCTACGTGTTAGCTCGATTCCCGGGTCGTCTTCGTTTCGGAATCTTCTCCTTAATCTTGTTACGAGTCCGGCTTATCGCTCGCAACATTTCCGGGTCCTACTTAGCCTAGTCTAAATTGGTTCCAACATCTCCTATCGTCCTTGTGACCTAATTCGTGATGTATTTTGTGATTTATTTCGTGACTGAACTTAGAAATTAGTTCTAAGCTGCCTACGTACCCTATGAAGGGATCAAGTCATGACGTAGTTCAAAACAATTTGAATTTGTTTTTCCTCGGGTGTTACAAAGATGTTTTTGGGTGGTCAAAGGACCAAAAAGAGAAAATTCCGTAGGTTGTTGAGCTTACGAAAGAATTTGATTTTTATCACTTGAGAAGTGGTTAGAATCATGTGAGATAGGGGAGATGAGAGATTAATGATGAAAAGCAAGTGCAAGCGATAAATAATGCAATTACTAGTATGTAACAATGGACCATGACTAAAATTAAGAATAAAAAAAATGAAAGTAAGAGTAGGCATGCATACATACAAAAGGTGATTTTTGGGTTTTTATGAAAAAGTGTTGACTTGTTTATTTAATGAAATTGGGGGTGTAAGTGGTCCCCCATTTGGATTTTGTTTTGGGAAGTGGGCTTTTAAGGAATAAAACAAAGCATTCCTTAGAAGTATTCCCCACTTGTTCTAAGGTGACAAAGGTCACACACTTTAAGGCAAAGAACATTCTACCATTTGTCTTTTTATACATAAATGCCATGCCAAAAGTGTTGGAAAAAATTTTGGCATGGTTTCGTCTGTACCATGTGTCCCGGATGTGCAAACATCAACTTCCAGAATTGAGTTTGCAAAGTGTGGGCAACATGTACCCGACAAAGGCATTTATTACCAATATACTCATATAATATAATACATGCAAACATCAACAGAAACGAAAACAATTGATCCATCTATACTACTGTAATGTACTAATGTTACCAACAGAACTCATGCTTTAAAAACATAAATTTTTCAGACATCATCAGTATGCATTTTCAGTCATCATCAACAATTATCTACTGAAAAACAACACAGTGGCTAAAGAAAGCATGACCACAGTGTTAACCCTACTCACAGGTTACCAGAATCACAAAGCAGAAAACACAGATACACACATAGACACAAATGGAACAATAATACTGCAGTAAGAACAAAAAATCAAATTTTTAAGGGTTTTGAGACCCTCGTTTTCAAAATAAGAACACCCCCTAAATCACAGAAAATTTCGAACCCTTAAATGGCAGTTAAGAACACAAAACCTAGAGCCCTAGGTTCTGCCTAGTCGGTTTCTACCCCATTTCTGAACAAACTCAACACACTCCGACCACTTTCCGACTCTTCCCGTCATGAGAAACAAAAGCATTCCCCTTCCCACCCTCGATTTCGCACGGAAGATGAAAAGACAAAACTGTAAACTTGAAACCGAGCGCGAAAACGAAACAGAGATACATACCCCCGACTCCCACTAGGGTTTGACGACGACGAAGCCATTTCCGAGTGATTTGGCCGGAGGAAAGCTTGAAATGAGTGACTGGTTTCGCGAGGAAGAAGGGTTTCGCGAGAAAGAGAATGGGGGATTTTGGAAGTGTGGAAAGTGAAAGTGAGGGAAATGAGAGGGAAAGAAGGGTATAAAAAGGATTCGGAAGGGGAGTTCGAATTATGCACTAATTCGAATTACTTCGAATTGGTGCCTTCTGTGAGAGATGCGAGTTATTCAGGCCAATTCGAATTAATTCGAATTGGCTTGAAAGACAAAATGCACGCACAAGTTCGAATTCTGAATCAGTTCGAATTAATTCGAATTGACTCATAATTCGAACCTGGTGGTGAGGAGTGACTTCGCATAGAAATGCTTTTGTGAGCTAATTCGAATTATTGGTGTGGTTCGAATTAATTCGAACTTCCCCACAATTCGAATTGTCCACTTGCATAAGAGAATGCCTTTTGTACGCTAATTCGAATTAGTTAGGCAATTCGAATTAATTCGAATTGCCTTATAATTCGAATTGCGGTACTTGGCCTAATAAACATCCGAAAATTCTGCCTTGGGTGCCAATTCGAATTTGCATGGCAATTCGAATTAATTCGAATTGCCTGCATAATTCGAATTAACTAATCCAAGAGTGAAAACTTCCAAGGCAAAATGTCTTATGTGGTTTGTTCCATGCAATTCGAATTAATTCGAATTTTCTTGAAAATAGACCACAGTCAAGACTTAGGAAAAATTTTGTTTTTCAAAAATTTATGTTCACCAAGATGAACTTAAAAGCAAACATATCTACACAGACTTAGAATTTAAAATATATTGCTTGCATAATTTAGGTTGGGTTAACAATTTTATTTTATGAATTTATTCTGGATTTTAGATTTCTCTAAATTCCAGAATTAATTTTCATTAAATATAATATTAACCCAACCGGGAACCTGGTTTTGGAAGCTTTATCTTTCTTTTTGTTGGTTCCTCGAATTCCTGCAAAACAATTGTAAAAGGGTATTAGGTTTTCTCCAAATATCAACATCCTCACATTTAGAGTCTTAGTACTCTAAATGTTTAATTGATTTTTGGATACTTAGTCCCAATAAAAATAAGTGGAGCAAGTAATAAATAAGTGAGTAAATATAAATATATGTATAGTATTTATTGAGCATAAGCCGGTTCTGTTGTCATTTGAGCTTCTTTTTCGGGGTCGAACTGCCCAAGATACTCCTTCAATCTGTGTCCATTCACCACCAGCTCTCCTTTGTCAGTTCGGATTCTGACAGCTCCACTTTCAAACACGTGCACCACTTCGTATGGCCCTTCCCATCTGGATTTTAGCTTTCCGGGGAACAGCTTCAACCTAGAATTGAATAACAAGACATTCTGGCCAACATAGAAGTGTTTAGACTTAATACGACGATCATGTAACTTCTGGGTCCGCTCTTTATAAATCCTCGAGCTTTCATAAGCTTGCGCACGTATTTCCTCAATTTCATTGAGGTCCAACTTGCGCTTACTCTGAGCAACTCGTGAGTCAAAATTGAGCATTCGTACGGCCCAGTAAGCCTTATGCTCTAGTTCTACGGGCAAATGACAGGCTTTTCCGAAGATGAGTCTGTATGGAGACATCCCAATGGGAGTCTTGAATGCAGTGCGGTATGCCCATAAAGCATCATTGAGCTTACGTGACCAATCTTTGCGAGTTGTCCCCACAGTGGCCTCGAGTATGTGTTTGATTTCGCGGTTTGAGACCTCGACTTGACCACTGGTTTGGGGATGGTAAGGCGTGCCGATCTTGTGGAGAATCCCATTTTTGCTCATAAGATTTGCAAATGCTTTATTAACAAAATGGGTTCCTCCATCTGATATGATCACCCTGGGTACACCAAATCTATTGAAAATGTTATTTTTCAAAAATTTAACGACCTGGTTGCCATCATTGGTTGGCAGTGCAACGGCCTCAACCCACTTGGAAACGTAATCGACAGCTACCAAGATGTAATGGTTCCCATCAGATGTCGGGAATGGTCCCATGAAGTCAATACCCCATACATCGAAAATCTCGAGAGTGAGAATTCCTTGTTGAGGCATCTCATCCCTCTTGGAGATATTCCCTAATCTTTGGCATCTGTCGCAAGCTTTAACAAACGCTTTGCAATCCTCGTAAATGGTAGGCCAATAAAAACCGCACTCGAGCACCTTATGGGCTGTTTGAGTGGGGCCATGGTGACCTCCATATTCCGATTCATGACATTTCTTAGCGATTTGATAAGCCTCGTGCTCAGTTACACATCGTCTAATAATCGAATCTGCACAATGCTTGAAGAGATAAGGATCTTCCCAGAAGTAGATAACTACATCTCGGTTGAACCTTGCTTTGTGGCCCCTGCTTTGAAATGGTGGGGTTATTCCGCATGCTAAAAAGTTAGCAATATCGGAAAACCACGGACAAGCTTGATCATGAAGATGAAAGGCAAACAGTTGCTCGTCCGGAAAATTCTCATTTACGGCTAGCTCATTTTTATCGTTTTCTAGTCGAGACAAATGGTCAGCAGCACCATTGTCTCTGCCTTTTCTGTCTTTTATTATAATGTTGAATTCTTGCAACAAGAGTACCCACCTGATTAATCGATGTTTGGCGTCTTGTTTGCTAAACAAGTATCTCAGTGCAGAGTGATCTGTGTACACTGTGGTTTTCGTACCAATAAGATATTGTCTGAATTTGTCAAACGCAAAAACCACAGCATACATCTCCTTCTCCGTGGTGGTGTAGTTGATTTGGGCCTCATTTACGGCATGACTTGCGTAATGAATTACACAATGCTTCCCTTCGTTGCCCAAGAACTGCACCCACGGCGAGATCACTTGCATCACACATTACCTCGAAAGGCATTGACCAATCGGGTGGTTGCACTATTGGGGCAGAAATCAACATTTCTTTGAGTGTGTCAAAGGCTTGAACACACGCTTCATTTATTACAAAAGGATTTTCTTTACAAAGCAAGTTAGTGAGCGGCTTGGCAATTTTAGAAAAGTCTTTAATGAATCTCCGGTAGAAACCGGCATGCCCTAAGAAACTCCTAACTGCTTTTATTGAATTAGGCAATGGTAAGTTAGAGATGACTGAGACCTTAGCCCTGTCGACTTCGATACCTGCGCGCGAGATGCGGTGACCCAACACTATTCCTTCGGTGACCATGAAATGGCACTTCTCCCAGTTCAAAACTAGGTTGGTGTCCTCACATCTTTTCAAAATTTGTGCAAGATTAGTCAAGCATTCATCAAAAGTATCTCCATACAAAGAGAAGTCATCCATGAAAACTTCAATGCATTTTTCGATAAATTCTGAGAAAATTGACATCATGCATCGTTGAAATGTGGCAGGCGCATTACAAAGTCCAAAAGGCATGCGCCTGTACGCAAAAGTTCCATATAGGCAAGTGAATGTGGTCTTGTCGTGATCCTCGCTAGCTATTACAATCTAATTATAGCCAGAGTACCCATCCAAAAAGCAGTAGTACTCCCTTCCGGCCAACCTCTCCAGCATCTGATCAATGAATGGCAAGGGGAAATGGTCCTTCCTGGTAGCGGTATTGAGCTTCCGGTAGTCGATGCAAACTCTCCAACCGGTCACTGGACGCGTCGCCACTTCTTCTCCTTGCTCATTAGTCGTTACACAGATCCCCCCACGTTTCGGTACGACCTGCACTGGGCTAACCCATTTGCTATCAGAGATAGGATAGATGATACCAGCATCTAAGAGCTTGATAACTTCTTTCCGTACCACTTCCTGCATATGGGGGTTCAGACGCCTTTGTGGTTGCCTTGAGGGCTTGTACTCCTCTTCCATTAAAATTCTGTGCATGCAAACAGAGGGGCTTATTCCTTTTATATCAGAAATGGTCCATCCGATTGCATGTACATATTTCTTTAGAATGTCTACCAGAGCTTTTTCTTGTTCTTGTGTCAGCTTGGCTGACACAATCACCGGTAATCTTTTATGTTCAGCGAGAAAGACGTACTTAAGATGATCCGGAAGTGTTTTAAGTTCAAGCTCTGGTGGGCATTCAACGGAAGGCAGTAATTTGCGAGAAATGAATGGGAGAGAGAGATCAGATTTACATTCGGGATCCTGTGTTAGTACAGGATCCACTTCCTCCTCAGCAGTGCTTTCCTCTTCCTCCGGGATGAACTCAACCCCATCGAATTCTTCAAGATCCCCAGAGATAGGGTCCTCGAAGTGGACAGCGTTGCAGCTCCTTGGTTGCTCCGCACCTTCAGGCTTCAGTACCTGTTTTGAAACATTGCTTGGCTCAACAGTCACAGAGTCTATGCTCTCATCCTCACTCCTACTTTCTATTACATCAAATATGGAACAAGATCCCTCAGACGGGAACTTCTGCAGTTTTCCCATGTTGAAATCCAATTCTTCTTCTCCGACCCGGAGCTTGATTTGATTTGATCGCGCGTCTATAAGTGCACCACCAGTTGAGAGAAAGGGGCGGCCTAAGATCAGTGGCATCTCGTAGTCCTCCTCTATATCCAGAATAATGAAGTCGACGGGAAAGAGGGTCCCTCCCGTCTTGACAATTACGTCCTTCAGGATTCCGATTGGATGGGTAATTGATCGGTCTGCCAGCTGTAGCTTCATTGTAACCGGTTCAATTGTTCCCAAGTGAAGACGTTTCACCATGGCAAGTGGCATAACGTTGATGCTCGAACCCAGATCGCACAATCCTTTTCCAACATTAGTTTTCCCAATGTGGATTGGCAGTGTAATACATCCTGGATCTTCCTTCTTCTCCAGTAGCACTCTTTGGATAATGGCACTGCAGCTGCTGTTCAAAATCACTACTTCCTCCTGCTCAATTTTTCTCTTCCCTGAAATCATTTCTTTAAGAAATTTAGCATAGACGGGCATTTCTGAAATCATTTCGACCAATGGAATAGTGATCTCGACAGCTTTCAGTCTTTCTAAAAACTTTTAAAATTTTTCATCTTGTTCCTTATTTTTAAGACGTGCCGGGTATGGCACCCTTGGCATGTACTTATTATTGTTTGTTTTTGGTGGTAAAGAGAAGGAAGTTGTACCTTCAACCCTACCCTTTTCAGCTCCCTTTGCAGCTTCAGCCTGCGAAATAGCTGTTTCTGATTTGTCCTCGACCAGTCCAATACCATCTCCTTCTTCAATCCTTTCATTTTCTTTTTCAACCTCCAATGGATCCTTTTCCTTCTCGGCCGTCTCTTTTCCATGTCCAACAATTCCTTTTAGAGTCTTGCCTCCCCGCAATGTGATTGCTTTACACTGCGGGTTAGCTTCAGTACTGCTTGGAAGCGTTCCTTTCCCCCTGTTCTGTAGTTCCTTGGCCAATTGGGTGACTTGCGTCTCCACATTCTTGATTGATGACTGCAGTTGTTGATTTATATCCTTCTGGTTGGCTATAAACTCAGTCATCAAGTTCTCTAGACGAGATGGTGGCCTTTGGTTATACTGTTGATTCTGATCAGGTTGGGATTGGAAATTCTGGAAATTCTGGCCTTGGTTCTGATTAGGCCTCTGTTGGATTTGAGGTTGGAAATTCTGATTCTGATTTTGAAAGTTCTGCACTCTTTGCTGTACGAATCCTTGATTCTGAGGTCTGAAGTTTTGCTGTGGGTTTTGATTTGCGAACTGGTTGGGCTGGTTTGGCTGCAACAAATGCGCGTTAAGTGCATTGTTGTTGGAATAAGAGAGGTTGGGATGGCGATTTTGGTAGTTCCCGGCATAATTACAGCTCTCGGTAGCTATCTGTTGGCATGTATCAATTGGGTGAGGTCCCTGACATAGTCCACAGACAACTCCCGATTGCTGTGTTTGAACTTGGTCTGATGATGTTCCTGCCTGAGGAGCGTCTATTCCCTTCCCTTTATCCTGGCTCAGCTGTATCGCGGCTACCTGTTCTTGCAATTTTTCAAAATCTGTTTTCCCTTCACTTACAGCAAAGACTTTTCTAGGAGGATCCTCCTTCCTATCATCTGTGTTTAGGATGGATCTGTTGACAGACATTGTCTCAATCTTCTCCCAAGCTTGATCCATAGGCAAGTGGAGTAAATGTCGTCCGCCAGCAGCGTCTAACATTGTTCTCCATGGATGGGTGAGTCCTCCGTAGAATTTCCTCAACTGCTCCCAGGGTGCGTACCCATGTTGGGGGCATCGCCTGATGAGGCCCAAGAATCTTTCTTTCGCATCATATAATGATTCGTCTGGCTTCATTTTAAAATCTCCAATCTTAGCTCGTCCTTCCTCAATCTTTGATTCCGGAAAATACTTCAGCAAAAAGCTCCTCACCAAGTCTGCCCAAGTGCTCCTCAGATTGATAGGCAATGACTTATACCAGTCCCTGGCACCACTATATAAAGAAAACGGAAAAAACATTAATCTTATAGCATCAAGAGAGACTCCCTGATTTTTGATCGTGTCGCAGAGTTCCAGGAAGGTCTGGAGATGATCATGAGGGTCCTCATGATTTGCACCGCAGAACTGATTGTTTTGCACCAAATTAATGAGTGCCGGTTTGAGCTCGAAATTGCGTGCGGGAAAGTGTGCTCTCCCAGGTCCATCCAGATAGGGCTCTACGATTGGTTGCATGAAGTCTGCTGCTGCTTGTTGCTGTTGTTGATTTCCTTGTTCAGCTTGGTTCTGGTACTGTTGGTGATAATTGGGAAATTGCTGGAAGTTATGTGGATCTTGTGGGTTGTTCTGAAACTGATCTGGATTGAAAGCTTGGTTTTGGTATTGTTGATTTGGTATGTTTTGGTTTTGGTGAAATTGGTTTAAGGGTGGTGGCGGTTGTTGGTGGAATTGCTGGTATTGTTGTTGATTGGGATTTGGTAGATTCTCCTCTTCGTTGGCACGATTAGGATGCTCTACCATTCCTCCGTCAGCTCCATTACCAGGATTATTTGGTGGTTGGTCTATGGGTAAGATCGGGGGAATGTTCTGGTTATCTGCCATATTTGATAGGTCGCTGCTCGATAGTTGGGGTTTTCCGGACTGCAAACATCTGCTGTCCGGTTCCCAATTTTCCCAGATGACTGATTTTAGACAAAAAGAATTCCAAACAACGGTGACCGCCACCATTTAGTTTTCTTTTGTCTGTGAGTGGAAGAATAACCCACATATTTCTTGCTGTAATATGTCTTAACTGATGTTGGTCGACATCAGTTAATACTTTTGCAACTTGAATTCAGGTTGAGAAATTAAGATAAGGAAAATTAAAACTGTATCTGATTAGGAATTGGCTGAGTGACTAATCGAAACTCTTAGTGAAGAGAACGCTCGCCGAAGCTTCCACCAACCACTAACCAGATCATGCAAAATAACAGATAATGATTGACACACAGAAGACGGGTTAGTCGATATCCCTGTGAAGGGACCTTTCACCAACATTAATCTGTGGTGTTTCTCATTATCCGTTCATACACACAATGAAAGAGAAAACATGAAAGTAAGAAAATGTTTTTGGTATTGTGTGGGTGTTAAGCACACAATAAGTGGACACTAATGGGTTGAAATGTGTAATAGATAAAGTTAGGTGAAATGGGCCTAGGCCCAATACACCCATGCAACTTACACAAATCATGAAAGAAAATATTTTTGGAGTTT
Source organism: Hygrophila difformis (assembly GCA_030278955.1). NCBI lineage: Eukaryota > Viridiplantae > Streptophyta > Magnoliopsida > Lamiales > Acanthaceae > Hygrophila > Hygrophila difformis. Next base: position 39,298,081 of record JAOANR010000003.1, on the reverse strand, counting down.
TCAAAGTAAAAGGATAGTTCAATTCGAATTATTGGGGTAATTCGAATTGAGAATGCATGAAGGATGAAGTATTACTTTACTCAAGTGATCATTGCTAGAAATTGGAGCATCATCTAATTCGAATTATTAACCAATTCGAATTAATTCGTTGGACAACTCAAATTGGCGAAGTCCTTTTCTTGCTCAAATTGACTAAGGCATTTACCTCAAGAGGAAGGTGAATTCGAATTGTTCAGCAATTCGAATTAATTCGAATTGCACAAGTCGAATTGGTAAGAGATGGAGAATAAACTAAGGCATGAATGAGTGGTATGCAATACAATGTGGTTTCCCTTCCCAATTCGAATTGTTGAACCAATTCGAATTAATTCGAATTAGAGAATTCAAATTGGTTGAAAGCCACATGAAGGAAATTCTTGGGTATGCAATTCGAATTTCTTAGGCAATTCGAGATAATTCGAATTGCATCAATTCGAATTACACATTTTCAAACAACAACAATTTTTTTGTTCTCACAAGTATGGGTTAGGTGAACACTGTGTTGTAATGATGGTTTTAGATTTACTAAATCCCTCATCTCACATCAATGTCATTTCACAGCCACCCTAGTGAAACTTTCAAGTAATAAGCAAATACATGTCCAGTGGGTATTGGCAAGATTCAAACCCTATTTCTACAAACAAAGGATCAAAGATCAAAGAACCTAAAACATCTAGTTATCTAAGAACTAAATGAACAAACTAAGAACACTCAAGTTATCTAAGGCAGCATGAAATAAGATCAAGGCAGGAAAAATAAAGCATAAAAAATAAATATTAACAAACCTAAGAACATCTAAAATCTAAGAACACTTATTTGAAGCTCTAAGGTACAAAATCAAGCCAAAAACCCACCAAACATGCATTTATTAAGTTTGGATGTCAACTATGACATAATAAATGTAACCTAGTTGAAACAAACAAAACATACTAAGCATTTATTTCTAGAAAAAGCATTAAAGAGTGCCAAAACACATGAATAACACCACTTCTGGAAATTTTCCTTGTATTGACACTTTGAAAGCAAAATAAAGAACCCAAAACCATCATTAACTTGAAGGTAGGGTTTATTCTAACTAGAAAGCTTGTAAAAAAATTCTGGAAAATGGCTACTCTAGGGGTTACACAAACTGCTTCTACACTAAACTAAGATCAAAGCATGTAAAGATTACACTACTTGCAAGAAAAATTAAACTAAACTAAACTAACTACCTACCTAACCCTTAAGGGGTGTAGAACCTCCTGTTGTTCTTTTTGTCCCAAGCTGCTTTTTGGCAAAATTCTTGATCTCTTGATTCTGTTGTGGAAGGTCTGCTTTTATAGACAAACTTCGAAACCCTAGGCCCACCAGTGTTGTGTCCATGCTCCACAGCTTCATTTGGATAAATTTTGAGTGAAGTTCGAATTATCTCAGCCAGTTCGAATTAATTCGAATTGCGAGATCTCTTCCTTGAGCTGGGATTGTGGCCTTCAGTAGTCAATTCGAATTGTTGTGAAGAATTCGAATTGGTCTTTTCTCGAATTGGATGAGGGTTTCTGCTTGGCTTCCTTGCATTTGTTGGCAATTCGAATTGTTTGTGCCAATTCGAATTAATTCGAATTGGAAAATTCGAATTGCATCTTCTCCTTGCCTTTGGGTTTCTTCTCACTTCATTCCCTAATTCGAATTAATTCGAACTTGAGCAATTCGAATTAGGCTTCTGCATCCCTTCCAACACTTAACCAGTTCTGTGTTTTCTTCAGCAATTCGAATTGTGTGCAATTAATTCGAATTGCACAATTCGAATTGTGCTCCAACACTCAACCAAATTTCAGTTGTGGGATTTTCAATCTTTTTCCCATCTTTTTGGATTTTTGTGGGCTCTTTTATTCTTTTGCCCATCTTTTCATTCCTTTTTCTTTTCTTTTTCCTTTTTTCATGTTTTTGGATTTTTCTAACACAAATACAATTTAAAATTGTATATTTTGTGTCTTTTTATTACCGGCTTGGTGTTATTACAAACTAGCATTAATCTGTCAAATTCAACTGCTTTCTTATTACAATAAGATGGAAACACGATCAAAATGTCCGTCTCAGACACGGAAATGGATTGGAAATAATGGTCAATTTTGGCCATTATCAGTGGGCATCATTGGTCTTTGTGCAGGGAATGAAATGAGCCATCTTACTGAATCTGTCTATCACTACAAAAATAAAATCTTTGATTCGTGCAGTTCGTGGTAATCCCAGCACAAATTCCATAGAAAGATCAATCCACGGTCCCTCAGGAATTAGTAGAGGCATATATAAACCATGTGGCTTGGAAGTGGATTTCGCCTTCAGACAGACGATGCATTTGGAGATAAAGTCATCCACTTCTTTCCTCATTCCCGGCCAGTAAAAGCGTTCACTCAGAATACCGAAGGTGGCAGTCCTCCCGAAATGTCCCATTAGGTCTCCGTTGTGAACCTCCTTGATTAGAAGCTCCCTAACCGATCCCTTGGGAATGCACAATCGGTTCTCATAATACAGAAATCCATCAAGTCTTGAATACTCCTTGAACCCGTGCCTTTCGGTTTCTGCCCAGAAATCCTTGAACTCTGTATCAGTGGCAAATTGATCCTTGATATGTTCAAAGCCAATCAGATGTGTCGTGGCAATGGCCGCCAAGGCGCTCCTGCGAGATAAAGCATCCGCAAGTACATTTTCCTTTCCCTTTTTGTATTTAAGTGCATAACGGAAAGTTTCAATAAACCAGCTCCAACGTGCATGTCTTTTCCCCAGTTTTCGTTGGTTCCGAATATGCTTGAGGGTTTCGTGGTCCGTATGGATGATGAACTCACGACCCCGGAGATAGTGTTGCCACGTTTTTAATGCTTGAACCACAGCATAGAGTTCCTTGTCGTATGTAAATAGTTCAACTGAGCACCAGATAAATTTTCGATGTGGTATGCCACTGGCTTCCCATTCTGTAATAAAACAGCACCCATGCCCGTCACGAGACATCGCATTCCACTTCAAATGGAATGTCAAAATCTGGTAGGGCTAGAACCGGTGCATGAGTCATCTTGGACTTTAAGTCATCAAAACTCTTTTGCTCAGGCAGCCCCCACTTAAAGATAAGTCCTTTCTTAAGCAGTGAAGTTAGGGGTGCCGCAATCAAACTGAAATTGGGGACGAATCTCCTAAAGAAACCACACAGACCCAAGAATTGTCTAACTTCATGCACATTCGTGAGTGGCTTCCATTCAGAGATCGCCTTAATTTTTGCCTCGTGGACCTTAAGACCACCACATCCAATAATGTAGCCAAGGAACGAGAGTTCAGTCGCATGAAAAGTGCATTTCTCCTTGTTGGCATAGAGCTAAACTTCCCGCAACCTGTTTAGTACCTGTCGGACATGGGAAAGGTGATCAGATTCACTAGAACTATACACTAAAATATCATCAAAATTTACAACAACAAATTTATTAATAAATTGACGAAGGGTCTCATTCATAAGTCGCATGAATGTTGAAGGGCGTTCGTCAGTCCAAATGGCATAACGAGCCATTCATATAATCCGAATTTGGTTTTGAACGCCGTCTTCCATTCATCTCCAGGTTGCATCCGATTTGATGATAACCGCTTCGCAAGTCAATTTTTGAGAAGAAGCTGGCGTGACCCAGCTCGTCAAGCATGTCATCCAAACGGGGAATCGGGTGCCGATACTTAATGGTAATTGCGTTCACTGCTCGGCAATCAACACACATGCGCCATGTCCCGTCTTTCTTGGGAACCAACGAAACTGGCACAGCACATGCTGAGAGGCTTTCTTGGACCGACCTCTTATCCATCAATTGTTGAACTTGTCTGTGAACTTCCCTAGTTTCTTCGGGATTCATTCGATAAGATGGCTGATTAGGAATTGAAGCGCCTGGCACGAAATCGATCTGATGCTCAATTCCGCGCAAAGGTGGAAGACCAGCGGGAACTTCCTCCGGGAAGATATCAGAATTTTCCTCTAACATCCTGGAAAAAGTAACAGGAATATCAGGTGCAGCAGTGCAAGTTCTAAATATCTCATCAACATGTTTTGCTAAAGCAAGGAAACAGTAACCTGTTGTGTTGGGTTTCGCGGACGACTCGCTCGAATTCGTTTCGGGTGGACAGGAGGCAAGGATTGGAAGATGTCCCTTCTATGCAGATAGTTTTTCCTCTATTCTTAACTTTCCGCTTCTCCTCATCTTTCTTCATATTCGCACGGAGCACCTCTTGGTCCGCTCGAACCATCTTTACTGACAGTGGCTTGACATTTATTTTCTTTTGTTTATAAATAAAAGATATAGCGTTGGCGCGACCCCTATACATAACATCATGATTATACAACAATGGTTAGCCTAACAAAATATGGCATGCAGTCATTGGAATTACATCACAGACAACATTCTCATAATAGGATCCGATTTTAATAGGAATCTTAGCACGTCGGTTGACTTTCGGATCGCTATTGTCGTTCATCCAATGAAGGTGGTAGGGATTCGGATGCTCTTCAGTGGGATGCTTAACCTACGTACAACATAAGCACTGACAGCATTAGTGCAACTCCCATTATCAATAATAATTGAAGCAACATTGCCCTTTAAATCACAATGACAGTAAAATAACTTCTTCATTTGCTCGTTAGAATGAGGTTTTTCTTTTGATCTTTCAACACTAAGAGTTCGAATGGCCACCAGATTGGTCAAGTTGCGATCCTCTTCAACTGTTTCCTGGGCTGCGTAGTACTCGTCATCATCACTGGATTCCTCGACCGCTTCTCGCTCAGCCTGAACATTCTCATCATCAGAGTCTATGATTCTCCAAGATCCATCTTCTAACAGTGTAACTCTTTTGGTGAAAGGGCACTCAGGTGAGTAATGTCCCTTTCGTCCACACTTAAAGCACGTGACCTCTTTCTTTTGATCCTTCTCAAATTTGGGTCTCTCGATAACCGCGGGTTTAGGGCCTTCCGGACGGTAAGCCTTAAACTCCTTAGCCATTTCGAAACCTCTCGGCTTTGGTTTATCATCCTTTGGAACAAAAGTTCTTTGATTCCAAGGCTTCTGAGAACTAGATCTGGAATTCTGTTGGTATTGAACTTTCTGCACTCGTGGCCCGTCTTCCGATTCAAGCTTAATTGCTAACTCCACTAGTTCTGATAGTGTGTCATAGGGCCGTAGCTTGGCTTCCTTTCGGATATCAATTCGGAGTCCTCTGAAAAATTTAGACTTTTGTGATGGCTTCATCTTCTTCAACTCCGGTTTCATCAACAGAATTTCCATTTTTTTGAAGTAGTCCTCTACCGACTTGTTTCCTTGAACATGAAAGGCGAGCTTGTCATACAAGTCTTGGCGGTAGTGAGATGGCACAAATCTGTTATCCATTACCCGCATTAACGAAGCCCAAGTTTGAATGGGCTCATAGCGATTCCGTTGAATCTCATGGGTTACATTCTGCCACCAAACCAACGCGTATTCTTTGAACGCACAGACGACCAAGTTGAACTTTTTGATGTCCGCGTTGTTATGGCAGTTGAAAATAAGCTCCATAGATTGCTTCCATTCGAGAAATTCATCCGGATTGGATGTACCCTTGAATGGGGGAACGTCAAACCTGAACCCCTTCAAGTCATGGTCGGGCTTATTATAGAGATTGTTTCTGCGGGGGTTCCTTTCGAACACTTCTACCTCTGGATCTCAGAATCATCGTGATTATGCCTGACAGGTTGGGGTTGAACACGGATTCTCGGAGGAGGAGGATTGGGTCACGGATTGCGAACGGGGTTGTTTCTGCCTGCACGTCCGGGTCCTTGGCGACGGTCAAAGATAGGGTTCATCTCATCCCGTTGTCGGGCCTCGAGCTGAGCTTCGGCATCTTCCATGTCACGCTCCTGAAAACCTCTGGAGCCACTTTGGTGACTGCGGGGACTACCGGATATGGTGGGTGGAGTGGTTTGAGGTGTACGTTTATCAGACTCCTCTTGTAGTTTCAGTTCAAGGCGTCTCATGGTTTCAGATTGAACAGCGTTACCATGCATAATTGTCATCCTTAAAACTATCAACCTGATGCTCAAGTCATCCATCCGCTGATCCATATTGTCTAAACGGACAGTCATTCTTTGTAACATATCCATCAGATCCTTGTTCGAGGGTTCACCTGAACCTGCCATTTCAGAAAATTGAACAATAAAAATTAAATAGCAGCTGCAAAGAAGATGAAAATATTATATATAATAATAATAATAAATTAAAATAGAAGATGGAATTTATCTGGCTCACTCAGTAAAATCACACAGTTTGCTCACAACCCGATAGCTGAATGCTGGGTTAATTCACAACCTGGTATAAATCTGTAGTCCACAGTGATCACAAACAAATTTCTAGTGGCGGAGAGTGAGGCCTGAATATACGGACGCGCAATACACGGATCAAATGTAACTACTCGACTCGATTCAAAAATAAGGTATGATTATGTGATATGCAATGCAGTCAATTTAAGTTCAACACCTTATATGAGCAAACGTCATAAACATCAGTGTATTTGTTCCCGGTATAGAAGTGGAAAAATAAACCTCACTAAAACACTCAGACAAAACCCTTAATACTCAAATGACTTCTCGGGCTAGGTTTCACAAGGGTGCTAGTCCGATATCCACCTTATTGTATAAATACTCAAATGGCTTCTCGGGCTAGGTTTCACGATTATGCCAGTCCGATATTCACCTTATTGTATTAGCACTGAACTAAAATTAGAAAGATCGGCAATAGTGGTGGGAAACAACAATTTTTAGCAATGGATGTGCCCTGGGTCCCACTTCAAATTTTCAAATTTTGCACAAAGGGTTGTGAATTAATTAATTGATTTTGCACCGGCTTAGATCGCACTTGGCTTCAGATATCGCACCGGTTTGAGAAATTTTGCTGATTTTGTTCTCCTTGGGTGGTGGCCCACACTAATTAATGCTCAAATCAAGCAATTAATTCCCCAAGTGATTGTGCTTTGACCCACATCGACTCACTAATCATTCAATTGTCACTCATTGTTTTAACCGGTTAATAGCACACCACTTCCACCAACCTTTTGTCCAATGGTCAAGAACATGTGCATGGGAGTCTTCAAATCTTCATCAACACTTCAATAACACACATGAACTTGAAGAACACAACATTAACTTGAAGAACACAAACAAGATCTCACTCAATCCAACACGATTAATCCCCACGGTTGTGTTTAAATCGCTCAAATAATGAGTTAAACTCTAATATCATGCAATATAAACACACAATAGAAAATAAAAAGGTCCCAACAACATCAACACAACATGGCACCAACCACAAATGAAGAAAAACTTGATTATTTTGGTGATTGTCGGATTTAAACCCACAAGAACACCGAAACTTCAATTGGCCATAACTTTTGATTCCGAAGTCCCTTTTTGATGAACTTTATATGTAAACACATCTACTCGACGAGAGGAATAAGAATATGAATTCAGATTTCAGAAATTGCCAACGAGAAAATGCCACATTTTCGGAAAAGTGGACAGCAAATATTTTTAGGGTTTTTCGATGGATTTTTGGAGAAGATGAAGGGTGTGGAAAAATTTTGGGCAACATATCCCCTTAGAATTGGATAAAATACATATTACCAAATGGAATATGCTTCCAAATGGTGAGTGGTGAAGGGTGTGAAAAGGAGGAAGAACAAATGTGAGCATTTCCAATTTTTTATTTGATCAAGAGAATATTTTGGTGTTTTTTTCGTGATGCCTAGGGTTTCGTCCTCTACTGCGGCGCCTCCATGCACGTCTTCTCCCCCTCACGATCCAGGCAGCAAACCCACAACTTTTGCGCAAATCCTGACTCAGGACAGAATGGAAATGGACACTTCTGAAGAGCCGACCCCGGTTCGACGCGATCTTATTGCTGAGAAATTAATTCGGAAGAGTTTTGTGGGTGGTAACCCCTGCTTGCCTGATTTTATTATTGACGATGAACTGGATATGGAAGCGGCTAGATTATGGGAGGGTGCACTTGTGATCAAACTGCTTGGTACTACCGTGGGATACATGACCCTCACAGACAGAATAAAGCGGATGTGGAAACCTACGGGCGGGATGGATATTATTGATGTCGGCTATGGCTGTTTCATAGTCAAATTCTCTTCAACGACTGATCGAGACAAGGTTGTTAACGGCGGCGCTTGGCTACTTTTCGATCACTACTTGGCTATCATGCCATGGACTCGGGATTTTGATCCCTGCACGACCAAGGTTAATAAGACTCTTGTTTGGGCACGCTTGAATGGTTTACCTATTCATCGTTACCGCGAGGATATACTGTGGGCCATAGCTTCAGGGTTGGGAGAAGTGGTAAAGATTGATTCTTGCACAAAGAATTCATCTAAAGGGCAGTTTGCACGAGTCTGTGTCGCGCTTGAACTAGAAAAACCTGTCACAGGTAAGTTGCGTGTCAATGGTAGATGGATCCCAATCACTTATGAGGGGTTGCATTTAATCTGTGCAACTTGTGGACAATATGGGCACTTCGAACGGGATTGTCCTTCAGTGCATTCGAATACGGACACTACGGATAATCCTATGCCGGCTGCTCAGAATCCAGAATCGGTACTGGTGAAGAGCACCCTGGAGCGGAGAATGTGGCTACTGATAAGGTGGAAGTGGATGGGTCTGGTGCTCAAGAACCGGCCTTTGGCGATTGGATGGTCGTTTGTAGGAGACCTCGCCCACCTAGAAAGCAGCGTAGCGGGGCATCCTTGCATGGCGTTGCCATGGAAGATAAACCTGAGGAGTCGGGGTCTGTTAATCAAGGGCAGGTTAAAGACAATGGGAAGCAAGTGGTAGAAGACGTCACGGACGAATCAAAGCTACCAAATACTGATGGGAAGGAAGGTTCTCCGCAGTGTTTTGTTGGTGAGAGCTCTAATTCGAAAGAGTTGGCCCTAGTTGCTGCCCAGAAGTCGGTTGTTTTCCCCAACTGGCAGGAGACAATCACACTCTCAATCATTTAAGCGTCCTCGGTTGGCAAGAAGCAGCAGCTCCACTTCCTCTGATGAAGAGGTGGTTCCCTTGGATAATAATGTCTTGGAGGATACTCTCCAGCTCGACACGGTGGGCTTTAACTATGGGCGATTTAGCCCACTACAGGATGATAATGATTTTAAAGACTTGGATGTTTGGGCGGATGCGGATGACAAAAGTATGTAAGCAATCTCTATTCCTTATTCATTATTTTATGGAGTTTAGAGATTTTACAATTATCACGTGGAATGTATGTGGTATGATGAGTCGCTCTGCACAACGCTAGATGAGTGATTTACTTAGGGAACATAAGCCGGATATTTTGGGTATTTTGGAGCCTCGTGGCCAATTTTCCAGGGTCAGATCATTCTTTATAAGGATGGGCTATTCGCCAGTCTTTATTCAAGAGGCTTTGGGAATGGGTGGAGGACTTTGGCTTCTTAGCGCTATTGTGTGGATTGTAACATTTCTGTCCGCGATACTACTGATCGTATGATTACTGTTGAGCTACGCAAGGGCACGTACTGCTGGGCATTCACAATATTGTACGCTGACCCCAACTATCATCATAGGAAATCTTGTTGGGAGGCTTTGGAAGGGCTGGCGGCGACCATGGATTTGCCATGGGTTGTCATGGGAGACTATAATGAAATAGCTTCAGAGAATGAAGTCAATGGTGGCGCATTCTTGATGGATAGGGCGGCGGAGCTTAGGGACTTCTTTGACAGATGTGGCCTGCTAAATATCAATACGCTTGATGTTGAATTTACTTGGACTCGTATGGCCAGGGCTGGTAGACGAATCTCTAAACGGCTGGATCATGGAATGGCCAACCTTGCTTGGGAGAACTCCTTTGATGATGGTAGGGTTTTGCACCTTCCCCGTATTGGCTCGGACCATTGTCCATTGAAGCTGGTGTGTGGAGATTCCAACATAGGTCGCTCCCCTTGGCCATTTCGATGGGAGAACATGTGGAAAGAGCATAATCTTTACAAATCTGTTGTGATGGAGGGAGTGCAGCAAGGAGGCATGAACTTGTCTTCTGTACTTCATGAAGTTAGGGTGAAATCTGACTCCTTCAATAAGGAGGTGTTTGGGAATCTGAGGGAGAGGAAAAGGAAGCTTAAAAATAGGCTTCTGGGCATTGAGAAACATATGACTAGAGTTGATTCTGCTTGGTTGACGTGGTTGGATGAAGAGATTCGGCATGAGCTATCTGATGTTCTTATACAGGAGGAATTATTATGGCAACAAAAATCTAGAGATAATTGGGTGCATGCCGGGGACAGAAATACCAAATATTTTCACGCCAAGACAAAAGTGCGACGCAAGCGTAATAAAATTTATGGACTGGAAGTGGATGATGGTCTATCGGTGGAGAACAAACAGGCTCTTCAAGTCCATGTTGTAGACTACTTTCGCAATATGGTTGCTGCTCCGCCGGTTGCTCACATTGGGGCTGCTTTACCACCGTTGTTGCCATTGAATGAGGGTCACAAGGCTATGCTTGCAACTAAAGTCACCCCATCTGATGTGGAGCACGCTCTTTCCTCGATGAGAGCTCTCGCGGCCCCGGGTCCGGATAGGTTCCCGGCGGCATTTTATAAAGAATATTGGGACATTCTCAAGGCTCCTCTCATCAAGCTCGTTTTGGATGTTATGGACTCGAGACAGCTCCCTGAAGGCTTGGCGCATGCTTTTCTTTGCCTGCTTCCTAAAGTTGAAGTGCCCCGATCACGCTTTGTAATGTAACATTTAAGCTGGTTACTAAGATCCTTGTTCGTAAGCTTCGACCGGTCCTTTGTGAGGTAATTGGACTGTATCAGTCTGCATTTCTGCCGGGTAGAGGCACCTCAGATAATGGTATTTTCTTACAAGAGATGGTTTCCTCCCTTGAGAGTCCCAGGTCGGTCGCCAAGTCGGCCATAATCAAGATAGACTTGACTAAAGCATTTGACACGGTCAGTTGGAGCTTCCTGGAAGAGTGTTTGATTAACAATGAGCTTCCCGATGCATGTAGAGAGCTTATTATGGCCTGTGTCACCTCCTCCAGCTTTTCTATTTTATGGAATGGATCCCCTATTGGTCACATTCAATCCGCCCGTGGTCTTCGGCAAGGCGATCCTTTATCGCCCTATCTGTTTGTTATAGTTATGGAACGACTTTCTCGCACTATTATTGAGGCGACAAGGACTGGAGGTTGGCGGCCAATGAGACTGTGTGTTCGAGGTGTCGAGATTTCACATCTCATGTTCGCAGATGATTTAATCTTATGTACTGAATTGGAGGAAAGTAGCCTAAGGTGCATGGGATCGGTTCTAGAGAGATTCGCATATAGATCGGGGCTATATATGAATGCTTCAAAATCAAGCGCTTTCTGCTCTCCCAATGCTGGCCCTGGTGACATCGCCATGCTGGAAACCATCCTAGGTGTATCTGTTGTTAGCAGCTTGGGTACTTAATTGGGATTTCCGATGATTCATGGCCGGACCAAAATTGCCCACTTTGATCACTTAATTTGGAAATTTGAAGAGCGTCTGAGCTCTTGGTCCTCGTTCCTTCTAAATAAGGCCGGTCGGATCACTCTTGCACGTGCCGTGCTCAATACTTTGCCAATCTATACCATGCAGGTTCATATTCTTCCAGTCGGGGTGTGCTCCAAGATTGACAAGATCATCCGGAGGTGGATTTGGAAGGGAGTGGAAGGTCGGAGCATTCATCTAATTAATTGGGCGACAATCACCCGGCCTAGGCAATTCGGTGGATTGGGGATCAAAAAGTGCCGTGAAATGAATTTGGCGATGTTTGGTAAGCAGCTTTGGAATTTTGTCACTGATCTGAGTAAATTATGGGTGGCTGCTCTTCATGAGAAATATGGGGCTGATTATGGCTCACTGCCGCGCACACATTACAGGGGCACCAAGGTTTGGCGCTCACTGGTGAAGGTTGGTGATGTATTTGGCGAGGCCTATGGCGTTCGAATGGGCAATGGTACTAGTTCCCTATGGTACTCCCCTTGGTGGCAAGGTAAATGTCTAGCCTCAAACGTCCCCTTCGTGGATGTTCATGACTTGAATCTATGTATTAAAGATGTTATAGTGAATGGGAGATGGAATTTGGACATGGTATACTCTTGGCTACCGGCGGACCTTAAACACTCCATTGAATCGGCTCCTGCCCGTTTCTTGAATGTTGATACCCCAGACATACTCCACTGGCGAGGGAGTTCCAATGGAATTTATAGTGTGGCTACTGGTTACACTTGGCTTTGTCCTATGAATACTTCGACTATTGGGTGGTCTTGGATGTGGAAACTTGACATTCCGGAAAAAGTAGGAGTCTTATTATGGACGTTGGGTCATGAGTCTCTTCCGTGTAACAAGCTTAGATACCAAAGAGGCATGGCCACCTCCCATCTTTGCCAAATTTACGGTCGTCATGTTGAAGATTGGCGCCATGCACTATTTCTTTGTGCGTGGGCGGAGCAGGTCTGGATGCATGGAGGATTCTTTCTTCGTTCCTCTTTACAGAATCTGGATGACAAGGATTGTAGGCATTGGTGTGAGTGGGCTTGGCGGAATTGGGTAGTCCGGTTTCTATCCTTCCTTTGGATCATTGGTGCCATCGTAATGAGAGGGTCTTTCGTGCCACCTCCCTTCCTCATGACAAAATTATTGCTAAAGCTGCGTGCCTTCAACAGTCTCTAGAGCGCAGATATGCCATACATACACGGATGAAAATTCCCAAACAAATCACATGGGTTGAGGAAGGGATGTCTGGCCTTGTGTTACACTCTGATGGCTGCGTTCTCGCAGACCCGCCTGCTTCGGGGTTCGGTGCTGTCATTCGCTCGGACACGGGTCATAGGGTGAATGCTTGTAGTGGGAGTATTGGTGCTCGTTCTATTCTGGAAGTTGAATTGGTGGCTCTCCGTTTTGGATTACTCTTAGCCCGGCAGCTTGGTGTGTCTCTTTCCGTTTGCTACATTGACTCTATTAAGGTGCTTAATCTTGTGCTTGGCCTGGTCCTATTGCGCCATCCCTTATGGCCTATTATTATGGAAGTTCGTGGTATTCTCGCTGGTATGCATGGTTGTTCCCTTCGACAAGTCTATCGGGAAGGTAATAAAGTCGCCGATGGTCTTGCCCGTAAAGCTGTAGAGAGGAAGAATTCTACACTACTTGGGCGTTTCCTCCAGACGACATCATTCCTTTAGTTGAACAGGATGCTAATGGCTCTTCTTTTCTGAGGATGGTTTAATTCTTTTGTAGCTCTTTTTTTCATTTTCTCTTTGCTCGCCTTCTCAGGCTAAGTTACCAAAAAAAAAAAAAAGTAGAACCAACTGTGGCTCCGATACCAAATAAATTAGGATGCCATGGATCCTTTGGTTACTATCTTGTTAAATTGGATTAACAAAGAAAATGGAAGATTAAGGGAAGATTAATAAAGGATAGGGAAGCAAAACCGCAACAAGAATCGTCGGGGGAAGCAACCAATGTGTTCAAAACATTGACCTCATTCCAATCCTTCCACTCAAGCCTCGGTTTGATGATCAACCATGGTAGCTTCAAGCCAAGTTGATGAATGCAAATATACAAAGAGTATGTGAGAGTGTTTATGAACTCACAAATGATCTTTGAAGAGAGGAAATTAATATTCATTCAAGCAAAGATGAGTAACAAGTTTTTGGGAGGTCATATATATAGACCTCACTACAAAAGGGCAATCCTGGAATAAGAAAATACATGAAAAATGAGCAAAAACACCAAAAGGGGGCCAAAATGGGCTGCCCCGTCGCTCACCAAAAAGTTCGTCGCTAGAGGATCACGACGTGTGTAGGCTTGCGACGGAGGCTCACGACGGGAGGTTCTCAACGGGAGGCTAATAGCGGACGGTTCACGATGGGAGGCTCACGACGGATGTCTCACGAAGAGGAGGATCACGACGGAAACTTGGGGCAAGTTGAAACTTTTGCACCCGTTTCCAGCTTCATGGTGCAGCCGGGGTAAATAATTCAATCTTACCAGACACCATTGTTCAATACTTAATAAAGTATTATTTATTACAACTGTCTGCATTTCCCCGGCAACGGCGCCATGAAACTTTTAACGAGTTTCATTAACACGAGTAATTTTCTGAAATATCAGGTGTGGATTTATTAAATGAAAAGAATTATGATGTAGGGAAGGGGTTTAAGGATATGTTAAGATTTCCCTTTTTATTACTCATGTGGGGTTCAAACGGCGCTGTGGTCCTTCCCGCCATGAAACTTTTGACAAATATCACGATGCAACCGGGATGGACCTTCAGTCTGTCACCCTGAAAGTCCCTGGTATCTGCACCATGATGCTTCTCTTAATTTCTTGTCAAGAAGATACCTGCCATGAAATTCTTGAACATCTTCCCACTGTATGAGTATTTTCCCAAAATGTTGTTTTTATTTTACTCGTGTCAAGAAACTGTGCTCCCGAAAGCGCACGGAGTCAAAAATTGCAGTAATTTATAGTAAGTACCGGATCGTTCACTGGAGGATGTGCGATGGAAGCAGGGCCCACGTCGTTTACTAAGATTTTCCACTCGGTTACTCGTTTCAAGTTTTGCAAGGTTTTCTAACAACTACTTGACATAAATTAAACCAGATCATGAAAGCAGTAAAAATTATTCTACATAGCATGGTAAACTAGATCGAAGAAAGCAATTAAATCTATACTACGAAAGCAATATAAAATTATGCTACACTATCTAGAAAGCAGGTTTAAATATGACAGAAAGGACAGGGAGGAAATAATAAAGATTGGACAAGGTTCAGGTGGAACACAACAAAACTTCCATTTTTAATACACAGATCTTAGCTTGGGATAATCCTCTAGTTAGCTAACTCTCATGCTCTCTATACCATGTTCCCTTTAACAGACAGGTACTTACAGTAAGAGTTTACATGCTCTTAAGATAGCAATTTCTAAGATACCATAAACTCTTAACTCCCCTTGCAATGCCTTGCAAAAGTATGTTAATCGTTTACGGTGGACGAGCAACACCTGTCAAATCATTAGTTGACATGCCAAGTACTGCTATCAATCCCCCATGTCACACCCAAAGTTTCAAATCAAGCCCCAAACCATTCCATAACTCTCAAACCTTTTAACAGATGGACAGCCCCTAATTCTTCCGAGTGACCTCTATGAAAGTATTTAAAAGGAAAGCAGTAAAGAAAGCTGTAAAGAAAGCATTTAAATCTATCACTCGGAAGCGTTAAAAACGTCTCTTTCCGTTAGTATAAAAGAGCCCCTGGTCTTGGTGACCAGATGCAGATCAAGAACCCCCGAGATATCGATAAGCCACAGGGCTTACAACATCTGGGTGGTTATGAGATACAAACTAAATGAAACAGATCCATAAATGAACCTGTTCCGGATGCACTCACTCAAGACTCAATTCTAGACTTTTGGCAGAAGAAGATAGTAGTCGAAGGAATACTCGACCTTACCTTATAAATTCACCAAGGCCTATATGTTGTTCCTCTAGTATTATTTATCACATCTCATCTACACCCAAGTGGATATTGACTTAATGCGATATCTAACATCAGACTTCCAACACACAGCAATTTTGAGAAGCAAATGAGTATTTGAAAATCATTCCCTAGACAGGTACTAGACTCTCAATTAAAACACAGATCCTTTCAGTCTAGATGAGACCTAATCGCTGACTCTGCTTCTAAGCTCCCAAAATCAAACCCCAGTGGAATATGAATTAGTCATAACTGTTGAATTTATCCCTTACTCAGATCCGGATTTTATAAAGGAATTTTTGTTGGAAGTTTATTATGCAACATCAGATTTAAATCAAGACTTCTGTGTCCAAGGAGAAGGATCCCCAAAACAGCAATGAGACCAGAACATCTACATAATAGTATCATGCATACAAGTATATGAAAAGGAAAATAAAATACCCCAAAATATATGGTGGGGTTAGACAGAATGCGATACACAAAGATGGATTAGCCTGAGATAAGAAGAAATCGGCTAAAAAGAGTGCCAGAGATAGTTTGAGTTTTCCGGACTGCAAACATCTGCTGTCCGGTTCCCAATTTTCCCAGATGACTGATTTTAGACAGAAAGAATTCCAAGCAACGGTGACCGCCGTCATTTTAGTTTTCTTGTGTCTGTGAGTAGAAGAAAAATAACCCACATATTTCTTGCTGTAATATTTCTCAACTGATATTGGTCGACATCAGTTGATACTATTGCAACTTGAATTCAGGTTGAGAAATTAAGATAAAGAAAATTAAAACTGTGTCTGATTAGGAATTGGCTGAGTGACTAATCGAAACTCTTAGTGAAGAGAACGCTCGCCGAAGCTTCCACCAACCACTAACCAGATCATGCAAAATAACAGATAATGATTGACACACAGAAGACGGGTTAGTCGATATCCCTGTGAAGGGACCTTTCACCAACATTAATCTGTGTGTTTCTCATTATCCGTTCATACACACAGTGAAGGAGAAAACATAAAAGTAAGAAAATATTTTTGGTATTGTGTGGGTGTTAAGCACACAATAATTGGGCACTAATGGGTTGAAATGTGTAATGGATAGAAATCAGATGAACTGGGCCGAGGCCCAATACATCCATGCAACTTACACAAATCATGAAAGAAAATATTTTTTGGAATTTTCAAAATAAAAGGATAGTTCAATTCGAATTACTAGGGTAATTCGAATTGAGAATGCATGAAGAATGAAGTATGATCTTACCCAATTAATCCTTGCAAAGGAATGAGATATCATCTAATTCGAATTGTTGAGCAATTCGAATTAATTCGAATTGGACAACTCGAATTGATGAAGTCCTTTCCTTGCTCAAAATTGACTAAGGCATATACCTCAAGGGGAAGGTGAATTCGAATTGTCCAGCAATTCGAATTAATTCGAATTGGGCAATTCGAATTGGTTGGGGGTAGAAAATAAACTAAGGCATGAGGGGATGGCAATGGATACAATGTGGTTTTCAAGCCAATTCGAATTGTTTGAGCAATTCGAATTAATTCGAATTGGATAATTCGAATTGGTTGAAAACCACATGGAGGAAATTTTTGGCTATGCTATTCGAATTTCTTAGGCAATTCGAGATAATTCGAATTGCCTCAATTCGAAGTACATATTTTCAAACAACAACAATTTTTGTTCTCACAAGGATGGGTTAGGTGAACACTGTACTGTAATGATGGGTTTAGATTTACTAAATCCCTCATCTCACATCAATGTCATTTCACAGCCACCCTAGTGAGATTTTCAAGAAATAAACAAACACATGTCTAGTGGGTATTTGCAAAATTCAAAACCTATTGCTACAAACAAGGGATCAAAGATCAAAGAACCTAAAACATCTAGTTATCTAAGAACTGCATGAATAAACTAAGAACACTCAAGTTATCTAAGGTAGCATAAAATAAGATTAGGGCAGGAAGAATAAAACCTAAATATAAATTTTAACAAACCTTAAAAACATCTAAAACCTAAGAACACTTATTTGAAGCTCTAAGGCATAAAATCAAGCCAAAAACCCACCAAACATGCATTTATTGAGTTTGAATGTCAACTAGGACATAATAAATGTAACCTAGTTGAAACAAACAAACATACTAAGCATTTATTTCTAGAGAAAGCATTAAAGAGTGCCAAAACACATGAATAAAACCATTTCTGGAAATTTTCCTTGTATTGACACTTTGAAAGCAAAATAAAGAACCCAAAACCATCATTAGCTTGAAGGTAGGGTTTATTCTAACTAGAAAGCATGTAAAAATATGGAAAATGGCTACTCTAAGGGTTACACAAACTGCTTCTACACTAACTAAGATCAAAGCTTGTAAAGATTACACTACTTGCAAGAAAATAAACTAAACTAAACTAACTACCTACCTAACCCTTAAGGGGTCTGGAACCTCATGCTGTTCTTTTTGTCCCAAGCTGCTTTTTGGCCAAAATTCTTGATCTAAGGATTCTGTTGTGGAAGGTCTGCTTTTATAGACAATCTTCAAAACCCTAGGCCCCCCAATGTTGTGCACAGCTTTCTTTGGATGAATTGTTGAGTGAAGTTCGAATTATCTCAACCAATTCGAATTAATTCGAATTGTGAGATCTCTTCCTTGAGCTGGGATTTTGGCCTTCAGTTATCAATTCGAATTGTTAGGATAATTCGAATTGGTCTTTTCTCGAATTGGATGAGGGTTTCTACTTGGCTTCCTTGCACTTGTTGGCAATTCGAATTGTTTGTGCCAATTCGAATTAATTCGAACTAGACAATTCGAATTGCATCTTCCTCTTGCCTTTGGGTTTCTTCTCTCTTCATCCCCTAATTCGAATTAATTCGAACTTGAACAATTCGAATTAGACTTTTGCATCCCTTCCAACACTTAACCAATTCTTTGCTCTCTTTAGCAATTCGAATTGTTGTGCAATTCGAATTAATTCGAATTGCATATAATTCGAATTATGCTTCAACACTTAACCAAAATTCAGTTGTGGGATTTTCAATCTTTTTCCCATCTTTTTGGATTTTTGTGGGCTCTTTTATTCTTTTGCCCATCTTTCATTCTTTTTTCTTTTCTTTTTCCTTTTTCATGTTTTTGGATTTTTCTAACACAAATACAATTAAAATTGCATATTTTGTGTCTTTTTGTTACCGGCTCGATGTTTTTACAAACTCGCATTAATCTGTCAAATTCAACTGCTTTCTTATTGAAATAAGATGGAATCACGATCGAAATGTCCGTTTCAGACACTGAAATGGATTGGAAATAATGGACAATTTTGGCCATTATCAACATCCTCACATTTAATACTGATCGTCCCCGAGCAGTCAGAGTTAGTGCTCCTAGGAGCTTGGACTCTGCATATTCAATCCATTTGCGTGTCCTCAGAAATTTCATTCTTCTTATATTGGGATAAGACAATCAAAATTACAAGTATTAAACTCTCTTGGTTGCAGTGTTTAATGGAATGATACTTCTCACTTGAGTGAACATACAAATCAATCATTATTGTTAATTCTTCTTGAATATGTGTTTAGAAAATCACATTGGCTTAATTCTTGAATTTAGGCATGACATGATCATTAATTAATAGAAATAGAGCCTCACATATAGTAGAATCGGAAAGTTCACTCACTCTCAAGATTGGCTTTCATCGTCAACGCTCAAAATCAAATTCAATTAAATTCTCCCATAAGCTTGCAACTGGACCAACTCGCCACCGGCTCATTTCTTCAAATCGAGATCCCGAGGTCTTATTCAAGGTTATAACGGGGCATACGGTTGTAACATTTGGTAGGAAAAGGAATTATTGGGCTAAAAAGTGACATGACACCATTCCACCATAGCTTGGCATGTTGCAGAATTTATGATCATCATTATTTCTTTCTTTTGTTTTTCTGTTTTTCTTTTGCATGACCTTAGACTTTGTCTAATTTGCTCAATTTATTCTTGTTGAATGGATCTCAACTTTTTTTTTTTTTTTTTTGAATCGGTTTATAGCATACCGATTGATACATATTTGATGATCAAAGATTACAATGCCTTAATGGGATGGTTCATGTGCACTTGGGTTTGATTTTCTTGGTCTTTTTGTAAGGCTAGGAATAATATAGTGGCTTCAAAGAAAAATTAGGTTTAAAGGCTCAGATTGGTTGATACTAAGGGAAATTGTTTTTGGGTTTGGGATTCAAACGAAAGCCAAAATTTTGGATTTTTCTAAGTGCCTCGATCATTTGCTCGATTTCGGGAATATGACATGGTCTTGAATCGGTCCCAATTGCAAGTTCTAGTGCCCTTTAATCGAATTGATTCACACAATCAAAGAAGTATTGAGTAAAAATGACTCGGCTCAGATCTCACAAGGGACGGTTTGATCATGACATGCTTTTATTCTCAAATTTAACCTTTGAAAAATTCTTACAACTTATTCAATCAAATTCTCAACATGGAAGTTTGTTAGTCTTTCAAGTGATCATATCATTGGATTTTTATAGCTCAAAACTTCAAGAATTTATGTCATGCATGTCTTTAATTATGTTATCCCAATTTAAAAGTTTGAAAATTTAATCATAAACCAAAATCAAATATGTGAGTTCTGACAGATTTATACATGCTTTTCACTGGGTTCAAATATAAAATAATAAAAATAAACAAAAAGAAAAATAACACACTTTTTTTTTTAAGTGAAGAATCAACATCCTCACATTTTGAGCCTTGCTCGAAATGTGAGTAAATCAATTCCTACTTAAACAAATTATCAAAATCAAAATAAAATAAAAGAGGAGGGAGGGAGGGAGAAAAATATTTACACAAAAGGTAGGAGCAAAATTCCGATAGCCTTTTTCGTCAAACCAATTAAGTGTTCGACGATTTTGGCTATGTGTGATCGTTTGGTTCATCAAACAAAGCAATTGTTCGATGTCCAACACTTAGAAAAATTCTGATTTTCATCAAAATTGTTCAATCACATTTTTGGATTTTATAAAATTTAATCTACTATATTTACTTGCATAAACTAGGTTGGATTAATTCTGTTCTTATAAAAGTTATTCCGGATTTTAAATTGCTTTAAATTCCAAGAATACTTTCAATTAATCACAGAATCGATCCAACCGGGAACCTAATTTGGAGCTTTAATTTTCTTTTTGGTAGTTCCACAAATTCCTGCAGCAAACACAGAGAAAGTTATCGGGTTTTCTCAAAAATATCAATATCCTTACATTTAGAGTCTTAGTACTCTAAATGTGAGTTAATTGATTAATACCCAAATTATTTAATTTAATATGCACAAGATGTATATATATATATATATATATATATATATATGATTTTGACTTGCAGAAATTTATGTTGGGTTAATTCTGTGCTTGTGAAAATTATTCCGGATTTTAAATTTCTTTGAATTCCGGATATAATCTTCGGTCAATTACAGAACTAATCCAACCGGGAACCTGTAGTCCGAAAGTCTGCTGCTCCATTTGTTGTTTCACCAGTGATGAGGGTTTCCTCAGCGCAGTGGTGGTAATGAGGTGGATGGCCGATGGGGCAGCGGTGGAGCTTCGTGGTGCGGAGATGGTGGAGATAATAAAACACGTGAGTCTCACGTGTTTTGCAATTCACAATTGCAAATTAGTGTAGCCCCAATGCTACACTTCTCCATTTAACTCCTTATACCAATTTTGGCGGCTCCATGATTCCTGCAAGCAAAAATATACCCAAATGGTTAGATTTTCCCTTCAAATCAACATCCTCACATTTAGAGTCTTAGTACTCTAAATGTTTAATTGATTTGAGGGTACTTCTCTATTCTGAAGTAAATACACTAAACTAACTATGAGTAATCAGGAGTGTAATTCTCTTAATAAACGACACTGCATCCTCCCCGGCAACGGCGCCATGAAACTTTTGCACCCGTTTCCAGCTTCATGGTGCAGCCGGGGTAAATAATTCAATCTTACCAGACACCATTGTTCAATACTTAATAAAGTATTATTTATTACAACTGTCTGCATTTCCCCGGCAACGGCGCCATGAAACTTTTAACGAGTTTCATTAACACGAGTAATTTTCTGAAATATCAGGTATGGATTTATTAAATGAAAAGAATTATGATGTAGGGAAGGGGTTTAAGGATATGTTAAGATTTCCCTTTTTATTACTCATGTGGGGTTCAAACGGCGCTGTGGTCCTTCCCGCCATGAAACTTTTGACAAATATCACGATTCAACCGGGATGGACCTTCAGTCTGTCACCCTGAAAGTCCCTGGTATCTGCACCATGATGCTTCTCTTAATTTCTTGTCAAGAAGATACCTGCCATGAAATTCTTGAACATCTTCCCACTGTATGAGTATTTTCCCAAAATGTTGTTTTTATTTTACTCGTGTCAAGAAACTGTGCTCGCGAAAGCGCACGGAGTCAAAAATTGCAGTAATTTATAGTAAGTACCGGATCGTTCACTGGAGGATGTGCGATGGAAGCAGGGCCCACGTCGTTTACTAAGATTTTCCACTCGGTTACTCGTTTCAAGTTTTGCAAGGTTTTCTAACAACTACTTGACATAAATTAAACCAGATCATGAAAGCAGTAAAAATTATTCTACATAGCATGGCAAACTAGATCGAAGAAAGCAATTAAATCTATACTACGAAAGCAATATAAAATTATGCTACACTATCTAGAAAGCAGGTTTAAATATGACAGAAAGGACAGGGAGGAAATAATAAAGATTGGACAAGGTTCAGGTGGAACACAATTAAACTTCCATTTTTAATACACAGATCTTAGCTTGGGATAATCCTCTAGTTAGCTAACTCTCATGCTCTCTATACCATGTTCCCTTTAACAGACAGGTACTTACAGTAAGAGTTTACATGCTCTTAAGATAGCAATTTCTAAGATACCATAAACTCTTAACTCCCCTTGCAATGCCTTGCAAAAGTATGTTAATCGTTTACGGTGGACGAGCAACACCTGTCAAATCATTAGTTGACATGCCAAGTACTGCTATCAATCCCCCATGTCACACCCAAAGTTTCAAATCAAGCCCCAAACCATTCCATAACTCTCAAACCTTTTAACAGATGGACAGCCCCTAATTCTTCCGAGTGACCTCTATGAAAGTATTTAAAAGGAAAGCAGTAAAGAAAGCTGTAAAGAAAGCATTTAAATCTATCACTCGGAAGCGTTAAAAACGTCTCTTTCCGTTAGTATAAAAGAGCCCCTGGTCTTGGTGACCAGATGCAGATCAAGAACCCCCGAGATATCGATAAGCCACAGGGCTTACAGCATCTGGGTGGTTATGAGATACAAACTAAATGAAACAGATCCATAAATGAACCTGTTCCGGATGCACTCACTCAAGACTCAATTCTAGACTTTTGGCAGAAGAAGATAGTAGTCGAATGAATACTCGACCTTACCTTATAAATTCACCAAGGCCTATATGTTGTTCCTCTAGTATTATTTATCACATCTCATCTACACCCAAGTGGATATTGACTTAATGCGATATCTAACATCAGACTTCCAACACACAGCAATTTTGAGAAGCAAATGAGTATTTGAAAATCATTCCCTAGACAGGTACTAGACTCTCAATTAAAACACAGATCCTTTCAGTCTAGATGAGACCTAATCGCTGACTCTGCTTCTAAGCTCCCAAAATCAACCCCCAGTGGAATATGAATTAGTCATAACTGTTGAATTTATCCCTTACTCATATCCGGATTTTATAAAGGAATTTTTGTTGGAAGTTTATTATGCAACATCAGATTTAAATCAAGACTTCTGTGTCCAAGGAGAAGGATCCCCAAAATAGCAATGAGACCAGAACATCTACATAATAGTATCATGCATACAAGTATATGAAAAGGAAAATAAAATACCCCAAAATATATGGTGGGGTTAGACATAATGCGATACACAAAGATGGATTAGCCTGAGATAAGAAGAAATCGGCTAAAAAGAGTGCCAGAGATAGTTTGAGTTTTCCGGACTGCAAACATCTGCTGTCCGGTTCCCAATTTTCCCAGATGACTGATTTTAGACAGAAAGAATTCCAAGCAACGGTGACCGCCGTCATTTTAGTTTTCTTGTGTCTGTGAGTAGAAGAAAAATAACCCACATATTTCTTGCTGTAATATTTCTCAACTGATATTGGTCGACATCAGTTGATACTATTGCAACTTGAATTCAGGTTGAGAAATTAAGATAAAGAAAATTAAAACTGTGTCTGATTAGGAATTGGCTGAGTGACTAATCGAAACTCTTAGTGAAGAGAACGCTCGCCGAAGCTTCCACCAACCACTAACCAGATCATGCAAAATAACAGATAATGATTGACACACAGAAGACGGGTTAGTCGATATCCCTGTGAAGGGACCTTTCACCAACATTAATCTGTGTGTTTCTCATTATCCGTTCATACACACAGTGAAGGAGAAAACATAAAAGTAAGAAAATATTTTTGGTATTGTGTGGGTGTTAAGCACACAATAATTGGGCACTAATGGGTTGAAAATGTGTAATGGATAGAAATCAGATGAACTGGGCCGAGGCCCAATACATCCATGCAACTTACACAAATCATGAAAGAAAATATTTTTTGGAATTTTCAAAATAAAAGGATAGTTCAATTCGAATTACTAGGGTAATTCGAATTGAGAATGCATGAAGAATGAAGTATGATCTTACCCAATTAATCCTTGCAAAGGAATGAGATATCATCTAATTCGAATTGTTGAGCAATTCGAATTAATTCGAATTGGACAACTCGAATTGAAGAAGTCCTTTCCTTGCTCAAAATTGACTAAGGCATATACCTCAAGGGGAAGGTGAATTCGAATTGTCCAGCAATTCGAATTAATTCGAATTGGGCAATTCGAATTGGTTGGGGGTAGAAAATAAACTAAGGCATGAGGGGATGACAATGGATACAATGTGGTTTTCAAGCCAATTCGAATTGTTTGAGCAATTCGAATTGGTTGAAAACCACATGGAGGAAATTTTTGGCTATGCTATTCGAATTTCTTAGGCAATTCGAGATAATTCGAATTGCCTCAATTCGAAGTACATATTTTCAAACAACAACAATTTTTGTTCTCACAAGGATGGGTTAGGTGAACACTGTACTGTAATGATGGGTTTAGATTTACTAAATCCCTCATCTCACATCAATGTCATTTCACAGCCACCCTAGTGAGATTTTCAAGAAATAAACAAACACATGTCTAGTGGGTATTTGCAAAATTCAAAACCTATTGCTACAAACAAGGGATCAAAGATCAAAGAACCTAAAACATCTAGTTATCTAAGAACTGCATGAATAAACTAAGAACACTCAAGTTATCTAAGGTAGCATAAAATAAGATTAGGGCAGGAAGAATAAAACCTAAATATAAATTTTAACAAACCTTAAAAACATCTAAAATCTAAGAACACTTATTTGAAGCTCTAAGGCACAAAATCAAGCCAAAAACCCACCAAACATGCATTTATTAAGTTTGAAAGTCAACTAGGACATAATAAATGTAACCTAGTTGAAACAAACAAACATACTAAGCATTTATTTCTAGAGAAAGCATTAAAGAGTGCCAAAACACATTAATAAAACCATTTCTGGAAATTTTCCTTGTATTGACACTTTGAAAGCAAAATAAAGAACCCAAAACCATCATTAGCTTGAAGGTAGGATTTATTCTAACTAGAAAGCATGTAAAAATATGGAAAATGGCTACTCTAAGGGTTACACAAACTGCTTCTACACTAACTAAGATCAAAGCTTGTAAAGATTACACTACTTGCAAGAAAATAAACTAAACTAAACTAACTACCTACCTAACCCTTAAGGGGTCTGGAACCTCATGCTGTTCTTTTTGTCCCAAGCTGCTTTTTGGCCAAAATTCTTGATCTAAGGATTCTGTTGTGGAAGGTCTGCTTTTATAGACAATCTTCAAAACCCTAGGCCCCCCAATGTTGTGCACAGCTTTCTTTGGATGAATTGTTGAGTGAAGTTCGAATTATCTCAACCAATTCGAATTAATTCGAATTGTGAGATCTCTTCCTTGAGCTGGGATTTTGGCCTTCAGTTATCAATTCGAATTGTTAGGATAATTCGAATTGGTCTTTTCTCGAATTGGATGAGGGTTTCTGCTTGGCTTCCTTGCACTTGTTGGCAATTCGAATTGTTTGTGCCAATTCGAATTAATTCGAACTAGACAATTCGAATTGCATCTTCCTCTTGCCTTTGGGTTTCTTCTCTCTTCATCCCCTAATTCGAATTAATTCGAACTTGAACAATTCGAATTAGACTTTTGCATCCCTTCCAACACTTAACCAATTCTTTGCTCTCTTTAGCAATTCGAATTGTTGTGCAATTCGAATTAATTCGAATTGCATATAATTCGAATTATGCTTCAACACTTAACCAAAATTCAGTTGTGGGATTTTCAATCTTTTTCCCATCTTTTTGGATTTTTGTGGGCTCTTTTATTCTTTTGCCCATCTTTCATTCTTTTTTCTTTTCTTCTTCCTCTTTTCATGTTTTTGGATTTTTCTAACACAAATACAATTAAAATTGCATATTTTGTGTCTTTTTGTTACCGGCTCGATGTTTTTACAAACTCGCATTAATCTGTCAAATTCAACTGCTTTCTTATTGAAATAAGATGGAATCACGATCAAAATGTCCGTTTCAGACACGGAAATGGATTGGAAATAATGGACAATTTTGGCCATTATCACAAGTCTTGAGCGGGTCCCACCATACTTTACTTGTCTTTATTTATTTATTACATGCCTTATCTAATAAAATTGAAATAAGTAAATATTATCCGACCATCTTCCAACTTCGACCAAAATTTGTCCGGCGACCGGTGGCGGCTGCGGCCGGCCTCCGGTCAACTTCCGGCCAATTTTCCGGCGAGCTCCGTTTAGTCTTCTGGTGAGGCATTTGTGATTCCAACGACCTTCCGATGACCCTCCGGCGACGGCGATGGCTTTCTACATGAAAATTGGGGAATCCACAGTTGGATTCCCTCTGGCTTCTTGGAATTGGATTATGACACATGCCTTCGAACTGCATCCTCCTTCCTTGTTGATTTCAGCTTGGAGTTTCTCAGACTTTAGGAGAGTTGCAATTCGGTCAATGAACTTCTTGGTCCGGCTCCTGGAGCATGGTCCTTCTAGAATAATTACTGTTCGACATTTGGCTTCCACGCCAGGAAAGGAGAAACAGAAATCGGAGATCCTCCTTGACCTATTTGTTTAGGAGGAGGAGTTCCTACAACCGAAGGGTCGTCTTGAGGATCAACTTAGGAAGGCTTCGACGAAGATCCAATCAAAGGTCGTTGAAGATCCGACGGAGGAAGATGAAGGGATATCTTCTCTCTAGCAATTCTCCTCTAATGAGTTGACCGGATCATCAAAAGCTTGGAGGTGGGCTGATTGAATCAGGTCAACCGGAGTGATAGAGAAGACAACTACAGGAAAACTAAAAGGTCGTAAACAAAAGAAATCCAAGCACGTTTGCTAAGATAATAAGTAGGATGGGGACAACCTGACGAGCTGATGTGCTAGTCGTCGTGGCAGGGGGGAAGTTTCCAGCCACCTTGTAACTTTAGCCACAGACGACATAGGATCCGCATTGGCCAGACCCCCGAAAGAAAGGGTTTGGGAAGTCGGCCTTTTCCAGCCAACGGTAGGCATGTCACGAGACACCAAGGAGCATTGCTAGGGGCGGACGCATTCGTGCATTTTACGGACAACAGTAGGCATCACAGTCCATCATGCTTCCGACAATTAAATTAAGCACTAAACTTCATACCTTGGGTTTGACCGCCTTGCTGTCGGGTTTCCTAAGCTCCGGAATTTTACGGACTTCCTCCAAGCACGAGGTCGCGACTGATTGTTCGCCGATTCTTTGGTTCCTTCAGCAACAAACAGCACAGTCCTATTTCGTTTCTTACCTTAGAACGTAACAAGATATAGGTAAAGGGTTTTAACTGAATTATCGGAATATTAAGAATACTGGAAACCTGGATTTTATTGAGGCAATATTAAAAATATTATTCAAACATAATTTTCCCTAATGGAGAAGACAGATACTTAGTTCCTCATGGAGGATACAAGACTCTTGGGGAAATACCCCATACTTTTACAGACTTGAAAAGAAATATGCAGAATGAGAAATATTACAAATATTTTGAAGAGTTGAGAGGATTTTCGATGCCTCTCATCTGCTTCAAACTCCTTTATTCATAGGCGTCCGCGGACAGCTGCGGACTTCACACTTTCTCTAATTTACTGTGACGTCACTGCGTTCGTCACCTGCCTTTGATTCCAGCTTGCTACATTATTGTTTGCTGAATTATTATTCTTGGGTGGCATCTTTTGTCAACTTTCCACCTTCTTTTGTCGGCCACTAATTGCCAACTACTCTTGCTTGCTTTGTCGGCATCTAATTATTATGTATTGCCAACACCTCTTTTCCTCTTACATCCAATTGTTCTCACGTTGGCTTGTGAAAGTTTTTTGGACGTTTCTTCCCTTTATCTTGTTCGGGTCCATATTTCTTTCGAGTTATCTGAATCTTTGTGCTGAATAAGGGTTTTTCCCGTTCTGCGTAATATGGGCATATGTGGTTATCCCATTGCCCAACATGCATCATATTGCATGCTTTCTTTCTGATAGACTCAGTTGTTGGTAACTTATTCTCCCAAATAAGTAACCTCTTCTTTTCGAAAGAGGTTTCCGCAAACTCGGTGTTTTTCCCTGTTAAGGAATTAACCAGGAACGATCCATTTAAATTATTGGAAAAGATTATAAATGGATATTTGACCTTTTCCAACTCTGTAAGACAGACCCAGAATCCCCATGCTCGTCTGGTGGAGATCTCGTCTTCACTTATGGAAGATACCAATGGTGCCTTGTCATTAATGGACTTGACTCTGTTGAAAGCTATAATATCAGGCCTTTGTAATTTAATAAAATGAAAGACCGGGTATGAACCTTTTCCAATGATTTCTGGTGCTGCTGAGATAAACTTAAGCTCCAGAATATCTCCTCTTTGGAGGTGCGGGTTGTTCTACCACGATTCATTCACCGCGCTACTTATACATCATGGAAGTTTTTCTATTTCCGGGAACCCTGGTGATGTAGTATGAACAGATGCTAATGATCCAAAATCATACCTTTATCGAACCTCTTCTGGCTTCGATCCCTCGAGCATCCAGACCCTGTTGTATCTTCCGGATGTTTCGACCACCGTCTTGCTCGGTTTAATTCCCCTTTTGGAAACCAGTTGTTCCCATTTTCCTTGGTTGTCCAGCCAGACTGTAGAAAAGACCTTCTCATCTGAATTAACCTTAGAGATGTCTGTCATTGGCCTAAGCTTAATTTCTTCCTCTTTTGCCCCAGAGGCAGTGGTTTGACTTGAACTTTCGAAAATGTGGCTTTCCTCTTGCTCAACATTTTTGTCGGTAACCGACAATACTTCCTTTGAAGCAGTACTCGAATCTGCTTCTTCATATGTGACCACCTTAGCTTTTTGGGCACATTTCTCTTTGTTTACTGGGGAAGCCGACGCTTTCCTGATTGGCTCTAGTACCGATTCCCATAGCATTGTCATTGCAATATGGGAGGTTTAAATATCATTGGGACCATGTCTACATAATTCTGTTGTATTTAGCCAGCTGTCTTTGCATTGGTATCCAGTTGTCTGCTTTGATAGCTCCTCAAGATTTTCCCTGAGGTGTCTGAATCTCGTAATGATGGAATCTGCTTCAAATGCTTTCCTCTCTCGTCAAGAAATCTGCAAGAACATTTTCATGAGATTTTATAATATCAATATCATAAGTATAATTCTTACATTCAGCTTGCCATCTGATAATACGAGCTTTTTCAATTTTTGATTCAAGTTTATTTTTTAGAGAAGCTCTAACATTGGTATTATCAACCTTTAAAATAAATTTCTTTGCAAGTAAGAATAAAGGCCATTTTTTTAAATGTTTTCCATACTGGAAAGAATTCCTTTTCGTTATTGTGTCAAAGTTTGGCTTGTTGTTCATTGAACAACCCTCCTGTGTATCTACAGGGTTTTTGACCCCGTAGTTGTTTTTCTCATGAGCACTCTTGCCCATCGAAAATTATTGGTGTATGTAGACTACCAGCTCGTCCTCATCTTGAGGTATCGCAAGTTTTGTTAAGCTATTACAGACTTGCTTTAGTTCGCGAATTCTCTTTGTATGGATTTCTTCCCAAGTTCCCATTTCAATCTAGAGCTTTCAGTCTCTTTCAGGAGTGGTCTAAAATCCTTTCTATATTTTGCAAGGTCTTTTATAAACATATCTGCAAAATTTACAACTCCCAAGAAACTTTGAAGTTATTTCTTGTCCTTCAATATATCCGGAAAATTACGAATTTTCTCCACAATGTGTTCCTGTAACTCTATCCCTGCTTCATCAATTTGAACTCCTAAGAATTCAATTTTGTTATCAGCGATGGTAGCCTTTTCCTCAGAGAGAACAAGACCTTCCATGTGACATGCATCTGAATACATTTCAAGATGTTTAATATGCTCTTTAATATTTCGAGATGCAATCAGAATGTCATCGATGTAGACGAACATAAACTCTAGATAATCCTTAAATAGATTATCCATCTTTCTTTGGAATATCTGTGGGGCATTAGAAAGCCCCATTGGCATAACATTCCAAATATATTGCCCTTGTGGGGTGGAAAATACTGTTAATTTCTTCGACTCATTCTTCATCTAAATCTGATAGAAACTAGATTTGCAATCAAATTTAGAAAACAGTTTAGCGCCTTTGATGCAACCAATTAAGTGTTCTCTACTCGGAATGTAATAACCATCAAATTGTATTATTATATTAATACCTTGATAATTTATTACCAACCTGGGTTTATATCTTTTTATTTCACCATGTTATTCTTGGAAGATCCAGGAATATCCTTCTGCCTTTTCTTGATATCCGAAATGTCAAATTTCAGGTTAAAAATTTCCTTCTTTAGATCTCATTTTTTGTTCGATTCAAGTTATCAATTTTTCCAGGTAAAATCAATACCGGTGACTGTAATCCTGAATCGTTTTTTGGATTTCCCTTAAGTCCTGTGAGAACTTAGAGCTATACGGATAGATTCCTTTCCAATCAGTTCCTCTCATTTTTATGAAAAGAAATCATTTTAATAATATCTTGTCTCAATGGCAAGTTCAAGAATTTCCTTCGGAAATTTCTGTTTTATATTTCCAAATTTTGGAAATAACTCTGTAACACCCCGGATTTGATAACCCTGGCCTGGATGCCACCGCCACACCCCCCTAGCAAGACACGACTACTTCGAGCTTGCTAAAGAGATACAAGGCTATGGGTTTTCAAAAATGATTTAAAGTAAGTCCGGGAAATACTTAACTTTAAGATAATGTTATAACATTCATGTGCGATGATTAAATTGCAGCGGAAAATAACCATAGGCCGACATGGCCAATACGTAGTAATATCTAAAGTCTAGACTAGATGCAATATATATAGTTTGAAAAATCCCGAGCCCCGAATGCGTGCATATGATCATGCCATGTCTTCATACTCTGTAAACGAAAAAAAATGAAAGGGTTTTATCAGTATATAAAATACTAAGTAAGTTAATCCCTAACAAAACAATTAAGGGGTTACATGCTGTTTAATTAAAAGTTAGACTTTTTATGCATATTAAAATTAATTCAAAATTTATAGGTTACTTGCAGCAGAAAGACATGATTATTATATAAAACTAGGATATGAAATTTTAAAGCATAACTTAAAAGGTATAATTTAAAAGCATAATTTAAAAGCATGATAAATAAATACAATTTAATTAAATACACACTCACAAGTCTTTTAGTATTATCCCGATGACTAAGAAGAGGACACCACACAAGGGAGATCACTAACGAGGCAATCTCAGTAATCATAATCAATTAGCCGGTGAACCGGCGGCCGCAGCCATATTAGTATTGACTGCCGTTTTGGCTAGCCATGTATCTCGATTGCTATTTTGGCAAGCCGTGCGTATGGATTGCCACTTTGGCAAGCCGTGTGTATCGATTGCCATTTTGCAAGCCGTGTGTATCTACTGTCAATATGACAGGCGTGGATATCAACTGTCGTCTGACAGGCTTTTCAAGCGGTTTCACTGCCACTCGGGCAGGCCATGTATTTCTCACTACCGGTTTGGCAGGCCATGTGCACAACTGCCGTTTTGGCATAATAAGGAGATCACTAACGAGGCAATCTCAGATAGTAGGGAGACCACTAACGAGGCAGTCTCAAAGATAGTTGTATGAAGATCGGCTCAGCCTAGTGAACGAGATTTTTTGAAAGTTTATGTTTTGTCGTATAAAAAGGATTCGATATCTCATTTCACAATTCGAGTTTTCGCAAGTTCGAAAAATCCAGTTCATCACAGTTTACGCCTTTTTAAATTAAAAATTCATCTTTTAATCAAAAATTCTGAAATTTATACAGTAGCTCAAGGACACCCATACAAACAACTTTCATGTTTTAAGTTTCTGGAAATAAGGTTTCGAAGTAAGTCGAATTTCGAGTTCTTACAAAAAACGATTTCTGCCCAAAGGACTGATTCTGACACAGTTTTTGCAACGCCGATTAAAAATTCATTTTAAATCCAATTGGTCCGAAATTTTACAGGATGTAGATAACACCTTAATGAACAACTTTCATGTTTTAAGATTTTGGAAATAATGAGTTTTAGATGTTCAAAAATCGACACCAACACACTGCTTACGCGCGGATTCAAAAATCAGTTTGGAACAGGTTCTGAATTCGTCTGTTTTGACATATCAAATGAACTTCAAAATTCCTGAAATTTTATATGTATAATCTAGAGACAATTATCTACAACTTTTGTTTAGAAATGCAAAGTTGAATCGATCTAAAAATGGGTGAAAAACATGCATCAAGTCGATTCAATAAAACTGTCATGGTTTCAAACGTCCAGTTTTCATACAGAAACTTTACGTCACGATTTGGGATATCAAATCTTTATGTCAATGGCTGAAATTTGGACACAAAGTAGATTAGAGTCTTATGAACAATATCTATGTTGAAAGGTTTGTGGTTTGAATTCCCGATGATAGAGTTTTGGTCGAGTTATTAAGATTGGTCGAAAAATAGGGTTTTTTAAAACCGATTTTAGTTACGTGTCTAGATCTTAAGTTTTAAACGACACTAAACCACAAAAATTGAAGAGTAAGGTCTTAACTTACATAGTTAGAGATTAGGATTGTTTTCGGGGCTTTTGGGACATCCTAGGGTCGCAACGAACGGCCAAATTCTCCGGTCTCTTTTTGTTCGTCCCCCGACGTGAAATTGTAGCAAGGAATAGAGTGTTAGATTTCGAGTTTTTGGGATCTATGGAAGAATTAAAAACTATAATACAAATTACCCAAGTCCTAGAAGGTAGAGTCTTCATCCCGATCGCCCCGTCTTCGCCGGAATCCTTGCCGGAAAGGGAACTCGAAGGGATTTTGGCTTGGAGAGGAAGAATGAGGGAGGAGAACTTTGTGTTTTCTGTAAAAATGGTGATGGGGGCGTCCCAATCCCAGTCTTGAGCCTTTCCTAAGGCTGTGATCGGCTTGCCACCGATAGGGTTCGAATTTTTGGCAAGAAAATCTCCATGGAAGGAAAGTTTACACCTCCTGCACCTCTGGCGCGGTGTTGACGCGCTCGTATTGCTTTGGCCGCGCGACGTGCGCGCGGGTTCAAGCTTGGATGCGTCGTCCTTCTCCCACGCGGTGGCCACGCGTGGCCGCGCGGAGAGCGCGCGGCGCCCGGTTCGAGCGGTTCGCGTGGTTTGTCGGGTCTTTTCTTCTTTTCTCGATCGGGTTTCTATCCTCTACGTTTTCGGTTCGACTTTTCGGGTCATTTCTGGGGTTACGATTCCTTTCTTAAATTTATTTCGACTCCAATGAATTTCATATTCGAAATCTTGAATCTGTCGGCTTGAATTCGTCGTCTTTTGGCTCCCGTGCAATATTAAATTATTTCCAACTTCATGGGTTCTTGGAATTAAAATTCTTTTCCTTCTTGAATTTAATTCCAATTCTTTTGGGATTAATCCATGGAATATCTTCGGGCTTCCTTTCCTTCTTTCATCCCATTTCGACTTGACCAAAATTTGGGTTCGAATTCTTTGAATTTATCCGTCACGCCATTTCCGAGCAATAATTTATTGTAATAAATTTTTTTCTCGGAAATAAATTTTATTTCGTTTCTTTGGGCGTTGTAAAAACCCCGGGTATTACAGTCTACCCCCCTTAAGAATCAACTTCGTCCACAAAGTTGCGCCCTCGCTTTCTTTTGGGCTCAATTTAATGATGGGGTATTTTCATCTACTTTCCTTATGGATAAACGTCTTCCACAAGAAATTAATTCCATTCCTTTGAACGTGAATTAAATTTCTCGGGTGTTACATCCTCCCCCCTTAGGAATCAACTTCGTCCTCGAAGTTGGGCGTTAGCTCCTCGCGAGCTCGGACATTGTTTGGTTGCGTGATTGTATTAATGTGTGTTGTTGTTTGTTATTATTTGACTGAACCTAGAATTGAAATTTCCAAGTTGCCTACGTACCCTGTGAAGGGATCAAGTCATTACGTAGTTCAAAACAATTTGAACTTGTTTATTTTTGATTCGATACAATTCGTCGAGTCGAACTCAACAATAAATGCAGTTATCGAGGCTTGAAAACTTCTTACGGTTGCTCGGGCCGAGTGGTCACGTCCTCTCTCCTGTTTATGTTTTCTATTCGCGTCCGACAGTCACGCAGCTGATGACCATGTCGACCGCACCGAAGGCATGCTCCAGGTTGAGGGCATCCTCTCGCATAGTGTGGTTTACCACACTTTGGACATGGTGGCGCATAGTCACCATGGTTGAAGACTATCCCCTTGTTTCGTCCATTGTCGTTTTGATGTGGTTGGTTCGAGTTTCTACGGGCATGGTCCTTATTCCTCTTGTATCCTCCTTGTGGTCCTTGGTTAGTCCCATCTATCAATTTCCGTTTCAGTCCTTGAACTCGTGCAACCGCTACTGCACGATCATACACAGCTTGTAGGTCAGGGTAGTGCTCACCCGTGATCACCTCTCTAATAGATAGGTTCAGTCCCATCTCGAACTTCTGTGCCTTCTCTACATCAGTTGGCACCAGTCTCGGCGCGAACCGCACCAACTCCTTGAAACGGTTATAGTATTCTTGGACCGTTTTTCCTCCTTGCCTTAGTGCCAGAAATTCCTCGTACATGGCAGCCTTCGTGCTCATGGGATAAAAATGACCCCTAAGCAGATCCGTGAATTCTGGCCATTTGTAGGGCTCGTCGTACTCCGCACGTTTCCATTGGGTGGCTTGCCACCAATCATCTGCCTCGCCTCCTAAGTAGTATGAAGCTACGTGAACCTTTTCCCCGTCGGGACACTTTACGGCGTTCAATAGCTTATCGAACGTCCGTATCCATTCCTCTAGCTGAGCCGGGTCCTCTTCGCGGCGTAGTGGGGTGGTTGGTAATGGTTTACCAAGGCTAAGTAGTTGACTCGGGTTACCGGTGGTGGTACACCCGCTTGTGCACGTTGCACTTCAGCATTTCCTAATACTACGAGAACTTCCTCGACAGTCCTTAGACGCTCATCCATATTGTTGGGAACATGAGGCACTCGCCCTCCTACATTCTGAGGGATCTCATTATTGTTCGGTGCGTTGGGGAGGTCAGCGTTAGTGTTGTTTGGGATTTCCTTTCTCCATTTTCCCTTAGGTGCCATTTTCTGTTATCAACGCACGTGAAGATGAGTTTCTAATCTAAGGTAAGTTAGCGTTCAAGAAAATCTATAAGATAGGATTGGCAAGAGGTAATAGATAGAAGAATGCTAAACTTAGGTGATCAAGTTCTAGGACTAAGGCAAAATTAGTTTTAAGCAAATGCTTCTAAGTCAAGGTCATGACCAATTTTAATGTAAGAGTTTTGACACTGTTAATTCACATAAAAAAAATTAGCGCGATGCATGTATGCTTTATACAATGCTACCCCAACCCCGAAAATTATTTTCGTGACTTTAAAAACTTGTTGGAAAAATTTCTATGCATATGTAAATATTTTCCATGTGTTTTAAATAAATTTTGTTCCATGGAAATAAAACTTAAAATATAAAAATAATAATAATGGTACTTAAAAATTTAAAAATAATATTAATATTTGTTTAAAATTTTTGGGCCTCTATATTGGCCAAAAATAATAATAATAATTTAAAAATATTTCCGGGCTCTGATACCAACTTGTAACACCCCGGATTTGATAACCCAGGCCGGGATGCCACCGCCACACCCCCTAGCAAGACACGACTTATTCGAGCTTGCTAAAGAGATGCAAGGCTATGGGTTTTCAAAAATGATTTAAAATAAGTCCGGAAAATACTTAACTTTAAGATAATGTTATAACATTCATGTGCGATGATTAAATTGCAGCGGAAAATAACCAAAGGCTGACATGGCCAATACGCAGTAATATCTAAAGTCTAGACTAGAATGCAACATATATAGTTTGAAAAATCCCGAGCCCCGAATGCGTGCATATGATCATGCCATGTCTTCATACTCTGTAAACGAAAAAAAATGAACGGGTTTTATCAGTATATAAAATACTGAGTAAGTTAATCCCTAACAAAACAGTTAAGAGGTTACATGCTGTTTAATTAAAAGTTAGACTTTTTATACATATTAAAATTAATTCAAAATTTATAGGGTACTTGCAGCGGAAAGACATGATTATTATATAAGACTAGGATATGAAATTTTAAAGCATAACTTAAAAGGTCTAATTTAAAAGTATAATTTAAAAGCATGATAAATAAGTACAATTTAATTAAATACACACTCACAAGTCTTTTAGTATTATCGTGATGACTAAGAAGAGGACACCACACAAGGGAGATCACTAACGAGGCAATCTCAATAATCATAATCAGTTAGCCGGTGAACCGGCAGGCCGCAGCCATATTAGTATTGACTGCCGTTTTGGCTAGCCATGTATCTCGATTGCCATTTTGGCAAGCCGTGTGTATCGATTGCCATTTTGGCAAGCCGTGTGTATCTACTGTCAATATGACAGGCGTGTATATCAACTGTCGTCTGACAGGCTTTTCAAGCGGTTTCACTGCCACTCCGGCAGGCCGTGTATTTCTCACTGCCGATTTGGCAGGCCATGTGCACAACTGCCGTTTTGGCATAATAAGGAGATCACTAACGAGGCAATCTCAGATAGTAGGGAGACCACTAACGAGACAGTCTCAAAGATAGTTGTATGAAGATCGGCTCAGCCTAGTGAACGGGATTTTTCGAAAGTTTATGTTTTGTCGTATAAAAAGGATTCGATGTCGCATTTCATAATTCGAGTTTTCGCAAGTTCGAAAAATCCAGTTCGTCACAGTTTACGCCTTTTTAAATTAAAAATTCATCTTTTAATCAAAAATTCTGAAATTTATACAGTAGCTCAAGGACACCCATACAAACAACTTTCATGTTTTAAGTTTCTGGAAATAAGGTTTCGAAGTAAGTCGAATTTCGTGTTCTTTACAAAAGAAGATTTCTGCCCAACGGACTGATTCTGACACAGTTTTGTGCAACGCCGATTAAAAATTCATTTTAAATCCAATTGGTCCAAACTTTTACAGGATGTAGATAACACCTTAATGAAAAACTTTCATGTTTTAAGATTTTGGAAATAATGAGTTTTAGATGTTCAAAAATCGACACCAACACACTGCTTACGCGTGGATTCAAAAATCGGTTTGGAACAGGTTCTGTATTTGTCCTTTTTGACATAACAAATGAACTCCAAAATTCATGAAATTTTATATGCATAATCTAGACACAATTATCTACAACTATTGTTTAGAAATGCAAAGTTGAATCGATCTAAAAATGGGTGAAAAACATGCATCAAGTCGATTCAATAAAACTCTCATGGTTTCAAAAGTCCGATTTTCATACAGAAATTTAACGTCACGATTTGGGATATCAAATCTTTATGTCAATGGCTGAAATTTGGAAACAAGGTAGATTAGAGTCTTGTGAACAAATTCTATGTTGAAAAGTTTTTGGTTTGTGATAATGGCCAGAAATGACCATTATTTTCAATCCATTTCCGTGTCTGAAACGGGCATTTGATCGCATTCCGGTCTTATAATAAATAAGAAAGCAGTTGAATTGGACTGATTTATGCATAATTGTAAAAATA
The DNA here is from genome assembly GCA_030278955.1 of Hygrophila difformis. Taxonomy (NCBI): domain Eukaryota; kingdom Viridiplantae; phylum Streptophyta; class Magnoliopsida; order Lamiales; family Acanthaceae; genus Hygrophila; species Hygrophila difformis. The sequence goes on along the minus strand of JAOANR010000003.1, from coordinate 39,260,167 downwards.
TTGAGCTGGTATGAAAAATGCATAAATATGTAATTTTATTACATAATTATGTTAGAAAAATCCAAAAACATGAGAAAAAAGAAAAGAAAAGAAAAAGGAAACAAAAAGATGGGCAAAAGAATAAACAAGCCCACAAAAATACAAAAAGATGGGAAAAGATAGAAAAGCCCACAACAAGAACAACTTCGGCCCATCTGGCCCATTCAACTCAGTCTGGGAATATCCGATCGAGGAACCCCGGTCGAGGACCATGGTTCCGCGACACAGGAGGGATTAGCGACCCGGCATGCAACACAAAGAAGAGACCAGTCTGGGAACATCCAGTCGAGGAACCCTGGTCGAGGACCATGGTTCCGCGACACGACCAAGGTTCCACGCCACCAACACCTTGGAGGCCAAGCCACGCCCCCAGTCGAGGAACCCCGGTCGCGGTCCATGCTTTAGCGACACGGACATGGATAGCGACACAGACGCACCAATAGAGACACAAGACCCAGTCGAGAAGCTTTGCCACATGCAGCCCTATCCCGCGAGACAAGGTGATTCCGCGACAAAGTTGTGATGTGTGTGATGTCTTGAGACACAGTGGGCCTCAGATCAAGCCCATGGGCCTAGGGTTCCACTTCTATAAATATGAGGAGATCCCCATGAGCTCAGGGGTGGACACAGAATTAAGAAAAATTGTTCTTGGAGACAAGTGTGGAGTTTAGTTTGTAGGTAGATTTTAGGTTAGTTTAATTTAGCTTTATTTTTTTGTATTATTTCATTTATGCATCGATTCAGTTTAGGTAGCCAGTTTTTACCCTGTTTGCAGTTTCAAAACTTTGTTTTTAGGGTTTTGTGATATCCAGGATGATGGGTATTAACAAACTCATTAATAAAATGGGAAAATATTCTTGAAATGTGTCCCAAAACTAATGAAATGGGTTTCACACCCCATGGATCTTTTATTGTTTCCCTTCTCTGTTGGTCACTTGATCTTTGTTTTCTATTTTATATCACTGTTGGTGGTGTTCTCTTTGGATAATGTTGTATGTTATGAGTGATCAAGCCCAGATTAGGGTTAGCTTTATTTTAAATATTGTCTCATTTTCCTTCATGTTTAAGGCATGTTTTAGCTAGATTTAACTATGTTTGGTTACTTTTAGCTTAGTGTAGTTTTTAAACCTGAAATGGGTGAGATCACGCATAATGCATGCTCCTGTTCCACTTTACTTTTCTGACATTTGTCCAGAACACACCCAGGTCGCTAGCCACTTCCTGTCGCGGAACCACGTTCAGCGACAGGAGGGCAGTTTAGCGACATGAGTGTCCAAGAACATGTGTTATATAAATCTTTTAAAATCCCTGGTCGCAAACCAAACCTGTCGCGGACCCACGGTCCGTGACACAACCCCTTGATTAGCGACCAAGGACCCAAATTCTTGCAATTTTACTCTGAAAAGGCTCTGGTCGCGGAACCCCAGTCGCGGACCCATGGTCCGCGACACACTCCTTGTTCCGTGGCCAGGAATTATGCCCTTTGTTTGATTTTCACACCTTGTGTCGCGGAACCCCTGTCGCGGACCCATGGTCCGCGACACACTCCTTGTCCCGCGACACGACAACCCTAATTTCCAAAATTTCAATTTCTCTCATGTCCCACCTCTCTGTCGAGATCCTCCTGTCGCGGACCGTGACACAATTTCTGTCTCTCGACAGGCTTGGCACCTTTTTGCCAGATTTCTATTCTCCATCTCACCCCATTAATTAATTGAGCCTTTATATTAATATTTTGAGGTTGAAATCCAATGATCTCAACCCATGATTAATTTGATATAAAGAACTTTGTTCAATTCCCATTAAAAGACTTCTCTACAAAAATTAAACTCTAATGATCTAAGTATATAATCCGGACTGTAATTAATTAATTAATTATGGAATGAGTGATTATTTAGACATAAAGAGTAATTATGGATTAATTTCCATAACCTTGGATGAGAAACCAATGTCTCTCATACAAGATGACCCAAAAATATTTTTCTTTTATTTATTTTGTCTTTCCCGTGTTGTGTGAAACAGCTAGTAAGAGATATAACAGACTAATATTGGCGGGTATTCCCACACGGATAAACTAGCTCGTGGTCTGTATATTAATTACTAGATGTTATTTTGTATGGTCCGGATAGTGGTTGGTGGAAGCCTTGGCGGTTCGTCCATCCGGGATTATAATAGCTGCTCAGCTGACTCCTATCCGGACACAGTTTTCTTTTCTTTATCTTAATTTCAAACCTGAATCTAGAGCTGTAGTAATGATTAGATGATATATGCCAATGTTATCTAATAATTATTGTAGTAATAGAACATGTGGGTTTTCATCCAATTTCACAGACAGTGGAGTCTAAGATGACGGCGGCAACTGTCATTTAAGGCATTCCATTATCTAAAAATCATCCCACCTGGAATAGTCAGGACCTGGATAGCAGATGTTTGCAGTCCGGATTATCCTGATTATTTTTGTCATCCTTTTAGCCAAATAAATTCTTCTCATCTCCGGCTATTTCATCTTTGTGTTCCAACTTCTGTCTAAACCCACCTTATATTTTGGGTTATTTAATTTTACACTTCTTTATAAAATTATGCATGATACTATTATGTAAATATTGTGGTCATGTTATTTTGGGATCCTTCCCTTGGACATAGAAGTCTTGATTTAAATCAGATGTTTCACAATAAATTTCCAACAAAAATTCATTTATAAAATCCGGATCTGAGTAAGGGATAAATTCCACAGTTATGACTAATTCATATCCGACTGGGGGTTGATTTTGGGAAATTAGAAGCAGAGTCAGCGATTAGGTCTCACCTGGACTGAAACGATCTGTGTTTTAATTGAGAGTCTAGTACCTGTTTAGGGAATGGTTTTCAAATCTATTATTTCCAAAATTGCTTTGTGTTGGAAATCTGGTATTAAATATCACACTGAGATGGGGTCCACTTGGATTCAAATACGGTGTGATAGATAATTCTAGAGGAACAATACATAGGCATTGGTTATTTTCTAAGGTAGGGTTGAGCTCCTTTCAACTGCTATCCTCTTCTGCCAAAGCCTATTTTTGAGTCCTGAGTGAGTGCATCCGGAATGAACTAATTTATTAGTTTACTTCATTAGTTTGTATCTCATAACCACCCGACGGGAAGTGAACACTGCGAGCGGTTCACCGAGAATAGGGAATTCTTGATCCACATCCGTTCATTCTGACTGGGGGCTTTCTTTTACTACCAGGATCAGACTTTCAAAAACCTCCGAGTGATAGGATTTTAAATGCTTTCCTTACCGCTCTCTTTTACCGCTTTCTTTTAACTGCTTTCTCTAGAGGTCACTCGGTTGTATTGAGAGTTGCGTAACTGCTACTAGGACTGAGAGTTAAGGGATAGTTCATGGCTTGATTAGAATCTTAGGGTGTGACATGGGGGAATGATAGCGGTACTTGCCACTTTAATAAATGATTTGTCAGGTGTTGCTTGTCCACCACAGATAAATAACACGCTCCGACGGGAGCAGTTGTAAGTCTGTGGTATCTTAGAATTTGTTGTCATTAAGAGCATGTAAACTCTTACTGTAAGTACCTGTCTGTTAAAGGGAACATGGTATAGAGAACATGAGAGTTAGCTAACTGAAGGATTATCCCAAACAAAGATCTGTGTAATAAAATGGAAGTTTAATTGTGTTTCATCTGAATCTTGTCCAATTTTTATTATTTTCTCTCTGTCCCTTCTGTCTCATTTTAAATCCGCTTTCTTAGAATAATTTTACTGCTTTCTTAGAATAATTTTATCGCTTTCTTAGATTAAATTTAATTCGCTTTCTAGACTAATTTTATCTGCTTCATTTTAATTACTTTCATAACTTAGTTTAAATTCTGTCAAGTAGTTGATAGTCAAAACACAAACTTGAATCGAGTAACCGAGTGAAAAATCTTAGTAAATGACGTGGGCCCTGCTTCTATCGCACATCCTCCAGTGAACGATCCGGTACTTACTATAAATACTGCAATTTTTGACTCCGTGCGCTTTCGGGGGCACAGTTTCTTAACACGAGTAATAAAAACGTGACAACATATAAATATATCCCTAATCCCAATTCCATCTTCATAATTGGTTTCATTAAATAACATTGAAAACCAGGATTATGACCTTTCTGAAAATGCTCATGTAGTGGGAACTTGTCAAAAGTTTCATGGCAAGGATCTTCAAGGCACGATTTTGTCAAAAGTTTCATGCCGGGGAGGTCCATAACGCCGTTTGAACTCAAAGTTTCCCCTCATGAGTAATAAAAAGTGAAATATATCCTTAAACCCCTTTCCCGCAAATCATAACTCTTTTCTTTTAATAAATTTAACCTGGGATATTTTAGAAAATACTCGTGTGACGAAATTGTCAAAAGTTTCATGGCGCCGTTGCCGGGGAGGATGCAGCGTCGTTTATTAAGAGAATTACACTCCTGATTACTCATAGCTAGTTAGTGTAGTTTATTTATTTATTGCAGAACAGAGAAGTACCCTCAAATCCATTAAACATTTAGAGTACTAAGACTCTAAATGTGAGGATGTTGATCTGAGGAGAAGACCTGACCAATTGGGTATTTATCTATTTTGCAGGAATTCCGGAACCACCAAAAAGATGGAGCAGAAAAATAGCATGGAAAATCGGGTTCTTGGTTGGATTAATTCCACAAATCTAAGAAAATATTCTCGGAATTTAAAGCAATTTAAAATCCAGAATAAATTTCGCAGATAAATGGAGCTGATCCGACCTAATTTTATGCAAGTAGATTAATTTAAATTCCAGCCCAATATTTTGAATTTACTTGGACTGAATTAATTCAGACCCAAGGCAAATAAAATGGACTCAGGCCCAACACCACAATCGGGCCCAGTCCGTTGAAAAATTTGAAAATTCAAAATAATATGTCGCGGAATCCCTTCTGTGTCGCGGGACACTACCTCGCGCCCAGAAGAAGAATCGCGACACAGTCCCACCCATACAGTGAAATCCGTGTCGCGGAGTGACCACTGTGTCGCGGGACACTGCCTCGCGACCCGGCTCACTTCCGCGACACAATTTCGCTTGTCCCTGATTAATGCTTGTCGCTGTCGCGATACACCGTGTCGCGGGACACTGTCCCGCGACCAGGTACCAATTCCGCGACACGATTTGCACTTAACCCCCTTCTTCTTTCCAACTTGGTCATGATACCCCCAGTCGAGGAGCATTGCTCCGCGACCGAATACCACGCTCCGCGACACCTGTAATGTCGCTAAGCCCTGGTCGCATAGCCCTGTTCCGCGACATGAGCTAGGGTTCCACGACTGGCCCATCAGTATTTAAACCCCCTTTCCTCCCTCTTCCTCCCTACGCTTTCATACTTGGAATTATTTTCGGAAAACTCTCTCGTCTGAAACTGCCTCTCCCGAAGCACACCACCGTGTCCTTCGCAACCTATTTCCGACCACTTCCAGGCGTTACTCTGCCCAATTTTCGCAAGCAATCACAATGGAGTCGTCGTCATCTTCTCCGAAGAAGCCCGAGCCCTGGTAAGACCTCCGCCCCACTGAATCGCGGATTAGCACAGGCCCCTGTTTCGCGATTTTTTTGTTGTGCTTTTCAGTTCTATTTGTGTAGATAGGGCTGCATCTTGTTCATTGTCTCTGTTTTGAGTTCGATTTTGGGCGTATCTTATCGTGGGCAGTATTTTCTTCGCATTTGCTATGATTTGGTTGTTGGTCGGGTTTGATTTGTAGAAGGGGGAATGCGATGAGCTTTTGTTCTTGCTGTTCTAAAGGGATATGAAGGATCGATTCTGCTGGGTATTGTGTTTTATGTTCGATTTCTGATGATCAAGGTTAGGATAGTAGACATAGAAAGCTAGGTTTGATATTTCACCATTGTTATGCGTTAAGGTTTTTATTTCAATTTAAGTGTTAGTGCACCTGCCCTTGTTAAGAGTCTCTCATGATTTTGTGGTAATCCCAATCTGTGAAAATTCTGAATTCTGAGAGTATGAGAAACTGATGAACACAGGGATACTATGTGGGTGTTAATGTGTTATTAGTACTCCTGTCTTTGGATTTCTTGCCCACTAAGCATGAATGTTGTGCCTGTTATTCTATTTCTGTGGTAATAAGCAGCAGTGTAGCAATATGCTCTTGTTAATTTGAACTGTGGTTTGAGAAGCAGGATTATAGTGATAGATAGGCAGCATGCCAATCCGTGTAAGTTTTGGTGGAGTAGAAGCATGATCTTTTGTTACTATGGTACTGTGTTCATATGGTTTGCATGCCAAATTCCATTTAATGCTTACCCCCCCTGTTTTAGTACCCTGTGTGTATGTGCGCAGCAAATCTGTGTAAAGTGGCTGTGTGGTTGTTTGTGGCATCCTGCACCCCCACTTCCCTTTTTCCTGATTTCACTTTTTCACTAAAAGACAAAAAAGTTGTTAGGAATTTTGGTTGACAAAGTGTTTTTGTTCCCAATGGAACTAAATGTGTGAGTTAAAGTAGCAGTATTTTTGCCACCTAAAACTGCTATCATTTTCAAAATCCAAAAAATGGGACCACACACATCCCACTTTTCATTAAATAAAACAAGTCAACCATTTTAAAATCAAAAATAGTGTTTGCACCCCCTCTTGAATGTTTTAACTGTCCAAAGACAGCCCAAGCAATCCAGAATTTGCAAATCCATTACGCCACGTCTCCACTGCACATTCCAATTTCGAGCATCCAGTCTCGTCATTCTCATCTCATTCCATCTTTCAACAAGTGCCTGGAGCTTGTTTAATAAATTAGAAAATCAAACTTTTTGGGCCCAATAGCCCACAAAAATTTTCTCGAAGTCCAACGACTTAGACTTCTTAAGTTAATTAATGACATATACCTTTTGATAAAGTTTTGAGTACTGATCAAATAAATCACATTTCAAGCAAAGCTCAAAATGTGAGGATGTTGATTTTTAACTTGAAACTCGATTTTCGAAAAAATATACAAATTCGATTGGAACTAATACTCTCTATATTTTTCAGGAATGAGTTAGTGATTAAATCAGCACTTGGACTGCCTGATTGCACTCTACACCAGGCAGCAATAGAAGCCTCTGCAAACAGAACCCAGATCAAAAAGCTCAGGGAAGCACTGATAAGCGTGTACAAGGTACCATTAGACCAGGGAACCGAAGCTGAGTTATCATTAAGGCCCGGATGGGACGTGAACATCCCTCCTGCAGATAGATCAACCGCTCTGACGAACATAGAAAGGGATTTTTCTAATCACATGCTGAGGTTCTGGGAACTAATGACAGATCATGCCCCGAATGAATCCATAATGACGCCCGCAGTACATCTGGAAAGGATCACACTGAAGTTCCAGATACACACAGCCGTCTGGCAACGCCATTTAGAAGATGGAACAGTGGGAATCCAAATCTCAAATTATGACATACTCATCCCTGATCATCCCATAGACCCACAAGTACGATTGCAGTTTGTGGAAAGACCTCTACCGGTGAGCCAAATATTGGGAAAGGGAGCCATCTCGATGCATGAAGCCTTCCCCTGCATTCGGAACCCGCGTTTATTTGACAACATGGGCAGAGAAGAGCAGAGATGGGTAACCAAGCAGGCCAAACAAAGGCATAGGGAAATGAGTTACAACCTGCTCCACAAGCTGAGAAAAATTGAGGAGTTCAACACAGAAAGGAACTCTACCATGCTAAACAAATTCAGAGAAGAAATCAATGCAGCTCGGAAGGAATGGCACGAGATGGCACATCTGTGGGGGAAAGGCAAAGGGTTCATAACACAAAAAAGATTGGATAAAGGATTAACCCTGCCAGATGAGGACAACTTTGAAACGATTTTCGTAAACAGGCGGTTTGGCCAGACAAGAACAGCCGAGAAGGGAAATGAGGTAGATCCTGGATTTCCCGAGACATCAGAGAATTAAGGGAGAAAGCTCTTTATGAAGTGCAGCACAAAAATTGGTCAGTGATGACGGATAAAAAGGTGCAACTCAGATTGATGACTGAGGCCGAGGCAGGAGAATATCTGAAGTATGATATGGCGCAATGCATGACTTATGTGACAGAAGAGCTGGAAAAGGATATGATCAACACCATGATGGAGCAATACAGAACTTCATATCTTGAACTCCTCATGGAAATGGATAGAGAAGCCCTGAAATATGGGATGGAGGGAAATAGAACGAAAGTCATGCATTATAACCACAGAATCAGAAGCTTATTTTGCACACGGATCAAGAAGGTATGGGAGTTCAAACTGGTGCGGATCACAAGTCAGACATTTGTGCACGATTATCTGAGATTTGCACACAGGTTGTTTGGGACTCAAGAAGCTCAGGAAGAAGCGCAGCAGGCCCAACAGGAAAATCAGGAAGATCCAGACGCTGAGATCGATGCCTACTTCTCCACTCCTCCTGACGTCAACCCACAGCCTACCCAGCCAACAGTACAAGCTTCAGCTTTACCGCCAAGAGGGCAAACTGAAGTGCAGAAAGCTGCTACCACCGAGCCGGTGGTACAACAAGAAACAGTTCAGACTCCAGTACAGCCAACTCAATCTGAATTGCCAACACCTGCTGCAGCACCTGCCGCCACTGAACCACCCATCCCGCCCGAGCAAACATCTAATACTGCTGCTGCACCTGGAGATCAGCCCGTGCCTCAACCTGGAACGAGAAGAAGATTGATAAAATCTGCTGAAAAAGAGAAACCGGCAAGAGCTCCGGAAAAGAAAGTGGTGATCAAAGAACCTGAGCCAACTATTAGGAAAGTGGCAGCACCTACGGATCCCAAGGACAGAGGCAAGGGACCAATGCCACCTCCACCGCCTAAAAGAAAAGAAATGATTGCTCAAGATGCTGAACTGGCCCGGAAAATGCAAAATGACGAACTTGCATTAGCTAGTTTGCTTGATCAAGGAACAGGTGGTTCAGGAGTGGATAAAATAGATGAGCAAGAACAAGCTGAAAGAGAAAGGAAAGCTGCGGAAGAGGAGCAGATGAGAAAGAATATTCAGCAGACCAGGGCTCAAGAGGAAAAGAAAAAGAAAGAAGCACATGACAGAGAAGTTGCTGAAAAGCTTCAAGCTGATTTGGAAGCTAGAAAGTCTGAAGGAACTGGGGAAGTCAGACAAGAAGGTGATGATGATTTGATGATTACAGGCGGAAAAGAGGGAACCGGGCTGAAGATCAAAGAAGAACACCCTCCTGCATGGACTGGCCCCACTGCTCACGACAGGGAAACCATTTTGGGAGACATAAGGAATAGATTGAATGAGCAAATCGAAGCAAGGATCGACCGAGGAGAGGCGCCTGAACAAATTCGTTATCAGACAGAGGCATCCCGAATCGCTGATCCACTCGTAGGCACTGCCAGAATCGAAGCTGTGATTAGAACTGCTGAAACTCCCGCAAATCCAATCACATTGGCAGACTTGTTAAAGGACAGCGCCGTTGAGCAACAAAAAGCTGTAGAGCCACAAGCCAAAGCGGATGAACCACTGGATATGGCTGACGATATAGAGGAGGCCATGCAGGAAGAAAATGAATTTATGGAGCAGTTGGCGCCCATTTTCCAACGTCCTGTCGGACAAGCTGCACGGATTAGGGAAAATGAGGAGGAGCTTAGAGAAGAGACAGCTTATGGAGAGTCAAGTCAGAGGGCACATGAAGCTGTACCGATGAATGAGCAACCGCAGGAAGGTGACTACCAAACAGACTGGCACTCGAGCGAAGATGAATCAGTCGGATCTATTCGGCCAGTAGAGTTTTGTTCTGAGCACACTGTGAGGCAAAGGATGGGATCGAAACAATATGAAAAAAAGAAGCAGCTAAGTGAAGAGGAAGTGCAAACTAAGTTCAATGGGAACAAGGAAAGAGCAGAACTGTATGCAAAGCTGCAGACCATGATAGTGCCTGATAAAGGATTCAGACAGGATGCTTTGCTTCATCCCACTGTCGAGACCTTTTACAGAAATCAAGAGTGGGGAAGCTTTATGTTGCATCATGACGAAGATGGCCTTGTTGAGTTGACAAGAGAATTCTTTTGCAATATCAATGCCGTCGACAGAACAACCTGGGCCCGGGGTCATGTAATAGACATCTCACTTGAATGGTTGAATCAATTTCTTGGAACCCCGGACATCATAAGTGAGTTCCCCCCTGAAGAAATCATGATAAAGAGGGCCAAGACAAAGGAGTATGCAAAATATGCAACCGTGGCAAATAGCATGACAAGAATCACCGCCCCAGGACACACTTTTGATACAAACTTCTTACGAATGCACTTCATGCCAACCTACGAATTCTACATGTCAAAGATTCGGCCCAACTCGCACCCACACAACACGTATGGGAGTGTTCTGATGGGATTTGCAAGAATGTGAAGTGGAGCAAAGCTGAACGTAGGAAGGCATGTGTTTGATGTCATGACAGCACGGTTAGAGGACAGGCAGGCCTTGTGCTACCCGAACTTAATAAGAAGAATCTGTGTTGCCCAAAACGTCGACTTAAGCACATTTGCAGGGGACGAAATCGTGAAGATAAACCCTCCCATCAGCGTGCCAAGGTTGCCTCTGACAGAACGAATTAGATATTCCTTCCCCCAGCTGTATGGTGGAGGTGATTCAGATGCTCAATCCTCATTCGTATCCGGAAGTCAAGCACCAAAAAAGAGGAGTAGACCGCCAAGGGCAAAGAAGGGAACAAAGCAAGCCCGTACTGATGCGGGACCTTCCACTACAGCACAAGAGAGATCTCATCAAGAGCAGACAGAGATGCCTTTTCCTACTCCGGCATCCCCGTTTCCTACTCAACCGCAGACACCTCAGAGCCAGAATGTATCTCAGTTTCCTGCTGATTCCCAAGCATTCGAGATGATGAGCAGGATGAGTCAATCTATGCTCGAAGGAATGAAGTCTATGACAGATGCCATTATGACAAGTCATGAGGAACAGAGAAAGCGGGCCGATGAAGAACGCCAAGAGCGTAGGAGAGAAAAGGAAGAGAAACGGAAGGAGAAGTTGGAGAAGGAAAGGAGAGACGAAGAATTCAGAATGATGATGCTAGAAAGAGAAGAGAAGAATCGAAAGATGGTGGAATCACTGATCCTAAGTCAAAATCAGATCCTGCAAACCTTACTCAAGAAAATCCCTGATGAAGCTGGCTCCTCCAAGAAATCAGATGAGAAGAAAGATGGCGATTCCTGACTCCATCATTCTTGAGCTTAATTATAAATATCATACGAGAGAATTTCAATTCATTCATGCAAGATAGATTTGATTGCAAATGAAATCTCTTGTAATTGATATAATTACTGCTTTCAGATTGGGATTTTGCAGCCCCAACAACAATCTTTGTTTTTATTGGTTCTTTTATTTCTGAAAAGATGTCTGACAGTCAAGATGAATAAGTGACTGTCAGACCAAAAATATGCTGTCGACATACTCCGTGTGTCAGCAGTGCCTTTTTACTGCTTTAAATTAAATAACCAGCAAAAGTATGCATAAACCTGTTCTAAATTCACATGTTGAATTTAGGCTTGTGATTAAATTTTCAAACTTTTAAATTGGGATAATATAATTGAGAACATGCATGAAATGAATTCCTAAGGTTTTGAGCTATAAAAATTTAATGATGCGATCAGCTTATTGGGTAATAAATCTGCATGTTAGAGATTTCGATTGAATAAATTGTTAGAATTAAGCTCTGATTAAATTTGAGAATATTGTATGACATGAATCAACCCAACCTTGTGAGATTTGAGCCATGAGTCACTTTTACTCATTTATTTTCTTTGATGTGTGAATCATTTTGATTAAAGGAAACTAGAACTTGCGATTGGGACCGATTCAAGACCATGCCATATTCCAAAAATCGAGCATATGATCGAGGCACCTAGAAGAACCCAAATTTCTGGCCTTCGTTTGAAATCCAAACCCAAAAATATTTTCCCTTTAGGATTAACCAATCTGAGCCTTAAGCCTAATTTTTCTTTGAAGCCCTCTATATTATTCCTATCCTTACAAAAAGACCAAAAAATTAAAATCCAAGTGTGCAAGAATAAATTTTATCAAGGCATTACAATTTATGATCATCAACTCATTAATCCGTATTCCAAAATCCGATCAAAAAAAAGAAAAAAAAATTGAATTCAATTCAACAAAAATAGATTGCGAATGACAAAGCAAATTAGACATAGCCTAATGTCATGCAATAGCAATAGTAAAGAAAAGCAAAAGAAAGAAGAAATAATGATGATCATAAATCTTGAAAATATGCCATATTAAGATAAAAAGAATTCTTACCACTTCAAGCCCAATAATTCCCTTCCTTACCAGATACTACAACCGTATGCCCCATTACAACCCTTAAATAAGACCTCATGATCTCGATTTGAGGAAGTGAGCCGGTGGCGAGTTGGTCTGATTGCAAGCCTATGGGATAATTTAATTAAATTTGATTTAGAGCGTTCATAATGAAACCCCAATTGAGAGTGAGTGAACTTTCCGATTCTCCTACATGTGAGGCTCTGTTTCATGAATTATGTTATGTTCGTGTCATACCTTAATTCTGATTTTTAATCCTTGCATTTTTCGAACTTGATATTCATGAAGGGTTGATAATAATGTTTGATTTGTAGGCCCGATGTAGTGAGCAAGTATCATTTCATTAAACACTGCAATTAAGGGAACTTAATACTTGTAGTTTTTGATTATCTAATCCCAATCCAAAAGAATGAGATTTTTGAAGCCACGAAAATGAATTGAATATGTAGAGTCCGTGTTCTTAGGAACATTGACTCTGACTGCTCGGGGACGATCAATATTAAATGTGAGGATGTTGATAATGGCCAGAAATGACCATTATTTTCAATCCATTTCCGTGTCTAAAACGGGCATTTGATCGCATTCCGGTCTTATAATAAATAAGAAAGCAGTTGAATTGGACTGATTTATGCATAATTGTAAAAATATTGAGCTTGTATGAAAAATGCATAAATATGTAATTTTATTACATAATTATGTTAGAAAAATCCAAAAACATGAGAAAAAAGAAAAGAAAAGAAAAAGGAAACAAAAAGATGGGCAAAAGAATAAACAAGCCCACAAAAATCAAAAAGATGGGAAAAGATAGAAAAGCCCACAACAAGAACAACTTCGGCCCATCTGGCCCATTCAACTCAGTCTGGGAATATCCGGTCGAGGAACCCCGGTCGAGGACCATGGTTCCGCGACACATGAGGGATTAGCGACCCGGCATGCAATACAAAGAAGAGACCAGTCTGGGAACATCCAGTCGAGGAACCCTGGTCGAGGACCATGGTTCCGCAACACGACCAAGGTTCCGCGCCACCAACACCTTGGAGGCCAAGCCACGCCCCCAGTCGAGGAACCCCGGTCGCGGTCCATGCTTTAGCGACACAGACATGGATAGCGACACAGACGCACCAATAGAGACACAAGACCCAGTCGAGAAGCTTTGCCACATGCAGCCCTATCCCGCGACACAAGGTGATTCCGCGACAAAGTTGTGATGTGTGTGATGTCTTGAGACACAGTGGGCCTCAGATCAAGCCCATGGGCCTAGGGTTCCACTTCTATAAATATGAGGAGATCCCCATGAGCTCAGGGGTGGACACAGAATTAAGAAAAAGTGTTCTTGGAGACAAGTGTGGAGTTTAGTTTGTAGGTAGATTTTAGGTTAGTTTAATTTAGCTTTATTTTTTTGTATTATTTAATTTATGCATCGATTCAGTTTAGGTAGCCAGTTTTTACCCTGTTTGCAGTTTCAAAACTTTGTTTTTACGGGTTTTGTGATATCCAGGATGATGGGTATTAACAAACTCATTAATAAAATGGGAAAATATTCATGAAATGTGTCCCAAAACTCATGAAATGGGTTTCACACCCCATGGATCTTTTATTGTTTCCCTTCTCTGTTGGTCACTTGATCTTTGTTTTCTACTCCCTCCGTCCCACTCCAAATGTCTTACTTACTCCCTCCGTCCCACTACACTTGTCCTGTTTGACTTTTTTACACTGTTCATTGTTCAACTTTGACTCAACTTTATTGCAAGTATATATTTAAAGAAAAATAGTCGAGTTGGGTCTTGTTAGAATCGTATGATAATGTAGTTTTATAATATATATTTTGCATAATTTTTCATTGTACATATTTTGAGATATTAACGGTTGAAAACGTGCATTGGATTGTGTGCAAAAGTGAAACAAGACAAGTTAAATGGGACGGAGGGAGTACTATTTTTGGATGTCCCATTACAAATGTCTTCTTTCTATAAATAGAAATAATTTTCCCCTCCAACAACTATGTGGACCCCACTATATACTCACAAACCAACTCTACCTTAATTCCCGTGCCCAACAGTAACAGGACACTTGGGGTGGGACGGAGGGAGTATTTTATATCACTGTTGGTGATGTTCTCTTTGGATAATGTTGTATGTTATGAGTGATCAAGCCCAGATTAGGGTTAGCTTTATTTTAAATATTGTCTCATTTTCCTTCATGTTTAAGGCATGTTTTAGCTAGATTTAACTCTGTTTGGTTACTTTTAGCTTAGTGTAGTTTTTAAACCTGAAATTGGTGAGATCACGCATAATGCATGCTCCTGTTCCACTTTACTTTTCTGACATTTGTCCAGAACACACCCAGGTCGCTAGCCACTTCCTGTCGCGGAACCACGTTCAGCGACAGGAGGGCAGTTTAGCGACATGAGTGTCCAAGAACATGTGTTATATAAATCTTTTAAAATCCCTGGTCGCAAACCAAACCTGTCGCGGACCCACGGTCCGTGACACAACCCCTTGATTAGCGACCAAGGACCCAAATTCTTGCAATTTTACTCTGAAAAGGCTCTGGTCGCGGAACCCCTGTCGCGGACCCATGGTCCGCGACACACTCCTTGTTCCGTGGCCAGGAATTATGCCCTTTGTTGGATTTTCACACCTTGTGTCGCGGAACCCCTGTCGCGGACCCATGGTCCGCGACACACTCCTTGTCCCGCGACACGACAACCCTAATTTCCAAAATTTCAATTTCTCTCGTGTCCCACCTCTCTGTCGAGATCCTCCTGTCGCGGACCCACGGTCCGCGACACAATTTCTGTCTCTCGACAGGCTTGGCACCTTTTTGCCAGATTTCTATTCTCCATCTCACCCCATTAATTAATTGAGCCTTTATATTAATATTTTGAGGTTGAAATCCAATGATCTCAACCCATGATTAATTTGATATAAAGAACTTTGTTCAATTCCCATTAAAAGACTTCTCTACAAAAATTAAATTCTAATGATCTAAGTATATAATCCGGACTGTAATTAATTAATTAATTATGGAATGAGTGATTATTTAGACATAAAGAGTAATTATGGATTAATTTCCATAACCTTGGATGAGAAACCAATGTCTCTCATACAAGATGACCCAAAAATATTTTTCTTTTATTTATTTTGTCTTTCCCTTGTTGTGTGAAACAACTAGTAAGAGATATAACAGACTAATATTGGCGGGTATTCCCACACGGATAAACTAGCTCGTGGTCTGTATATTAATTACTAGATGTTATTTTGTATGGTCCGGATAGTGGTTGGTGGAAGCCTTGGCGGTTCGTCCATCCGGGATTATAATAGCTGCTCAGCTGACTCTTATCCGGACACAGTTTTCTTTTCCTTATCTTAATTTCAAACCTGAATCTAGAGCTGTAGTAATGATTAGATGATATATGCCAATGTTATCTAATAATTATTGTAGTAATAGAACATGTGGGTTTTCATCCAATTTCACAGACAGTGGAGTCTAAGATGACGGCGGCAACTATCATTTAAGGCATTCCATTATCTAAAAATCATCCCACCTGGAATAGTCAGGACCTGGATAGCAGATGTTTGCAGTCCGGATTATCCTGATTATTTTTGTCATCCTTTTAGCCAAATAAATTCTTCTCATCTCCGGCTATTTCATCTTTGTGTTCCAACTTCTGTCTAAACCCACCTTATATTTTCGGTTATTTAATTTTACACTTCTTTATAAAATTATGCATGATACTATTATGTAAATATTGTGGTCATGTTATTTTGGGATCCTTCCCTTGGACATAGAAGTCTTGATTTAAATCAGATGTTTCACAATAAATTTCCAACAAAAATTCATTTATAAAATCCGGATCTGAGTAAGGGATAAATTCCACAGTTATGACTAATTCATATCCGACTGGGGGTTGATTTTGGGAAATTAGAAGCAGAGTCAGCGATTATGTCTCACCTGGACTGAAACGATCTGTGTTTTAATTGAGAGTCTAGTACCTGTTTAGGGAATGGTTTTCAAATCTATTATTTCCAAAATTGCTTTGTGTTGGAAATCTGGTATTAAATATCACACTGAGATGGGGTCCACTTGGATTCAAATACGGTGTGATAGATAATTCTAGAGGAACAATACATAGGCATTGGTTATTTTCTAAGGTAGGGTTGAGTTCCTTTCAACTGCTATCCTCTTCTGCCAAAGCCTATTTTTGAGTCCTGAGTGAGTGCATCCGGAATGAACTAATTTATTAGTTTACTTCATTAGTTTGTATCTCATAACCACCCGACGGGAAGTGGACACTGCGAGCGGTTCACCGAGAATAGGGAATTCTTGATCCACATCCGGTCATTCTGACTGGGGGCTTTCTTTTAGTACCAGGGTCAGACTTTCAAAAACCTCCGAGTGATAGAATTTTAAATGCTTTTCTTACCGCTCTCTTTTACCGCTTTCTTTTAACTGCTTTCTCTAGAGGTCACTCGGTTGTATTGAGAGTTGCGTAACTGCTACTAGGACTGAGAGTTAAGGGATAGTTCATGGCTTGATTAGAATCTTAGGGTGTGACATGGGGGAATGATAGCGGTACTTGCCACTTCAATAAATGATTTGTCAGGTGTTGCTTGTCCACCACAGATAAATGACACGCTCCGACGGGAGCAGTTGTAAGTCTGTGGTATCTTAGAATTTGTTGTCATTAAGAGCATGTAAACTCTTACTGTAAGTACCTGTCTGTTAAAGGGAACATGGTATAGAGAACATGAGAGTTAGCTAACTGAAGGATTATCCCAAACAAAGATCTGTGTAATAAAATGGAAGTTTAATTGTGTTTCATCTGAATCTTGTCCAATTTTTATTATTTTCTCCCTGTCCCTTCTGTCTCATTTTAAATCTGCTTATTTAGAATAATTTTACTGCTTTCTTAGAATAATTTTATCGCTTTCTTAGATTAAATTTAATTCGCTTTCTAGACTAATTTTATCTGCTTCATTTTAATTGCTTTCATAACTTAGTTTAAATTCTGTCAAGTAGTTGATAGTCAAAACACAAACTTGAATCGAGTAACCGAGTGGAAAATCTTAGTAAATGACGTGGGCCCTGCTTCTATCGCACATCCTCCAGTGAACGATCCGGTACTTACTATAAATACTGCAATTTTTGACTCCGTGCGCTTTCGGGGGCACAGTTTCTTAACACGAGTAATAAAAACGTGACAACCTATAAATATATCCCTAATCCCAATTCCATCTTCATAATTGGTTTCATTAAATAACATTGAAAACCAGGATTATGACCTTTCTGAAAATGCTCATGTAGTGGGAACTTGTCAAGAGTTTCATGGCAAGGATCTTCAAGGCACGAATTTGTCAAAAGTTTCATGCCGGGGAGGTCCATAACGCCGTTTGAACTCAAAGTTTCCCCTCATGAGTAATAAAAGGTGAAATATATCCTTAAACCCCTTTCCCGCAAATCATAACTCTTTTCTTTTAATAAATTTAACCTGGGATATTTTAGAAAATACTCGTATGACGAAATTGTCAAAAGCTTCAGTTTGAATTCCCGAAGATAGAGTTTTGGTCGAGTTATTAAGATTGGTCAAAAATAGGGTTTTTGAAAATCGATTTTAGTTACGTGTCTAGATCTTAAGTTTTAAACGACACTAAACCACAAAAATTGAAGAGTAAGGTCTTAACTTACATAGCTAGAGATTAGGATTGTTGTCGGGGCTTTTGGGACGTCCTAGGGTCGCGACAAACGGCCAAATTCTCCGGTCTCTTTTTGTTCGTCCCTCGACGTGAAATTGTAGCAACGAATAGAGTGTTAGATTTCGAGTTTTTGGGATCTATGGACGAATTAAAAACTATAATACAACTTACCAAAGTCCTAGAAGGCAGAGTCTTCATCCCGATCGTCCTGTCTTCGCCGGAATCCTGCCGGAAAGTGAACTCGAAGGGTTTTTGGCTTGGAGAGGAAGAATGAGGGAGGAGAACTTTGTGTTTTCTGTAAAAATGGGGATGGGGGCGTCCCAATCCCGGTCTTAAGCCTTTCCTAAGGCTGTGATCGGCTTGCCACCGATAGATTTCGAATTTTTGGCAAGAAAATCTCCATGGAAGGAAAGTTTACACCTCCTGCACCTCTGGCGCGGTGGTGACGCGCTCGTATTTCTTTGGCCGCGCGACGTGCGCGCGGGCTCAACCTTGGACGCGTCATCCTTCTCCCACGCGGTGGCTGCGCGGAGAGCGCGCGGCGCCCGGTCCGACCGGTTCGAGCGGTTCGCGTGCTTCGTCGGGTCTTTTCTTCTTTTCTCGATCGGGTTTCTATCCTCTACGTTTTCGGTTCGACTTTTTGGGTCATTTCTGGGGTTACGATTCCTTTCTTAAATTTATTTCGACTCCAATGAATTTCATATTCGAAATCTTGAATCCGTCGAGTTTGAATCTGCCGGCTTGAATTCGTCGTCTTTTGGCTCCCGTGCAATAATTTATCTAATTAAATTATTTCCGACTTCACGGGTTCTCGGAATTAAAATTCTTTTCCTTCTTGAATTTAATTCCAATTCTTTTGGGATTAATCCATGGAATATCTTCGGGCTTCCTTTCCCTCTTTCATCCCATTTCGACTTGACCAAAATTTGGGTTCGAATTCTTTGAATTTATCGGTCACGCCATTTCCGAGCAATAATTTATTGTAATAAATTATTTTCTTCTCGGAAATAAATTTTATTTCGTTTCTTTGGGCGTTGTAAAGACCCCGGGTATTACAGTCTACCTCCCTTAAGAATCAACTTCGTCCCCGAAGTTGCGCCCTCGCTTTCTTTTGGGCTCAATTTAATATTGGGGTATTTCCATCTACTTTCCTTATGGATAAACGTCTTCCACAAGAAATTAATTCCATTCTTTTGAACATGAATTAAATTTCTCGGGTGTTACAAACTCGTAGGTTTCAAATTAATTGAATCCATTAAATAATTGAATCTTCACCATTAAGAGATAAAATATTATAAATAATATAATTAATATGTTATTCAATTAAACCTAGTCTCTGATATCAATTTTCAAGCGCGTTGGGTGTTGTTTATATAATAAAAACTAAAAGATAATGAAAACTAAAAGTTGTGGGGTTTAAATGAAATAAGGGAAAAGTTGTTGGGGTAATTTATTAATTTCAAAAAAGTCATTTGGCTCAATTTTATACAAACTTGGATTTTGATGCCCTATTTCCAGGAATGCAACTATTCGTGGCCTAAAAAAGATTAACTGACTTTTAATGGCCCTTTTTTTTTGTTTATCCCTTTAAAAGAAGTCCTTGGCTCGGCCTCTCCCGGCCCGAACCAACACTTGCAAAAAAAACTAGATGATACATCAAAATCAAGTTGTTGTTCGGTGGTGGTGATGATTAATATATGAGTTATATTTTCAAACTATATCCCCTGTTCCTTATCAATATCAATACAAGCCAAGCAGCCTTCTCATTATTTTATTGATGAAGACAGTTTTGTATGGTAGTGAAAATTTATGTTATACAGTGCTAGTGTCTGTTGTGACCAGATCCTTAGCGGGTTATTATTTTTTATCGTATCGCAATATTTTATTTAACACAAAAAAATATGCTGAAAAAAATTCTGTTTATTAAAAATAATTTGATCATTAACCAAATTAGTAATTGAATTTGTGGCCAAATTTCATTGAAAAATATGAACTTTTTGTAGCAATAAATTCTATAACTATAAATGTAAATATTTAATTTTTAGAGTTACTTAAAATTTTCAGTTTATTAAAAATAATCTAATGCTCATTCTCATTATTTATGTCTCAAAACTTTTGGACAGGTAATCTAACGCACTTTTTTAACCATTAAAATCTTCAAATGTGAATAAGTAAAAATTATATAAAATATAAATTACACGATTAGACGTATTTAACATGACCGCACTTGACTATATTCTTCGTTTATATGATTACGATAATATTATGTCAAAGTAAAATATAAATGGGACGGAGGTGAATAGAAATATAAATAAACGGGACGGAGTGTCAAAAGTCAAAATGGGACGTAACAAACGGGATGGAGGGAGTGAGTATTTTACAGAAATATAAATATTGCGCAGGTGTATAGAATTAATAGCACATGCATTACAGTTCAGTAAAAAAAAAAAAAAAAAAATAGCACATGCATTATGCATACCAAATGAGTCCACAAAATAAACATTAATGATTAATATGACAGGTATATATGAGTGCAACTGTCCATGCAAGTTGCATCATTACAAAATACTTCCAACTACTGCCTTTGAATAATTCAATTGGAACGACAAATTATGTTGAATAACAGGATGTGACTTAGTTCCATTCGCTGTGCATGGCCCAAATCTTAATTCAATCCGATCAGTTTTCTATATCTATTATCATCTACTTGGGAATCGGGAACTTGACCAATAAGCGAAGTCCTCATCCCCTAATATACCCCAATTTCCGTATTATTCTTACATAAATATGCACATAATAATAATAATAATAATAATAATAATAATAATAATAATAATAATAATAATATAATTATTTTATATAATGTATTTAGTTTTGCGCTAAATGCATTATTGGGTCTCAACTATGAGTTCTATCATTGAGCTTTATATTAAAAATTAAAAATGTACATATTAATTGGCTCTATAATTAACTTCGTTCAAGATGTAGTTAAGTGATGAGATATTGTTATACTCTTCATTCTCCAATTAAAATAGTTTTAAAAATAGTTTTAAAATATTCAATTTTTATATTTTAACTCATATAAAGTTATTAATGACTAAAAATATTGAACATTTTTTTTTTTGCTGAACAGCGGAGAGGGCCGGTGGAGAATCGAACCTCAAACCTTCCATTGGAAGTCAAGAGACTTACCCACTTGGGCTATAAATCCTCTGGTATACATTGTTAATGTGTTGGTAAATTATTTTTATTTCATGAAATTATCTATATACAAAGACATTGTTAATGAAATTATTTAATGAAACAAGAGTTAAATTAATTTAATTTTTTAACTTTTTAAATTTCTATATACCTCATTATATATATATATATATTAAATAATGAATTATATAATTAAAGGTTTTTTAATTTATTTTTTTGACCTGATTGCATTATATATATGGATAAAATCATTGTGGTTAATATTTCTACATTCTTTTGAGTTGAAAAATATTATTAAGTTAAATGCACTTAAGGGATCAAAAAATTATTGGGAAAAATATTATCTAATTATTTTTTGTTTAATTATATCTCACTATATATATTACAAATATATATTTATAAATTTAAGCTTCAAATATTATAAAGAACTTTGCTTAATTGCATTATTTTGTACTTCCTCTGTTTTCTTTTGTTTGCTACATACTCACCTAGCACGCAGTCCAATACATATTTTAAATAATTAGTAACTTAAATTCGGTACATGTCAAAATTAAAAAAGTTTGATATTTAAAAACTACATGACGAGACGAATCTAACTATGATAAAACTTCAAGTGAAAGTGATTGTGTGAATAATGTCATATTCCCCAATGTGGTTATCTTTAAAAATCGGAGGGAGTACATTGCTTTCTCTAGAGTCAGAATCCACAAAGTTTTGAAAGTTTTGATTTGCTATGATGTTCATGTCACCATTTATATATTTCAAGTTTCAAATATTACAATCAAGGGATGTTTAGAAGTCAGCAGATCTGCTAGCAGATAGCAGATTCGGAGAGAGAACTGTGAGAACTGTGAGAGAATATGCTCTTCCAATATGTTATATGCTACCAAATATGCTTGCTCCCAAACATACTCCAAGTCTTTCAACATTTTTAAATATTTTTATTTTTGTTTTCAACAAATATTTTGGCGGATAACTATTATTTCAAACAAAGTTTATCCATACGATATCCAAGTACATGCAAAATGTATTATGTCCGTCATTCTCACATCCCCGCCCATTCGGGCGGGGTAATACTAGTTATTATTATACTATAAAAGCTCTTGCCCTTATGAATAGTGTTTTCCTTATGAATAGTGATGGACTTTTAGGAATAGTTATGGGCCCTTATGAATAGTATTTTCTTATGATTTATGGGTTGATATTATATTTATTATTTAAATATATTTTAAATACTAACAAATACTTTATGAATTGAATTATACTTCCTCCGTTCCTTAATAATTGATACGTTGAGAGTTTTGTCACTGTTCATTGATTAACTTTGATTCGACTTTTTAACACAATTATACCAGATAAAATATAGTCAAGTGGCATCTTGTTGGATTCGTCTATTGACATAGATTCAGAATATCAAATTTTTATAATTTTTACTTGTATAAAATTTGTGTTATTAATGATTTAAAATATGTATTGAATTGCGTGAAATGTGGGTCCGTGACAAATATTAAGGAACGGAGGAAGTATATAATATGATAAAAAACTTTAATAAATACTTTATAAATTAATATTATATTCATCAATGGAAAATAAATAAAATGAACAAACTATGGTCACACATCCTACAAAATCATATCATTATGAAATTCATGGAGATGGTACATTAAATAATGTTTTGCACCTGGGAATCGATTACTGATATTAATTCACCCTAAGGCATTGGCGGATTAGAAATTTTAAAAACATGTAGATATTTTCAAATTAAATTAGAAAAATATAAGAAAATACTTTTGTAATATAAGAAAATTATATTACACGGGTGCTCATGTATTTCATTTGTCAGTGTATCGCATTAGATGCATGAACAGAAAATCTTTTATTTCTATTTTATTTTATTTTTTCTACTTTTTGACTGTTGGTTGCAGTATAATATATTATTAAAGCACTAAAGTATAATATATAAATTATTGGTCGTGGCATATTGTTTATTGTTTAGTTGTTGTACAATGTATTCATGTAATGCCCAAATTAGTTTAAGGATCATGGGGAATGTAATTGACCCAATAAAATTGAATAATTTTATTTATTAAATTCATTTTTTATTATTCACATTTTCCACATTCCAGCCCAATGGGCAGTGTAATACTAGTAATATATAAAAATAATATCCCTTATAAACAGCAATATACCTATTTCATCAACATTCACTGTCTGCACGCAATCCAATACACATTTCTAATGATCAATAACTCATCAATAACTCAAATGTGTACAAGAAAAAATTATTAAAATTTAATATTCTAAAATTACATGATGAGACGAATCTAACGAGATCCCAGTTGATTATGTTTTTTTCTTATATCGATGTTTTATAAGCATTAGTCAAAGTTGAATAATAAACAGTAACAAAAGTCAATTCCTTTTAACTATAAAAATAAACGAATTATATATTAAAAAAAACATAATGTACTTTCAAAATATAAGAGAATCAAACTTGAGCGAAATTCACGTTTTTTTTTTCTTATATAGATATAGATGTTGTATAAGCATTAGTCAAGGTTGAATAATAAACAGTAGCAAAAGTCAGTTCCTTTTAACTATAAAAATGAAGGAATTATATATTTAAAAAAAATATAGTGCACTTTCAAAATATAGGTGAAACAAATTTGAGCGAAATTCAGGTTAGATAATTTGATTTTATTAATTATTAGATAAAGAATACTACCAAATAAAAGATGTAACAAAAACTTTATGGGTTGATATTATATTTATTCTTTAAATATAATTTCAATATTTGTTATTATTCTTAACGAATACTCTATTGATTGAAATTATAGTCAAAGAATATATTGTAAATTATTAATCAGTACTTTATAGATTGATATTATATTCATTGAATAAAAAATATTTTTATTAGATAAATTAATTATATTAAATAAATTTCAATACGATAATAAGTTGATGAAACTATATTCATTTTAATTTTTCAATGGATTAATTTAAAGAGTATTTCTTATATTTTACTAATTTAATTTGGAAATATCTTCATCTTTATGAAATTTTTAATATCTCAACTCTTTAGGGTGAATCAATATTAATAATCAATTATCCAGTACAATATGATTTCACGTACTTTTTTTGTCAATGTATGACATTACAGTCATGAGTAGAAAGGTTTTTATCTTGCTTTTTTATTTTTTTTGTCCTTTCAACTATTATTTGTAGTATAAGTATAAATTGTAATATA
Organism: Hygrophila difformis; assembly: GCA_030278955.1. NCBI lineage: Eukaryota > Viridiplantae > Streptophyta > Magnoliopsida > Lamiales > Acanthaceae > Hygrophila > Hygrophila difformis. The sequence goes on along the minus strand of JAOANR010000003.1, from coordinate 39,235,641 downwards.
TAAATATTGGTAATGCCATATGTTAGTCGATTTCTATGCGATATATAAATGTACTTATGTAATGCTTAAAATAGTTTAGGGGGTTGGGGAATATATCCACATATAGTAAAATTGAAAACTTTTATTTGTTAAATTGGATAATTTTATTCATATTGCCCATAATTTCTGTCCATTGGGTGGGTGAAATACTAGTGTTATCAAATACTACTGTTTATGATATTCCCACCAATTTTCTAACTTTTATAGTTTGTTCTCCGGGCTGCGTTTACGCCAAAAAAAAAAAAAAAAAAAAAAAACTTTTATAGTTTGTTAAAACAAATAATACTATTTATGATATTATATTAAAAATTTGGAATTAATCATTGCAATCATATATAGGAATTAACATCACAGACTACCCAAAAAATGCAATCATCCAACGACCAAACTTTACATTTTAGATTTAAAAAATCTACGCCTATTTTAATAACCACTGGGGATGAGGCTTGACCATAATTGGTCAAGCCTCCTTTCAACATTTAGGTTGGGTTCAATTTATCATCCGATCCCCATCAATCCTCTTTGTGCTTTTGTAATTTGTGTGATATCTGCTTCCACCATCCATCAAAAAATAATAAACCTAAAACATCACTAAAAGCTCACATAAAAAAAAAGTTGATATTTATTTGTGTTGCCACCTCGGGAAAAGAATACTCCACCCGTTCCAATAATTTTGGTTACTTTCTATTCTGTACAAAATCCAACACATTTTGTTAACGGTTAATATCCTAAAATCGATAAAAGTACAAATTATAGAAAATGTATGCTCTAAAATTACACGGTTAAATGATTCTAACAAGACTACAGTGGGCTATTTTTTTCTTCTTACATCAATGCGATACGATTGAGTCAAAATAATGTAGCTAAAATTATTTGGGCGGGTGGAGTACTAAATAGATAAATAACCGCAAAATTTAGCTTTTGCGATATATATATAGATATATATATATATATATATATTTATTCCTACTCTTGTCTCATCGACCAAGCATCATCACTAGCCATACATTTTTATTTTGTTGTATAATTATTGTTAATATTGATTTTATGGTAATATATTGTGGATTAATTATGGTGTGCACACAATTGAAGTGTCCCGTAAATAATTTGGTGGGATTCCATTTAATATATACGGATAAAGGCTATTCCACCTCATTTTTCGTATGGTTTTAGGGAAATCGTTTGGGTGCTGGCGGCCTGTAGGTGCTGGCACATTCAAAAGTGATGACTATGTATATATGTAATGATGTGTGAGTATAAAAAAGTGATGGATGGAGGTTATGAACAAAAAACTATTAAAAAAACAAACTACCGATTATACATCACTTTATAAGACTTATATATCACTTTACAAAGGGCTACACATGCTGGCAATTGTTATGCCATTACAGAAATCGAATTGTGGTTTTGGGTCTGAATTCATAGTTCTAAAAATGGTATCAAAGTCGTCATAAGTATCTAGATTGGGTATCTTATCAGTTTTGGATACGCCTTTTAATTTCGAAATAAATATCATCTCGATTCACCTAAATTTATACGAATAGGGGCTACTCTATGAACCATCACTTGATTTTGTATCGGAACTCCATTACACACACCAATCGATTGATGCTTACACCTAGGGGCGTAAACGAGCCGAGCCGAGCCCGAATAGTGGTAAGCTTGAGCTCATAAGAATTCGAGCCGAGCTTTGATCGAGTCGAGCGTTGACCGAGCTTTGACGAATTCGAGCCGAGCTCGAACAATATCATTTTCATTCTCACATACTTTAAGAAAGGAATTATATTTAATATATTACATATATTTAATTATATTTTATTTAATCTACATATTTAAATAATTTTAATAATGTATATTTATTAATAATATATTTATAATTTAAAAACCAAAATATATAAACACTAATAACACTTATACTTTTAATATTTTATATAATTTCTATATTTACTAATAAATAAATATATGTATAAAAATAAATCGAGCCTATTATCGAGCTTGAACTGAATTTTGGCCGAGCCGAGCTCGATTAATTCACAAGCCTATCAGTCTCATTTACACCCCACTTACACCAACCGATTTCCAACCTGTACATTAAAAATATTACAGTGAAGTTTAAATGCATGCCCACCTACAGACTTTACTATCTGAACACTGGAATTATTGGCAATTCTTATGGGAGTGTTTAGCAAGACAGCTATATTTAATCATTTTATGTGTAAGGCAAAATAATTTTTTTTAAAGAAACAATAACATAAAATACTCTCCAATTAGTACTTTTTGAATTCGCTGTAAGAGTAACATTTTGACTTTTAACTTATCGATTGTAGGCAAAAAGTTGGTCTCAAAATTGTGAAACAACTAATTTTGAGTTATTCATTATTAACGTAATCAGTTAACAGCTAACAACTAATTGTCAAGCACGTCCTGTAACTTTTATTTATTTATTTATAATTATATATATAAGAATTCCGTCGCCGGAACGTCATGAAGTTTTAGGCGATAAATGTCACTGCCAAAAGCTTCACAGCATACCAGATTTTGTTATTTCATTCGTGGCTGCATGCATCAGGCAACGAACCTATGAAACTTTTTGTAAATCATATCCTTTAAAAATAATAATTTTCATTATATGAATTAATTAATAATTGTTGGGAATCAGTTTTGAGCAAATGTGTTCACAATCGATGTCTGGACTACTTTGTTGAACCAACACCGTCAACGTTCGACAAACTATTTTAAGGAAGAGTAGCTGACGAATCTGCACGAAGATCAACTCCAACGGTCAGCTGATTCTCGCCCGGATCTTGCTCAAGAAGTATGGAAACCAAGATCTCCTAATCCGGGCAACTCCATTCTAAGGAAAGGTATAATTATAGTAAGAAGATCTTGCCTTGGAATGGAGGGTTGTCTTCTCTCTTGAAATAAGCCGGCCAATGGATGAGTTGCTTACGAGTTACATTATTGATTTTCTCCCTTGTGCTATTGAAGTGATCGTGTAAGAGAGAAACATATTCCTTCCGTGTTCGTGATTAAATCTTATTGAAGGAAGACATTCGATCAACACGTCCTCGGGTGAATTGATCGAATTTGTGCCACAGTGTTCTTGATTGAGATTGACGAATTCAATCAAGCCTTTCGAGGAGTCGTCAAACTCACGAGCTTAATAGAAGATATGCTAGAAGGAGGGTCGCCAACAGGTTTCGACCAAGGGTAACTTGAAGGGGGAGCCTTCAAGGAATTGGAGCAAGGCCGGGGAGATCTTCACCAAAACAAGGGAGTGTTTTGGTTCCACAATTCAACTGCTTGGAGATTGAAGTTGGGCGAGTTAAATCAATATTGTTTAGATCGTGGATCAAGTTGAAACAAATAGTGAACCTCCTGGATTGGTATCCCCCAGATGTAGGCTTGTGCCGAACTGGGTCAACAAACCTTTGAGTTCGTTCTTTTACAGTTTATTTATTTTCCGCTGCTCATTGTCTTAAAACTGTTTAACGTGTCCACGAAAGGTGTTTGAACTAGTTTTCAGGACTAATCTATTGGTTATCCACATAAACGGACCTAACAATTGGTATCAGAGCCACACGCTCTACAAGCGAGATCCAGTCGTAAAGTATGGATAGCCAAGGTGGTTCAGTAACAAGACCTCCATTGCTCGATGGATCAAGCTATGCCTATTGGAAAGATCAAATGGAGGCATTTCTCATCGCACTAGATGAAGGAGCTTGGGATGCAGTAGAGACTCAATATAACCCTCCAGTTGTTGAAAAAGATTGTGTGAAAACCCTAAAACCAAGGAATGAATGGACTGCAACTGAGAGGCTTGCTGCATCAAAGAATTCCAAAGCACTGAATGCTATTCACAATGCTCTTACAAAGGATCAATACAGACTTATTGCTGGATGCAAGATTGCATATGACGTCTGGTCTACTTTAGCCAATACCTACGAGGATATGGCACCGGTAAAGAAATCAAGAATCACAACACTTGATGCTCAATTTCATAGAATTACTATGGATGATAATGAATATATTGGTCGCATTCGTGATCTAACCAATCAAGCTCTTCAGCTTGGCAAAGAGTATTCTCAACAGGATATTGTAGGTAAAATCATTGGGACGCTTCCAGAAAGGTTCAACGCAAAGGTGGCTGCCCTTGAACTATACAAAGACTTTGACAAATTGCAGGTTGATGAACTGATGGGAATCCTACAATCATGGGAAATGGATCACTGCCCGAGGGGGTAAAAGCAAACCTGTGGCATTCAAATCCGTGACCAAGGAGACGGATGACTCTTCCATGGACGAGTTTGGTCGATGAAGAAGAACTGGCCATGTTGTCCAAAAGATTGAATCAAATCCTAAAAAACCGAAAATCCAGATTCAACTCGAAGGATGCCGGGACATAAAGCTCTAAACCCATCTCAAAAACCTCTGTCATTTGACAGAAATAGATCTAAACAATCTAAGTTTGACGATGGCAAAGAGATCATCTGTTTTGAGTGTGGTGGACGAGGTCATATGAAAAAGGATTGTGCAAATCTTCGACCAAAGGAATCAAACAAATCATATCAAGTGACATTCAGTGACTCCGAGGATGATAAGGAGTCCAGTGAAAATGGTCCAGACTATGGAGTAGCATTCGTCGGAACATGAGATTTAGACAATGATAATGAACAGGAACCAGGTATCTCTACTAACTCAGTCAATATGGTTTCAGCTAATATGGTGCACTCTTTTGTTAGGGAACAGGAAGAGATTATTAGCAAACTCAATGATCTCTATGAATAAACGCTCGAAAAATTGGAAATATCCATGGCTGAGTCAGTAGAACTTCAAGTCGAGAATGGAAATCTGAAAGAGCATATCAAGAACCTTGAAAACAGCAACCAAGAACTTGAAGAAAAACTAAAGGCACTGTCTGAACAGGTTAATGAACTACTGGACAAAAATGTAGAACTTCAGAAAGATAATGATGATCTGGAAATTGAGAAGAATGACTACCGACTCTGGTATGCTAATATGCATGGAAAAAAGGGTGCTCTTCACACCGAACTGACTGAAGTGCAAGAAAAGCTTGCCAAAGCTGAAGACACTCTTGCAGCACTGAACAAGGGAAAAGTCAAGTTGGACGATGTCATTGCCATGGGGAGACCGAGCGGGAACAAACAAGGGTTAGGTTATCAAGCATCTACCTCGAAAGGAGAAAATAAAAGCAAATTTGTATCTGGAGGGATGCTGAGTGACCACCGAGCTACCAAGAAACCTCTTCATCATACAAGAAGGAACAAATGGATGAGAAGACCACCTCCTCCTATTCCTCTCAAGTGTGATTACTGCAAACTTGAAGGCCACAAAACTAAGAATTGCGGAATCATAGTTAAAGATTTACAAGCAGGGAGATCGGTTGTCTGGCCAAATGATAAGATCAAAATGAAGCTGATCTCCATCAAATCTGAATGGGTTCCTAAAGTTCAAAATAGATGTCATGTTGCCTTCTTATCTCACAAGAAAAAGACTAAGGACACAATATGGTACTTTGATAGTGGGTGCTCAAGGCACATGACTGGAGAAAGGAACCTGCTCAAACATTACAAGGAAATCGATGGAGGATTTGTTGTCTTTGGAGATGGCAAAAAGGGTGCTTTAGTAGGACAAGGAATCATTGAGAATAGTGGCTCACGAGAATTATCTCCAGTGTTCTTTGTTGATGGACTTCAAGCAAAATTGATTAGTATCGGTCAACTGTGTGATGAGGATCTAATGGTACAGTTCACCAAGAAAGATTGCCAAGTGATCAACCAAAACCAAGAATGCATCATGAGAGGTTTGCGCTCTAAAAATAATTGTTATCATCTAGTTCAAACTTGCAATTTTGGTTCAGTCACAGGTGAAAACCACATCATGCTATGGCATGAAAAGCTTGGGCATCTGAATTTCAAAGACCTAATCAGACTTAGCAGAACAGAAGCTGTCAAGGGTCTTCCTCACTTCAAAAACTCTAATTTTGAGTTCTGTGATGAATGTACCAAGAACAAGCAACATAGAAGTTCACACAAGCTGTCTGAACACCTCGGATCAACCAAATGTTTTGACCTACTACACATGGATCTTATTGGTCCCACTGAGGTTGAAAGCTTGGGAGGTAAAAAATATATTTTTGTGTGCATTGACGATTATTCAAGATATACCTGGGTAGATTTTCTCAGGGAAAAAGGTGATGCTTTCAAAGCCTTTGAAAAGTTATGCAATCGCCTCATGACCGAAAAGGACACTAAAGTAAAGCGGATTCGAAGTGATCATGTACGCGAATTTGAAAACCAGTCCTTTGAAGAATATTGTACAGCTCATGGGATCAAGCATGAATATTCCGCACCAAAGACCCCTCAACAAAATGGAGTGGTGGAAAGAAGAAATCGCACCCTGCAAGATATGTCAAGGGTGATGCTAAACTCCAAAAATGTTGTTGAGTACTTGTGGGCTGAAGCAATTAACACCGCATGCTACACCATAAATCGTGTCTACTTGAGACCTAACTCCCTCATGACTCCATATGAGATATGGAACGGTAAAAAGACATCTATTACTTACTTTCATATTTTTGGCGGCAAATGTTTTGTCTTAAATGACAGGGAACATGTGGGAAAATTCCAAGAAAAAAGCCATGAAGGAGTATTCGTGGGATACTGTAACACAAGCAGAGCATACCGAATCTATATACCCAAGACAAGAAAAGTTCTTGAATCCACAAATGTTGCCATAGAGGATGTCCCATGCAAAAATTCTGATCTCCTCAATGAAGATGAAGATTCATCAACGTCACCCAGCAGTCAGACTCCCAAGTCAGAACAATGCTGAACGAATCACCAATGGAGAAGAGTCCACCGAAGCAGTCCAAGCACCCCGTCGGAACACCTTGCCACATGAACCAGAACCCCAGAAAGACCTCAACGGACGTATTCACAAACATCAGATCCTGATGATATAATAGGTGATGTCAATGAAAGGAGGAAAACCATTGGGAAGAAGATCGACTTCAAAGAACTAGCTGGCTTGCACTGCTACACATCTAAGATCGAACCATCCAAAGTGGAAGAGGCCCTTCAGGATGAACATTGGATAAATGCCATGCAGGATGAATTACTTCAGTTCAAAAGAAATGAAGTATGGACTCTCATTGAAAGGCCCAAAGACAAAAACATTATTGGCACCAAGTGGATCTTCCGCAACAAAAGTGATGAAAAGGGAAACATCACGAGGAACAAGGCGCGTCTAGTTGCTCAAGGATACACTCAGGTTGAAGGAGTGGACTTCAATGAAACGTTTGCTCCCATAGCCAGACTTGAAGAAGTACTCCTATTGTCCATTGCATGTTCATTAGGGTTCAAGCTTTATCAAATGGATGTTAAAAGTGCATTCTTAAATGGTTGGCTCAATGAGGAAGTGTACGTGGAACAACCTAAAGGCTTCGAGGATCCTCATCATCCACAACATGTCTACAAACTCAACAAATCACTATACGGCTTGCATCAAGCTCCTAGGGCTTGGCACGAGAGGCTCTCCAAGTACTTGCTTGAACATGGATTTGAAAGATGAAGTCTTGACAAGACTCTATTCATCAAAAGAGAAAGCAAATGGATTCTAATTGCTCAAGTCTATGTAGATGACATAGTCTTTGGATCAACACATCGTGTGCTCAAAGACAACTTCATCGAAATAATGGGTAAGGAGTTCGAAATGAGCATGGTTGGGGAACTAACTTATTTTCTTGGTTTGCAGGTAACACAAAAGAAAGATGGAATATTTCTCATCCAAACCAAGTATGCACGGAACATAGTCAAAAAGTTTGGCATGGAGTCCAGCAAACCTTTCCGAACTCCTATTGGGACTAATGACAAACTGAGCAAAGATCCCAGTGGCCAAAGTGTGGATCAGAAACTTTATCGAAGCATTATAGGAAGTCTACTTTATCTGGCGGCAAGTAGACCAGACATAAGCTATGCAGTTGGTGTCTGTGCTCGCTATCAAGCCGATCCCAAAGAATCCCACTTGAAAGCAGCCAAAAGAGTGATCAAATATGTTTCAGGGACAAGTGACCTTGGTATATGGTACTCTAAAGAATCTAATCTCTCGTTACTTGGTTATAGTGATGCAGATTGGGCAGGTGATGCGGATGATTGAAAAAGCACAACTGGAGGTTGCTTCTACATTGGAACCAACCTAGTCAGTGGGTACAGTAAGAAACAAAGTTCCATCTCACTTTCAACTGCCGAAGCCGAATACATTGCGGCCGGAAGTTGTGCTCAATTGCTATGGATGAAGCAAATGATGCTAGATTATGGAATTGATCAAGAAGTCCTCACTATACTATGTGACAATATGAGTGCAATCAACATCTCAAAGAATCCAGTCCAACATGGGAGAACCAAGTATATTGAGCTCCGAAATCACTTCATAAGAGAACTTATTGAAGAAGGAATTGTGTCCATACAACATGTCGGAACTACTGAGCAACATGCAGATATTTTCACTAAGGCTCTAGATCGTGAAAGATTCGAAAAATTGAGAAGAGATCTCGGATTTTGCACGATCTCCTTATATCCCGAAAATAATGTAATAAGTTTTATTTTTATGCAATTTCCAGAAATTATTTTCCTTGCATATCTTATTTCCTTACTTACATTACTTTGCGAAAAATATTATGAGACTAATATTTTTTCCAGGAAATATTAAACTAACCATGATTACCTAAATTCAAATTGGGGAGTGAAATTTGAACTTGATTTGACAGCCCATCATTACACGTCCGAGAATTGGAAATATCTTATTTCCTTACCTATATTAGTTTTATGCAATTTCCATAAATTAGTTTTCATGCATATCTTATTTCCTTACCTATATTATCTTATTGTAAGACTAATGTATTTTTTGGAAATATTAAACTAACCATGATCACCAAAAATTCAAATTTGGAGTAGGATTTAAACTTGATGTGACAGCCCATCATTACACATCCGAGAATTGGAGAGGCGGGAACGGTTAATTTCTCCCAAATTCAAAAATATGATCATAACCATTTTTGGAAACCGTGATTCTCCTTCCATACCTCAACTAAGGGAAGTTCCTCTTCAAAATCATGCCCATATCTCCCTTGATCGTGTTTCCTTATTCCCTCTGTCTCTCTCTCTCAATAAAATCCCGTCTTATATCCTTCAAAAATTCCGTGGTTCTTCACTTGTTCTTGTCAAAAAAAGGCTTATATTTCTGAAAACATGGTGAAGACGAGAGGAAGCCAAAGCTCAAGGTCTCAAGATCCCACCCCCGCATCTTCAACGGGAAGAAAGAAAGTCATATCTCCGTAGGAATCCAGCGCGAAAGGTCGAGCCAAAGCGGTTCAACAAGCGATTGTTGAGCAAACAATCTCGGAAACACCTTCTCTCGTACTGGTTCCATTCCCTTCTTCATCCCCATCCACTGTCGGAGAAAAAGGTGCGGCCACGGTCGCTGTTCAAGACCCCCTGGACATATGAACCGAAGTAGCTGAAGCCAACGCAATGAAACAGAAGGAAAAAGGATCGCAAAAGGCAAAAGAGAAAGCTGTCTCCACCTCCAAACCGAGAGAGAAAGTCGTGGGAAGGAAGAATGCTTCCATCAGCGAACGTGTTCAAGTAGACCTTGCCAAAGCATTGGAACCACTGGACTCTATTCTGGCAAACATCCCCACCATGGGCTCCGGACAGGTGACTAAAACAAGTGTGCCCTCTAAAGCCGCTAATCCCACACCAAAAGATGCACAAAAGGTGTCCACTGAAAGCCTAAGAAGAAAACTCATGCAAAGAAGGCTGTTAGTGCAATCAAGTGCTGTGATCGAATCTGCTCCCATCACCACCATTGAGGAAAATCCCAAAGAACCTCAGCAAACCACTGCCTCTGCAACGCAAACCAGTCCAACCAAAGTGTCTGAACCAGTAACTGAACAACCCGACGAAGAAGAACTGGAGTCAGACTATGTGCAAGAGTCAGACGATGGAAGCTCTAGATGAATCCATGATCGACATCAGCGACGATGAGAAGAATGATGCTGTCAATGAGATTACTGAGGAGATTGCCTGGACTGCCAGTCAAAAGAGAAAGCATGAATTGAGGAGAGAAACTGAACCAATTGCCCCAGCCAAAGAACCTGCTCCTACTGAAGGTGAACAGGAAGAAGAAGAGGTCGAGGAATCATCAAGCTCTGAGGAAAATCAGAACAAGGAATCTGAAGGTGACACTGAACACCCTCATGACGATGCCGCTGAACCAACTGAATGAGAGAATGTAACACCCTGGATTTGATAACCCAGGGCGGAATGTCACCGCCACACCTCCCTAGCAAGACACGGTTTCTCCGAGCTTTCTAAAGAGATGCAAGGCTATGGTTTTTCAGAATTTAAAACATTCAAACAGCCCATTGTAATATAATTTAAAAATAATAATATCAATATTTACATATATATAATGCAGCGGAATTTAAATTGGGCCAACACGGCCAAAACACGGGTTAAACAGGCCCGTTATGCAAGTCATGTAGCTTAAACGAAAATAAACAAATAGTGTTTCCCCAAACAATCCCATGCATGCATATGATGATGCATATTCTCCATACTCTGAAAGAAAAAGGGAAAAATGTGGTTTGGTCAGCAAAAACATGCTGAGTAATTTAACACATAGTATGATCAAGGGGTTTCAAAGCTTTTAATTAATTTATAAAAAGATTTGAGTTACCTAAAGAAAAATGGTAGGCACTATCCAAATTAATTCGACTTAACTAATACAATTTAATTGCATAATCTAAAACAGGGATTCTAAACTATCATAAATAAAGGACATAATTTAAAGGCTAAATTAAATAAAAAGAACTAATTTCCAATCTTTTAATTCTACATTACTTCAAGATTAGATATTTCAAGATCTCATTCTTTCACTTTTGTTCAATATGATCTAGTATAATTTGTTCTTGGAGAATCGAACCCGCAAGAATTTAAACACATCCTAGGGAATCGAACCCATAGGAATCAACACGCATCATGGGGAATTGAACCCGCAGGAATTGGCACACATCCTGGGGAATTGAACCCGCAGGAAAACATACACCCTGGGAAATTGAATCCGCAAGGTAAGAACGAATATCCTGGGAAATTGAACTCGCAGGGACACAGACGCCTTGGGGAATCGAACCCGCAACGTAAGAACAAGTTTCGCAATTTTCACAAGTTTCTCAAAATATAACTTTCTTAAGACGTTGTTTACTCCATAATCATCTAAAAATCCATTTCAAGTCCGAAAATTCTGAAAATCTACCAGTAATTAAAAAACACAGAGACGAACAAGTTTCATGCTTTAGGTTTTTCGATCCGGTTTAAGGAAACGAGTCAAAAACATGATTTTCTATCAGAACATTATTCTGTCCGAGTTTTACAACAGCAGTTTCAAAAATTCAAATTCTACCATAGCAAATGAACTCCAATTTCAATGAAATTTTACAGGAAGATGCACAAGACATAGATCTACAAGTTTTATGTTCAACTCAAGTTCTAATTTGGCATAGATCTAATGTCAAAATCAACCACAAGTTCGGACTAAGAATCTGTCACCGTTTCAAGATCTAAATTTGGAGCAGATTAGTTTGAGACCGTTTTCAGATATCAAACACGATGAAAAATTATGAAATTTTACACGAACGAGATCAGTGTCTTAGGAATGTTTTTCATGTTTTAAGTTTTTCCGCTTGAACAGTTTTAAAGGTTCCAAAAATTCACACGAGATTGCTGCGCCGTAGGGTTTTTTTTTTATGTTGACAGATTTTTAGGGTTATTTGATTAACTCCTTATGTTTAGTTGTATTTTAAGTCACCCAAAACCAAGTAAGCATTAACTTACATAAAAATGGTTCTTCGGCTCGTCTAGTTCGATGTCGTGGCCTCCATGTCCTCCGTTTGTCTCCCGAGATCGTTCGTTCTCCATCTACTTGTCCGGATCGTTGTTTTAGAAAAGAAACGGGGTGAATTAGAATTAGATCCGAGTTTTGAATGGAAGAAGATGGACAAAACCTTACCCCAATGTACGCCTATGCCCCGGGATCTCTGGATTCATCCAATGCTTCTTCTCCCGCTGTCTTCTTGCCTCCGACGACTTGGGAACTAGGGTTTTTCGGTGCTTGAGTCGTGTGGAAAATTCGAAAGTGTTCGAAAGGGGTCTACGGGCTGAAAACGTGGTTATTTATAGACTTGGAGGGGCATAAGGTCGTCCAAGATCAGTTACAAAGAGTCTTGGGTCGAAAGGTAAGCAGCTGACGTCGAAAAATCCGGAGTCGGGCGAGAAAATCGCGCTCGGGGCGCAGCAACCGCAAACGTCGCGGTATCGGCTCGCTCCGTCTCCAGACCGCGCGGAGACCGTGCGGACCCAGGCTGGGCCGCGGTCTGGGCCGGGTCGTGCGATCCCGACGAGCCTTTTTCCCCTCTCTTTTGGGCTTCTATCCTTCCACGTTTTGGGCTCTGATTTTTGGGCTATTCTCGGACTTTAAACTCATATTTTAATTTTATTTGGATCTCAATTTAATTTCGAATTCAAAATATTGAGTCCATCTACATTTGGTTCCCGTGCAATAATTTATTTAATTAAATTATTTTCGACTTCACGGGTTCTTGGAAAATAAATTCCCTTATGTTCTTTAAATCCAATTCAATCTTTCTTTTCATTTTTGTTTTAATCATTTATTTATTTATTTATGTGTTTATTTATTTATTTATTTATTTATTGTATTTATTTATTTATTTATATTACAAAATTCTCGGGTATTACAGTCTACCCCCCTTAAGAATCAACTTCGTCTCCGAAGTTGCGCTCCTGATTTCGCGGGTATTACAGTCTACCCTCCTTAAGAATCAACTTCGTCCTCGAAGTTGCGTTTCGGCTTTTCTCAAGCTAAGAGTTATGGTCCTTTCATTTATTTTATTATTTTATGACTGAACTTAGAATAAAAATTTCTAAGTTGCCTACGTACCCTGTGAAGGGATCAAGCCATGACGTAGTTCAAAACAATTTGAATTTGTTTGTTTATTTCGGACCAAATTACACGGTGTGACATCCTCTCCCCCTTAAGCTTACAGTTATATCCACATAACTGTGGTGGTGTCGATTTGGAATAGGGTCGGGTAACGTTGTATATCATCACTTCTCACCGAGCTGGCAAGTTTGCTTGGTCAATGTCATTCAATCGTCCTACAGCTCTTCCTTGATCTCCTTTTTGAGGGTTTACCAAATATAGCCTCTTCTCAATCATCTCCTCACGAACATTGCATTCTCTAATCATGTGGTCTTCCCCACCACATCTATAACAAGTCCCGCGCCTTGGGCATTCGCGCACCAGATGGGCTTGGTGGCACTGCGGGCAACGTGGTATGACTGTACGACGTATGCCATTTCTCCCATTATTGAAATCTTTATTCTCATTTTTCCTAGAATTACCATCGTTATTGTTCCGATTCTTTTTCTAAAATCCTTGCGAGTCCTTGCTCGACTCCCCATTTTCTTTACGCTTCAGTTGCTGAACTCGATCAATTGCTACAGCTCGATCATAAACCGCAGGCAGGGTCGTGTATTGTACTCCTGCTAGGATCTCCCCGATACTGAGGTTCAGACCCATTTCAAACTTCTAAGCATTGTCAGAGTCGGTTGGTACTAGCCTCGTAGCAAATCGTACCAATTCCTTGAACCGGGTGTAATACTCCTGCACCGTCTGTCCCCCTTGTTTCAGTGATAAAAACTCTTCGTACGTTGCCGCCTTGGTGCTCATGGGGTAGAAACGGTCCCTTAGGCCCTCCTTAAGTTTATTCCACGTATAAGCTTCTTCATCTTCCTTTAAATTCCTCTGGAGGTTTTGCCACCACTCATCGGCTTCGCCTCCTAAATAGTAGGGTGCTACTCGTATCTATTCCTCATCAGGGCATTTGATAGCATCCAAGAGCTTATCATATGTACAGATCCACCCCTCTAGTTTGGCGGGATCCTCTTGCCCATCATAGTGTGGTGGTTGATAGGGATTCACCAATGCTAGATAGTTGATTTGAGCTATTGGCGGAGGTACTGTTGCTTGTGACCTATGTACCTCAGCATTTCCTAATGCTACGAGAACTTCCTCAACAGTTTTTAAACGTTCTTCCATATTATTGGGCACATGAGGCACTCGTTCTCCTAGTTTCCGAGGAATCCCATTGTCGTTGGGCACGTTGGGAAGGTCAGCGTCAATGCCGTTTGGACTTACCTTCATTGGTCTTCCCCTAGGTGCCATTTTCTGTTATAAACGTGTATAGATTCTAGATTCTAAGAATTTAAAAGATCGTTTAGAAAGAGAATTATGAAGTCCAGAAATTATTTTTTTCAGGGTTCAGGGTTTAGGGTTTAGGTTTCAGGTTTCAGGTTTCAGGGTTTAGTGTTTAGGGTTTAGATTTTTTTTCCCGAATTTTGGATTTATTGTTGGGAAAGCCAACAAGATTTTTGGGCTAAAGAGTGTTTTAATAAAAAACTTGATTTTTATTGTTCAACATAAGGAAATTGTTTCGTACGAGTATAGGAATGGCAAAGCGGGGATTGTTATGCTTAGGCGTGCACATAGATCTAGGACTAAGGCAAGATCAGTCTCTAGTTAGTGTTCCTAATTCGATGTCAAACTTCTAAGTTATCTAGGTGTAGAGAGTGCAGTATGCAGATGCACATGATGATTTCCCCCAAAAATAAATTATACACTACATCTATTACTTTCCATGGACTTTTAAAAATAAAATTTTGGCCCATGGGTAGCTAATAATAACAGTAAAAGGAATTGGGCCTCTATATTGGGCAAAAAAATTAATATTTGGGCTCTATTTAAAATATAAGGATAGGGCCTTAAAATAATAATTGGGCTTTAAAAATTTTGGGCTATAAACAAACAAGTACAAGGTTTGGGGTTTCAAAACTTTTAGGCCAAAAGTTTGGGTTTTAATTCAAAAATGATAGTTGGGCTTTAAAATTTAAAATAATGATTTGGGCTTTAAAGATAATGCCTTAAAAATAATAAAAGTAGTTTAAATAATAATAATGGTTTAAAAATAATAGTTTAAAAATACTAGTTTAAAAATATCCTGGCCCTAATACCAACTTGTAACACCCCGGATTCGATAACCCAGGCTGGATGTCACCGCCACACCTCCCTAGCAAGACACAGTTTCTCCGAGCTTTCTAGAGAGATGCAAGGCTATGGTTTTTCAGAATTTAAAATATTCAAACAACCAATTGTAGTATAATTTAAAAATAATAATATCAAAGTTGCAGTGGAATGTAATATTTACATATATATAATGCAGCGGAATTTAAATTGGGCCAACACGGCCAAAACACGGGTTAAACAGGCCCGTTATGCAAGTCTTGTAGCTTAAACGAAAATAAACAAATAGTGTTTCCCCTAACAATCCCATGCATGCATATGATGATAAATATTCTCCATACTCTGAAAGAAAAAGGGAAAAATGTGGTTTGATCAGCAAAAACGTGCTGAGTAAGTTAAAACATCGTATGATCAAGGGGTTTCAAAGCCTTTAATTAATTTATAAAAAAAAATTCGAGTTACCTTAAGCAAAATGGTAGGCACTATCCAAATTAATTCGACTAAACTAATATAATTTAATTGCATAATCTAAAACAGGGATTCTAAACTATCATAAATATAACTTCGCAAATGCATAAATAAAGGACATAATTTAAAGGCTAAATTAAATAAAAAGAACTAATTTCCAATCTTTTAATTCTCCATTACTTCAAGATTAGATATTTCAATATTTCATTTTTTCACTTTTGTTCAATAAGATCTAGTATAATTTGTTCTTGGAGAATCGAACCCGCAAGAATTTAAACGCATTCTAGGAAATCGAACCCATAGAATCAACACGCGTCCTAGGGAATCGAACCCGCAGGAATTGACACACATCCTGGGGAATTGAACCCGCAGGAAAACATACACCCTGGGGAATTGAATCCGCAAGGTAAGAACAGACATCCTGGGAAATTGAACCCGCGGGGACACAGACACCTTGGGGAATCGAACCCGCAAGGTAAGAACAAGTTTCACAAATTTCACAAGTTTGTCAAAATATAACTTTCTTAAGACGCTGTTTACTCCATAATCATCTAAAAATCCATTTCAAGTCCGAAAATTTTGAAAATCTACCAGTAACTCAAAAACACAGAGACGAACAATTTTGTGTTTTAGATTTTTCGATCGGGGTTAAAGAAACGAGTCAAAAACATGATTTTCTATCAGAACATTATTCTGTCGAGTTTTACAACAGAAGTTTCAAATATTCGAATTCTACCATAGCAAACGAACACCAATTTCAATGAAATTTTACAGAAAGATGCACAAGACATAGATCTACAAGTTTTATGTTCAACTCAAGTTCTAATTCGGCCTAGATCTAATGTCAAAATCAACCACAAGTTCGGACTAAGGATCTGTCACCATTTCAAGATCTAAATTTGGAGCAGATTAGTTTGAGACTTAGGAACGTTTTTTCTGTTTTAAGTTTTTCCATTTAAACAGTTTTAAAGGTTCCAAAAATTCACACGAGATCGCTGCGCCGTAGGTTTTTTTTTTATATTGACAGATTTTTTGGGTCATTTGATTAACTCCTTATGTTTAGTTGTATTTTAAGTCACCCAAAACCAAGGAAGCATTAACTTACATAAAAAAGGTTCTTCGGCTCGTCTAGTTCGATGTCGTGGCCTCCACGTCCTCCGTTCGTCTCCCGAGATCGTTCGTTCTCCCTCTACTTGTCCGGATCGGTGCTTTAGAAAAGAAACGGGGTGAATTAGAATTAGATCCGAGCATTGAATGGAAGAAGATGGACAAAACCTTATCCCAATCTACGCCTACGCCCGGGGATCTCTGGATTCGTCCAATGCTTCTTCTCCCGCTGTCTTCTTGCCTCCGACGACTTGGGAACTAGGGTTTTTCGGTGCTTGAGTCGTGTGGAAAATTCGAAAGTGTTTGAAAGGGGTCTACGGGCTGAAAACGGGGTTATTTATAGACTTGGAGGGGCTTAAGGTCGTCCAAGATCAGTTACAAAGAGTCTTGGGTCGAAAGGTAAGCAACCGACGTCGAAAAATCCGGAGTCGGGTGAGAAAATCGCTGTCGGGGCGCAACAACCGAAAATGGTGCGGTATCGGCTCGCTCCGTCTCCAGACCGCGCGGAGACCGTGCGGACCCAGGCTGGGCCGCTGTCTGGGCCGGGTCGTGCGATCCCGGCGGGCCTTTTCCCCCTCTCTTTTGGGCTTCTATCCTTCCACGTTTTGGGCTCTGATTTTTGGGTTATTCTCGAACTTTAAACTCCTATTTTAATTTTATTTGGATCTCAATTTAATTTCGAATTCAAAATATTGAGTCCATCTATATTTGATTCCCGTGCAATAATTTATTTAATTAAATTATTTTCGACTTCATGGGTTATTGGAAAATAAATTCCCTTTTGTTCTTTAAATCCAATTCAATCTTTCTTTTTATTTTTGTTTTAATCATTTATTTATTTATTTATGTGTTTATTTATTTATTGTATTTATTTATTTATTTATTATTACAAAATTCTCGGGTATTACAGAGAATCCCATCGAAGACAAGTCCGAGGAATTGGGTTCACAAGACACCCAAAGTGATCAAGATGAATCTGACCAAGAGAATGTCGAGGAAGAATCAGATGAGAGGTCTGAAGAAGATGAATCTGAGCACGTGGAAGAAGAGGAGACTCAGGCTGAGATTCGGGAACCAACTCCACCACCACATGCAAGGAGTTCACCCAAGGAGTCTGAACCGAAAAAGAGGACTCGTTCTGAACCAGAAGGATCTTCCAAACCCACAGCCTCTAAGAAGAGGAAGATTGTCAAATCCTCATCTGAAGAACATGAACCAGAGATCATTGATGCAGGGAATGCCATATCCACTGCATTCTACTATGAAGTGTCCGAGCAATACTTCACAAATGTCCTGGAGAAGATGAAGGTGCACCCAGAGATACGATTTGCTGCTGCTAGATACGAAGAGATGGGATGGCACAAATACTTGGAGGAAAGGTCCTCGCTTTTCTGGGGAACAGAGATTAAACAATACAAGGGACAACTAGTTAGGCATTTTTATGCAAACCTGAGCGCCAACGTCTTCAACACCAAAAGCCCCTGGTTTGAACTAAGCTATGCTTAGGGAGAGCTGTTCTAACTGAAAGCCAAGGCCCTGAATCGATTCCTTCAGGTACCCCGAACATCTCTTAAATTTGTTTACTCTCATGCTGCCAAGTTTCCCACGAACACCATTGCTGAGACACTCACTGGAGTGGAAGGAAAACGGATTCATGGCAAAGGGTTGAGTGCTGGTGCTTTAACACAAAGGTTTTCACTCCTTTATAAACTATGTGCACACAATATTATGCCCACTGCTAACCACTCAGTTGTGTCCAAGAATATGTGTAAGTTGTTGTTGCCATAAATCAGAACTATGAGATCAAGTATGGAGCTCTGGTGCTCGAACAAATGCTGGTCTTTGCTGGGAAAATCAAGAGGAAGTACAACACCACACTTCCCTTCCCAGGCCTCATCACTGAATACCTGCAGCATTTTCACATCCTTGGGAGTAAACATGACCGCCCTGAAGACACTGCGGATTTCAAAATTTCCTCGGCCTTTGTAAAGAAGAAGCCCGACCTGCCTGGACCAGGAGGTAGGATCCCAGCCAAAGATGCCTTCTCCTCACTGCGTGATGAACTCACTGATCACATCAATCATCTGAAAGTGCTGGAAGCACAAGTGCACGCACGAGTTCAGGCAGCTGAAAAGCTGTTCAGACAGCTTCCTGATGTATGGTCGGATGAAGAAAAGGAAATGGATACCAATCCAGAGGAGGAATCAGATGATTCTGATGCAGATTCCTCTGAAGAATCTGAATGATGTGCCCTTTTTAGGCAAAATGTGCGCCAGAGGGGGAGTTCAGTTGATATAACCGTTGATCGGTTCATCTGGCATGCACTATAACAAGGAGGGGGAGTCTGCGCAACTGCTGAAGGGTAAACATTTTAGTTCTGTCATTTTGTTTGAACTGCTTTTGTGAACTGTTTTTGACTGTTTTTGGATATTGCACTATGGCCTGTAATAATATTACTTTGATTATTTATGCTACATTTTTATTGCCATGTGCCTTTTGATGTAAATGCTCCTAGATTTAATTGATAGGATTTCTTGTACGGAGCATTAGAATAGTTTGTCTTGAAATGGGAATCAATGTAATCGGTGGTTGGGTGAAATGGTAAATATTTCTCCTTTTATGTTCTTGTGTAAATTGTTTAGACATCGGTTTCATCAACTCATATATACTGGCCCACATTCGGCCAAAAAGGGGGAGATTGTTGGAACCAATTCTGAGCAAATGTGTTCACAACCGATGTCTGGACTACTTTGTTGAACCAACACCGTCAACGTTCGACAAACTATTTTAAGGAAGAGTAGCTGAAGAATCTGCACGAAGATCAACTCCAACGGTCAGCTGATTCTCGCCCGGATCTTGCTCAAGAAGTATGGAAACCAAGATCTCCTAATCCGGGCAACTCCATTCTAAGGAAAGGTATAATTATGGTAAAAAGATCTTGCCTTGGAATTGAGGGTTGTCTTCTCTCTTGAAATAAGCCGGCCAAGGGATGAGTTGCTTACGACTTACATTATTGATTTTCTCCCTTGTGCTATTGAAGTGATCATGTAAGAGAGAAACATATTTCTTCTGTGTTCGTGATTAAATCTTATTGAAGGAAGACATTCGATCAACACGTCCTCGGGTGAATTGATCGAATTTGTTCCACAGTGTTCTTGATTGAGATCGACGAATTCAATCAAGTCTTTCGAGGAGTCGTCAAACACACGAGCTTAATCGAAGATATTCTAGAAGGAGGGTCGCCAACAGGTTTCGACCAAGGGTAACTTGAAGGGGAGCCTTCAATGAATTGGAGCAAGGTCGGGGAGATCTTCACCAAAACAAGGGAGTGTTTTGGTTCCACTATTCAACCGCTTGGAGATTGGAGTTGGGCGAGTTAAATCACTATTGTTTAGATCGTGGATCAAGTTGAAACAAATTGTGAACCTCCTGGATTGGTATCCCCCAGATGTAGGCTTGTGCCGAACTGGGTCAACAAACCTTTGAGTTCGTTCTTTTAAAACTGTTTAACGTGTCCACAAAAGGTGTTTGAAGTAGTTTTCAGGACTAATCTATTGGTTATCCACATAAACGGACAAACAATAATAAAATACTCCTTTATCCCCTTTGTAATTTGTGTGGCTTGAGCTCTCACCCACCTTCGCCGATACATGAGTGTCAATGTTTATAAAGAAAAATAGTAGTTCGTACCGTCCCGCAGTATATCCAAACAAAAAACCCGCATACCCTTAATAAAACTTTTTTTTTTCTCGTCATAGCTATAAAATACTCCATATGTCCCAATTAAAATGTCATGTTTGACCCTGACACACAATCCAATTCACTTCATTAATGGTAAATATCTTAAAATCTGTACAAGTGAAAATTAAACAAAATAATTATTCTAAAACTATATGATTAGACGACTCTAACAAGACCAGACTTGATTATATTTTTCAAATATATACTTGTAATAAAATTGTAAAAGATTAATTATAACTTAAAAATGTAATATATGCAGCACAAAAATATATGCTTAAAGGATTTATTATAGTATGTATTAGAAAAATTCAAAGTACTTTATGGATTGAAAGAATCTTCAAATAAATACTCACACTACAAGAAAAAATACATTTCCCGATCGAAAAATGCGGTTGGTAACACCAAAATACCGGTCATTTCGGGACTTTCCAACCACAGCACCGACCGCAATTGTCGGTCGGGAATATGGTGGTAGAAATTTCCCCGCCGACCACAGAATATATATGTCGTCAGGGAATTGGCCGACTGCAAAGCCGACCGCAACTGGGTCGATGAATGTACCAAGCGACATACCGACCTCACTTGCGGTCGGTACCCAAATCCTCGGACCTTGTGGACCAGCATATTACCGACCGCGCGTTTGATCGGTACTGGGGTCGGTAGAGTGCCAATCACAATGCAATCGGCCGTGCGGTCGGTGATCTGTTGTATGCAACACCAGGAATGGCTGTTTTCACAGCCATCCCCATTGTCGCAATAAACCGAACCCACACTTCAAACAATACCATATTTTGCATACTCACAAGTACTACAACATCATCCATTTTTCATCCAACACAATGTATATTACCAACTTGGAAAAATATACCTGTATAGTCCTTTTTGTTTACCAAAAATCCAAAACAGTCATTTATCTATTTTTCGACCCTATTAGTCCTATACGTTTACAACTAATTTCCAAAATAGTTCTTTTTATACTAAACATGTAGTTTGAGCTAATTAATTTCTTAATTATGTCCACATGAATGTTTAAAATTTGACTACACATGTTAAATAGAAAAATATCAAATTTAAAAAAAAAATAAATTTAAAACTAAAATAAAAATATGTAATATAAAATTAATTAGAAAAATGAAATTTAAAATTACTATTTAAATATCATCATGGATTAAATAATTATTTAGATTTTAAAAAATAATTAGATATCTAATAAATTAAATGTGTATTAAATCTAAATTTATAAGAATTAGATATCTGAATTAATCTAATAAATTAAATTTCAATTTATCAAATTGAAATAAGATTTCTAACAAATTACTTTGAATTAAAAAAATAATTAAATACGAATTTATTAGATATCTAGTTAAGATTTTTTTAATTTAAATAATTATTTAATCTATTAAAATAGGATTATTTACATATTAATTATAAATTGAATAAATTTTAATTAATTTTAATATTATGTGTTGTTAAATTTTAAACATTTTTTATATAATTAAGAAATTAATTAGCTCAAAGTACATGT
This sequence comes from Hygrophila difformis, assembly GCA_030278955.1. Classification (NCBI taxonomy): domain Eukaryota; kingdom Viridiplantae; phylum Streptophyta; class Magnoliopsida; order Lamiales; family Acanthaceae; genus Hygrophila; species Hygrophila difformis. The sequence goes on along the minus strand of JAOANR010000003.1, from coordinate 39,213,581 downwards.
TTAGTATAAAAAGAACTATTTTGGATATTAGCTGTAAACGTAGAGGAATAATAGGGGCGAAAAATAGATAAATGACTATTTTGCATTTTTGGTAAAGAAAAAGGACCATAACATATATTTTTCCTTACCAACTTAAACAAGTACAAGTGTATAAAACAAGTCCAAGTCTAAAAAACAAGTTCAAGCAAGTCTAAAATCGACAATATCCTAACCTTATACAAGTCACAAGTCTACTAAGTCCAAGTCTACAATTTATCCAAAATAAAAAATGAAAAACACAAGTACTAACCCAAACATGAATCACAATCAACAAACACCAACCTCACCTCCACCTAAGCTGCTTCCAAGATCATCATTCCCATCCCTGTGGTCTGGGGATCGTGGGCACCGAACCCCTAACAATCTCTCCATCTCCTTGGCCATGGTCATCTAAGTTAGTGACAACTGCTCAAGAGTCGTCGTGTATGCATCGAATTGCTCATGTGTCACAAACCCTAAACTTGATGGTGGTGGAGTGGAAGCAACATCGTCTGTGGGCCTAATCGCCTTGGCTATCGACCCTATGTCATATATGGCTTTGCGTCTGTCGTGTCCACCAGCGACGTTGTAGAAAATGCGATGTGGAGCGAAGTTAGGCCCAATCGTGGGGTTCTGGCTCAACGACTCAGCAACTGTATTATACTCCTCCTGCATTTCAAAGGAAAGAAATATAAGGACAATTTAACAAAGCAAAATGAGTTAAGGCTAAATGTGACATATTTACGATATTTACCGAAAGTTGTTGTGACCTAGGTGTTATCCAATTGTCCTTCTGATGTCGTCTTGTATGTGTGTTCTCATGAAGCTCATGTAAGTGGACAGGCCTATCGGATCAGCTGACTGCAAAATTTTGAAGATTAGAATTGATGACCAGGTGTGAGTAATAATAATTAAATTAAAAGAAATAAATAGGTAAAGAATACCAACATTTCGGTGGTGGCTCGATGCGTCTTCGATTCTGTTGCGTGTCCCCGACACCGATTCAACTTTCCCCTTTTAGAATTGTCCTGAAATGCAGGGGAATCCCACAGTCCCCTCCATTTCTCAGCCACTAGCTCGTTCGCTGGCATCGGTTTCTTCGTCTTCATGATGTCAAGCGTGTAATCCTTGTGTCTATAATGGTCAAATAAGTTATTCGTATAGCATAATAAAACATTTTTATGATAGTTTAGAATGTACCGTGCAATATTTTTCTTCTCCCACTCCTTCCTCGGAGCTCCTGCATGCTCGGGTGCCTAGCGAGCTATTTTCTACAGGTTAGTTTTGTTCAGGGTATGCACTAGTTACCATATACTCCCTCCGTTTCTAATTGATAGCTACAGAGTATTGGGCACGAGGTTTAATGTAATCCCATTAAAGTTGATTTAAATGAAGAGAGAAAATAATTAGAAGAGTTGATAATTAATTTTAAAGTTGAATATTTTCTGACAGCTCAAAAGAGTCATCATATTTTTCAGCATATTACTACTACATTAACATTGGAATTATGGAGGGAATCAAAAGTTAAAATTTTGAATTTTCCCCCAAAAACTAACTTACAAATCCATTACTACAAGTACAAAATACTTACACCATAAATACAAATAATCTGGGAGCAATATAAAGTCATGTAAAACCAAATATTACAGGTTGAAGAATTCTGTAAAGCCATGTTCAACGTTGAAGGCATCACCCGCCATTAGGTAAGCATCTTGGCAGACTTCAACTTCCCCAAAAAATAATTAGTTCTGCTATTCCAACAGTAAAATTCTTACTATCTTAACCAAATTTGAATTGTGAAATCACAGTTCTTCTCTCTTACACTTTGAACAGCCATTCTCACCAGGTTTTCTCTGATTCTAGAAGCATTGATCTGGATGAGTTATTGGAACTTGAAGGCTTGGATGAAGAGGATCCTTTGGATGAGGTTTTACACTTCTCTTTAAACTTTGATTTTTATGATTTGGAATACAAAGGAGAAACTGAAAATCTGTTAGAAATTCCAGAAAGGCAATCAAAAAATCAGCATAAGAAAAGAAGACTTATCTAACATGCAAAGAACAGTGATTGTGCAAAAGCTACTATCTGCAGCAAATGACAAAAATACTCTCCCAAAAGGCCTTATTTTACAACTAGCCGCAGAATACAATTGCGCTAGGTGCACTATTTCACGGCTGTGGAACAATGCAAAGTTACATAAAATCAATGGCAATTTCATTGATGTGAACAACAAATTGAATGGGAGAGTTGGGAGAAAATGCAAAGAGTTAAGTGATGAAGTACTACAATCCGTGCCACTACACAAGAGAAGTACAATAAGATCATATGCAATTGCTCTTAATGTAAGCCCAAGTTTGGTTTATGGAATGCTTAAGAGGGGAAAAATTGGGTCTCATTCAAACTCTATCAAGCCAAAACTTACCGATGCTCATAAAAAGCAAAAAATTCAATGGGTATTGAGACACAATTCCTAGGACATTGACCACGAATGCAGTGTTTAAGGGATTGTATGACTATGTCCATATTGATGAAAAATGGTTTTATTTGAATTCAAAAACCATGAAAATAATATTTGCTGGCGAAAGAGGAAGATCCATACCGGTCAACAAAAAACAAGAATTACATTATGAAGGTAATGTTTCTGGCCGCTGTTGCAAGACCTATGTTAAGTGATGTTGGTGAGGTTATATGGGATGGAAAAATTGGAATATTTCCATTTATCGAAACTATTTTTTGCACAGAGACGCAACAATAATAGAGAGAGGGGTACTGCAGAAATTAAGGCTGTTCAAAAATAATATGTGAGGTGGTTAAGCATAATTTGATCTATGAAGTGATACCATGCATAAGAGAAAAGTGGCCAGCACATGCACCAAAACGGATTATGATACAACAGCACAATGCTAAACAATACATCCTACTAAGTGATGAAGAATTCAATGCAATTGCTCAAACAGATGATTTTCATTTTACAATTTGAACCAACCTCCACAATCCCCGACCTCAATATAATAGATCTTGGATTTTTTTAGGGCACTTCAATTTTTACAATACCAAGCACGTCCAAGAAATGTTGGGGAATTGATGAAGGCAGCGAAAGATCAATACCATGCATTTAATCCTAAAGTGCTTAACTACACATGGCTTCAATTATAATATGTAATGCGCGAAATTCTCAAGCAAAAAGGCCATAACAACTACAAGAATCCACATCACGGTAAAAGAAGATTGGATAGGATTGGATTACTTCCAAAAAATGTGGAGCTTGAGCAAGCTGAAATTGATGACGCAATGCAGTTCTTGAATGAGGGTAACATTGTTTTAAATGAAGGGGTATGATCTTTGAGCAAGACATGTATTGTGGAGGTGGTTCCTTGTCGGGCCTCTAATCACAATGGTATTCTCCTTCGATGCTTTCAACATGATGGCCCATATATCAATCGGCCTTTTCGTTATGGCTTACTGCTAATAATTCCCCGAGCACTAATGAACTGCGGTTCCAAATTTGTAATGAAGAAGACGAATCTGCTTTCCATCTATTTTTTAAGTGCCCTTGGTTGGTGGCTTGTTGGGAACAATTTGGAGTTAATGTTGCTGCCTTTCAATAGAGAGATCATGAGCACTTTGGAGTTTTCCTTCACAGGATTTGTCGGGATTGGTTTGGACTACATTGGGCTATTGTCTGGAGTATATGGCGTCAACGCAATGCAACTTGCTTTCGAAATGAAGCTGTGAATTTGGATCGTAAAGTGAGGGCGGCTCGCATTTGGGGAATAAGTTCTCGCTCATGTATTCTAAACAACAAGAACGGTGTCTCCCAGACTGGTGTCGTGGAATCCAATGAATTGTCGAGGAAGTATTTTGCATGTTGATGGGAGGATAATGGCCGGTGGATTGAGGGGTTCTGGATCCAGTGGAGTCTCCTCTAACCTCAAATAATAATTAAAACACCTAAAGAAAAAGATTAATCAACTAAATTAAAAATTTTAATTTAGAAATTTAAAAAAACGATATATATATATATATATTAAAAAGTAATAAAAGAAAATTTAGAAATTGTCAAAAAACTTAGCGACCGCACTTAGCGATCGCGAGTGCGGTCGCTAGAGTATTTATTTTTTTAAAAAAAATTAAAAAAAATGAAAAATGGAAAAAAATTGCGATTGCAAATGAGAGATTTTTAAAACAGTGAAGATCCAGAAATTTTTTAAGGGATGTCCCAAAAAATAGTGGAGGCTATATTTAAATTAAGGATAGTAGTTACAACACAAAAATATAGAGGAAAAGTTGGTTGAAATGAATGATTGCGGTGTCACCATAAAAATTAAGTAATGTTACCAAGCCTAATTTAGTTAAATGTAAAAAAAATCTGCCCTAAAATAACAGTTTCATCATTTTAAGCGGTGTCCCGTGCTACCCCTAAAATGCACATAGATCCGCCCCTGCGCTAAAAGATATCGTTTTCTTTCCGGGTCGCAATTTCGGTCGGCATTTTTCGACAAAAGAAGTCGGTCGCAGATTAGAATGCAGTCGCAGATTAGCGACCTATTAGGCGCGGTCGCGGATTGAGGTCGCTAAATTGATGTTTTCTTGTAGTGACTGTTCATTGTTCAACTTTGACTTAATATTATTAAAATATTTTTGAACAAAATAGTCGTGCTAGTTCGGTATTGTTAGATTCATCTAATCGTATAGTTTTAGAATATATATTTTGCATAATTTTTAGTTTTTATATATTTTGATATATTAACGATCAAAAAACTGTATAGAATTGTGCGCAGAAATGAAACATGACATTTTAAGCGTGACGGATGGAGTATTACTCTCAATCGTTTTGTAAACATGTTGAACTTCTATAATTGATTCATGGTCCCATTGAAATTGTGCCGTGGGATTATGTGAATCCAGTTACGATAGATAATTAAAATAGTTTAGTTGCAAAATTGCATTGATATAAATGCATAGAAAAAAAAACAAAAAAAAAAAGAAAAAAGAAAACGTGCAGGAATTGTCGTGCAATTTGACCCTAAACATGTTGAATGAAAAAGAATATTTCTGTTTTGGCTTGGTTGTGGCAAAAGGACTTTTTTCTCCTCAAGGGAGGCTACCGGAGAAAGGATCAAACCGGTTACGGGTCCGGATTAATGATAATGCGCCCAAACTTGACAAATTACGCCCAAACTTGACTGAATATTCCTTAGTATTCGAATGACAACAAAATACAATGGAGAATCTACCTGTTGTTAAGAAACAACGGCGAATTCACCGGGAAAACTAGAACCAAACTACCGGTTGTTGAGAAACAACGGTGGACTTGGAAGTAACCGCTACAAGCTAAGCTAGAATCTAGGAAAAACTGTAAAGGAAAGCAGTAAAGTAAAGCAGTAAAGATACAAAGAAGCAAATTTGATAAAGGGATTTTGGGGGTTGGATTGATCTCTCTGATTCTGTGTATGGCATCCCCTATTTATAGCCGGAGCTGAAATAACCGCTCTCCGACCGATTCCTCTGAGCCGATTCCCGTCTCTCCTCAATCGGCTGATTTAATTCTATTTCGGCCGAAATCTTTTCCTTCTGAAATCTTCCTCCGTTCGGGTTTCTTCTTCTGTTTTGGATCGTTCCCTTTTAATTTCTCGGCCCAATAGATCTCAAGCCCAACTCTTCTTAGAAATCCTTCTTCGGCCTATCTTTTATGGCCCAATTCTTTTCCTCGCGGCCCACTATTCTTTGTGGCTCCAACAGATGCCCTCCTTACTTGGGCGGTTTTTCGTCCTGAAAAGAGCTCAAGTAATTTCATCTCTTTATCTTTTTCGTGCGCCAACTTCTCCTTAAAATCCGGTCATGCCTTTTCATTTTCCCTTATCTTTTTAAACTACTCTCCTTTCTTCTTTTCATATTCCCTCCTGTATCTTTCTTCTTTTCGTCTTTCTCTCAATGGCGCAACCGACTCTTTCACCTTCTTCTCAAAAGATCAAAGATGTCGAAGATTCCCTCGCCGATATCTCTTCACTTCATTCTATTGACGGCGATCTTATTGCTCTTGGGCCTCTTGCAACTTCTGCCGAGGCCGCAACTTCCGCTTCCACCCTTTTTGGTGAATCGAAGATGATCCCTTTGTTTTCGGATTACTTTTCTGCCAAACTTTTTAGTCCTCTCAGTACTTGGCCTTTGGTAACTCCAGAACATGTTGCTTGGTACGAAAGGGCTCTTCCTCACGGTGCATCGATTTGGGTTACCTCTGGTGTTAATCATTTGATTAAGTTGAGCACGCAGTTTTTCCCCACTAATTATAACTATATTCAGGCCCTTCTTTGCTTTTGGAATTCCTCCATTAACTGTTTCTACTTCCCCTGGGGTATGATGATTCCGACTATTGAGGACATTAAGCTTCTTTTAGATTTATCCTCTCTTGGAAAGCACGTTCTAGGTGTTACTGGTTCCGAAAAACCCACAACGAAAAACTCCGGCTATGCTTCGGGACTCAGTTTTTCCTCGTGGATTAATAAGTACCGTGGTACTAAGCCCGAATTCTCCCAGTCGGAATCTGTGGCTTTTATGATGCACTTTCTTAGCCGATTCTTCTGGTGCGCACCTGCCAAGAATGTTATTCTTGAAACCTATCCTTTGGCCAAGGCCATCATGGATGATATTCATTTGCCTCTCACCGACTACTTTTTGGTTCACTTGTATTCTGGTATTTCTTCCCTGGTTCATGGATGGGCTGATGGTTACTCCAACAGATCTCATGGCCCCCTTTGGTTCCTTCACCTCTGGCTTGTCTGGCATTTCAGGGATATGTCTGGTTTTGAACGCCAACCTTTCGATACTACCCATCCTTCGGCCAATGATCTTCTCAGAGTCCGATTTTCCGAAATGCGCACTGAACAATGGATTTATTATTTCATGAACCGATCCCCACTTGATCCCTCCTCTTGCCACCTTTACTCTGGCGCTCCGGATAGTTGGGTTTCGGCTATCAATGTTCCTCCTTTTGGTAGGCCCCTTCTGAAGGGATTCGCTCAAGTCTTGAATGCTTGTATCATTCCTCGTCATGTTTTTAATTGCTCGCTGTTTGTTCCTCCCGAACATCCTATCCTTTCTGAGGTTTATAACCCTCACTTGGTCAGCCGCCAATTCGGCTTTGCTCAAGATGTAGTCCTTCCTCTTTATGGAGATCCAAATCGATACAGTAAATCTTTCAAAGGATTCGGCCCTGAGAATAGCCGAAGTCTTTGTCGCACATGGGCTCTCCGAATTTGCAACTTTGAAGTTCGTTCTTTCGACATCCGTCCTGGCCTATCGACCAAGCGTTTTGATGACTGGTGGGAGAAAGTTCTTTCTTATGCTAATTTCGGCACTAATTTGCAGAGCCTCCTTATTTCTCGTGGTTTCCCATGTATTATGATGTTTTCAGTTGTTGGTTCAGCCCCCGGTTACTCCTGTTCTTCTCAAGAGGATGACCCTTTACTCCCCTTACTTAGTAAGTCTTTTTGACTTCTTATATTGCGTGCCGCGTATCTTTCTCAAATTTTCCTCTTATTCCTGTTTTACAGGGGCTTTGGATGATGTCTCGTCTCTTCCACCCCGTTCACGCATTTCGTCTGCTCCTACTACTTCTTCGAAACGAAAGCGTACTGCTTCTGGTTCGGGGAAATCAAAAAAAGAACCTGCATCAAAGACACTGCGACGCTCGACTTGTTCGCCCCTTCCTAGTTCGGTTGTGTCCGCTGATCAGGTCTCCTGCCATTTTTCTCCCTTATCTTTTTACATTGTTCACTGTCGCCTTATTGACATTTATTTCCTCCTCTTTTAGGTTCTTCGTGTTGCAGTTTCTTCTGATCCTTCTGTATCGCCCGATCCTTCTACTATGGCCCTTGATCCTATTGATGAAAATCCGGCCATTACTTCTAGCATAATTCCTACTTCATCGGCCGGCATGGGGTCTGGCTCGATTTCTCACGTTCTTGAAGGCGGCAATACTGATTCGATTGTTCCCGGTTCGGCTGCTTCTCAAGCGATTGCCCTTCCTTCTTCTTCTTCTGTCGTCTCTATTCCTGACCCTTCTCTTGCCCGCGTTCGGCTAGAAGAGTTAGCCGTTGGTGATGTTAATCCTCATTCTCCTTTTCCAGATAGGAGTATTCTGGATGATTTCTTTTCCCCTTCGTCTATTCCCTCTTCATCAGAATTTCCTCATTCTTTCAAGGCCTGTTTGGATAAGTTAGAATGCTTGATTTCTGAACAGTCCGATGCCTTCTCCGTTCAAACCAAGCCCATCCTCCTGCTTCTTTCACATATCAGGCAAGCATTTTCTGAAGATCTTCTGGCTTCTGGTCTGTCGGATGCTATCCAAGCAATGTTCACATGCCTTTTACAGATAGACTTGGAACTTCCGAGTATTTTGGCTACTCGCAAAAAACTTGAAGATGAGCAAGCCTCTCTTACTCTTCACAAGATGGAATTTGACAAACATGCTTCCGATTATCACTCCTTTTATGCAGCGCGAGTTCAGCTAATCCTTTTATCACCACTTTCATGTGGGCGAGGATCTCTCGACACTATTCTTAACATGTGTTTCGACGGTCACACTCGAGCTCTGCTCTATTTCTTAATATTAATGTGACCTGTCGTAACCGTGCTAATATCGGTCCCAAAGTCTTGAGCGGTCGAATAATAATCGCGCCTTTCTATGGGACCGAACTATCTTTTTAGCTCCGAAGGCCATACCCCTAGAATTTCATCCCTATCTTCCATGCTCAAAGGGGGTGTCCTTGCTGGAGCAGATAAAAGTTTTCTTCTTCCTGGCCTGGGAGTTGGCTTTATTGGCACAACCATCTCTTCACTCGCCGGCGGGAAGAATTTGGGCTTGGGAATGAATGTTGGACATCTCCCACTTCAGATCCCACTGGCCTTCATTTCTTCCCAGCCTTTTTAGCCCAGGACGTTTCCCTTGTATATTGTAATTTCGGACTATCGACGCCGTTTTCGGCCGAAGTAGTACCTTTTTGTAATGCTTGCTCATGTAATAAAAATCTTTACTTTTTTCGCCTTATTTGATGTTAATCCCATACTGATGGATAATATTTCTTCATATATCTCGCATTTACTGGATTTGACATCTGCTCACCATTTTCATCCACTAACATGTATGCTCCATTGGGTAATTTCGTCTGAACAATAAATGGCCCCTCCCAATTGGGGCTCCACTTACCTAATCGGCCATCCTTCTGTTTGGGTGGCCATATAACTTTCCAAACTAAATCACCGACTTCAAATCGCTTTACACAAATTCGCCTATTATACCAATCGGCCACAATATCTTTATTTTTCTGCAAATTCTCAAAGGCCTGTACCCGATCGGAATTAACTTCTAATAAATCATCTTTCATCGCACAATCATATTGTTCAGCCGACATTAAATCTGCTTGACTTGTCCTTAAAGTCGGCACTGTTATTTCGGCTGGAAGTACCGCGTCCATACCATAAGTCAGCCGAAATGGTGTAAATCCAGTGGCTGAAGTCTTAGCTTTTCGATAACTCTTACTCCTTCTGTTAGACGTCGTAATCCTGAAATCAATGCTTTGTATTCAGCTTGGGTATTCGTATAGGAGTTCGGTAACTGCACGAAATACTTGTATATCTTGCCCTCCGATGTATGTAGAGTAAACCCTGCTCCAACTCCTGAAGCGGCTTTTGAACCATCGAACATCATTATCCATGGCTGTAGGTATACAATTCCTATTTCATTTATTTCTTTCGGCCGAACTTGATCCCCGATATCATCGGACACAGGGAGCATCGCATGATCGGCCAAGAAATCGGCTACAATTTGACCTTTCATAGCCCTGAGTGGCTGATATTTCAAGTCATATGCATTTAACTTCATGGCCCACATGGCCATTCTTTGGTTGCTGATCGGATCGTTCATCATAATTTTTACTATATCAACCGAAGCTACCACTATTACTTGCCGTGGTTGAATATAATATTCCAACTTTTGACATGCATGATAAAGACTTAAACACAATTTATGAATCGGCGAGTACCTTAATTCGGCATCCCTAAGGATTCGACTTAGATAGTAAATCGCCCGATCTCTTCCTTCATCGTCTTCTTGAGCCAACAACGCTCCAATAAACTCTTCGGCCGCTGCTATGTACAATTTGAGCGGTCGACCCAAAATTGGAGGGACCAACACTGGTGGATTCACCAAAGCTTGCTTCAATTGCTCAAAGGCTCTTTGTTGATCAACTCCCCATATGAATTCCTCCTCTTTCTTCAACCTTAGTAAATCGGTCAATGGTTTCGACTTTCCGGCCGCATTTGCCAAAAATCGCCTCAAGAAACCGATCTTTCCAAGGAATTTTTGCAGACTCTTCTTATCATGTGGAGGCCTGGCTTCTTGGATTGCTCTGGTCTTATTCGCATGAACCTCTATGCCCTTATTGTGTACCAAGAACCCAAGAAAATTTCCAGCTTGCACTCCAAAAGCACACTTAGCTGGATTCATCTTCACTCCATGTAATCTCATTCTTGTGAATACCCTTCGCAAATCGTCCAAGTGGCTTTCCATATCTCTGGATCTGACCATGACATCATCGATATAGACTTCAACACATTCCCCTATCAGATCATGAAAAACATAATTCATGGCCCTTTGATAGGTAGCTCCTGCATTCTTCAAGCCGAATGGCATTACTACCCATTCGTATATTCCTATGGCTCCCGGGCACCGAAAAGTAGTTTTATGAACATCTTCTTCGGCCATAAAGATTTGGTTGTATCCTGAATATCCATCCATGAATGACAACATCCCCTGTTTTGCGGCCGAATCAATCAACAAATCAACAATAGGCATCATATACTCATCTTTAGGAGTGGCTATATTAAAATTTCTGAAATCGATACAAACTCTCAACTTACCATTCTTTTTGATTACAGGAACAATATTCGATAACCACTCTACATATTTAGCTGGCCTCACAAATCCGGCCGCTAACAATTTTTCTATCTCCTCTTTTATTTTTGGAACTATTTTCGGGCGCTGCCCTCCTGGCCGGCTGTTTATGCGGCCTGAACCCCTCTTTGATTGGCAGTCTATGTTCCACAATCGATCGCTCTAGTCCTGGCATCTCTGTATAGTCCCATGCGAAACAATCCTTGAACTCGATTAGGACCTCCTTGAATCGGCTTGTCATCTGCTGATTTAAATTTGCACTCAATGGGATCTCCCTCGGGTGCTCGTCTGTACCAACATTGACCATTTTCAAGGGGTCTTGAGCTTTGAAATTCGGTGTTCGTTTAGGAATTGCATCCATTAATTCGCTCCATCCTGCTTTGTCGTCTGAAACTCCGAGTTCGGCCGATTCGAACTCGATCACTTGATTAGGTCGTTCACCGATCATTTACTTTCTTCCTCAACTGGCCGTTCGTCGGCCTGATATCTGACCTCAAACCCCAAATCTGTCCAATCACACTCGACAACCTGCGGGTACCGATCCCCTACCACTGCTACGAATGGTTGTATGGGCTCTTCGTATAATACCGCATCAATTCGGCCGGCTGAGCTGACTGGAAACGGAAGTTGGTCTCCTGCCACTTCTTCAACTGTGCCATCCTTTTTCCAGAACCACACTTTCCGGTGCAGCGTTGATGGCAAACAACGAGATGTATGTATCCAGCATCGGCCTAAAAGGGCCGCATACGGGACTTCGGCATCTACAACAAAGAAAATGGTCGGAATCGATATCGTTCCGACCGTTACATCCACCAAAATACACCCTTCGGCCGCGGTTTGGGCTCCCACAAAACTCAATACTTTCATCCTTGTAGGGAGTAAATCTTCCTTTGAACGGCCTATCTTCGTCAGTGTAGCTAAGGGCATGATATTGACGGTTGCTCCTCCATCAATAAACATCCTTCTGAGCGGTCTCCCATTGACCCAACCCTTCACATACAAAGGTCTCACATGTTGAGACATCTTTGCAGTCGGCGGTAGAATCGTGCTTGGTTGAGCTTCTGGGACAAACGCCTCATAGCCTTCTTCAACTACTTTCTCAGTTTCGGCCTCAGGCCGAAATGCTTCGAGTTTGGCGAAGCAGAAATCCACAATGGGCTCTTCATCGCCGAAATATTCTCCCTCTTTCTGGCAGAAGACCACAGCTGGTTCGGAATCAGACCAGTACTCCTCCTCCGCTGTTGTGGTCATCCTACCATGTTCGCACTAGACCCGAAGTCGAACTTGAACTGTCCGATTGAAAATGTATCACTATTCGGGACAATATTCGTTTTTGGCTTCCATTCCCTTGTTCGAACTGGTCTAGGCTTCCACTCTTCTTTTGCTTTCGCTGTTCGTTTTCGATTTTCGGCTGTATTACTTTCGGCCGAAATTCAGTTTTGTTTTTTCAGCCGATCCTGTCCTTCTTTCGGCTTCTTCTCTTCTTTCCCTTCGGCTGACTTCAAACAAGCCGAAAATATTCTATTGAGTATTTTTCCTTCCGAGAACGAACAATCATCTGGAAAGTCTTCTTCCATATGCATCATGTCGTACTACTCTTGCTCATACGCAACAGCTGCTTTAAGCCGTTGCATTCTTCGTTTGAAAGTACGATATGATCCCTTTCCTTTCGGAACTATTCTCTCTTCTGCCCTCCAGGCGGAATCGTCAAATCGGCGTTGGCCGAAATGCCTTTTTTCTGGAGAATTTTGGACCCATCGGCCTACCTGAGTATTTGGTGGTGGCCTTCTGAGCTTCTTCATTTCGGGACTGACAGCTTCTTCAGGAACAGTGATCTGAATCACAGTCTTTCCATTCTGCTTGTCGGCTGTTAACTTCATCTCTGAATCCCATCCGTTGGTTATGATTTTCAACGTTGGCTTCTCGCTCTTATTCACGATCTCGATCTCCTGATGTTTCTCCGATTGCTTGATCCACTCCTTTACTTCATAATTCCCCAATCGGTCGAAAACATTTGCAACTTTCTCCTTCCCCTTCGGAGATCCTAATCGTTTCCATACACCTGACTTCTGAGTCGATGGCCGATCTCCAAGCCGATCGTGCACAGAACTTTTGCTAGATGATGTTTGATCCCCCAATCGGTCATGTACAGATCTATTCTGGTCAGGATGCACCATCACCATGTTGGCAATAGGGAACGGATTCTTATCGATCGCCATAAGCCTGTCTGGGAACTTCAGTTTCCCATCATCAACATGCTTCTGAATTAGCTTCCTAAAATGTCTACAAACAGCCGTGGAATGAGTAGCCGATCCATGGAATCTGCACCATCCGGCTTCCCATTGATCCTTGGTGGGCTGTGGATGGTTTCCTTTAAACTCCAACAATCCGTTCTTCTGGCAATAATCGAATATTTCATCCATTTGTGACAAGTCGAAAGAATAAAATCTTTGAGATTCATCCCCTCCTTCTTTCTCCTTGCCTCTGGCTGGCCTAAGTGCTGGACAAGTCATAGGCTTTTAAATGATTAATTCTGCCCTCGCAACCTCGGCTAGTGCTGGAACGTCATCCGTGTTGTACTCTTCCTGGACTTCACATCTATCCAGAGACTCAGCAAATGAAGCAGCTGACTGGATAGGTTGTGATCTTCCACTTTGACTTCGGCTTGATTTGAAAGCCGCTTGTTCTGCCAAATAAGTCTCCATCCTTATAGCTTCGGCCGTTAATTGAGCCATAGTCCTTGGTCTTGTAACCATCAATCTATCCTTGATGGCAAACTTCAAATTCTGCTTTAGGATTTGAATATATTCATGCTCAGGCAGCATTGTTTTCATCTGAGCCTTCACTGCATAAAATCTTTCAATGAATTCAGTAACTGATTCGGACGCCTTCTGCTTGGTTGACGTCAGATCAACTACCGAAACTTCAGGACTGGTATTATAGAATCGGTCATGGAATAACCGCTCCATCTCGGCCCATGTGTTGACCGATCCCGCCGGCAAATTGATGTACCATTCAAATGCCGGGCCAGTTAACGATAAGCTGAACAATATCAACTTGTGAAAATCATTTTGCGCAATTCTGGTGCATTGAGCTGTAAATCGGCCAATATGCTCAATTGTAGAGCGGCCGACCTCCAGAAAAAGTGTTAAAATCTGGAACCTTTACCCCTCTAGGCAGTGGATATTGCTCCTCAATATAATCTGGATAAGGTTTCCGATACATTGGCCTATTCTCCTGGCCGATGATATTTCCAAACTGAGTACGAATAATCTCAGCAATTAACTCCCTGTCAACCAGCTGTGGTGGATTCTGCTGCTGTGGTGCGTATTGTTGTTGGACCACTGGAGCAGGCGGTTGAACGACTGGTTGAGGCGGTTGATTCTGTTGCTGATCGTACCTTTGCTGCGGAGGGACAAAAGGCCGAGGTCCATGCCCTCCTGGCGGCTGATAGGCCTGCTGTTGAAAATTATAAGGATTTTGCATCACAGGTGGTGGATTTTGCGCCATTGGTGCTTGTTGCGTTCCCATCGGATACATATTCCTCGCTATTTCGGCTCTAAACATAGCTGGCATTGCTGCCAGGATATTGCCTTCTATCTGGCGAACCGAATTAGTAACCGCCGCTTCAACCATAAATTGAACCTGATCTCGGAACCGCGAGGTTAAATCATTGTTTGAAAACTCCTGATTGTGGAAGTGTGATAGTTCGGGGAACCCTGGGGGGAATTCTCCGGCTTCTGTTGCGCGCTCTTCCTGGATCGGCGGCAAATCAGTCCTCGCCGCCGTGTTAACCGCTGGAGTTGCTTGTTCAAATGCCATTTCGCATCCCACTGGGCGTGCCACTGTTTTGGCTTGGTTGTGCCAAAAGGACCTTTTTCTCCTCAAGGGAGGCTACCGGAGAAAGGATCAAACCGGTTACGGGTCCGGATTAATGATAATGCGCCCAAACTTGACAAATTACGCCCAAACTTGACTGAATATTCCTTAGTATTCGAATGGCAACAAAATACAATGGAGAATCTACATGTTTTTAAGAAACAACGGTGAATTCACCGGAAAAACTAGAACCAAACTACCGGTTGTTGAGAAACAACGGTGGACTTGGAAGTAACCGCTACAAGCTAAGCTAGAATCTAGGAAAAACTGTAAAGGAAAGCAGTAAAGTAAAGCAGTAAAGATACAAAGAAGTAAATTTGATAAAGGGATTTTGGGGGTTGGATTGATCTCTCTGATTCTGTGTATGGCATCCCCTATTTATAGCCGGAGCTGAAATAACCGCTCTCCGGCCGATTCCTCTGAGCCGATTCCCGTCTCTCCTCAATCGGCTGATTTAATTCTATTTCGGCCGAAATCTTTTCCTTCCGAAATCTTCCTCCGTTCGGGTTTCTTCTTCTGTTTTGGATCGTTCCCTTTTAATTTCTCGGCCCAATAGATCTCAAGCCCAACTCTTCTTAGAAATCCTTCTTCGGCCTATCTTTTATGGCCCAATTCTTTTCCTCGCGGCCCACTATTCTTTGTGGCCCCAACAATTTCTAAGTGAGATAAAGAGAGGCAATAATATTAATAAAATTTTGGGTCCTTTCTATAATCTAAAAGGGGGAAAAAAAAACATTAATCTTAAGTTTAAGCATTCATCTCCCCTTCCCCTCGCCTGCTGTAGCTTTTTTTACCTTTTCCTTAGCCAACGTGTCATCACGTCACTTGTTCACCGAAAAAGAACACATATTCCAAGTTCCAACTGCAGTTAGTTACTCTCTCCATTCCCTTTTAGTTGTCTTTTTCACTTCGATTTCAATAACCAAGGTTTGCATTAATTAACTGATAAATTTATATTTTTACCCTTCAACTAAATTCATTCTTAATAAATGTCAACAAATAGCATTTATGTAAAGTGAAGGGCAATATAGTAAAAACATAGCATAACTACCTATAACTACCTAAAAATGACAACTATTTTTGAACACTTTTTACTCTGTAACCAGACAACTAAAAAGGAACTGAGGGAGTAGTTTCTCCAATTCATGTGACATTATTATCCTATAAATATTTCATTAAATATACTTTGTAGTTTGTATACTCTATATTTTGATAAAATTGAATTGGAAAAAAGATAAATAGGTCCTTTTTCTTTTCAAAAAATTCAAATCAGTCCTTTTTCTATTTTATTACCAAAACAGTCCTCTACAAATGCTAATTATGTCCAAATCAGTCCTTTTTTCACTAATTATATTCTAATTGCTGACGTGGCAAGGGTTTTAATTTAAACCTGACACGTGTGCATAATATTAGTCATTTTTCTTTTATCTTTTGCCAATTCAGTCCTAAACTTTTATTTTGTTCTATTTAGTCCTCTACCCCAATCACTCATTTTTATATTAATTGGCCTCAAACCTTTCAAATTATTTCATTTTAGGCCCAGAACCTTAAATTTTTTATTATTACTAATACATTTATCAAATAAATGCCCAACATACTTCCGTAAATAAAATTAAATACCAAACCTCATACATTGGGTTTGACCGCCTTGTTATCGGGTCTTCGAAGTTCCGAATTTTACGGACTCTCTCTAACCACCCGACCGTAACGATGGTTCATTGGTTCTGGTTTTCTTCAGCAACAATCAGCACAATCATACTTTGTGGACAATAAAATTCAGGCTATTTTTTTAATATTTTTAATAATATTAATATTTTTCAATAAAACCAAGGCTTCCTGTATCCATAACCTTCCAAAAATTCAAGTTAAATCATTTACTCAAATATTGCTACATCCTAAGGTATGACGCAAAGTAAGATTCTGTTGATTGTTACTGAAGGAAACCAAAACCAATGAACAATCGGTTGCGGTCGAGTGGTTATTAGAGAGAGTCCGTAAAATTCCGGTACTTGAAAGACCCGATAACAAAGCAGTCGAACCCAATATATGAGGTTTGGTGTTTAATTTTATTTATGGAAGTATGTTGTGCATTTATTTGATAAATGGATTAGTAATAATAAAAAATTTAAGGTTCTGGGCCTAAAATGAAATAATTTGAAAGGTTTGAGGCCAATTAATATAAAAACGAGTGATTGGGGTAGAGGACTAAATAGAACAAAATAAAAGTTTAGGACTGAATTGGCAAAAGATGAAAGAAAAAGGACTAATATTATGCACACGTGTCAGGTTTAAATTAAAACTCTTGCCACGTCAGCAATTAGAATATAATTAGTGAAAAAAGGACTGATTTGAACATAATTAGCATTTGTAGAGGACTGTTTTGGTAATAAAATAGAAAAAGGACTGATTTGAATTTTTTAAAAAAAAAGGACCTATTTATCCTTTTTTCCAAATTGAATTCCTTATTGTCAGGCTCTTATCCTGTGAATATTTAGTAGTATTTGCTTTTTTATGCCCAATTTGAAAATGGTAATGAGAAAACCAGCGGCCGAATGTCAGTGAGGAAATTAATAAATACGCCAGCCAACCAACAGCGACGCATGGTAATATGTGGATTGTGGTCCAGGGCAAATATATTTGGACCTTTTTAATATTTGCTTTATTATGATATATAAATGTCTGAATTTATATAGTTGTTGGATTTTTTCTACTAGAAAGTGTCCAGTCAATCCATATTCTCCGACTCCCTCTATTAATTTCAGAGGCAATGAGGAATCCCACTCGGAAACCCTACTTGCATAACATAAAAAACCACCGTAGACCTAAATTAATTGCATGAATTTTCGATCCAAAACTTATAATCTTGGTGATGTAAGGATTAACTCATACCCGTCCCACGAAATGTGACTAGTATTTCTTTTAGGGGTGTCCCGCGAAATTTGGTCATTTTTCATTTTTGGATAAATTAAATTAATATAAATATCATTAGAATCTTAATAGTTTCCAAATCTCATTGAAAATAATTATTTTTACTATTCTGCACAATTCTCAATACAGTTTTAGTTTTCTACCCAAAGTCCATTGCATTTATTTAATTCTTCATATTTTAAAATGGTTACAAATAAAAATTATATAAAATATATATTCTAAAACTAGACGCCTAGACGATTCTAACAAGACCATACTTGACTATTTTTCTCTTATTAAATCAAAGTAAAAAAAAAAAATAAACAAAGTCAAAATTCATTAAACTTTTTAAACACAAATACCCACACCACTTTAACCACTAAACCCCACCACCTAAATTACCGTGTCCAAAAGAAAGTAGACACATTTCGCGGGACGGAGGGAGTATTTTATATAGACGGGCCGGGGCGAATTCCACACCCCCTTGATGTACGACATTTAACACACCTTTTAGATGAACATGAAAACTGAGCCTATGAAATGTGGGTATGATTATGCCTCTGATACGTGTTAAACCAAAAACAAGAACGTTCGATTAAACATAATTGGTAATGAATGGATTGACTCATATATCGTATGCAAACTGGCCAAAATCTTACACAGTCGTACGACTTCTTATTGAAATTATATCTATATTCTAATACTTTATTTGATCAGAATTCTCGTAACATTTGCTCTTAAAAAAAAAAAAAATTCTCGTAACATTTATTGAAGAATAAACTCCTAGTCCTAACATTTAAGTTATAATTACCTTTCCAATTGTATGCATATTTTTCAAACATATTGTTTGCTTTTAAACTACACAATTTTTCAAATTGATGGAGTTCTTAATTGGAATCCATACAGCTCACACGGTCTGGGGAAAAATGGAAAAAAGGATAAATAGGTCTTTTTTCTTTTCAAAAAATTCAAATCATTCCTTTTTCTATTTTATTACCAAAACAGTCCTCTACAAATGCTAATTATGTTCAAATCAGTCCTTTTTTCACTAATTATATTCTAATTGCTGACGTGACAAGGGTTTTAATTTAAACCTGACACGTGTGCATAATATTAGTCATTTTTCTTTTATCTTTTGTCAATTCAGTCCTAAACTTTTATTTTGTTCTATTTAGTCATCTACCCCAATCACTCATTTTTATATTAATTGGCATCAAACCTTTCAAATTATTTCATTTTAGGCCCAGAACCTTAAATTTTTTATTATTACTAATCCATTTATCAAATAAATGCACAACATACTTCCATAAATAAAATTAAACACCAAACCTCATATATTGGGTTCGACTGCTTTGTTATCGGGTCTTTCAAGTACCGGAATTTTACGGACTCTCTCTAATAACCACTCGACCGCAACCGATTGTTCATTGGTTTTGGTTTCCTTCAGTAACAATCAACAGAATCTTACTTTGCGTCCTACCTTAGGATGTAGCAATATTTGAGTAAATGATTTAACTTGAATTTTTGGAAGGTTATGGATACAGGAAGCCTTGGTTTTATTGAAAAATATTAATATTATTAAAAATATTAAAAAAATAGCCTGAATTTTATTGTCCACAAAGTATGATTGTGCTGATTGTTGCTGAAGGAAACCAGAACCAATGAACCATCGTTACGGTCGGGTGGTTAGAGAGAGTCCGTAAAATTCGGAACTTCGAAGACCCGGTAACAAGGCGGTCAGACCCAATGTATGAGGTTTGGTATTTAATTTTATTTACGGAAGTATGTTGGACATTTATTTGATAAATGTATTAGTAATAATAAAAAATTTAAGGTTCTGGGCCTAAAATGAAATAATTTGAAAGGTTTGAGGCCAATTAATATAAAAATGAGTGATTGTGGTAGAGGACTAAATAGAACAAAATAAAAGTTTAGGACTGAATTGGCAAAAGATAAAAGAAAAAGGACTAATATTATGCACACGTGTCAGGTTTAAATTAAAACCCTTGCCACGTCAGCAATTAGAATATAATTAGTGAAAAAAGGACTGATTTGGACATAATTAGCATTTGTAGAGGACTGTTTTGGTAATAAAATAGAAAAAGGACTGATTTGAATTTTTTGAAAAGAAAAAGGACCTATTTATCCTTTTTTCCGGGGAAAAATATGTTTGAAATAGTATATGCATGCATTTGTGTGAAATAAAGAAATAGACATATAATTGGAAATGGGTTGGTATGCATGCATTTATGTGAAATAATTGTATTTTTCATTTTTTTTTTTTTTGAATTCCAGATAGTACACTAGTACTATTACTCCAACTCCAAGCTCCCCAACCCTTACTAATTTTACATTTAACTCGGCTACATGTCAGTAATGGTTGTTGAAGCAGATTGATGACAATAATCAAGTTAAAAGGGTTTGAGCAAAATCATATGCAAGGAGAAAAGTTAATGATTTTGTTGTACTCTGCAAGCACATATCTCCTATATTGTGTTGGAATTGTTAGGACAAACGGAAATGCTTCTAATTTTGTAGTGCAACAGTTAGGCACAAGCTTAGGTGTCATGATGACATTTATTATGTATTGTGATAATGATACTGTTTGTTCTACCAATATTTTAATCTACTAATATTTTAATGATGTATGTTTGTATTTGGTTCATCCTTATTGTTACTGTCTTTTCGGCATAACGCTTAATCATATAGATGGTACTTTCAAGGTCGGAAAGCGGGATGATGACGGTTGGGAACCAGTTTTGAGCAAATGTTTTCACAATCGATGTCTGGACTACTTTGTTGGACCAACACCGTCAACGTTCGACAAACTATTTTAAGGAAGAGTAGCTGACGAATCTGCATCAAGATCAACTCCAACAATCAGCTGATTCTCGACCGGATCTTGCTCAAGAAGTATGGAAACCAAGATCTCCTAATCCGGGCAACTCCATTCTAAGGAAATGTATAATTATGGTAAGAAGATCTTGCCTTGGAATGGAGGGTTGTCTTCTCTCTTGAAATAGGCCGGCCAAGGGAGGAGTTGCTCACGACTCAGATTATTGATTTTCTCCCTTGTGCTATTGAAGTGATCGTGTAAGAGAGAAATATATTCCTTCCGTGTTTGTGATTAAATCTTATTGAAGGAAGACATTCGATCAACACATCCTCGGGTGAATTGATCGTATTTGTGCCACAGTGCTCTTGATTGAGATCGACGAATTCAATCAAGCCTTTCGAGGAGTCGTCAAACACACGAGCTTAATCGAAGATATCCTAGAAGGAGGGTCGCCAACAGGTTTCGACCAAGGGTAACTTGAAGGGGGAGCCTTCAAGGAATTGGAGCAAGGTCGGGGAGATCTTCACCAAAACAAGGGAGTGTTTTGGTTCCACAATTCAACCGCTTGGAGATTGGAGTTGGGCGAGTTAAATCACTGTTATTTAGATCGTGGATCAAGTTGAAACAAATAGTGAACATCCTGGATTGGTATCCCCCAAATGTAGGCTTGTGCCGAACTGGGTCAATAAATCTCTGAGTTCGTTTATTTACAGTTTATTTATATTCCGCTGCTCATTATCATAAAACTGTTTAACGTGTCCACGAAAGGTGCTTGAACTAGTTTTCAGGACTAGTTCATTGGTTATCCTAGCAAACGGACCTAACAATTGGTATCAAAGCCACACGCTCAACAGCGAGATCCAGTCAGAAAGATGGATAACCAATGTGGTTCAGTAACCAGACCCCCTTTGCTCGACGGATCAAACTATGCCTATTGGAAAGTTCAAATGGAGGCATTTCTCATTGCACTAGATGAAGGAGCATGGGATGCAGTAGAGACTCAATATCACCCTCCAGTTGTTGAAAAAGATGGTGTGAAAACCCTAAAGCCGAGGAGCGATCGGACTGCAACTGAGAGGCTTGTTGCATCAAAAAATTCCAAAGCGCTAAATGCTATTCATAATGCTCTTCCAAAGGATCAATACTGACTTATTGTTGGATGCAAGCTTGCATATGACGTCTGGACTACTTTAGCCAATACCTACGAGCGTATGGCACCGGTAAAGAAATCTACAATCATAACACTTGATGCTAAATTTCATAGAATTACTATAGATGTTAATGAATCTGTCGGCCAATACATTGGTCGCATTCGTGATCTAACCAACCAAGCTCTTCAACTTGGCAAAGAATATTCTCAACAGGATATTGTAGGTAAAATCATTTGGACGCTTCCAGAAAGGTTCAACGCGAAGGTGGCTGCCCTTGAACTATACAAAGACTTTGACAAATTGCAGGTTGATGAACTGATGGGAATCCTACAATCATGGGAAATGGATCACTGCCCGAGGGGTAAAAGCAAACACATGGCATTCAAATCCGTGACTAAGGAGACGGATGACCCTTCCATGGACGAGTTTGGTGACTACAGTGATGAAGAAGAATTGGCCATGCTGTCCAAAAGATTGAATCAAATCCTAAAAAATCGAAAATCCTGATTCAACTCAAAGGATGTCGGGACATCAAGCTCTAAATCCACCTCAAAAACCTCTAAGTCATTTGACATAAATAGATCTAAACAATCTAAGTTTGACGATGACAAAGAGATCATCTGGTTTGAGTGTGGTGGACGAGGTCATATGAAAAAGGATTGTGCAAATCTTCGACCAAAGGAATCAAACAAATCATATCAAGTGACATTCAGTGACTCTGAGGATGATAAGGAGTCCAGTAAAAATGGTCCAGACTATGGAGTAGCATTCGTCGGAACATGGGATTCAGACAGTGATAATGAACAGGAACTAGGTATCTCTACTAACTGAGTCAATATGGTTTCTTCTAATATGGTGCACTCTTTTGTTACGGAACAGGAAGAGAGTATTAGCAAACTCAATGATCTCTATGAAGAAACGTTCGAAATATTGGAAATATCCATAGCTGAGTTAGTAGAACTTCAAGTCGAGAATGGAAATCTGAAAGAGCATATCAAGAACCATGAAAATAGCAACCAATAACTTGAAGAAAAACTAAAGGCACTGTCTGAACAGGTTAATGAACTATTGGACAAAAATGCAGAACTTCAGAAAGATAATGATGATCTGGAAATTGAGAAGAATGACTACTGACTCTGGTATGCTAATATGCATGGCAAAAACGATGCTCTTCACACCGAACTGACTGAAGTGCAAGAAAAGCTTGCCAAAGCCGAAGGCACTCTTGCGGCACTAAACAAGGGAAAACCCATGTTGGACGATGTCATTGCCATGGGGAGACCAAGCGGGAACAAACAAGGGTTAGGTTATCAAGCATCTACCTCAAAAGGAGAAAATAAAAGCAAATTTGTATCCGAAAGAATGCTGAGTGACCACCGAGCTACCAAGAAACCTCTTCATCATACAGGAAGGAACAAATGGACGAGAAGACCACCTCCTCCTGTTCCTCTCAGATGTGATTACTGCAAACTTGAAGGCCACAAAACTAAGAACTGCGGAATCATAGTTAAAGATTTACAAGCAGGGAGACCTGTTGTCTGGCCAAATGATAAGATCAAGATGAAGCTGATCTCCATCAAATGTGAATGGGTTCCTAAAGTTCAAAATAGATGTCATTTTGCGTTCTTATCTCACAAGAAAAAGACTAAGGACACAATATGGTACTTTGATAGTGGGTGCTCAAAGCACATGACTGGAGAAAGGAACCTGCTACAAGGAAATCGATGGAGGATTTGTTGTCTTTGGAGATGGCAAAAAGGGTGCTTTAGTAGGACAAGGAATCTTTGAGAACAGTGGCTCATGAGAATTATCTCTAGTATTCTTTGTTGATGGACTTCAAGCAAACTTTATTAGCATCAGTCAACGGTGTGATGAAGATCTAGTGGTGCAGTTCACCAAGAAAGATTGTCAAGTGCTCGACCAAAATCAAGAATGCATCATGAGTGGTTTGCGCTCTAAGAATAATTGTTATCATCTTGTTCAAACATGTAAGTTTGGTTTAGTCGCAGGTGAAAATCACATCATGTTATGGCATGAAAAGCTTGGGCATCTCAACTTCAAAGATTTAATCAGACTCAGTAGAACCGAAGCCGTCAAAGGCCGTCCTCACTTCAAAAACTCTAACATTGAGTTCTGTGATGAATGTGCCAAGAACAAACAGCACAGGAGTTCACACAAGCTGTCTGAACACCTCGGATCAACTAAATGTCTCGACCTACTGCATATGGATCTTATTGGTCCAACTGAGGTTCAAAGCTTGGGAGGTAAAAAATATATTTTTGTGTGCATTGACGATTATTCTAGATATACTTGGGTAGACTTTCTCAGGGAAAAAGGTGACGCTTTCAAAGCGTTTGAAAAATTGTGCAACCGTCTCATGACTAAGAAAGGCACTAAAGCAAAGCGGATTCGAAGTGATCATGGAAGAGAATTTGAAAATAAGTCCTTTGAAGAATATTGTACGACACATGGAATCAAGCATGAATTTTCCGCACCAAAGACCCCCCAAAAAAATTGAGTGGTGGAAAGAAGAAATCGCACCCTGCAAGAGATGTCAAGGGTGATGCTAAACTCAAAAAATGTTGCTGAGTACTTGTGGGCCAAAGCAATCAACACTGCATGCTACACCATAAATCGCGTCTACTTGAGACCTAACTCCCTCATGACTCCATATGAGATATGGAACGGTAAAAAGACATTAATCACTTTCATATTTTTGGCAGCAAATGTGTTGTCTTAAATAACAGGGAACATGTGAGAAAATTCCAAGAAAAAAGTCATGAAGGTATATTCGTGGGATACTCTATCACAAGCAGAGCATACATAATATATATACCAAAGACCAGAAAAGTTCTGGAATCCACAAAAGTTGCCATAGAAGATGTCTCATGCAAGGATTCTGCTCAACTCAATGAAGATGAAGTTCCATCAACATTACCTAGTAGTCAGAATTCAGGACAGATGAATGCGGAACGAATCAACACTGGCGAAGAGTCCACTGAAGCAGTCCAAACTCTCAGTCTGGACGCCTTGTCACATGACTCTGAGCCCCAGAAAGATCTCAACGGACGCATTCACAAACATCATGATCCTGAAGATATATTAGGTGATGTCAGTGAAAGGAGGAAAACCAGGGGAAAGAAGATCGACTTCAAAGAACTAGCTGGCTTGCACTGCTACACATCTAAGATCGAACCATCCAAAGTGGAAGAGGCCCTTCAGGATGAACATTGGATAAATGCCATGCAGGATAAACTACTTCAGTTCAAAAGAAATGAAGTATGGACTCTCATTAAAAGGCCCAAAGACAAACATTATTGGCACCAAGTGGATCTTTCGCAACAAAAGTGATGAAAAGGGAAACATCACGAGAAACAAGGCGCGTCTAGTTGCTCAAGGTTACACTCAGGTTGAAGGAGTGGACTTCAGTGAAACATTTGCTCCCGTAGCCAGACTTGAAGCAGTTCGACTCCTATTGTCCATTGCATGCTCATTAGGGTTCAAGCTCTACCAAATGGATGTTAAAAGTGCATTCTTGAATGGTTGGCTCAATGAGGAAGTATATGGAACAGCCAAAAGGATTCGAGGATCCTCATCATCCACAACATGTCTACAAGCTCAACAAAGCACTATACGGCTTGAAACAAGCTCCTAGGGCTTGGTACGAGAGGCTCTCCAAGTACCTGCTTGAACATGGATTTGAAGACGAAATCTTAACAAGACTATATTCATCAAAAGAGAAAGCAAAAGGATTCTAATCGCTCAAGTCTATGTAGATGACATAGTCTTTGGATCAACACATCATGTGCTCAAAGACAACTTCATCGAAATAATGGGTAAGGAGTTCGAAATGAGCATGGTTGGTGAACTAACTTATTTTCTTGGTTTGCAGGTAACACAAAAGAAAGATGAATATTTCTCAGCCAAACCAAGTATGCACGGAACATAGTCAAAAAGTTTGGCATGGAGTCCAGCAAACCTGTCCGAACTCCTATTGGGACTAATGACAAACTGAGCAAAGATACCAGTGGCCAAAGTGTGGATCATAAACTTTATTGAAGCATTATAGGAAGTCTACTTTATCTGGCGGCAAGTAGACCAGACATAAGCTATGCAGTTGGTGTTTGTGCTCGCTATCTAGCCGATCCCAAAGAATCCTACTTGAAAGCAACCAAAAGAGTGATCAAATATGTTTCAGGAACAAGTGACCTCGGTATATGGTACTCTAAAGAATCTAATCTTTCGTTACTTGGTTATAGTGATGCAGATTGGGGAGGTGGTGCGGATGATTGAAAAAACACTACTGGAGGATGCTTCTACATTGGAACCAACCTAGTCAGTTGGTACAACAAGAAACAAAGTTCCATCTCTCTTTCAACTGCCGAAGCCAAATACATTGCAGCTGGTAGTTGTTGTGCACAATTGCTATGGATGAAGCAAATGATGCTAGACTATGGAATTGATCAAGAATCCTCACCATTCTATGTGACAATATAAGTGCAATCAAAATCTCAAAGAATCCATTCCAACATGGGACAACCAAGCATATTGAGCTCCGACACCACTTCATAAGAGAACTTGTTGAAGAAGGAATTGTGTCCACACAACATGTCGGAACTACTGAGCAACATGCAGATATTTTCACTAAGGCTCTATGTAACACCCGAGAAAAACAAATTCAAATTGTTTTGAACTACGTCATGACTTGATCCCTTCACAGGGTACGTAGGCAGCTTGGAAATCTAAATTCTAAGTTCAGTCACAAAATAAATCACAAGATAAATCACAAAAACGTTAAGAGGAAATGGAACTAATTTAACTAGATTAATTATGGCACGGAAATGTTACGAGCGTTAAACCCGAGCTCGTAACGAATTTAAGATAAAGATTTTGAACCAGAAACGACCCGAGGAGTCGAGCCAAACACGTAGAGGATAGAAAACCGATAGAGAAAAGAAGAAAAGACCCGACGGACCACAGGAACAGCCGAACCGGCCGTCACGCGGCCTCCGCGCGCCACCACGCGGCATGAGGAGGCGCGTCCCAGGACTGATCGCGCGTGTTCCGTGCGGACATCCCTATACGTGCGCGTCACCACCGCGCCAGAGGAGCAGGAGGTGTAAACTTTCCTTCCATGGCGATTTTCTTGCCAAAAATTCGATCCCTATCAATGGCAACCGGATCACAGCCTTAGGAAAGGCTAAAGGGGGGTATTCGGGGCGTCCTCATCCCCATTCTCACAGAAAACACAAGTCTTCCCCCTTCAATCTTCCTCTCCAAGCCGAAACCCTTTCGAGACCACTTTCCGGCGAGTATTCCGGCAACGACGGGGTGAACGGGACAAAGCCTCTGCCTTCTAGACTCTTGGTAAGTTATGGTATAGTGTTTAGTTTGTCCATAAACCTTAAAAACTCGAAATCTAACATCGTTTCCTTTTCTACGATTTCACGTCGGGGGACGAACAAAAAGCAATCGGAGAAGTTGGCCGTTCGTCGCGAAATTAGGATGTCCGGAAATCCCTTACATCGACCCTATTGTCTAACTAGGTAAGTTAAGACCTTACTCTTCAATTTTTGTGGTTTATTGTCGTTTAAAACTTAAGATCTAGACACGTAACTAAAATCGGTTTTCAAAAACCCTATTTTCGACCAATCTTAATAACTCGACCAAAACTCTACCTTCGGGAATTCAAACCAAAAACTTTTCAACATAGATTTTGTTCATAAGACTTTAATCTACCTTGTGTCCAAATTTCAGCTATTGACATAAAGATTTGATATCCCAAATAGTACCGTAAAGTTTCTGTAGTAAAACCGAATGTTTGAAATCTGGACAGATTCATTGACTTGACTTGATGCATACTTTTCACCCGTTTCTAGATCAATTCAACTTTGCATTTCTAAACTAAAGTTGTGGATAAATGTGTTTATATTATGTATATAAAATTTCATGAATTTCGGAGTTCATTTGGTATGTCAAAATGGACGATTTCAGAACCTGTTACAAACCGATTTTTGAATCCGCGCGCAAGCAGCGTATTGGTGTCGATTTTTGAACATCTAAAACTCATTATTTCTAAAATCTTGAAACATGAAAGTTGTTTATTAAGGTGTTATCTACATTCTGTAAAAATTTCGGACCAATTGGAGTTAAAATGAATTTTTAATCGGTGTTGCACGAAACTGTGTCAGGATCAGTCCTTTGGGGCAGAATTCTTCTTTTGTAAAGATCTCGAAATTTGACTCACTTTGAAACCTTATTTCCGAAAACTTAAAACATGAAAGTTGTTTGTATGTGTGTACTTGAGCTACTGTGTAAATTTCGGAATTTTTGGTTAAAAGATGAATTTTTAATTGAAAAAGGGATAAACTGTGACGAATTGGATTTTTCGAACTTGCGAAAACTCGAATTTTGAAATGCGAAATCGAATCCTTTGTATACGACGAAACATAAACTTTTCGAAAAATCCCGTTCACTAGGCTGAGCCGATCCTCATGCTATCTTTATTTTTGAGACTGACTCGTTAGTGATCTCCGTACTATCTGAGATTGCCTCGTTAGTGATCTCGCGCGCGGTGTTATTTGGATCGCCTCGTTAGTGGTCCTACTATCTTTGAGACTGCCTCGTTAGTGGTCTCCCATTTATTTGGACTGCCTCGTTAGTGGTCCTACGATTTGAGATTGCCTCGTTAGTGATCTCCCCGGTATGATGTCCTCTTCTTAGTTTGCGGGATAAAATATAAAAGACTTGTGTGTGTATTTAATTATGCTGAATTTATTTATCACGTTTTAAATTATGCTTCTAAATTACGTTTTTAAATTATGTTTTTAAATTACGGTTTTAAATTAAGTCCTTAAATTATGTATTCACGTCTTGAGTAATTTAATCGTGTTCTTCCGCTGCGAGTAAACTATGAAGTTTAAATTAATTTCGTAATGCATGAAAAGTGTAACTTTAATTAAACACATGTAACCCCTTAAATTGTTTAGTTAGGGATTAACTTACTCGGTATATTATTATACTGATAAATCCGTTGTTATTTTTCTTTTACAGAGTATGTCGAGTGACGCATGCACATGCACTTGGGGGAAAACTTTTATGAGCATTTTCATTCATTGCATTTTACTACTGTTTTACCGGGCCTGTTGAACCCGAGGTTTGGCCGTGATTACTTTTCCGCTGCATTTACTCTATCTCGTGCATGGATGATTATTACTTCCGTATTTTGAATTAAGTATTATTAATTTCCGGACTCAATATTGAAATGTTTTTAAATCTTTTACGTACCCATAAGCCTTGCATTTCCTTAGTGAGCTCGGGGAGCCGTGTCTTGCTCGGGAGATGTGGCGGTGACATCCCGACCTGGGTTATCAAATCCGGGGTGTTACAAGTTGGTATCAAAGCCCAGAATGTATTTTAAAGCTATTATTAATATTATTATTATTATTTTTAATAATATTATTATTGTTATTTTGGTACCATTATTTTAAACCTAGCATTATTTTAAAATATATCACTTTTAAACCACTAGTTTTACACTAGCCCAAAATTTTATTTTTACATAGCCAAATATTTTAGCCAAAGAAATATTAAAAATTTTGGACCGCTATAGAGGCCCAACTTTTATTTTTACCCATGTAGTAAAATTTTTAAGCACATGGATAGATTAAATTTTTAATTGGGGAGGGAACTTGCTCTTGCATATTGCATGTAGATTTAAATTCCTATCTAATCTCGTCTAAAACATATTCTAACTCTAACCTACTTTGTTAACATTAGATGGTCGCACCAAACGTGAACATGATCAACCTTCTAATGAGGTTGATCGAAGCATACCTCGAAACCCTCAAAACGTGAACAACTTCAGACTAAGGGTAGAACAAATGGAGGCTAACCTGGGCCACTTGACTAATCTAGGGGAAGCATGGCATCAGGATCTGACCCAACTCCAAATTCAAATCAACGAACTCCAGACCCGCGAGACTGAGCTCCGGACCCAGATCGACGGCATAGAGACTCAAGCAGGGATCTTGGGAAACGAACTGCTCAACCTAAAGGATATCTTGCTCCCACATGCCCCTCTTAGCCCGGAAGCTCCTCCTGTAGCTAGCCCCGTTGCTGATCCTGTCGCTACGCCAGTTGCCGCCGTCGATCCTGCTCCTGCTGCTGGGCCCGATTGGCCAACAAGCCCAGTGTTCCATGGGCCCCTTGGCACGGGCACCATCGAGGATTCGAGTGACGAGGATGACCCCATGGAGGATCCGACCACCCACCCTCCCCAGGCTTAGGGATTATTGATACATTATTCCTATTGTTCTCTTTTCTATTTTCCCGAACTATTCTCAGCATTTTTGATTCCTATCGCTTGTACCGAATAAAGTTCCCTATTAAGCAATAAATTCACAAGCATCTATTTTATACAAAATCTTCATATTTTATTAAAACTCAACCAACCAAGGAAACAAGACAACAATAAACGAACAACATATCTATATATGCATAACAAATCGACAAGGTACCTCGAACCCTAAACCCTAGAAACCTGGGGTCTCAACGTTTCAACCCTTATACCCTTAACGTAAACGACTAAATAAATAAATACAAATCCTAACTGACTCTCAGTACGCATCGCTCGATTTAGTAAATCACTTTCTCCCTACACTCTATCAAATCCCCAGAACTCTAAAACTCCTTTGTGCTCGCATGGTTATAACAGAATGGCACCTAGAGGGCGATCAAGGACTTTACCTACCACTCCCAACACCCGCGACACGCCAGGACAACCCAATGAACAAGCACCTAATGTTGAGGCGCCAAACCCAGCAGGCCCGATGCCCAACCCTGCAGAAGGGCGGGTGAGGAACATGGAGGAACTACTGGTCGCACTGGGCAATGCTTACGTTAACCAGGGCGGAGCTGCCCCGGCACCACCGCCGGAAGCAATGATCAATTACTTGGCTTCGGTAAACCCCTACCGACCTCCCTACTATGTTGGGGAGGAAGATCCAGCTAAGCTCGAGGAATGGTTGAGGACCTTCGAAAAATTACTGAATGCGGTGAGATGCCCGGAAGGAGAGGGTTCACGTGGCTTCGTACTATCTGGGCGGCGAGGCCGACGAATGGTGGCAAGCTACCCAGGGGAAACTTGGCGAGGACGACGAACCGTACTCGTGGAACGAGTTTATGGAGTTACTCCGGGAGCGCTTCTACCCAATGAGTACTAAGGCAGCACAGTACGAAGAATTCTCATCCCTGAAACAAGGGGAAAAATCTGTTCAAGAATATTATGCTCGGTTTAAGGAGTTGGCCAGATTCGCGCCTCGGATGGTACCCACGGATGGGGAGAAGGCGCAGAAATTCGAAATGGGATTGAACTTGTCAATTTGGGAGGTGATCACCGGAGTTAACGATCCGGACTTATAAGCTGTCTACGATCGTGCGGTAGCAGTCGTACGAGTAAAACAACTAAAGAGAAAGACTGCAGGGGAATCTAGCCGGGGGCACAAGGACCAGACAAAAGAAACTGAGACAATAGGATGGGCAACACTACTAGTGGGGAAAACTTTCAAAACAACTTTCGGCGAGGTCCGAACGGGAATGTTCAAAACAACAATGGTCGCAATTTCAACCAAGGAGGACGAGTGCCACCGTGTCCGAGGTGTGGCAGGCCGCACCTGGTGAGGAGATGTCCTCAGGTGGGCGAATGTTTCCGGTGTGGCCGTATTGGCCATCGGAGGGAGGAATGTCGAAGCCGACTCGAGAACATCACGAAGAGAGAGGATTTGGTCACAGGACCCAATGAGCCGTTCAACCAGGGAGGCAGGAATGGAAAGAATCAAGGATATCGGCCTCCTCAGAATCCGAACTCGCGCCCTCCAAACCAGCAACAAAATCCAAATCCGAATCAGAACCAACCGGCCAATCAAGGGAGGCCGATGGGAAGGTTGAACGTGATCAACCAGGCTGACATATCCGCGCAGGGTGATGTGATGGCAGGTACCTTTCATGTCCTAAGTACTCCGCTTAGAGTTTTATTTGATTCTGGAGCCAGTTGTTCCATATTATCTTCGAGAGTTGTAGCTGAACTAGATCTACCTAAGTGCGAAATGATTAGCTTAGGAATCCAACTGCCTTCTGGAGAAATAATAGCATGCTCTAAGCATTATAACGGAATACCTCTGGTAATAAAAAACGTAGAGTTTTTCGCGAACTTGGTAGAGTTTGACGTCAGAGATTTTGACGTCATACTAGGGATGGATTGGCTAACCCGTTATAAGGCCGTGATCGAATGCCAAAAGCAAAAGATCACGCTGTCGAAGAGTAGGGGGAGGAGAGTCATCTTCTACTCCCAACCCCCTAAGAAGTCTAACAAGATAGTCAACGCCCTCAAGTTATGTAGCTTAATGCGGAAGGGTTACGCGCTATACGCATGCTACATTCATAACCTAGAAGCTGAATGAGTCAAGGTAGGCGACATCCCGGTGGTGAGGGAATACCCAGATGTGTTCCCTGAGGACGTTCCCGGTATGCCACCTAAGAGAGATCTCGAATTCACAATAGACATCATTCCGGGATGGAACTTGTTTCGAAAGCTCCTTACCGTATGGCGCCACTGGAAATGAAGGAACTAAAGGAGCAACTCGAAGAGTTGTTGGAAAAGGGATACATTAGGTCAAGCACGTCCCCATGGGGAGCACCGGTCTTGTTCGTCAAGAAGAAAGACGGAGGGTTACGACTGTGCATCGATTATAGAGGACTCAATCAAGTCACCGTCAAGAACAAGTACCCGTTGCCCCGGATCGAAGATTTGTTCGACCAACTAAAGGGAGCTACCGTATTCTCAAAGATCGACCTACGCTCGGGATATCACCAATTGAGGATTGCCGAAAAGGACATCCCAAAGACGGCGTTCAGAACTCATTACGGACACTACGAGTTCACGGTGCTATCATTCGGGCTAACGAACGCCCCAGCAATGTTCATGAATCTCATGAATAACGTATTTCGAGAATTGTTAGATCAATGCGTGGTGGTGTTCATAGATGACATCTTGATCTACTCGAAAAGTGAAGAAGAACATTCCGAGCACTTACACAAAGTGTTAGGGATCTTACGAGTGAACCAACTGTATGGTAAACTATTTAAATGCGATTTCTGGTTAAGGGAAGTGGCATTTCTCGGGCATATAGTATCCGCCAACGGAGTGGCAGTAGATCCGGCGAAGATCTCGGCAGTAACCGAGTGGGTACCGCCGAAGAGTCCAACAGAGGTACGAAGTTTCCATGGATTGGCGGGATACTACAGGCGATTTGTCAAAAACTTCTCGAAAATCGCACGCCCGTTGACCCAGCTGCTGAAGAAAGGGGTAAAATACGACTGGACCAGTAAGTGTGAGTCCGCATTCCGAGACTTGAAGAAACGACTTACCACAGCACCAGTATGGCATTACCATCTGAGGATGGAGACTTCGAGGTGTATAGCGACACCTCGAAAGAGGGATTGGGATGCGTGCTAATGCAAGATCAAAGGGTTATAGCATACGCATCGCGACAACTAAAACCACACAAAGAAAACTACCCGACGCACGACTTAGAACTCGCCGCGGTCGTGTTCGCCTTAAAGATATGGAGACACTATCTCTATGGGCGAAAGTGTCGGATGTTCACCGACCATAAGAGCCTCAAGTATATATTCACGCAGAAAGAGCTGAGTTTGAGGCAGAGAAGATGGTTGGAGTTAATAAAGGATTATGACCTGGAGCTTATCACGAAGGAAAAGCCAACGTTGTAGCCGATGCCCTGAGTCGAAAGACTCAACACGTGGCAAATTCACTCGTGATACCGGCCGAGTTGTACAAGGACTTAGCAAAATTAAGTCTAGAGTTAGTGCATTATGGCAGGGTAAATGAAGCCGTCAACGCGATGGTAGTGGAACCTACCATGTTCGATGAGATACGACTCGCCCAATCGGGTGACGAGAAGTTGGAGGAGATTAGGAAGGATATTGCTGAAGGAAAGGCAATGGATTTTAAAGTCCATGAGGACGGAAGTATCCGCTTCAAGGGAAGATGGTGTATACCACGGAATTGCGTGGACCTGAAGCAAAGGGTGATGGAGGAAGGCCATAACACCCTATACTCGGTCCATCCCGGAGGCGACAAGCTGTACAAGGACTTAAAGAAGAACTATTGGTGGCCGAACATGAAGAGAGAGGTAGCCGAATTTGTGGCGAGGTGCCTTACCTGCCAGAAGATCAAGGCAGTACGCCAAAAACCCCTAGGACTAATGCAACCCTTGGAAATCCCAAGCTGGAAATGGGATAGTATCTCAATGGATTTCGTTTCGGGGTTACCGCGTTCACCGAAGGGAATGAATAAAATCTGGGTGATCGTGGATAGGTTGACAAAAGCTGCCATATTTATCCCAATGAAGGATACTTGGTCAATGGACCAACTGGCAAGGGCATATGTCGACAATGTGGTACGTCGACATGGAGTACCACATGATATCATCTCGGACAGAGACAGCAGATTCGTCTCTCAATTTTGGACAAAACTGCAAGAAGCCCTCGGTACACAAATAAAGATGAGTACCGCATTCCACCCTATGACGGATGGGCAGATGGAGAGAACGATCCAGACGCTGGAAGACATGCTAAGGGCATGTGTACTAGAGTTCAAGGGAAGTTGGGAGAATCATCTACCTTTGATCGAGTTTTCCTACAACAACAGCTACCATGCTAGCATCGGCATGGCACCCTTCGAGGCACTGTACGGACGTAAGTGCCGAAGTCCATTGAGCAGGGAAGAGAATGATAAAACGGTGATACTGGGACTACAACTTGTTGAGGACATGGATCAACAAATCAAGGTCATCCAAGGGAAGATGAGAGCCGCTCAGGACCGGCAAAAGAGTTACGCGGACGTGAGACGGAAAGACTTGGAATTTCAAGTCGGCGATAAAGTCATGCTGAAGGTATCACCAATGAAGGGTGTGATGCGCTTCGGCAAACAAGGAAAATTGAGTCCACGGTACATAGGACCATATGAAATCCTGGAAAGAGTGGGAAATCTCGCATATCGGCTAGCGTTGCCACCACAATTTGCTCGTGTTCACGATGTGTTCCACGTCTCCCAATTGAAGAAGTATGTGCACGATCCGACCCACGTGCTCCAACTGGAAGAAATTGAATTTGAGGATGACTTGAGCTACGAGGAAGTTCCAGTGCGAATACTTGACACGAAGGAGAGAGTAACGAGGAATAAGACCGTGAGGATGGTCAAGGTCCTTTGGTCTAACCACGAGACGGAGACGGCGACGTGGGAATTGGAAGCCGACATGAAACAACGTTACCCGACCCTCTTCCAAGATGACCCGACCACATTTATGGGGACATAACTGTATTCTTAAGGGGGGAGGATGTAACACCCGAGAAAAACAAATTCAAATTGTTTTGAACTACGTCATGACTTGATCTCTTCACAGGGTACGTAGGCAGCTTGGAAATCTAAATTCTAAGTTCAGTCACAAAATAAATCACAAAATAAATCACAAGATAAATCACAAAAACGTTAAGAGGAATTAGAACTAATTTAACTAGATTAATTATGGCACGGAAATGTTACGAGCGTTAAACCCGAGCTCGTA
This sequence comes from Hygrophila difformis, assembly GCA_030278955.1. Classification (NCBI taxonomy): domain Eukaryota; kingdom Viridiplantae; phylum Streptophyta; class Magnoliopsida; order Lamiales; family Acanthaceae; genus Hygrophila; species Hygrophila difformis. The sequence goes on along the minus strand of JAOANR010000003.1, from coordinate 39,178,190 downwards.
ACGAATTCAAATAAAGATTTCGAACCGGAAACGACCCGAGGAGTCGAGCCAAACACGTAGAGGATAGAAAACTGATAGAGAAAAGAAGAAAAGACCCGACGGACCACACGAACCGCCGAACCGGCCGGTCCGGCCGTCATGCAGCCTCCGCGCGACCACCGCGCGGCATGAGGAGACGCGTCCCAGGACTGGTCGCGCGTGCTCCACTCAGACATCCCTATACGTGCGCGTCACCACCGTGCCAGAGGAGCAGGAGGTGTAAACTTTCCTTCCATGGCGATTTTCTTGCCAAAAATCCGATCCCTATCAATGGCAACCGGATCACAGCCTTAGGAAAGGCTAAAGGGGGGTATTGGGGGCGTCCTCATCCCCATTCTTACAGAAAACACAAGTCTTCCCCCTTCAATCTTCCTCTCTAAGCCGAAACCCTTTCGAGACCACTTTCCGGCGAATATTCCGGCAACGACGGGGCAAACGGGATGAAGCCTCTGCCTTCTAGACCCTTGGTAAGTTATGTATAGTGTTTAGTTCGTCCATAAACCTTAAAAACTCGAAATCTAACATCGTTTCCTTTTCTACGATTTCACGTCGGGGGACGAACAAAAAGCAATCGGAGAAGTTTGCCGTTCGTCGCGACCTTAGGATGTCTGGAAATCCCTTACAGCGACCTTATTCTCTAATTAGGTAAGTTAAGACCTTACTCTTCAATTTTTGTGGTTTATTGTCGTTTAAAACTTAAGATCTAGACACGTAACTAAAATCGGTTTTCAAAAACCCTATTTTCGACCAATCTTAATAACTCGACCAAAACTCTACCTTCGGGAATTCAAACCAAAAACATTTCAACATAGATTTTGTTCATAAGACTCTAATCTACCTTGTGCCCAAATTGCAGCCATTGACATAAAGATTTGATATCCCAAATAGTACCGTAAAATTTCTGTAGTAAAACAAATCATTTGAAATCTGGACAGATTCATTGACTCGAATCGATGCATACTTTTCACCCGTTTCTAGATCGATTCAACTTTGCATTTCTAAACAAACGTTGTGGATAATTGTGTCTAGATTATGTATATAAAATTTCATGAATTTTGGAGTTCATTTGGTATGTCAAAATGGACTATTTCAGAACCTGTTCCAAACCGATTTTTGAATCCGCGCGCAAGCAGCGTATTGGTGTCGATTTTTGAACATCTAAGACTCATTATTTCCAAAATTTTAAAACTTGAAAGTTGTTCATTAAGGTGTTATCTACATTCTCTAAAAATTTCGGACCAATTGGATTTAAAATGAATTTTTAATCGGTGTTGCATGAAACTGTGTCAGGATCAGTCCTTTGGGGCAGAATTCTTCTTTTGTAAAGATCTCGAAATTTGACTCACTTCGAAACCTTATTTCCAAAAACTTAAAACATGAAAGTTGTTCGTATGTGTGTACTTGAGCTACTATGTAAATTTCGGAATTTTCGGTTAAAAGATGAATTTTTAATTAAAAAAGGCGTAACCTGTGACGAATTGGATTTTTCGAACTTGCGAAAACTCGAATTATGAAATGCAAAATCGAATCCTTTGTATACGACGAAACATAAACTTTTCGAAAAATCCCGTTCACTAGGCTGAGCCGATCCTTATGCTATCTTTATTTTTGAGACTGTCTCGTTAGTGGTCTCCCTACTATCTGAGATTGCCTCATTAGTGATCTCGCGCGCTGTGTTATTTGGATCGCCTCGTTAGTGGTCCTACTATCTTTGAGACTGCCTTGTTAGTGGTCTCCCATTTATTTGGACTGTCTCGTTTGTGGTCCTACGATTTGAGATTGCCTCGTTAGTGATCTCCCCGGTATGATGTCATCTTCTTAGTTTGCGGGATAAAATATAAAAGACTTGTGTGTGTATTTAATTATGCTGAATTTATTTATCACATTTTAAATTATGCTTCTAAATTACGTTTTTAAATTATATTTTTAAATTACGCTTTTAAATTAAGTCCTTAAATTATATATTCACGTCTTGAGTAAATTAATCGTGTTCTTCCGCTGCGAGTAAACTATGAATTTTAAATTAATTTCGTAATGCATGAAAAGTGTAACTTTAATTAAACACATGTAACGCCTTAAATTGTTTAGTTAGGGATTAACTTACTTGGTATATTATTATACTGATAAACCCGTTGTTATTTTTCTTTTACAGAGTATGTCGAGTAATGCATGCACATGCACTTGGGGGAAAACTTTTATGAGCATTTTCATTCATTGCATTTTACTACTATTTTACCGGGCCTGTTGAACCCAATGTTTGGCCGTGTTGTCCGTGATTACTTTTCCGCTGCATTTACTCTATCTCGTGCATGGATGATTATTACTTCCGTATTTTGAATTAAATATTATTAATTTTCGGACTCAATATTGAAATGTTTTTAAGTCTTTTACGTACCCATAAGCCTTGCATTTCCTTAGTGAGCTCGGGGAGCCGTGTCTTGCTAGGGAGATGTGGCGGTGACATCCCGGCCTGGGTTATTAAATCCGGGGTGTTACACTCTAGATCGTGAAAGATTCGAGAAATTGAGAAGAGATCTCGGATTATGCACGATCTCCTAATATCCCGAAAATAATGTAATAAGTTTTATTTTTATGCAATTTCCAGAAATTATTTTCCTTGCATATCTTATTTCCTTACTTACATTACTTTGCGAAAAATATTATGAGACTAATATTTTTTCCATGAAATATTAAACTAACCATGATTACCTAAATTCAAATTGGGGAGTGAAATTTGAACTTGATTTGACAGCCCATCATTACACGTCCGAGAATGGGAACGGCGGGAACGGTTATTTATTTCCAAAATTCAAAAATGTGATTATGACCATCTTAGGAAACCGTGATCCTCCTTCCATATTCGAATTAAGGGAAGTTGCATATCAAATCGTGGCCATATCTTTTCTTGATCGGTTTTCTTACGCCCTTCCATTCTCTCGCATAGTCCTCATATATTCTCCAAAGATATTATTCACTCTCACTTGCTCTTGTCAAAAAGCTTCTTTCAGATTACAATGGTGAAGACGAGAGGTAGCCAAAGCTCAAGGTCTCAAGAACCCACCCCCGCATCTTCAACAGGAAGAAAGAAAGTCATATCTCCGAAGGGAATCAAGCGCGAAAGGTCGAGCCAAAGCAGTTCAACAAGCGATTGTTGAGCAAACAATCTCGGAGACACCTTCTCTCGTACCTGTTCCATTCCATTCTTCTTCTCCATCCACTGCCGGAGAGAAGGGTACCACCGTAGCTGTTCAAGATCCTCTTGATATTCGAGCCGAAGTAGCCGGAGCCCAAAAGATGAAAGAAAAAGCTGTTTCTACCACCAAACCGCGAGAGAAAGCCGTGGCTAGGAAGTACGCCTCAATAAGTGAACGTGTTGAAGCGGGTATTGCAAAGTGTAACACCCCGGTTTTTGGTCACCCAGGTCGGGATGTCACCGCCACATCTCCCTAGTAAGACACGGTTTCTCTGAGCTTACTAAAGAGATGCAAGGCTAGGTATTGCAGTATTTAAAACATTTAAAGCATTCAAAATAGCCCATACAATATAATTCGAAAATAATAATAGCATAGCGCAGCGGAGATATTTAGTTTAGTACAATATCGCAGCGGAAAATATAAAAGGGGCCGACATGGCCAAAACACGGGTTAAACAGGCCCGTTCATAATATAATCTAAGTACGAAATTTAAAAGCAAAATAAGTGTTCCCCAAAATCCCATGCATGAATCGTGCTCACACATGCTCATTCCACATATTTTGTAAGGAAAGGAATAAAAATGGTTTTGGTCAGCAAAATTGCTGAGTAAGTTAACACATGCATGATCGTAGGGTTTAAAAGCCATTAATTTAATAATTTAACAAAAGCATGATAATAACATAATATATAATTTAATCTAATCAAGTGTCCAATAGCCTAAATTATCTCAGGGCTCTATTTAATAACACATATCACATGGTTTAATCACAAAAGCCATAATTTAAATAAAGCATTTAAATAATTTAATTGGACAACAACATAATTTAATCTAATTTAATTTAATTTAGAATCCCCATTACATTCCCGATTTTGTATTTCAAGGTTTCACGATAAAATCGCGATGTCAACAAGTTTAGCCGGTAGCCCGGCGGCCGCAACCGTATCAGCCATACCCAGTACCACTCCGGAGCCTCGGGAAACCCATTCGGATATTCACGAGAGTGTAGGCTCTAAGTTTCGCCGTTTAGGCAATCCATATCTCAAGTTTAGCGCGCGGGGTCACCATCGTCCATTACGGCACGGAGTGAATCGTTAGGGGGCACCCTGCAGAGCACTCACCCCTAATTTTAATTTATCAAGTTTGTAAGGGGATTTAGTTTTTAAAATCTGCCTTCTATTGTATTTATTTAGAAATAATATCTCAATTCGTTTCAACCCTAAAGGTTAATTCCATGTTTCAACAAGATTTCAAGATTTCGTTTCGGTAAATCACAGTTTACTCCAAAATTCGTCTAAAATCAGATTTAATTCCAGAAATTCCAAAATTTCATATCTGACTCGGAAACATCAAGATCTACAACTTTCGTGTTTTAACTTTTTCAAAATCGCCAATTTTCGCATAAGAACAAATCTGTCCGAGTTTAATGCATCACAGTTTAAAGATTTCGAATTCTACCATAGCAATTCAACTCCAAATTTAATGAAATTTGACAGGGATCATCTTAAGACATTTATCTACAACTTTCATGTTCGGACAAAGATCTAAAACAGCCTATATCCTAGGTCAAAAACGTGATCAAGATCATTCCTAAGTTCTGTCCAAGATTTCAAGATCTAGATTTAAACAGCTCGGTTTCAATGGGTTTTCACATATCAAATCAATTCCAAAAATTCTCAAAACTTTACAGTAGCTAGATCTAGGTCTTAGGAACGTTTTTCGTGTTTTAAGTTTTCCGTTTGAGTTCGTTTTAAGGTTCGGAAAAATTCAACAAATCTGTTGCGCCGATAGAAAGTAAGAATTGACAGATTTTCGGTTTCTTGTTAATCTTTTAGTTTTGAATGTTTTAATTCATCCCAAAACCATGTAAGAGTTAACTTACAGTGTCTATGAACGTCGGGGATGTCTAGTTCGGAGGCGTGGCTTCCAGATCACCGTTTCTCCTCTCCGTTCGTCGGGTTCTACGATCTAGATTCAATACGGGGTGTAGAAAGAAAAGAACCGAAGTTAGAATCCGTTTTTGGATTGAAACGTGAAAAGATTTGTCGGACTAGAGCTTACCACAATGTTTGGAGATCCTTGGATTTTCGTCCAAAGCTGCTGCCTCCGTTTGGTGCTTTCCGTCAACTCCGAATTTAGGGTTTCGAACGTATAGTAGGTTGTAGGGTTTTGTAAACTTGTTTGGGGCTCCCAAGGGGCTTATTTATAGAATTCTCAATCCCTAGGGCGTCCACATCTGACCTAAAGGTCTTGGGTCGAGAGATGTTCAACCGAAAGTCGAAAAATCCGCGTTCGGGCGAGAGATTCACGCAACAACCAAATCTGTCAAGTGGCGCGGTCGTGGCGCGCTAATCGCCCTCCACCGCGCGGCCACCGCGCCGACTTCGCCTGGACTTCGGTCCGGGCGGGTCGTGCGATCCGTCGTGCTTTTCCGCCTCTCTTTCGGGTTTCTATCCCTCTATGCTCCCGAATTCCGATTCCCGGGGTATCTTCGGGTTTCTACTTTCTCTCTAAATTTATTCTTAGTCTAATTGGATGTTTTGGACTCGAATCCTCGAGTTCATTAGTGTCGGTTTTTAGTGTACCATTTATTTACCTTTAATCCATCCTTTTATTTAATTAAATCCCTTTAATTCCTTTTTAAGTAAAAATCTTATTTCTCATTTCCTTATCTTTATTTACTTTTTTTATTTGCTGGATTTATTTATGATATTTATTTTATCTATTATTTATTTATTTAACTATTGTTTTATTTTATGATGGAAAATTCTCGGGTATTACAGTCTACCCTCCTTAAGAATCAACTTCGTCCTCGAAGTTGTGTTTCGGCTTTCCTCGTGCTAAGGTCTTGTGTTTGTTTTATTGTTTTGTGACTGAACTTAGAATTAAAACTTCTAAGCTGCCTACGTACCCGGTAAAGGGATCAAGCCATAACGTAGTTCAAAAGTTTACAAAAATGCACGAAAAATTAGGGGGTATGACATCCTCTCCCCCTTAAGATTGCAGTTATGTCCCCATAACTGTGTCGGAATCGGTTTGGAACAACGTCGGGTATCGTTCTCTCATGTCGGATTCTACTTCCCAAGTTGCCGTCTCACTTTCGTGGTTTGACCAAAGAACCTTGATCATTCTGATGATTTTGTTCCTCGTTACTCGTTCCTTAGTATCGAGAATACGCACTGGGACTTCCTCGTAAGTCAAATCCTCATCGATGTCAATTATCTCCGGTTGAAGTACATGTGTCGGGTCCGGCACATACTTCTTTAGTTGCGAGACATGGAAGACGTTATGAACTCGATCTAAGTGTGGCGGTAAAGCCAATCGGTAGGCTAGAGTTCCGACTCGTTCTAGAATTTCGTAAGGTCCTATGTATCGAGGACTTAACTTCCCTCGTTTGCCAAAGCGCATCACCCCCTTCATGGGTGATATCTTTAGCACGACCCTATCTCCCACTTGAAATTCTAGGTCTCGTCGTCTCACGTCGGCATAACTCTTTTGACGGTCTTGTGCGGCTTTCATCTTCCCTTGAATCACTTTGATTTGTTGAGCCATGTCTTCGATAATTTGTGGTCCCACTACCACGGACTTATCGTTTTCTTCCCAGCTCAATGGGCTTCGGCACTTTCGTCCATACAACGCCTCGAAAGGTGCCATGCCGATGCTAGCATGGTAGCTATTATTATAGGAAAACTCAATCAAGGGTAAATGAGATTCCCAATTTCCTTTGAATTCCAACACACATGCTCTCAGCATGTCCTCTAGTGTTTGGATTGTTGTCTCGGTTTGTCCATCCGTCATCGGGTGGAATGCGGTGCTCATTTTGATATGAGTACCGAGAGCTTTTTGTAACTCCGTCCAGAAATGAGAGACAAATCTACTGTCTCTATCGGAAATGATATCATGTGGTACTCCATGTCGTCGTACCACGTTATCAATGTAGGCTCGGGCCAATTGGTCCATAGTCCACGTGTCTTTCATTGGGATGAATATGGCTGTCTTCGTTAGCCTATCGACAATCACCCAAATCTTATTCATGCCTTTAGGTGATCGAGGTAATCCCGAGACAAAGTCCATTGAGATGCTATCCCACTTCCAACTTGGAATCTCTAGTGGTTGCATCAATCCTAAGGGTTTATGTCGCACTGCCTTAACCTTTTGGCAGGTAAGACATCTTGCCACGAAATTTGCCACTTCATTCTTCATTCCCGGCCACCAATAGATCTTCTTCAGATCCTTGTATAGCTTGTCACCTCCGGGATGTACGGAATATGGCGTGTTGTGCCCTTCCTCCATCAACCTTTGCTTCAATTCGGCACATTTAAGAGGCACACACCACCTCCCTTTGAAACGGATGCTTCCGTCCTTGTGGACAGCGAATCCTATTGCCTTTCCTTCGGCAATATACCCTTTTATCTTCTCGAGTTTCGGGTCGCCCGGTTGAGCGAGTCGAATCTCGTCCAATATGGGAGTTTCTACGACCATGGCATTGACTGTTTCTCTCACTGTGCCAGGATGCACAAGTTCTAACTCCAATCTTGCCAATTCCATGTACAATGCCGGCGGAATTACCAACGAGTTTGTCACGTGTTGGGTTTTCCGACTTAGGGCATCAGCTACCACATTCGCCTTCCCCTCGTGGTATGCTATCTCTAAATCGTAGTCCTTAATGAGTTCCAACCACCTTCGCTGTCTCAAATTCAACTCCTTCTGAGTGAATATATATTTCAAGCTCTTGTGGTCGGTGAACATTCGACATTTCCGCCCATAAAGATAATGTCTCCATATCTTTAGAGCGAAGACGACCGCTGCCAACTCCAGGTCGTGGGTCGGATAATTCTCCTCGTGAGGTTTTAGTTGACGTGATGCATAGGCTACGACTCTCGAGTCTTGCATCAAAACACAACCTAAACCTTCCTTCGAAACATCGCTATATACTTCGAAGTCACCATGCTCTGATGGTAGTGTTAATACGGGTGTGGTTGTGAGTCGTTTCTTCAGCTCTTGAAACGCCATCTCACACGCTTTGGTCCACTCGTATTTTGCTCCTTTCTTCAGTAGCTGGGTCAAAGGACGTGCAATCCTTGAAAAGTCCTTCACGAATCGTCTATAATATCCGGCTAATCCAAGGAAACTCCTTATTTCCGTTGGACTTTTCGGAGTTGCCCATTCAGTTACGGCAAAGACTTTTGCCGGATCCACTGATACTCCATCAGCGGATACTATGTGTCCGAGAAATGCCACTTCTTTCAGCCAGAAGTCACATTTCGACAGCTTGCCGTATAGCTGATTTCTTCGCAAGATTTCCAACACTTGATGTAGTGTTTTGCATGCTCCTCCTCGCTCTTCGAGTAGATCAGGATGTCGTCGATGAACACTACGACGCACTGATCTAACAATTCTCGGAACACGTTGTTCATGAGATTCATGAACATGGCCGGAGCATTTGTTAACCCGAAGGATAACACTGTAAACTCGTAATGGCCATATCGCGTTCGAAATGTCGTCTTCGGAATGTCCTTCTCGGCGATCCTCAATTGATGATACCCAGATCGTAAATCGATCTTCGAGAATACTGAAGCTCCCTTCAGTTGATCAAACAGATCCTCTATTCTCGGTAGGGGGTATTTATTCTTAATGGTCACTTGGTTTAGTCCTCGGTAATCTATGCAAAGACGTAGTCCTCCGTCTTTCTTCTTGACAAATAAAACCGGTGCTCCCCAAGGGGACGTACTCGGTCTTATGTAGCCTTTTCCCAATAGTTCCTCGAGTTGTTCCTTTAACTCCTTCATTTCCAGTGGTGCCATCCGGTACGGAGCTTTCGAGACAGGCTCTGTCCCCGGAATGAGATCTATGGTGAATTCAAGATCTCTCTCAGGTGGCATGCCCGGGACGTCCTCAGGGAATACGTCCGGGTATTCTCTTACCACTGGTATGCTATCAACCTTGTTTTCTTCCGCCTCAAGGTTGTGCACATAGCACGCATATAGTTCATACCCCTTACGCATCAAGTTACTTAGTTTAAGTGCACTAAAGATTTTGTTACTTTTCTTAGGGGGCTGAGAGTAAAAGATAACTCTCTTTCCCCTACTTTTTGACAAGGTGATATTTTGCTTTTGGCATTCGATCACCGCTTTATACTAGGATAGCCAATCCATCCCCAGTATGATGTCAAAGTCTCTTAAGTTAAATTCTACCAAGTTCGCGAAGAATTCTACGTTCTTTATCACTACAGGAATTCCGTTGTATCGTTTAGAGCAAGACACTTCTCCAGAAGGCAATTGAATTCCTAAGCTAATTCTCTCGCACTTAGGTAGATCTAACTCAGGCACTATCCTTGATGCTATAATTGAGCAACTAGCTCCAGAATCAAATAGAACTCTAAGGGGCGTATTCAACACATGAAATGTACCTGCCATCACTTCTCCTTGCGCAGGCACGTCCGCTTGGTTCACCACGTTCAGCCTCCCCATAGGGCGTCCCTGATTGCCCTGCTGATTCGCATTCGGCTGCTGATTTTGTTGCTGGTTTTGATTCTGTGGGGGCGGAGGTCGTTGGTTCTGGTTCTGGTTTTGCGGCCTATTTTGAGGGGGTCTGTACCCTTGGTTATTGCCGTTTCGCCCATTTTGGTTTTGAGGCTGTTCTTGCCCCGCGACTAAGTCGTCCCTCTTTGTTATGTTCTCGAGCCTAGTTCGGCAATCCCGTCGAACGTGACCCATTCGACCGCATCGGTAACAAGCGCCTTGTTGCGGGCATCCCCTTGCCAGATGTGGTCGTCCACATCGCGGGCAAGACGGTACCGGATCTTCTTGGTTGAACCTCCTCCCAGTGTTGGTTTGTTGGGGCCTATTCGACCCTCTGCGCTGCTCGTTCCTTCCAGTGTTGTTCTCGTTTCTTGAATCTCGACTTCTCTTGTCTTGAGGACCCCTGCTGGACTCCCCACTCACCCTTCTTTTCAGCTGCTGCACGCATGCTACCGCCACAGCGCGATCGTATACGGCTTGCAAATCGGGGTAGTGTACCCCCGCGATCACCTCGCGCACAGACAGGTTCAGTCCCATCTCGAACTTCTGTGCCTTTTCCGCATCAGTAGGCACTAGCCTTGGTGCGAACCTCACCAGCTCCTTGAAGTGGGTGTAGTATTCCTGCACCGTTTGGCTTCCTTGCTTCAACGACAGGAATTCTTCGTACATGGCCGCTTTAGTACTCAAGGGATAGAATCGATCCCTGAGTAGTTCCATCATCTCCATCCACGAGTAAGGCTCGTCATCTTCAGTCAGTTTGGCTTGAGTGGCCTGCCACCAGTCGTCGGCTTCGCCTCCCAGGTAGTATGAAGCGACATGTACCCTTTCTCCTTCCGGACATTTAACTGCTCCCAGCAGCTTATCGAAGGTCCGGATCCACTCTTCCAGTTTAGCTGGATCCTCCTCACCAGCATAGTGGGGTGGCTGGTAAGGATTCACCATCGCCAGGTAGTTAGGGCGAGCTTGGGGCGGAGGTACCGCCGCAGCTTGACCCTGGTTGACTTGCGCGTTCCCGAGCGCAATCAACACTTCCTCTATCGTCCTAAGACGATCGCCCACATTGTTCGGTGCGGGGAGCGTCCTGCGCACCTTGGGGTTGTTCCATCTCAGGTTGAATCGGTTCAGTGACGTTTGGTGGTGTTTCAGTAGGTATCTCAGTGGTGGTTTGGGTTCTTCCTCTTCCTCTTCCTCTGGGTGCCATTCTAGTACAAATGGGATAGATTAGGACTGGTGAATTTAGCATATAGTCTAAGCAATTTCTATAAATGTATATGTGTGTAGCAATTTAGCACGTGGTGCTTTGTTCGAATTAAGAAGCATACGACGCCTCGGGGGTTTTATTTTAAAATTTTCCTTTCGATTTAAAAATAAATAAAACGGCCATTTTATTTCCTCAAAGAAATTTTAGTACAAAAGTAGAAATATTTTTCTAGCAAAACAATGTCTAACAATAGAATCTCTAGTGCCTCATGACGTCTCCCGGTGGGGTAGCAGGATCTTCCTCCTCCGAACTCGGCGGTAGTAGGTCGTCAAAGATAGTGTTTAGGTCTTGCCCGTGGGCATCGATGTATTCTTTTAGTATTAAGTTTTGTTGCCCATGTGATGTAAATTGGCCTCCAATTGAGCCATAAGGTACTTCATCTGCTCTAGGGTCTGGTGGGAATCGAGATGAACACTCATCATCCTGACCATCAACTGCATCATGTCTTGACTAGCCATCTAGCGCAAGCAAGAGATCTAAGTTAATATTCGCCAAGATTCTAGGTTCAATTCGCCTAGATTCTAAGTTCAAGTTTCGCCAAGATTCTAAGTTCAAGTTTCGCCAAGATTCTAGGTTCAATTAGCCAAGATCCTAAGTTCAAGTTTCCAAGATTCTAAGTTCATAGCAGAGATGCAACATGCATATGCAAATGATTTTCTTTTTCCCCCCAATAATAATTTAATGCACCACATATATATATTTTTCCATGGGTTTTAAAATAAAGATTTTTCCATGGAAATAATACTTTAAAATTTAAAAGAATAGTCAAAATATTAATAATAGTTTTAAAATAGTAATGGTTTAAAAATAATAGTTTAAAAATAGCCGGGCTTTGATACCAACTTGTAACACCCCGGTTTTTGGTCACCCAGGTCGGGATGTCACCGCCACATCTCCCTAGTAAGACACGGTTTCTCCGAGCTTACTAAAGAGATGCAAGGCTAGGTATTGCAGTAATTAAAACATTTAAAGCATTCAAAATAGCCCATACAATATAATTCGAAAATAATAATAGCATAGCGCAGCGGAGATATTTAGTTTAGTACAATATCGCAGCGGAAAATATAAAAGGGGCCGACATGGCCAAAACACGGGTTAAACAGGCCCGTTCATAATATAATCTAAGTACGAAATTTAAAAGCAAAATAAGTGTTCCCCAAAATCCCATGCATGAATCGTGCTCACACATGCTCATTCCACATATTCTGTAAGGAAAGGAACAAAAATGGTTTTGGTCAGCAAAATTGCTGAGTAAGTTAACACATGCATGATCGTAGGGTTTAAAAGCCATTAATTTAATAATTTAACAAAAGCATGATAATAACATAATATATAATTTAATCTAATCAAGTGTCCAATAGCCTAAATTATCTCAGGGCTCTATTTAATAACACATATCACATGGTTTAATCACAAAAGCCATAATTTAAATAAAGCATTTAAATAATTTAATTGGACAACAACATAATTTAATCTAATTTAATTTAATTTAGAATCCCCATTACATTTCCGATTTTGTATTTCAAGGTTTCACGATAAAATCGCGATGTCAACAAGTTTAGCCGGTAGCCCGGCGGCCGCAACCGTATCAGCCATACCCAGTACCACTCCGGAGCCTCGGGAAACCCATTCGGATATTCACGAGAGTGTAGGCTCTAAGTTTCGCCGTTTAGGCAATCCATATCTCAAGTTTAGCGCGCGGGGTCACCATCGTCCATTACGGCACGAAGTGAATCGTTAGGGGGCACCCTGCAGAGCACTCACCCCTAATTTTAATTTATCAAGTTTGTAAGGGGATTTAGTTTTTAAAATCTGCCTTCTATTGTATTTATTTAGAAATAATATCTCAATTCGTTTCAACCCTAAAGGTTAATTCCATGTTTCAACAAGATTTCAAGATTTCGTTTCGGTAAATCACAGTTTACTCCAAAATTCGTCTAAAATCAGATTTAATTCCAAAAATTCCAAAATTTCATATCTGACTCGTAAACATCAAGATCTACAACTTTCGTGTTTTAACCTTTTCAATCCGAGATACCTAAGTAGGTCAAAATCGCCAATTTTCGCATAAGAACAAATCTGTCCGAGTTTAATGCATCACAATTTAAAGATTTCGAATTCTACCATAGCAATTCAACTCCAAATTTAATGACATTTGACAGGGATCATCTTAAGACATTTATCTACAACTTTCATGTTCGGCCAAAGATCTAAAACAGCCTAGATCCTAGGTCAAAAACGTGATCAAGATCATTCCTAAGTTCTGTCCAAGATTTCAAGATCTAGATTTAAACAACTCGGTTTCAATGGGTTTTCACATATCAAATCACTTCCAAAAATTCTAAAAAAATTACGGTAGCTAGATCTAAGTCTTAGGAACGTTTTTTGTGTTTTAAGTTTTTCCTTTTGAGTTCGTTTTAAGATTCGGAAAAATTCAACAATTCTGTTGCGCCGATAGAAAGTAAGAATTGACAGATTTTCGGTTTCTTGTTGATCTTTTAGTTTTGAATGTTTTAATTCATTCCAAAACCATGTAAGAGTTAACTTACAGTGTCTATGAACGTCGGGGATGTCTAGTTCGGAGGCGTGGCTTCCAGATCACCGTTTCTCCTCTCCGTTCGTCGGGTTCTACGATCTAGATTCAATACGGGGTGTAGAAAGAAAAGAACCGAAGTTAGAATCCGTTTTCGGATTGAAACGTGAAAAGATTTGTCGGACTAGAGCTTACCACAACGTTTGGAGATCCTTGGATTTTCGTCCAAAGCTGCTGCCTCCGTTTGGTGCTTTCCGTCGACTCCGAATTTAGGGTTTCGAACGTATAGTAGGTTGTAGGGTTTTGTAAACTTGTTTGGGGCTCCCAAGGGGCTTATTTATAGAATTCTCAATCCCTAGGGCGTCCACATCTGACCTAAAGGTCTTGGGTCGAGAGATGTTCAACCGAAAGTCGAAAAATCCGCGTTCGGGCGAGAGATTCACGCAACAACCAAATCTGTCAAGTGGCGCGGTCGTGGCGCGCTAATCGCCCTCCACCGCGCGGCCACCACGCCGACTTCGCCTGGACTTCGGTCCGGGCGGGTCGTGCGATCCGTCGTGCTTTTCCGCCTCTCTTTCGGGTTTCTATCCCTCTATGCTCCCGAATTCCGATTCCCGGGGTATCTTCGGGTTTCTACTTTCTCTCTAAATTTATTCTTAGTCTAATTGGATGTTTTGGACTCGAATCCTCGAGTTCATTAGTGTCGGGTTTTAGTGTACCATTTATTTACCTTTAATCCATCCTTTTATTTAATTAAATCCCTTTAATTCCCTTTTAAGTAAAAATCTTATTTCTCATTTCCTTATCTTTATTTACTTCTTTTATTTGCTGGATTTATTTATTTATTTATGATATTTATTTTATCTATTATTTATTTATTTAACTATTGTTTTATTTTATGATGGAAAATTCTCGGGTATTACACAAAGGCATTGAAGCCAATAGAGGCCATTCTGGCCGACCTTCCCTCAATGGGTGCGAGCAAAGATTCCGAAGCAGTTGTGCCTGCCAAAGTTGCTAATCCTCCACCAAAAGATGCACAAAAGGTGTCCACTGGAAAGTCAAAGAAGAAAACTCCAGCAAAGAAGGCTGTCCTGCAACCTAATGCTGTATCTAAACCTGCTCCTGTCACAACCATTGAGGAAAACCCCTCAGAACCTCTGCAAATTGCTGCCCCTGCGTCTCAAACTAGTCCATCCAAGGTGTCTGAACCGGTCACTGAACAACCTAATGAAGAAGATCAGGATTCAGACTATGTGCAAGAGTCAGACGAAGGAAGCTCTGGAGATGAATCCATGATTGACATTAGCGACGATGAGAAAAATGATGCTCTGAACAAGATTACTGAGGAGATTGCCTGGACTGCCAGCCAAAAGAGGAAACATGAATTGAGGAAGAATACTGAACCAATTGCCCTTGCCAAAGAACCTGCTCCCACTGAAGGTGAACAGGAAGAAGAAGATGTCGAGGAATCATCAAGCTCTGAGGAAAATCAGAACAAGGAATCTGAAGGTGACACTGAACACCCTTATGACGATGCCGCTGAACCAACTGATGGAGAGAATCCCACCGAAGACAAGTCCGAGGAATTGGGTTCACAGGATACCCAAAGTGATGGATCCGACCAAAAAAATGAAAGAGAAGAATCAGATGAAGAGTCTGAAGAAGATGAATCTGAGCACATGGAGGAAGAGGAGACTCAGGCTATTCGGGAACCAACTCCACCACCACCTGCAAGGAGTTCACCCAAGGAGTCTGAACCGAAAAAGAGGACTCGTTCTAAACCAGAAGGATCTTCCAAAGCCACAGCCTCCAAGAAGAGGAAGATTGTTGAATCCTCATCTGAAGAACATGAACCAGAGATCATTGATGCAGGGGAATGCCATATCCACTGCATTCTACTATGAAGTCTCCGAGCATTACTTCACAAATGTTCTGGAGAAGATGAAGGTGCACCCAGAGATACGATTTGCTGCTGCAAGATATGAAGAGATAGGATGGCACAAATACTTGGAGGAAAGTCCTTGCTTTTCTGGGGAACGGAGATCAAACAATACAAAGGACAGCTAGTTAGGCATTTTTATGCAAACCTGAGCGCCGACGTCCTCAACACCAAAAGCCCCTGGTTTGAACTCAGCTATGCTCAGGGAGAGTTGTTCGAACTGAAAGCCAAAGCCCTGAATCGATTCCTCCAGGTACCCCGAACATCTCTTAAATTTGTTTACTCTCGTGCTGCCAAGTTTCTTATGAACACCATTGCTGAGACACTCATTGGAGTGGAAGGAAAACGGATTCATGGCAAGTTTTAAGTGCTGGTGCTTTAACACAAAGGTTCTCACTCCTTTACAAACTATGTGCACACAATATTATGCCCACTGCTAACCACTTTGTTGTGTCCAACAATATGTTAAGCTGTTGTTTGCCATAGATCAGAACTGTGAGATCAACTATGGAGCCCTAGTGCTCGAACAAATGCTGGTCTTTGCGGGCAAAATCAAGAGGAAGTAGAACACCACACTTCCCTTCCCAGGACTCATCACTGAATACCTGCAGCATCTTCACATCCTTGGGAGTAAACATTATCGCCCTGAAGACATTACGAATTTCAAACTTTCCTCGGCCCTTGTGAAGAAGAAAGACCTGCCTGGACCTGGATGTCGAATTCCTGCAAAGGATGCATTCTCCATGCTGCGCGATGAACTCGCTGACCACATCAACCATCTTAAGGTATTGGAAGCTCAAGTGCACACTCGAGTTCAAGCTGCAGAAAAGCTGTTCAGACAGCTTCCTGATGTGTGGTCGGATGAAGAAAAGGACATGGATACCAATCCAGAGGAGGAGTCTGATGATTCTGATGCAGATTCCTCTGAAGAATCTGAATGATGTGCCCTTTTTGGGCAAAATGTGCGCCAGAGGGGGAGTTCAGTTGATATAACCGTTGGTCGGTCTCTGGCAAGCACTACTACAAGGAGGGGGAGTCTGCACAACTGCTGAAGGGTAAAAATTTTAGTTCTGTCATTTTGTTTGAACTACTTTTATGAATTGTTTTTGGCTGATTCTGGATATTGCACTATGGCCTGTAATAATATAACTTCGATTATTGATGCCACATTCTTATTGCCATGTGCCATTTTGATGTGAATGCTCCTAGATTTAATTGATAGGCTTTCTTGTACGGAGCATTAGAATAGTTTGTCTTGAAATGGGAATCAATGTAATCGGTGGTTGGGTGAAATGGGAATATTTCTCCTTTTATGTTCTTGTGTAAATTCTTTAGACATCGGTTTGATCAACTCATATACTGGCCCACATTCTGCCAAAAAGGCGTAGATTGTTGGGAACCAGTTTTGATCAAATGTGTTCACAACCGATGTCTGGACTACTTTGTTGGACCAACACCGTCAACGTTCGACAAACTATTTTAAGGAAGAGTAGCTGACGAATCTGCACGAAGATCAACTCCAACAATTAGCTGATTCTCGACCGGATCTTGCTCAAGAAGTATGGAAACCAAGATCTACTAATCCGGGTAACTCCATTCTAAGGAAAGGTATAATTATGGTAAGAAGATCTTGCCTTGTAATGGAGGGTTGTCTTCTCTCTTGAAATAGGCCGGCCAAGGGAGGGGTTGCTCACAACTCAGATTATTTATTTTCTCCCTTGTGCTATTGAAGTGATCGTGTAAGAGAGAAACATATTCCTTCCGTGTTCGTGATTAAATCTTATTGAAGGAACACATTCGATCAACACGTCCTCAGGAGAATTGATCGTATTTGTGCCACAATGTTCTTGATTGAGATCGACGAATTCAATCAAGCCTTTCGAGGAGTCGTCAAACACATGAGCTTAATCGAAGATATCCTAGAAGGAGGGTCGCCAACAGGTTTCGACCAAGGGTAACTTGAAGGGGGAGCCTTCAAGGAATTGGAGCAAGGTCGGGGAGATCTTCACCAAAACAAGGGAGTGTTTTGGTTCCACAATTCAACCGCTTGGAGATTGGAGTTGGGCGAGTTAAATCACTATTGTTTAGATCGTGGATCAAGTGGAAACAAATAGTGAACCTCCTGGATTGGTATCCCCCAGATGTAGGCTTGTGCCGCACTGGGTCAACAAATCTCTGAGTTCGTTTATTTACAGTTTATTTATATTCCGATGCTCATTACATAAAACTGTTTAACGTGTCTACGAAAGATGTTTGAAGTAGTTTTCAGGACTGGTTCATTGGTTATCCTAGCAAACGGACCTAACAATGACTATCCCAATGAGTGTTATGAACTAGAGCATAGCGAAAATAAAAGAAAGTAAATGCGGAAAGCGTTAAAGGAAAGCAATTAATGGAAAAGGAAAATTGTTTATAAAAAATAGACATTGTGAAAATGTAAAATTTTGGAGTGGTGTTTGAAAACCTTTTCTCCAGTCTAGGAGATGCTTATTTATACAAGTTTTAATGTCTTTCTATGAAAATGCACATTTTGGGTTGAGTCGGGTCTTGATCGGACGCGGATCTCCACCCGTTCTTTCCTTTTCCTGGCGCAAATAAGCGCATCTGTAAGGATCGGGATGCTTCATTCCTCGGGATTATGCTAATTTGACTTTGCTCGGAATAATCTTTCTCGGATAGCATTACTCTTGCAGATTTGGTTTTTTAGGCTTGTTGTATTCGAGATGCGCTTTTATTTAATTTTGGCCTACTAGGATGACCTTGCTTGGGATCCATGGGTTGGACTTTAGCGATCTTCTCCATTTAAGCCTTGATATTAGGCCTTAGATGTGTTTTGGGCCTTGACCATTTTTGGGGCTTTACTAACACGTTTTTATGTATTAACAGATTGCCCAAATTTTTTTAGCAATAATGGGTCCAAAACTTGGCCTCTTTTTGCTGAAAAATATCTCCTTAGCTCGGGGTATTTGCAGTAACTGCCCCTTGATTCGCAGAGATCACGAATGAATATTTCTGGATTCGAATATATCGATTCATTCTTGATAACCTCCACAAACGTGCCTTTTCGAGGCAATCTACATAGAGATCGTGATTTGACCACTCACTGCGATTGGCGGGCGTTACGAGCTTTAATTACCGGTAACGTCTTTCCAAAGCAGGCAAAGCCATTGGAATGTGGCTATAATAATACCACATTGGCCAGACTTTGTTTTTTAACAATGGCAATATCTGCATGCAGTTTAAGAGGGTGTTTGGATTAGCGATATGAAACAGATTATCTGATTATTGCGTTTTTAAAACGAAAATAATCAGGTTTGCAGCACCTTTTTTTAGCGGTTAACCTGATTATTTGCGTTTTGAAAATGCAATAATCAGATAATCAGTTCTCTTGCAGCTTATCCAAACACCCTCTAAGTTTAAATATTTTTGTTGCAAAATTGCATTATTATAAATGCATGCAACATGGAAAAAAAATGGGAAAAAAAAAACTCATTTAGTCCCATAAGTTTTTTCAATTTCCAAAACCATCCCACAAATATCGTTTTAGACGAACCCGTCCCATAACTACCCTAATCATCGCCGAACCCGTCCCATAACTATCATAATCATCGCCGAACCCATCCCTCCATTTTTTCGCTAATGGAGGGATGGGTTCGGCGATGATTATGATAGTTATGGGGCGGGTTCGACAATGATTAGCGAAAAAACTGGGCTCATAGACATGTTCGGCTATGATTAGGGTAGTTATGGGACGAATTCGTCTAATTTGATATTTGTGGGACTGTTTTGATTGTTTTTTTTTAAATTATGGGATGATATGGGTTTTTTTCCCGAAAAAAATTTTCAGAAAATTATCATGCACTTTGAGCCTAAACATGCGGAATGAAATAATTCCGAATAAGATAAAGAGAGGCAATAATATTAGTATAATTTAAGGGTCCTTTCTGTGATGTAAAAGGAAAAAAAATTATTAATATAAGGCTGCGCTTGGGAACAAATACTAGCAATAAGTGTTTGACTTTTAAAATACATATTAAAAATAGCCTAAAATCCTATATATCGTAAACATTAGTTACAGTAATCGTCAAATTTTAATCTCTAATATCTACACTGAACGCTCGCTCCCCAACTTTTAGCTTTCAAACTCCATACTCTAAACTCTAATTTAATATTGCATTACCAAATACCACTATTCAAATTTAAAATTATTTTTCACTATTAGTTTCAGACTCCAGACTCTAAACTCCAAACTTTAGACACTAAAATCTAATTATTTCCCAGCAAACTTTAGACGCTAAACTCTAATTATTTCCCAAACATACCCAAGCAGCTAAAGCTCGACACCACATAATCCAACTGCAGTTGGTTAGTTTCCCAATTCATGTGACGTTATTAGCATATAAATATTTCATTAATAAATTATACTTTGTAAACGGGAAAAAAAACCAATTTGGTGCCGTAACTTTGCACATTTTCCAATTTTGGCGCCATAAGGTTGGAGTTTTCTAATTTGGTGTCATAATTTTGCTAATGGTCTCCAAAATGGTTCCATCGGGCCTTAATCACCTACATTTGCTGACGTGGCACTAGATTATGGTAAATAATTAATTTAATTGTGTCACGTAGGCATTGACCGGGTTTGACCTACAGATGTGGATACTTTCTAACCCATTTGCTGCATACTTGGCGAATGAAAATGAGACCATTGGGTTAGAAATAGGGTTAGAAAGTGCCCACATGTGTAGTTCAAATTCAGTCAATGCCTATGTGGAAAATACGTAGCACAACTAAATAATTATTTATATTAATCTCGTGCCACGTCAGCGAATATGGGTGATTAAGGCCTAAAGAGACCATTTTGGAGACCATTAGCAAAGCTATGGTACCAAATTAAAAAACGCCATACTTATGGCACCAAATTAGAAAATGGGCAAAGTTATGTCACCAAATTAACATTTTTTCCCTTTATAAACTATACTAGGTAGTGGAGCTGTGCGATGCACAACGTATTTAGTGTCTACAACAATCCATGGAGCAAGGAAAAATTATTGAAGTAATTGTAAGTGAGGATATGTAGTTTCTTTATATGACATTTATGATGCTGAAAAAAGTGTTCTTATATGTAAGTGAGGAGAATTACAATTATCTCTTTAACCATCCCCACAGCATTGGAGAAAATGCAAAAATTTCTGATGGAAGTTAGAACCTAGTTAATGCAATGACAGTACAATATCAGAACTCAAAGATGTCGAAAATGTACATACTGGTTTGTGATAATTGTGGATATAGAAAACTTACCTTCTGAAAGTGCCCGACTTGATTAGTGCAATCGACAAGGTGAGCAGTCTTTCCGAAGCAGTTGTGAACCCCGGTGGCAATGACAGTAGCCTCGATCTCTCCCTAGTTACACGCGGAACTAGAGTAGACACCGTCCCCTGGCCCCTTCGTCACTGGAAGAGACTCGGCTGTCAAAGTAGACTGAACACGACAATACAACATGAACTCAATTTACTAAACTCATCTTAGCTTCAACACAAGATGGCGAACGACACTAACCTGATCAATTTTCTGCAGGGATTGGCATCCAGTAAACGAGCATCAACAGGAATAATATCTCCTAACTTGATGCTAATGATGTCCCATGGCACCAAAATAGAAGCCTCTTCTTCACTCCACTTCCCATCTCTAAGAACCTTCACACAATCAAATCATGGATCAATGATAAAATAGGCTAAAAGATATGCATGTCTGAATTAAATGAGATAAGATTGCAGCGAACTTTTGCTTTGGGAGCAAGCCGGGCCATGAGGGCAGCTGCTGCATTACGAGCATTGTTCTCCTCAATAAAACTAATTGTCAAGTTTATTACAAGCAATGTGATGATTCCCACGAAATCCTACCAATCTGGAGGCTTTCCCTGCAGAATTTGAATCCAGGCTTAGGAGTCAAGAAAAAGGATTTGCTTAGCAAATTCAACCACATAACTCATGTTCTTACCCCGCCATTAGCAAGAGCAAGTGCCATAACCTTTCTGGAGAAGTTCATCCAGGCAGATGACAATGATACCAGCAAAGATGAGTTGCAGAGTAATAAGGATTGCATTTCCAACTCCAAGTTGGCTAATGCTGGCATACATTCCAGAGAGAACATATGCAACAGCCTCACCAATTGCTATCAAGATTCCAGCAACTTTTGAGCACCATTTATGCAGATAGAGGAAATTCATATTTTTTAAAACAGTAAAAAAAAAATCAAAATACATGTGATATGTAGGAAACTAACAAGAATATTAAAATTTAACTGGACAACATAATAAGTAAGAACACACACAGGAATTCTCACAAAAGTATATTCCAATAGTTTCTATACTTTTCCTAACTTCAGGTACATTCTTCATAAAATACATCTATAGTTTCCAGCTAAATTTCCCTACATCAACTCCTGTATGATTCCCACATAACCAATATTGAAGAGTCATACATTCACCAGCCACATTACACAATCTACTCAAATTTTAACACAAATTATCATATATACTTACAGAAGGGCTCTATCCTCTCTGACATTGTTATCAACTTCGATGATCTTCGAACCAACTAAAAGTTGCATCGTCTGGCGAGATGTCACTATTGGAGTGATTCCAAGCTCCATCACTGTGCCCCTGTTTGATGCAAGAATGACACGCATCCAATAAAAGGGATCTGCATCCGTCGTGGAATGGATGCCATACAAAGGTAGCTGACTGCAGACCAAGAAAACAAATAGGGATATCACATTGTATATGGCCTTCTCTCTGAAAGGAATCTTCCTATCTGCAGATTGAACCTCCGGAAGAAAGGATAAAAATAGCCGAACCAAATGAAGCACCCTGAACCCGCCACCCATTTTGTTTATTATGTGATTTCAAACTGCAATTATATAACAATGTCAATTGTCAAATTCTCAAGGAATTTAAGGTGGACGGTATACAATGCCACAGGGTTTAACAAGTGAACAAAAATCTCGCTACAAGAAAACCCCTTCCTATTTAAAAATATATAGTACATCCAAAGGCATCTAATCACAATATACATCGGCAATCATAAACATGTCAACAGTAAATAATGGATGAGAAAACGCTGAACATGCACATAACGAACAACAATAAAAATCATGAAATTGAATAGCCGGGGGGGGGGGGTGTTATTTCTTTTTTTAATTCCACGCATACATCAAGATTGGATGATATAATAAAACTAAATGCAACAATTTTGCTGACCTAACTGGGCAACTTATTACCAATAACTCTTATTAAAAACAAACTCACGGTACTACAAGACGACAAAAAAAATCCTCAATGCTATGCAATTACAACAAAGAAATTCAATTCTCGACACGCTGAAAGTTGCAAGAGTGAATCATGCCTCCAAGTGGCACAGGGTGTACTAATAATATGCAGAAGCTTCAAAGAAGTGGTGCATACAGTATCGCGACATCTGCACAAGGGAAACATTGATTACCCTAAAAACTCTCTCTAGGGTCAGTGACGAAACCTGTCAGTGCAGATGCAGCAGCGGCGTATGGAGAAGCTAGGTAGACCTGCCCTTCTTTGTGGCCCATTCGACCCGGGAAGTGCGTATTTGTGGTTGAAACATAGACCTGCACATCATGTAAACCAACAGGCCAAAATGCATATAATTTTCCAGAGTGCTTCAAAATCTTGCAATGATACAAGGGAAAGGTAGAAACTTGATAGTAAAATATAAACAGACAATTGGAAACTCTTAACAAAACTAACGTGAAATAAAACGAAGGTCTAATTGATAGTAAAAATTGAAAACCAAACAAGTAAAGCAATCTAATATTGAATTCCATCAAATCAGTATGTTAACTTAAGACTGATGAAATGCCTAATAATAGTTGTTATGAGTTCAGATATAAAATCTCCCTGTTGTTAGTGAAGGCAGAGAGAGTGTTTAAGCAATAAAAGCATGTGGAGAACTCCATTGGCCTGTGTATATAACAATGGAGCTTTCATGTTATGGTGCACCTGTAACAGAAAATTTTGTTTTGAAGTGGTTAGCAATACAATAGCAATGAATGGTTTGTTCCATTACCCAGAGAAATACAGTTCAGCGGTTGAGAAAATGGAGAAGGCCAAATAGCTCAATAGTGAGAAAAATTCTTTTAGTATTGAAGATATATGCAATTGCTCTGAAAGAGCCTAGATGACAGTACACAACAACTGAATTGAACCATATAAATAAACAACAAGTTCTTATCAAATTGAAGAAAACATGTCTTTTTCTACAAGATTATGCATTTATGCATTCAATGGATTTCACTTTATTAACTAAAGGGTTTGGGAGAATCACCAACAGAATATTCGCAAAGTCGACCTCAAGGTTACTCTAATTTAAAGATCCATTTTTACTCCTAATAATGGTGTCTATTAGACTATGACCTTCAAAATCCACCACAATAAAAATTGTAGTATCACATTTCCTACCTCCTTTGGAACAAACCGTAACATACCTCTATTTGCATTTGTCTCTGGGGCCGAAATTTCCGCCGATAAAAGGCTGCGATAGCCATTAGTTCCCGCTGGAGTGTACTCAACCATAACTCCATTGGCCATTGCCGATCAAGCCGAGACCCGAAGCTGTGGGTAACCAAATGTTTCTGGCGAAAACATGGGGTCTGTTCTGAAGGATAAGGGACGCTACTTCGAAGACTTTGAGTGAATAAATTGGTAAACAAAATTGTCCTACATGCAATTAAGAGGCAGCTATTATCAAAATTAAACTCCTTAAGGGAGAGCCCAATGGAAGTAGCAGACATAAAACCTCAACTCAAATTGAACAATACAGAAAAGGGTATAGGACAACAGCCATGCGCTGACCGGACAGTGGACCTGCCCAAACCTGGGATAGGAACTCATGTGGATAAGGACATACTCGTTTCGTGAATGCTACACTCGAAAGTAGAATTTAGTTTACGGTTTAATACTTGATAAAAGCCATCAGGGCAATAGGTGAAGACCTTCCTCCCTTGAACACCAAGTGGATCTGAAAGAAAAACCAAATGTCACTTGCCTACATCGGTTAGGAAAGTTCTCACCTTGGTTAACAACAATAACCTCCTCGTTGGTAAGAAGTTCAAATGTCTCCTGAGTCATGTTTCTAACGTCACAGCCAATCAAGAGTGGGGCTTGGAAAAAAACCAAGAATACCAGAAAGTTATGATCAGTGCCGGTTTAGCAAACAAAACATCATATGGAGGGATATGGGAACACTATATTTTTAACAAAGTTTATATGTCCATTCCAAAGTTTAGAATTAATATTTAATAACATTGATTGGTAAAACGAAAAACAATCATCGTGATTGGTGTCGATTTAGAAATCTAAGTTTGCACTATATTTAATAACAGTATATGGCAACACTATATTTTTAACAACTGTGAGTTTGCTTAAGTTTATCAGACAAAAACGAAAAAAGGATTCAGATTCAGTTGTTTACTACTTCCATGTAGTGTTGCTTCGATATTGAATGCTTACATGTTTCCTGGACTCTCAACAGCAGATACAGGTAGCAACGTAAATGGCAGAGTATAAATCTGCATCAAAGTATTGCACTATTCACCACCAGAAGCCATAAGAACAATATAACATAAAAACATTTAATTAAATATAACGATTTCAACAAAGAAATGCACAAACATTATATCAGTGGAGTCATTTGGCGTCCCTGCTCTAATCACATACATGCTAAAAACTGAATTAAGATGTCTGTGCTCCAGTTCTTCGTCGTTCTTCGTTGTTTGTTCAATGAAATTATTTCAAGTCGACAAGTTAGGATCACGAATAATTTTAGGATTTTGAGCAAATCACACAGACATGTACCCATTCGCGCAAAAGCGCTAACCTCAAAATTAGAATTCTACGAAAAACTCATCCAAATTTCCTTGGACTTTTTATCATAAAATGGTACAATTCTAATTCCAAGAGAAAGGTCCAGCAATTAAAGAAAAATTAAGGCGGTTGAAAATCAATGTTACTGGGTTTTCAATCAATGAAAACCTTACATTTGTATTCTTGACTGGACCACTTGTGCATCACATTGTTGGAAGTTCTAGATACAATCATCCGACTCTCTTCTTCTGTATGACTCATAGCAGGCAAACAAGTTGTCCTTCCGCTTGCACTCTCCTTCTCTTGAGATAGTGTTTTCTAGTACAATTTCAAGATTGAACACATTTGAGCAGATTGAATGTGAACAAACTAACACCACCATGGGGGTATAAACTACAAATATATTCTGTTTAAAGTTGTCAGTTTCTTCAGAGGAACACGGACCATTCCGAAAGACATTTTAGCTTTTAAGGAAACAGAAGAAATAACAACTACTTCATATTCTTCCATGAAATCGGTAACTCCACATGTTACAATGAAATTTCTCATAGAAACCACAAAAATATGCATCACCGTCAAATGCTTCGCTGTATCAGAAATTATCTTATTGTCATGTAAATGACAATTAGGTTTCTCAAATTCAGAAAACTGTGTACATTTTGGCATGCTGCCATGCTATTATAGAAATAGCAAAAACATAGCAATACAAGAGATTGTTTATAAAGAGAAATATCATCCTTAAACTACAGGTAGTTTCCAAATACACACACACACATACAAATATATTTTAAAATTAGCTACTATTATATATGTGAACATGTGCACACAAGTATGTTTATTTGCCAACATCTAGAACCGCGGATATAGAAAGACACACACATTCATCCAGATATACATCAACATCTACCTCACTAGTGAGAGCTTCGCTTTGAGAATTCTGCTAAAACTTAGAGAGGAGACATGCTGCGATGAAATTTCCTGAGAAAGTAAAAACTGTGATGGTTGTGGTTGTTGTGGCCGAAGCTGTGAAACTATTTGGCTTCCTCCAAAGACCGAAAAAGACTCCAATCCACTGGAAACCACACTCGATCCCTTGTTAATGTCACACAACACAGTATCTTCAACACGAGAATAAAACTTTCACATTTTTAATTACTAACGCAAAATCAGTTATAGGAATGCATAAAACAATAATTGCATCAATTGAGAAGGAGCTATATAAAAAACATCCTGCTTCACATACGATGCTTCTCTAACAAATATCACACTCTTCGCATAAGTTGCTGAGATTTTTGCTCACAGTAACAAGAAAATCAATAACATTCTAGCTACAGCACACAACAGGAAGTTAATAAAGGACATAGTACCAGCACTGAGGAGGGAAAACAGAGATCCAATTGAGATCGCAAGCTTTGTTGATCTTCCGCTTCATTTTGCAATTGCGAAAGTCGAATTCGGAAAGTGAAACCGCTAGAGCTGAAGAAATTAGATTTCTAAACTGACTGGATTCGAGCTTACAATTTTTCAGCAGGAGCTTTCTTCACCTTCCTATGTTGTTCGAGGGGATTGAAAGGAGTTAGAAATATGCACCAGAAGATATATGAATCTCAAACGAAATTGCTTAATAATCGAACAAGGTACAGTGAAATAAATGCTTAGCCAGAGTTCAACAGGCATAAATTCAGCAATAAACAACCTCGTGCAAAGGCGAAGAGTATGGATGAAACTATTGCAGCTTCAAATCCCAGGCATGGCCTCCACCCGCGCGCCTCCCTCCGGAGCTGAAGCCGTGGAGTCGGTCGCCTGTCCGCATTTGTGAAGAAGGCTTCCGCCGTTAGCGGGATGAACGAGGAAGAAAAATGCGACAAGAAAGCACTACAATCAACCAGAACGGCGTGAATCTGAGACGATGATGGGAAAGATACTTACCGGAGCACGATTCCTAGAAGAAGACTCTCAACGGCGAGTTATTGCTAGGGCTAATTTGGGGGAAATTGCGATGGGAGAGGCGGCTTGAGATAGCGGGGCTAGGGTTTAGGGATAAGAAAGCGGGTCCGGCAGTCAGGCATTGCCGTGGAGCCGACGTCGCAGCAGCAGCCGCTGCCAGGCTCTAAATCCGCCCCTCGCGTTACATGGCCAGCGATTTTGTCAGAGGAGAAGGGCGGCTCCGACAGCGGAACGGAGGAGAATAACAATGCTATAAGAAAGGGGAGTTCGGGGGAGATTAGGAAAGAATCAGGGACGAAGGCGAGGAGATTATGGAATTGAGGTTTGGCCGCCTGCGGGGATCGATCCTGGAACGAAAAGAAATAGAATAGTGGAATGCGGGGAATTGGATGTTGGGAGGAAGATTTTTGAGATCTAACGGTCAGAAATCAAATTGAATCTGGATCCGACGGCTGAGAATGAAATTGGGGCTTGGCAAAATTTTTTACACACTCTTTTATAAGATAGAAGATATATATTTGGATAAAATAAATTCCTTATTTGTTAGGCTCTTATCCTGTGAATATTTAGTATTTGCTTTTTTGTGCCCAATTTGAAAACACAAAATGGTATCTGTTAACCTGTCAGAACTGGCGTTTAACTTTTTTACACGCTGCAACCATTAGTTTTCTGACCGAAAAGACGAAAAACCCTTAGTCCGGACACTTGACTCGAATCCGGGCCAAATAAAATGCACGAGCCAAGGCTTTAATTAATAAGCATGATTAGAGTGATGGCTTGGTCCGGACAATCCGCTTGGGACGGACATTAATATACACGGACCAAGTTAGGTTTTAGTGTTTACGAGCCAAGTTAAGGTTTGAGCTTGGTCAGGACATTAATATACACTTGGTCCGCACACTTATATACACGGACCAAGACACTTGGTCCGCACACTTATATACACGGACCAAGCTAGGGTTTATGGTTTTTCGAGCCAAATAAGGGTTTTTTTTTGTTATTATTATTATTATTTTGTTTATTTTTGTTATTATTATTATTATTACTAGTATTACTATTTGTATTATCTTTTATATTCTTTAAATTTTTATTTTTGTATAAATATTATTTTCTCATTTTTTCCCACAATTTTATTTTTTCCCTTTTTTTCTATTTTTTTGTTTTCTTTTGTTCTTTTTTTTTTGCTTTTTTAAGTCTATGTCCTGAATGCAATATAATGAAACTATAGTTGCCGAATCCTCTTATTCCCCCACATATTGATGAATGATCTGAAAAATAAGCTACATTTAAAGAACCCGTTGTACAGTGCGCCTTCTCTTATAGGATGCCGAATCTTTTTATTCTCACGTAGTTGATGCTTCAAACTCTGTGCTTCATTCTGTTCAAAATTGCATTGCTTCTCCCTATGTTCGAAATGTTCGACATGTCCATGGTCGGTCTGGACAGGCCTGACGATATTGATGAATGATCTGAAAAATAAGCTACATTTAAAGAACCCGTTGTACAGTGCGCCTTCTCTTATAGGATGCCGAATCTTTTTATTCTCACGTAGTTGATGCTTCAAACTCTGTGCTTCATTCTGTTCAAAATTGCATTGCTTCTCCCTATGTTCGAAATGTTCGACACGTCCATGGTCGGTCTGGACAGGCCTGACGTTTGCTTCAAGAAAGGAGTAATGTTTGGAATGTCACAATCACTACATGCATCATGATGTGGCCGATCGTGCTTCAAAATGTGGACTTTAGCAATGTCAGGGACGCCAAATGTTGTATTCCCATGTGGTGAAATTTACCCAATCTCCGAATCATTGTTGGAAATTCATATTCTCACGTAGCTGATGCTTAAAAGACTGTGCTTCATTCTGTTCCAACTTGCATTTCTTCTCCCGATGTAGTGACCGTGCATCGAAATTTATTATTCTTACATATACCTCCCATTACCTTGCAATGAAATTACTGACTTTCAACAACCTGCAGGTAAACAGCCACAATTTATGAGTAAACAATATGAAAATAATAATAAGAATAAGACTTGAATAATAGTGTCATTACTTCATTCTATTATGGATTTTGCCCTTGACAACTTCTCAATCAAGCTGTAGCTAATTCCCAAAAATGCTACATATATGTGTTCCATGAGTATAATTTCAACATACAATGGTTAAACGGGTTTTTCCCGTCCCTGGAGTATGGGAAATAATATGGGGGACCCACCCCGCTAAGGCTTGTCCCTCCAAGTGAGGTCATTACCGATGCCGCCCATTCCAAATGTTGCATTCCCGCGCAAGGAAACTGTCGACTTTCGACAGTAACCTACAGTTAAACATCAACAATGAATAAGCAAATAATGTGAATAATAATAATAATAATAATAATAATAATAATAATAATAATAATAAT
Source organism: Hygrophila difformis (assembly GCA_030278955.1). NCBI lineage: Eukaryota > Viridiplantae > Streptophyta > Magnoliopsida > Lamiales > Acanthaceae > Hygrophila > Hygrophila difformis. Next base: position 39,148,464 of record JAOANR010000003.1, on the reverse strand, counting down.
AATAATAATAATAATAATAATAACCACCTACGGTTAAGAAGACTTCCGCTAATTCACACAATTCCCATGCAAGAAAACTGCCGACTTTCATCCTTCTTCCATCTCACTCCGATTGTTTGGGGCCGTTTATAGGGTCATCTATTCAAAACGTCACAATCATAACATTCACATTGATCTAGCGATTATGCTCCTTTATGTGGTATTCTTACCCATGCCTCTCATTCCCCGATAGTGACGCCGACATTCAACAATATCCTACAGTTAAACATCCACAATATATAAGCCAATAGTGTGAATAATAATTGCAATAATAATAACAATAATAAAAGTAATAAAAATAATAACTGTGCATAATTAATATATTTTTCTTATACTAATATTCCTTTTAGCACAATAATAACAATTATTATTACTATAATAATAATATTAATTAAAATTATTAAAATAATTAGAATTAGTACAATTATTTATTTTTATAAAACTGTTAAATTTAATAGTGGAATGAAAGTAAAGAAAAATAATAAAAAGATTTAGGGTTTAAGGGTTTAGGGTCTAAATTCGGACGTGCGCCCGAATCCGAATGGAAGAAGCCAGATTATTTAGGGATGGATCGTGAACGAACCCATGGGTTCGTACACGAACCGTAATAAATTAAGTGATAATAATTCTAATAATTGCCTGTGTAACTGCCGACTTCCAATGCTGTTGAGAAGCGAAACTTTGTGGACGGGGTTGATCTCAGTGATCTGATATTTGCCGATTCCTCGCATTCATCGCCATTGTAAATATTCTGGTTACCATACAGTGGGGAAAATAAAATTATTTTACAAGTAATAATAATAATAGCAATTTTATTAAATATAAATTTATATTTATAATAATACAAATAATAATAGTAGTAGTAATAGAAAGTGTATTAATTATAATAATTCAAGTAATATTACTACAAAAGCAATTGTTTTCATTATAATAGTTATAATAATAGAAACCCGAAATAGAAATTGTAATATTTGCAGCAGAAATATTTATTAATTACCCATAAACAGTAATTATTGTAAAAGTGCAAATTTAATAATTATAATTATAACATATTGGAATTAATATTCCGGACAGAAATAAAAAAAATGAAAAAAACGGACAAAGTGCTAAATTCACGGGCCAAGCATTTCAAATTTTAAAAAAATAAAAAAAAGGAAATATGCTTTACTCGAATATTAAAATTAACGGGCCAAGCAAGTAAATGCCTGGACCAAATGCACGTGCCAAGCATTTCAATTTTTTTTTAAAAAAAAAACGGAAATGTGCTTTACTCGGATATTAAAATTAACAGACCAAGCAAGTAAATGCCCGGACCAAATGCACGTGCCATGCATTTCAATTTTTTTAAAAAAAAGAACGGCAATGTGCTTAACTCGGATATTAAAATTAACGGACCAAGCAAGTAAATGCCCGGACCAAGTGTTAAATGCACGGGCCAAATCGTGGCTTCTAGAAGAAGGCTGTACGGATCCATTCTCCCCACTTTCCCCTTTTCCTTTTCCCGCTCACGCTTTCTTCTCCACTTTCCCCTTTCCTTTTCCCACTTTCTTCGCCATTGAAGCTGGACCAAGCATTTCTTCTCCGAGTCAAGTCCATCCTTCTACGAGTCTACCCAAAAATGGAGGATGCGAACGCAAGAGAGGGTTCAAGCAGACGGGACTTGGTGCCTTTTGATGATGCGTTCTTCGAAGGTTTGCCCGAGACCACCGCGCTGACACCGTCGGCAGTTCCGACCCCCTCCGGCCATGACCCAGTTCGGGTAAATTTTCAGTTTTGCCTATTCCCCATTATTGAATTTGTGATGTTTTGCTTGGATGTAAATTTTTTATGTTTGCCCACAAAAAAATAAAAATAAATTTCACTTTATGGAAATTATGCAATAGTTGGTTAATTTTCAAGATTTTTAAATGTGTATGGTATTGGTGGTATATGATATGACCGTTAGAGTATTTGTTGGATTGTATGGGCGAAGTGTTGAATCATGCCATTATTTGTTTAATTAGTGTCTTAATTACTTGCTTACATGTTTTTAGGTTGGTAATAGATTTTTTAAATTATGTAAATGATTTAGGGAGATTGTTGAATTATTATATTATATTTGTCTACTCTAGGGTATTGAATATATTGAATGTTGAATTTCATCATTAGGTTGTTGAATGAGTAGTATTGGTCATGTGGAATAGTAATATATGGTATATTGTTGAAGTGCTAGGATTCTAACTGTTGAATTCTATTTTGTACGAGCTAAATGTTTTTTTTTTGAGGGAAAATGTTCTATTTCATTTATAATCCAATCCAAAAGTAATAGTACATTGGTTCAACAAGGAGCTGGACTTCATCTAAACAAACCACAAAACCAGCAGTGGCCTACGACAACTCAATACATCTAAGCAATCATCCCTGCCGAAAATCATCAAAATCATCAAAATCAAACGTACTCATAGCCAACTAAAGACTTGCGCACAAAGCAGCATAAACCCCCTCCACAGGTAGCAGAAACAACAATCTGCAGCATCAGGCAACACCAACAACTTAAAAGGTGCACAGATATTGTCTCATACACAGTCTGTATGCAATAAGCCACTTGAGAACCCTTCATACTCATACTCCCATCCAAACTTCAACCTTCCCTTCTAGAACCACTCCCATATTTGGCCAGTATCCCATTCCAGCGCATCATCAAGATGAGGCACAAACTCTCTTGAGCAGCAGCAGTATTAATTTTCCCTCGATGCTCTGGAACCCTTTTAAATTTCTACAACAATCTCACCATGATACAACCAATTCATTCCAACATCATATACATCGAGCCAACCAACATCTCCAAGGTAAAGTATATGCACTTACTCACATAGTTGAAGAGGCACACAATTGATGAAACAAATTGACATCCCATAAGCTTGCTTCAAAATCACATTTCCCCAGCTTAAATTAAAATCAAATGCAATGCATCAAAGGGGCTTAGGATAGGTTAAAACGGGGTCAAGGCTCAATGAAAAAGAAACGGTGAACGGCTTATGGGATATGAGGGACCGTCTTTTAAAGGAAACATTTATACTCAACTCGAATTGCACAAGAGGAACACGACACAATAAATCCAGACCATTCAACATAGATGAGGGAGGACATGAACTCTATCTCAACTCACAACCCATCTTTCTAATTGTTTCTCTTATTTACAACCCCTGAACTGTTGCATCCATCAACATTCCTACTTTGTCCGCCAGATATGTCTTCTAATTTTTTTTTCATTTTTTTCATCATTTTTTTTACAACTCTTTTTTCTGTTCTTTTTTTCTTTTCTTTTTTTTTTTTCAAGGGTTGCCTGACTTCCTCCACATCAAAAGTAACATCCAACATATCTTCTTGCTAGTAATTATTCTAAAACCCCTATCATAAAGACCTCCCAATTTCAAGCTGAAAGAGAGACACCCTCACCCTTTTGAAAGACATTCTCATCACCCTAAAGTTGCAGAATTGCAATTTTAACAGAATTTTACATATGAGCAGTCAAAGACAAATCAAGGGATGAGGTAGGAGTATAAGCAGGAGGAATAGCCAAACAAAAGAAGTGGGATCCTAGTGCCCTTATCATTTCCAATGCACTGATTTGAATCGAAGCAAGTTCAACATGTATGATTAAGCAAGTTCTAGGGAGTCAAATTGAACACCACATATGCACACATTCAAAAGTACTTAATGCTAAGATCTCACCGGGTTCTTTGTCAGTTGGCTCAATATATGCAATGTAAGAATTCGTCGGTCATGCCAAGTGATTCTCGCCAGTCTCATTTAAAGGGCAAGCTTCAATGCTCCAATGTTCTATGGCTTTGCCTCACAATCTGTGGTAGTCAGTATTAAGGATTATAGGCCACCAAGAAGCCCCATCAGCAGCAGCAGCCTCCAACAAAACTCGACTGCATCAGCCTTCTAGATAATTGCACCACCCTTCCAAATATTGGATAATAATCATGGAACAGCAAGTCGCATTTAAATCCTCAACATCCTCCATGTAAGCAGCAGCAATAGCCTCATCAGCAACCTCTCCTTGACATGTGCACACTTCCAGAGCACCAACCAGGGCCATTTGAAAACTTCACCTGCAATACTAGAAATAGAAAATACATGCAATCAGTCAATATCAATAATTATACCTTTTCCTTCTCATCCCAATCAGTTCATCCACACCCTTACAGCCCTCTTCAAGCTAGTAGCAACTAAGATACTCTTCCAAATTACCGTCACCAGACATTCCTTGCCTTGTTCAATGTTCGGCTGCAACATTACTCACCCCCATAAACTGTCACCTTCCTCATCTTTGCCTCTTCTTGCCGATATGTCCCAAAAACTCTAATGCAATGAAACGGCAACAGATATATCGGTTCTGTAATACCCGAGAATTTTGCAACATAAAATTAATAAATAAATAAATAAATAAATAAATAAATAAATATAATAAACATGATAAATGGATAAAGAATCATAAAAGATGAGAAATGGAATTTAAATTTAAAAGGAATCAAAATTCCGAGAACACGGGAAGCCGAAGACAATTTAATCGAATAAATGGGTACACGGGGACCCGACACCGATAGACTCAATAACTCGAGTCCAAATATAAATTTAGGTCTGAATAAAATTAAGATAGGAAATCGAGGCCCGAAAATATCCCGGAAATCCGAATTCGGGAACATAGAGGGATAGAAGTCCGAAAGAGAGGAGGAAAGACCCGACGGATCGCACGACCCGGCCCAGACCGAAGTCCAGGCCAGGATGGTGCGGTGTCCGCGCGGTTTTTAGGGGTTTACCGTGCCAAGGGCGCGCCACTTGGCAGAATCGGCCGTTCCGCGATTTTCCTCGCCCGATTCCGGATTTTTCGACTTTCGGTTGAACATCTTCGACTCTAGGCTCTTAGGGTCAGATCTTGGACGCCCTAGGTCTTAGATATCTATAAATAAGACCTCCTAAGAGCTCCGAATACATTTGAAACCCTACGAAATCCTTCTATACGTCGAAACCCTATTCCCGGAGTCGTCGGAGGCACAACACCGAGAGGAGGAACTGACTTGGACGAAATTCGGAGACCCCCGTCGCTGTGGTAAGCCTTGATCCATTCTTTTCCATATGTGATTCGAAAACGAATCCTAAATTCGATCTTTTTCTATTCTAAACCCCCGATCCGAATCGAGAGCGAAGAACCCGACAAACGGAGAGGATAAACGGAGGACTGGAAGCCACGCCTCCGAATCGACAATCCCAGACGCTCCACAATCTGTAAGTTAATGCTTACTTTGGTTTTGGGTTGTTAAAAGATTCGAACATATAGATCTAATGGAACCCTATCTAAAATCTGTCTACACCGGCGCAGTGTTTTTGTTAAATTTATTCGAAACCCCTTAAAGCGTTCAAACGAGAAAACTTAAAACACGAAAAACATTCCTAAGGCTTAGATATATCTACTGTAAAAATTTCATAATTCTTCATCGTGTTTTGATATCCGAAACCGATCGTAAACGAGCCTGCTTTAGATTTAGATCTTGAAACGATGATAGATTCTTTATTCGAACTTATTGGTGATTTCTACCTTAGATCTAGACCGATCTAGGCTTGGCGTTGAACATAAGAGTTGTAGATCTATACGTTATGAATACCTCCGTAAAATTTCAGAATTTTTCGTGATGATTTGATATATGAAATCCACCCCAAACCGAACTGGTTTGAAATCAGATCTTGAAAACCGGACAGAACATAGGTTCGAACTTGCCGACGTTTTTGACTAGAGTTCTAGGCCGAATTAGATCTTTAGCCGAACATGAAAATTGTAGATAATTGTCTTAAGATGATCTCTGTAGAATTTCATCAAATTTAGAGTTCATTTGCTATGGTAGATCTCGAAACTTTTAAACTGCTGTGTGAAAACGCGGACAGATTTTTGCTCTGACGAAAATTGGAGTTTTTGAACTGTTTCCGTATCTCGGATCGAAAAAGTTAAAACACGAAAGTTGTAGATCTCGACGTTTTGGAGTCAGTCGTGAAATGTCGTAAATTTTGAAATTAAATCTGATTTTAGACGAATTTTAGAGTAAACTGTGGTTGACCGAGTCAAAACTTGAAATCTTGTTGAAACGGTGAAATTAGCCTTTGAGGTTGAAACGGATTAAAAATTCTTTGAAATACGATACACGAAACGAGAAGATTAAAATATTGCGGGTTATGACTAAGCTAGATACTGTCAATGTTCTCTGCGGCTTGGGACATAAGAGCCCAAGTGTATGTCTAGGTTGACGTAAGAGCCCTAGCGAAACACTGATCGTATGGCTAGCGGACGGATTAACTCTAAATAAAAGATCGACCATGATACCTGTGGACATAAGAGCCCAGGCGTAAGGCTGGCGGACATAAGAGCCCTAGCGGTGGTGATCTGTAAAAGAATCGAAACGAGACATCGATAAGGGAATCCAATTATGTCCTTGATAATTTGTGTTTGTAAATTTATGGGAACTTATTTAATTACGTTGCAAGCTATATTGATGATCTTATGAATCCATGTCTTCTAAATTATGCGATTACATGAATTGTTTAAATTATGCACATGTTTTCATTAAATTTAAATAAAGACTTTGAAACCTCATAATCTTGTACGTGTTAACTTACTCAGCACGTAGTGCTGTCCAAAACCATTTTTATTTCTTTCCTTCCAGAGTTGAGAATTATGCATCGTCATATGCATACATGGGAATTTCGGGAAGATATATTATTTTGAATTATTGTATTAGACTAGATCTAGCATGAACGGGCCTGTTTAACCCGTATCCTGGCCGTGTTGGCTATATTTAAATTCCGCTGCATTATACATATGTAATTATTATTTTCCGCTGCAACTTCGATGTATTATTTTTAAATTATATATGAATGGGATGTTTGAATATTTTAAATTCTGAAAAACCATAGCCTTGCATCTCTTTAGCAAGCTCGGAGAAACCGTGTCTTGCTAGGGAGGTGTGGCGGCGACACCCCGACCTGGGTGACCAAAAACCGGGGTGTTACAGGTTCCAACCCTTAACAATAGCGCAATTACATGCCTCCATCCTACTGTGCAATGACATCCTTGTCAGCCACCTTCCATCAATACCATTCTTCTACTATGTCACCTCCACTCGCTCCTCGTCTTGCCCAGAAATCCGCTGAATTGTTTCGTTCCCTCAGTATATGTTCCATCCGAACTTCACCTGCGCAATTCTTAATCGCCATTATAGGATCCAGTAGATTATGGAAGCGCCAAGGAACTGAATTTTTTTCCTTCAGCCAGCTTAGGACATTTGTGGAATCGCTTTCGAAAATCAATTTAGGAAGGGGGAAACCTTGATCACGCAGCAACGCCTTACAAACTCCTTAAATCGCCATTATTTCTGCTGCATTCGAATCTAAACACCCAATGTTATCCGAGAGAATAAAGATTACACGCCCCTCCTTGTCTCGGATTACACCTCCAACCCCAGCCGGCCCCGGATTTCCCAAAGAAGACCCGTCAGTATTGATTTTCCACCAACCTACCCACGGTCGCTCCCAAACTAACCTGCCTCGAGGAATTTTAATCCATCTCCCACTTGACTGAGTCAAGCTCGCTGGGAACCTTTCATCCAATCTGCTCAGGTTAAGATCAATATCAGATGATACCAGGTTCCACCAAAAGCAAATTTTCCACCTTATTTCTTCCAGTGCACTATTGATATCAACTCGTTTGCCCTTAAATATTACTCCATTCCTTACTTTCCACACCGTCCAAAGGGTAGCCAAACCGGTAAGCAACCAGGCCTCCCTGTTTTTACTCTTAATCACCAATCCAATCCACCACAGAATCAATTGGACTACCTTGCCTGGCATCGCCCAAGCAACTCCAAATCCTTTCACTCCTTGATACCAAAGCTCTTTTGCCACAGGACATTGGCAGAATAGGTGATCCCTCGATTCCACTTCCATTTCGCAGCAGGGACACTTTGCATTCTCCACATGCATGCAGCCTCTCCGGACAAGTAATTCCCTCACGGGTATTCCATCATGGAAAATTTTCCAAACCAACAGCTTCACCTTCATTGGACAGTGAATTTTCCAGATCCGACTCCACATCCAGCTCCACTGCATCTCATCTACAGCTTCCTTGCGTGGCCAGCAGCTCCTGGTCAGGAATCGCCCATTCCCATCTTCACCCAGCACACACGGTTTTCAATGAACCGACTGATCTTATACCTACCAATTGCCCCCATCAAACCATTCCACGCCTCTACTTCCCATCCAAACACTGCGCGCCTTAGGTGGATTTCCCATTTCCATTCTAATCCTTCCCAATGCCCAAAGTCAGAGATCTTTCCTAGTTTGCTTGTCGCCAAGGCGAAGATACGAGGAAATAACTCCCTCAAAGGTCTCCCCTCTCCTACCCAGATGTCCTCCAAAACCTGGTCGCTTTCCCATTCCCAACTAAAATTTTAAAACCAGCCCCTTGCTCCTCTGTACCCAACCTCTCCCAAGTGCTACAGATATTGCCCCATAGGGATCTTCTAAAGACTCTAGTTGGGACCAGTGGGGAACTTTTGTTATAATATTTGGCATCTATTATCTCTTTCCATAATGCATCATCATTACCAAATCTCCATCTCCATTTTAACATCAAAGCTGAATTGAAACTCTCAATATCCCAAATATGCAGACCCCCATCTTCCTTGTGACCACAAATTTGATCCCAACCAACTGTGTGTAATTTCCTACTCCCCTCCCACTCATTCCAAAAAAAATTGCCTTTTCAACCTTTCCAAACGTTCTGCCACAGTTTTCGGCACTTTGAAAATTGACAAAAAGTACACCGGTAAGCTGCTAAGCACTGACCTTATCAGACACAACCTCCCCGCTTGGGAAAGCATCCGACCCATCCATCCAGCTAACCTTTTCTCCACTTTATCTAATACCGGTTGCCATACCGTCGTTCCATTCATCCTCCCCCCTATCGGGATCCCTAAATACTTCATTGGCCACCCTCCAACCTCGCACTGAAATAATGCAGCCGCTTCCATTGCCAATTCTTGGGGACAATTAATGCTATATAAGCAGCATTTCCCATAATTGATCTTCAAGCCAGTAGCACATGTCAGGCAATTCAGTATCCTTTTGATGAGTAGTACCTCATCCAATTCTCCATCACAAAAAATTACCGTATCATCGGCATGTTGAAGATGGGTCACCACCGGACCACCATTAGCAGATTCCAGACCTCTCAAGATCCCTTCTTCTGCGGCCCTGACCAACAGTCTATTCAAGACCTCTGCTACAAGTACAAAAAGATACTGTGAAAGCGGATCGCCTTGACGCATGCCTTTTTGAAGCTTAAAAATTTTTTTGGTGATTCATTCACAAGAACCGCGGCCGAGGCAGAATTAATGCACTCCTTTATCCACTTTATCCATTTATCCCCAAAGCGCATTTCCTCCATTATCTTGAACAAAGCTTCCCACGATACATTATCGTAAGCTTTTGCAAAATCTAGCTTCAATACGAAACCCCTTCTCCCGGCTCCCTTGGTTAAATGTATAATCTCCGATGCAATTAATACCCCATCCTTTGACAAAGGCCATTTGAGCTGACCCCACCAGCCTAGATAATACACCTTGGAGCCTACCGGATAGTACTTTAGCAACCATCTTGTATATGCTTCCTACTAAAGATATAGGCCGGAAATCCCCAAACTCCATGGGATTTTCAACCTTTGGGATGAGAGTTAGAAACGAACCACCTAGTAGCCTCCCCTCACTTTCCAGTCCTCTGAAAATTTACAAAATCTCCTCCCTCAATACATCCCAAAATTTCTTAAAGAAGGCCATATTGAAGCCATCCGGCCCAGGGGCTTTGTTACCATCACATTGCCATACTGCTGCTCTCACCTCCTCCTCCGTTACACCCCTTGAAAGCCACTTTCTATCCTGCTCATCCAGTACCGCCAACCCTAAATTTCCAAACCCAAAAATCTCATCAGAGTGCTTCATAAACATGGCCTGGAAGTGCGAAAAGGGCATATCTTTGATCACTCTTGGATCGTCAGTCACCGCACCATTTATTCGGATCACCCCCAATATGGTTTCTCCTCCGATTAATGGCTGTCACTGAATGGAAAAAACGAGTATTCTGATCCCCCTCTCTCAGCCACATAATACGCGACTTCTGAAACCACCTCCTCTCTTCGGACAAAAGAACCTCCTTCAATTCTTTTTTCTTAGATAACCAGACCTTCTTCTCCACCTCATCGAATGCGCCTGCTTGAAGCTTATCCTCTAAATTCCGAATGTCAGCCATCAATGTATTAATCCGGTGCTCCAGCCCCTCTGCACTATACCCTTCCCAATTCCGAATTTTCTTTTTCAAAACTCTCAATTTCCCAATCAGCATGTTTCCCCTGCCTGGGCCCGCTGCCCCCCATGTCTCTCGAAGAAGCCCTTCTCGGCCAACCAATAGTTGAAGAACCTAAATGGTTTAGGGCCCCAAGTTTTTTCATCAACTTCTAGGCTTACTGGATAATGGTCTGACAGCACTGTATCGCACCTCCTTTGAACAATCAAGCCCGGCACGGCAAGCCACCCCGGCGATATTAGGAACCTATCTAATCTACTACATGCTCTCCCACCCCTACCGAACCAAGTGAACAACCTAGCTTCCATGGGAAGATCTACTAACCCCACACAATCAATAAAGTCCCTAAACTCTCTAATTGACCCCATATCTTCACACTCCCCAATCCTTTCGTTCGCATCGCTCACTGCATTAAAGTCCCCCGAAAGTTCACCATTGTAAGAATCGAATTTCTGAACCAAGCATTCCCAGAGCACAGCCCTTTCTCTCCGATCATTAGGGGCATGAATGCATACGATATTAACTACTCTGCTCAGCCCTCTAATGCTACCTTTGATCCAGATGAAATTGTGTATTTTCTCGACAACATTGAAAGCTCCCCCATTCCCATCCCACACCACCAGAAGGCCAACCGCGCTCCCTAAAGATGGTTGAAAACAAAATTCACAACCTCTAGAACCCCATATTCTGTACACCAATCTATCATGGATCTCCTCCATCTTCGTTTCTTCGAAACAAGCAACAACTGGCTTTACCTTTTTCAACACACGCGACACTTCCCGACGCCTAACCCCCCCCATTCAACCCTCTAAGATTACATGTTAATATCCGCATTAAAATTCTTTACACCACAATCAACTCACTCCCCCAAACTAACATTTAACCAGCATCTTCCTGATTCTATTCAGGGCCTCCTCCTTCCCAGTGAGACAGCTCAGCCCCAATTTACCCGCAAGTGCAACGATCTCCTCTGCCTCTGCTGTATCCAATAGCTTATTTTCACCATTAATTCTAATTGTTGTGAATTGCAACCTCGCAAAACCATCTGCCTTTTCTCTAACAATTTTCTGGCCTAGCATTCTACCCCTGCCACTCTTATGACTAACCTTCCTCCCTATTCTCCGACTCCCTCTCCCTGCCCCCCCCCCCCCCTTCCCTGCTATTACCATCGCTAGAGCTTCCTTGGCCGCCTTAACCGCCTCAAAGTTTTCTGAATCATACTCCAGCCGCTCATTAGATATCTCCCCCTGAATCGACTCTTCTACAAGAAACCCTACCCTCCTCTACCCATCGAAATCGTCCTTCCCCAGAGATAATGCCCTCTCCACCCCCTTGCTCCCATCTATCCCAACTTTCGCCAACTCCTTACGCATCACTACCTCCCGATCGCTAAATTCCATCGACCCTTCTTCCACCTCCAGTATTTGGCACTCATCCGGATTGGTATAATTATTTTTTGCTTGACACACGGACTTCTGTACGCACTCTACACCATTACAATTTGGGCTGTTAGATGGGCCAAATGCCTTGTCCCCTATGCCCGAGCCCACACCGATCTCCACTAAATCTGAAACTAATGGCCCACTCACCAAAGATTTGCAGCCCACTCACCAAAGATTTACGAGCTAAATGTTGAATTATTATTGGAGGGTGTTGTTTATAAGAACTTGAAAAATAAAAAAAAATTAATAATACTAATAATAATAAATGAAATAATAATAATAATAATAATAATAATAATAATAATAATAATAATAATAATAATAAATAAATGAAAAGAATAATAATATGTTGGAAATATTCATAATTAATAATATCAATAGTATTATTATTTTTTATTTTAAATAATTCTAATTATAAATACTAATACTACTAATAATAATAATAACATTATTAATAATGATAATAAATATAATAATGATATTAACGGTAAGATTCATGTTGACTAGAATTATCAGTAATATTGTTGAAATATATATTGTATATTTTTAGTTAACCATTAGTTTAAACTTACTTTATTATTAACATTATTAATAGATTTTGTTTAAGCACATACTGTATGTTATAGAAGAAATCAATAATTTAAACTTGCGTAATATTATCATTAGTAAATAATTTATTAATTTTTTAATAATAATATTATAAATAGTAAAAAAATTAACAATAAATTTAATAATTTATATTAACATTATTATTGAGTTTATTAAACTTATTGTTAATTTTTTACTATAATTTAATAATGTATATTAAATAACAGTGAAGCGGAAAAAAATTATATTAACATTATTAAGTTTAACAGTATTAGTAATAATTTAATAGTGGGTTACCAAAAAAAATAATTTATATTAACAAGAGTATTACTAAAACACATCTTCTTAAAAATTGAAGGGGGACTTCTACTATAGACGACAAGATACCCAGGGCAAGAGCCCGAAGCTGACTAATTACATCCGGCACATTAAATCGATCAGACTCATCTTGGAGGAGTTAGAGCTGGCAACCCCCGATATGGTTGCAGAGTTGAGGGTGTCATGCTTCGGATATATGTTCAGAGGAGCCGAGGGCGCGGGGCGGCCCAGATGGTCGGAGACTATATGTTGCCCACAGGGCATGGCGACACTCATGTCCTACGAGGTGGCATTCCGCAACTACGGGACGGACGAGCCGTGGGGTGAGGACGATGCGGTATGGTTCCGTGTCTGTGGCCATTTTATTCGATACGGTCGCGAGGAGCACACGCTGGTGACAGGCCTCCGATACGGCCCATCCGACTTCGAGTTGTATTCTGTTGAGGAGCCTCCAGCTGGCGGTGTATATGATAGATATCGTGATATCCTTCAGAGCAGATCGATGGACACGATCCGTGGGTATTACATGGTGGGTGCTTTCCGGCAGGCACCCGAGGACACACTGAAGGTTGCCATGGTCCTATCCGGGTTTTACCTGGTTTTGGGACACGATGGCCACAGTCGGAGCCCTGAGCCATGGATGTGGCGGTTGGTGGAGGATAGAGATGCGTGGAATGCATTCCCTTGGGACCTGATGAGCTGGCAGAAGAGCCGACACACATAAGAGACTACCCCACGACGGGGGTGACTGACAGGGCGACCGTCCACCTGTACGACCACTCCCTCGCATTTATGGTACGCCGCACATTGCTCACAATTTCAATCGCCCATACTATTTTCTACTTTACATTATTGCATTGCGTAACAATATTTGTATGATGCGCCCATACAGGTGTGGATGTGCGAGGCCATACCCAATATCGGCCGGTTATATCTCGGCTCCACCTCCGATGACCCAGATTTCCAGCGCCCCAGGATGTTGCGGTGTTGTTACAGGAAGCAGACGACCGGGCCGGGGTGGCTGACGTTTTACAACACCGAGGTTAGTTTGTTATAGTCCTTTAACTTGAATGCACTTGTTTCCAACCTCCTAATTTAACAGTTTTGTTTTGCCTCGTAGCGACTGTGTCTTGAGAGACTAGTCCCCACACCGGAGGAGCTACTGGAGCCATACATGACGGGGTTAGATGTGCCGACACCAGCGGGGCTGCGCTGGGTGAGGGCCCCTGATCATCGGCCAAAGGGACGGAAGCGGAAGTCCACCGAGCATGCCGACGACACAGAGGCAGATAGGACAGAGGGAGAGGGTGGGAGTGCTGGCAGGCGGCGGCAGCGCAGGCGCATCACCAGGCGACTGGCAGCCTACAGATGTGGCGACGGTGATGCACAGACGCCGGCTGATGCCGCCCCGAGGGCGGCCGCGCAGCCCGCAGTGGAGACGACTGCGCCCGGGCTGACTCATTCCGCAGCCGAGAGGACTGGACCCAGGCCGCCACAGTCCGCAGCAGAGACTACGGCGCCCGATGGGACGCAGTGCGCACCGGAGAGTATGGAGCCCGGCTTGATACAAGTCTTTGTGGATAGGGTTGCCGCAGCCGTGGAGGAGCGCGTGCTTATGGGAGTGGCGGTGTAATACCCGAAAATTTTGCAACATAAAATAAATAAATAAATAAATAATAAAGAAAACAAAATAAATAAATAAAGAATCATAAGAAATGAGAAATGGAATTTAAATTAAAAAGGAATCAAAGTTCCGAGAACCCGGGAAGCCGAAGATACACGGAAACCCAACACCAATGGACTCAATAACTCGAGTCCAAATGTGAATTTAGATCCGAATAAAATTAAGATAGGAAATAGGGGCCCAAAAAAGCTCGGAAACTGGAATCCGAGAACGTAGAGGGTTAGAAGACCGAAAGAGAGGAGGAAAGGCTCGACGGATCGCACGACCCGCCCGGACCGAAGTCCAGTCGTGGACCGTGCGGTGGCCGCACGGTGTTTCAACTAAGGGCGCGCCAACCCCGCGCCAGTTGGCAGAAACGGCCAATGCGAGATTCTCTCGCCCGAATCCGGATTTTCCGAGTTCGGTTGCTCACCTTGCGGCTCAAGACTCACTACGGCAGACCTTGGACGTCCCCTAGGTCTTGACATCTATAAATAACCATCTTAATCAGCCCCGAACACTTTGAAAACCCTACGAAAACTCTCTACACATCAAACCCTAATCCCGGAGTCGTCGGAGGCACGAAACCAAGAGAAGGGACTGCCTTGGATGAAAATCGGAAGGCTTCTATCATCGTGGTAAGATCTGATCCCTTCTTTACCATTCTTGATTCGAAAACGAATCTTAACTCGATCCTTTTCCTATTCTAAACCCCGATCCGGATCGAGAGCGAAGAACCCGACGAATCAAGGAGATAAATGGTGGACTGGAAGCCACGCTTTCGAATCGACGAGCCGGAACATCCATAATATGTAAGTTAATATTTACATGGTTTGGGAGAATTAAAATTCACTTAATCTAAAGATTTGAATCAAGAACGTAAAATCTGTCTCAACTAAAATTCCTACGTCGCAGCGTTTTTGCACGATTTTTCCGAACCCTTAAAACTGTTCAAATGAGAAAACTTAAAACATGAAAATGTTCCTAAGACATAGATCTATCTTCTATAAAAGTTTCATAATTTTTCCGAAAATGACCACAGACAAACCTGCCTTCGACTTAGATCTTGAAATGGTGATAGATTATTAGTCCGAAATTGAGGATGATTTTTACCTTAGTTCTAGACCGATTTAGGATTGGTGTTAAACATAAGAATTATAGATCTATACGTTTAGAACACCTCCGTATATATTTGGAATTTTTCGTTGAGGTTTGATATCGGAAATCGACTCCAAACCGACCTGTTCTAAATTTAGATCTTGAAATCTTAACAGAACTTTAGTCCGAACTTGTAGGCGTTTTTGACAATAGATATAGGATGAGTTAGATCTTTTGTTGAACATGAAACTTGTAGATATATGTCTTAAGCATCTCCCTATAAAATTTGATCAAGTTTGGAGTTGGGTTGCTATGGTAGATCGTGAAATCTTGAAACTGCTGTTGGAAATTTTGGACAAATTTGTAACCTGATAGAAATCTACATTTTTGACTTATTTCCATAACTCGGAACGAAAACAGTTAAAACACAAAACTTGTTCGTCTCTGTGTTTTCGAGTTACTGGTCAAATGTTAGAATGTTCCGACTTAAAAATGATTTTTAATTAATTTTGGAGTAAACAGTGGTTTATCGTAGTCAAATCTTGAAAATCTTGTTGAAAAAGATTTTAAATGATATTGGAGCGAATAGTGTCCTGAAATAGTATATTTTGAGAAACTTACTAAATTTGGAAAATTGGCCTTTAAGGTTTAAACGAGTGGAAACTCCTTGAAATAAAATACATAAACAAACGTTTTCGAAATCCCGTTATGACTAGTTTGAGCTTTCTACGTAGAGGGTGAGTGTCCCATCGGGTGCCCCTCTAGCTTTTTACTTCTTGCCTAAACGGACGAGAGTAATCTATGTAGGGACTGCGATGCGACCGAGGCATAACTTGAAATACTATGTAGGGGTTGCAATGCGACCGAGGCTTAACTTGAAATACTATGTAGGGGTTGCAATGCGACCGACGCTTAACTTGAAATACTATGTAGGGGTTGCAATGCAAACGAGGCTTAACTTGAAATATTATGTAGGGGTTGCACTGCAGTCGAGGCTTAACTTGAAATATTATGTAGGGATGGCACTGCAATCGAGGCTGAACTTGAAATACTATATAGGGATTGCGAAGCAATCGAGGCTGAACTTGAAATACCAACAAAATCTTGATACTCGACTATGGATTAATGGGAAAATTAAAAGACTTGAATACTTTCCTTCGCTTGTGTAACACCCCGGTTTTTGGTCACCAAGGTCGGGATGTCACCGCCACACCTCCCTAGTAAGACACGGTTTCTCCGAACTTACTAAAGAGATGCAAGGCTAGGTATTGCAGTATTTAAAATATTTAAAACCATTCAAGTAGCCCATTCAATATAAATTCAAAATAAATATTATAATGCAGCTGAATAATAGCATCTAAGTATAAGTATTGCAGCGGAAAATGTAAATAAGGCCAACATGGCCAAAACACGGGTTAAACAGGCCCGTTTATACTATAGTCTAATGCAAGAATTTAAAATAGAAAGTTTTCCAAAATATTTCCCCCATGCATATACGTGCTCATGCTCATTCCACATACTCTGTAAAGAAAAATGAAATAAATGGTTTGGTCAGCACAACTTGCTGAGTAAGTTAATACGTACATGATCGTGGGGTTTCAAAGCCATTCATTTACATTTAAATAAAAGCATGATAATAATAAATCATAGATAATTCAATTTAATTGTCTAACCAATTTGCATAATCAATTCATGGCTCTAATTAACAACACGTTTAACATAATTTAAATAAAAGCCAGAGTTAATTTAAATAAAACATTTAATAATTTAAATGACAACCAATAATATTTTTAACTATCCCCATTACGCCCAAGATTTAGTATTTCAAGTATTTCCCGATTGCATCGCAACCTCGTCAAGTTTAGCCGGTAGCCCGGCGGCCGCAGCCGTATCTGCCATACCCAGTATCACTCCGGAGCCTCGGGAAACCCATATGGATATTCACGAGAGTGTAGGCCATATATCCCATGCCCTTTTGGCAACATATCTCAAAATTTTGCGCGTGTCACCATCGTCCATAAAGGCACGAAGTGAATCGTTAGGAGGGCACCCTGCAGAGCACTCACCCCCGAATTTTAATTGATCAAGTTTGTAAGGGGATTTCCTAACTTCTGATTTCATACATTTATTTCAAAAGAGTTTTCTACTCGTTTAAAACCTTAAAGGCTAATTTCACCGTTTCAATAAGATTTCAAGATTTGACTTGGTCAAAACCACCATTTACCTCAAAATTAATTAAAATTCAGGTTTAAGCCCAAAAATTCTGAAATTTGACCAGTGACTAAAAAACACAGAGATGAACAAGTTTCCTGTTTTAAGTTTTTCGATCCGAGATACGGACGTAAGTGAAGAACGCCAACTTTTTAACAGGATGCTAATCTGTCCGAAAATTTCAACACCAGTTCCAAGATTTCGATATCCGGCATAGAAAACTAACTCCAAATTTGATGAAATTTTATAGAGAAATACTTAAGACAGATATCTACTAAAGTTCAACTAAAGTTCTGAATCGGTCTAGATCTAGTCAAAAACGTCTACAAGATCGGACTAAAGTTCTGTTAAGATTTCAAGATCTAAATTTAGAACAGCTCGGTTTGAGATCGATTTCAGATGTCAAAACGTAACGAAAAAATTATGAAATTTTTACAGTTGCTAGAGCTACGTCTTAGGAATGTTTTTCGTGTTTTAAGTTTTCTCGTTTGAACAGGTTTAAGGGTTCGGAAAAATTGTCCAAGACTGCTGTGCCGTGGGTTTCTTCGTGTTGACAGATTTTAGGTTTCTTGATTAGATCGTTATGTTAGGTGTATTTTAAATCGCCAAAAACCATAGTAAGATTAACTTACAGATCTTTGGTTGTCCGGGTTTGTCAATTCGAAGGCGTGGCTTCCAGTCCACCGTTATCTCCTCGGTACGTCGGGTTCTTCATTCTAGATCCGATTCGGGGTGTAGAAAATAAAGAGACTAAGTTAGGATTCATTTTCGAATCAATAATCGGTAAAGAACTAGCGGATCAGAACTTACCACGACGTTGGAAGACTCCGAATTCATCCAAAGCAGTCCTCTCTTGGTCTCGTGCCTCCGACGACTCCGGGATTAGGGTTTTCGAACGTATAGAGAGTATGAATGTTTTGAAAAGTGTTTGGGATCGATTCCAAGGTTTATTTATAGAGGTAAGGGATCTATAGACGTCCAGGGTCGGCCTTGGTGAGTCTTGAGCCGAAAGGAAAGCAACCGAAGTCGAAAAATTCGGATTCGGGCGAGTAAATCTCGCAACGGGCGTATCTGTCATCCGGCGCGGGGTTGGCGCGCCATTTGTCGAAACACCGCGCGGCCACCGCGCGGCCACCGCGCGGTCCACGCCTGGACTTCGGTCCGGGCGGGTCGTGCGATCCGTCGGGCATTTCCTCCTCTCTTTTGGACTTCTATCCCTCTATGTTCTCGGATTCGGATTTCCGGGATATTTTCGGGCTCCTATTCCCTATCTAAATTCTGACTCGGGTCTAGATTTAATATTGGCCTCGAACTCTCGAGTCCATTAGTGTCGGGTTCCCTTGTACAATTTATTTGATTAATTCATCTTTGGCTTTACGGGTATTGAAAATTTAATTCCTTCTTAAATTAAATTTCATTTCTCATTTCCTTTTCTATGTATCATGTTTATTCATTTATTATATTTATTTATTGTTATTGTTTTGTTTATTGTTTATTTATTTATTTTATTTATTTATTTATTTTATGTTGCAAAATTCTAGGGTATTACAGTCTACCCTCCTTAAGAATCAACTTCGTCCTCGAAGTTGTGTTTCGGCTTTTCTCGTGTTAGGGACGAATCCTTTTGTTTGTTTTGTTATTTTGTGACTGAACTTAGAATTAAAACTTCTAAGCTGCCTACATACCCTGTGAAGGGATCAAGCCATAACGTAGTTCAAAACACTTTGAATTTCTTTGGTTACAAAAATATACGGAAAATACACGGTGTGACATCCTCTCCCCCCTTAAGATTGCATTTATGTCCCCATAACTGTGTCGGTGTCGGTTTGGAACAGTGTCGGGTAACGTTCCCTCATGTCCGATTCTAACTCCCATGTTGCTGTCTCGCTTTCAGGGTTCGACCAAAGAACCTTGACCATCTTGACAGTTTTATTCCTCATTACTCGCTCCTTAGCGTCTAGAATTCACACTGGGACTTCTTCATAAGTCAGATCCTCATCGAGTTCGATTACTTCCGGTTGAAGTACATGTGTCGGGTCCGGCACATATTTCTTTAGTTGTGAGACATAGAAGACATTATGAACTCGATCTAATTGTGGCAGTAAAGCCAGTCGGTAGGCCAAATTTCCGACTCGTTCTAGAATCTCGTAAGGTCCTATGTATCGAGGACTCAACTTTCCTCGTTTGCCAAAGCGCATCACCCCCTTCATGGGTGATATCTTTAGCATGACCCTATCTTCCACTTGAAATTCTAGGTCTCGTCGTCTCACGTCAGCATAACCCTTCTGACGGTCTTGAGCGGCTTTCATTTTCCCTTGAATCACCTTTATCTGTTGAGCCATTTCTTCGACAAGTTGTGGTCCCACTACCACAGACTTATCAATTTCTTCCCAGCTAAACGGGCTTCGGCACTTTCGTCCATACAACGCCTCGAAAGGTGCCATGCCAATGCTAGCATGGTAGCTATTGTTATAGGAAAACTCAATTAAGGGTAAATGAGCTTCCCAATTTCCCTTAAACTCCAACACACATGCTCTCAGCATGTCTTCTAGTGTTTGGATCGTTCTCTCGGTTTGTCCATCCTTCATTGGGTGGAATGCGGTGCTCATTTTGATTTGAGTACCGAGAGCTTTTTGTAACTCCGTCTAAAAATGAGAGACAAATCTACTGTCCCTGTCAGAAATGATGTCATGTGGTACTCTATGTCGTCGTACCACATTATCAATGTAGGCTCGGGCCAATTGGTCCATAGTCCACGTGTCCTTCATCGGGATAAATATGGCTGTCTTCGTTAGCCTATCCACAATCACCCAAATCTGGTTCATACCTTTAGGTGATCGGGGCAATCCCGAGACAAAGTCCATCGAGATGCTGTCCCACTTCCAACTTGGAATCTCTAGTGGTTGCATCAGTCCTAAGGGTTTATGTCTCAGTGCCTTAACCCTTTGGCAGGTGAGGGACTTCGCCACAAAGTCTGCCACTTCCTTTTTCATTCCCGGCCACCAGTAGATCTTCTTCAGATCTTTATAAAGTTTGTCACCTCCGGGATGCACTGAATATGGTGTATTGTGCCCTTCATTCATCAACCTTTGCTTCAACTCGACACACTTTTGAGGCACACACCATCTCCCTTTGAAGCGAATGCTTCCATCCTCATGGATAGCAAATCCTATTGCTTTACCCTCGGCAATATACTCCTTTATCCTTTCCAGCTTTGCGTCGCCCGGTTGATCGAGCCTAATCTCGTCCAATATTGGAGTTTCTACGATCATGGCATTGATCATGTCACTAACTACGCCCGGATGCACAAGTTCCAAATTCAATCTTTCCAACTCCATGTACAATGCCGGCGGAATTACCAACAAGTTTTTTACGTGTAGGGTTTTCCGGCTTAGGGCATCGGCTACACATTTGCCTTCCCCTCATGGTAGGATATCTTCAAATCATAATCTTTAATAAGTTCCAACCACCTTCGCTGTCTCAAATTCAACTCCTTCTGAGTGAATATATATTTCAAGCTCTTGTGGTCGGTGAACATTCGACACTTTCGCCCGTAAAGATAATGTCTCCATATCTTTAGAGCGAAAACGACCGCTGCCAACTCCAGGTCGTGTGTCGGATAATTTTCCTCATGAGGTTTCAATTGGCGTGATGCATATGCAACGACCTTCGAGTCTTGCATCAAGACACAACCCAAACCTTCCTTCGAAGCATCGCTGTAAACTTCGAAGTCACCATTCTCTGATGGTAGCGTCAATACGGGTGTAGTTGTGAGTCGTTTCTTCAGCTCTTCAAACGCGGTCTCACAAGCCTCTGTCCACACGTATTTTACTCCCTTCTTCAGTAGCTGAGTTAAAGGTCGTGCGATTTTCGAAAAATCCTTCACGAACCGTCTATAGTACCCGGCTAATCAAAGGAAACTCCTTATCCCAGTTGGGCTCTTTGGGGCTGCCCATTCTGTCATGGCAGAAACTTTTGCCGGATCCACTGAAACTCCATCAGCGGATACTATGTGCCCAAGAAATGCTACCTCCTTCAACCAAAAATCGCATTTGGACAATTTGCCATATAGCTGATTCTTTCGCAAGGTCCCTAACACTTGGTGCAAGTGTTGGGCATGCTCCTCCTCGCTCTTCGAGTAGATCAGGATGTCATCAATGAACACCACTACACACTGATCTAACAGTTCTCGGAACACATTGTTCATGAGGTTCATGAACATTGCTGGAGCATTTGTTAACCCAAAGGATAACACTGTGAACTCGTACTGACCATATTGAGTTCGAAATGCCGTCTTCGGGATGTCTTTCTCGGCGATTCTCAACTGGTGATAGCCAGATCGTAAGTCGATCTTCGAGAATACTGAAGCTCCCTTCAGTTGATCAAATAGATCCTCAATTCTCGGCAGAGGGTACTTATTCTTGATGGTCACTTGGTTCAATCCCCGATAGTCTATGCAAAGACGTAGTCCTCCGCCTTTCTTCTTAACAAATAAAACCGGTGCTCCCCATGGGGAAGTACTCGGTCTTATGTATCCTTTCTGCAGTAGCTCCTCGAGTTGTTCCTTTAACTCCTTCATTTCCAGTGGTGCCATCCGGTACGAAGCTTTTGAGACATGCTCGGTTCCCGGAATGAGATCTATCGTGAATTCAAGATCTCGCTCAGGTGGCATGCCCGGGATGTCTTCAGGAAACACATCCGGGTACTCTCTTACCACTGGTATGCTGTCAACCTTGTTCTCTTCCG
This sequence comes from Hygrophila difformis, assembly GCA_030278955.1. Taxonomy (NCBI): domain Eukaryota; kingdom Viridiplantae; phylum Streptophyta; class Magnoliopsida; order Lamiales; family Acanthaceae; genus Hygrophila; species Hygrophila difformis. The sequence goes on along the minus strand of JAOANR010000003.1, from coordinate 39,125,967 downwards.
CCTCAAGGTTGTGCACGTAGCATGCATATGGTTCATACCCCTTACGCATCAAGTTACTTAGTTTGAGGGCACTAACGATTTTGTTGCTCCTCTTAGGAGGCTGAGAGTAAAAGATAATTCTCTTTCCCCTACTTTTCGATAGGGTGATCTTTTGTTTCTGGCATTCGATCACCGCTTTATACTGGGACAACCAGTCCATCCCCAGTATAATGTCAAAGTCCCTTAAGTTAAATTCTACTAAGTTTGCGAAGAATTCTACGTTCTTGATCACTATAGGAATTCTGTTATATCGTTTAGAGCAAGCTACTACTTCTCCTGAAGGCAATTGAATTCCTAAGCTAATTATCTCGCACTTAGGTAGATCTAACTCGGGCACTATTCTTGATGCTATGATTGAGCAACTAGCTCCAGAATCAAATAAGACTCTAAGGGTTGTATTCAAGACATGAAATGTACCTGCCATCACTTCTCCTTGGCACGTCCGCTTGGTAACCACGTTAAGTCTTCCCATACGGCATCCTTGATTGCCTTGCTGATTCGGATTCGGCTGCTGATCTTGCTGTTGATTTTGATTCTGAGGTGGTTGAGGACGTTGGTTCTGGTTCTGATTCGGCTGCCTAAATTGATTTTGAGGGGGTCTATACCCCTGATTGTTGCCATTCCATCCGTTTTGATTTTGAGGCAATCCCTGCCCCGTGACCATGTCTTCCCTTTTCGTTATGTTTTCAATCCTTGTTCGGAACTCCCGACGTATGTGGCCACGCGACCACACCGAAAGCATGCCCCCTGTTGAGGGCATCTCCTCGCTAGATGGGGTCGCCCACACCTCGGGCAAGGTGGTACCGGTTCTTCTTGGTTAAACCTCCTTCCATTATTGGTTTGCTGTGGCTTATTCGACCCTCTCCGCTACTCATTCCTTCCCGCATTGTTCTCACCTCTTGTGTCCCGGTTCCTCTTGTCTTGGGGACCCCGGCTGAACTCCCCACTCACTCTCCTTTTTAGTTGCTGTACTCGCGCCACTGCCACAGCGCGATCGAACACGGCTTGCAGGTCAGGGTAGTGCACCCCTGCGATCACCTCGCGTACTGCCAGGTTCAGTCCCATCTCGAACTTTTGAGCTTTCTCCGCATCCGTGGGTACTAATCTTGGTGCAAACCTCACCAGCTCCTTGAACTGTGTGTAGTACTCTTGTACGGTCTGGCCTCCTTGCTTCAGCGACAGGAATTCCTCGTACATTGCTGCTTTAGTACTCAGGGGATAGAATTTATCCCTGAGGAACTCCATCATTTTAGCCCAAGAGAAGGGCTCGTCATCCTCAGTCAGTTTTGCTTGAGTCGCCTGCCACCAGTCGTCCGCTTCGCCTCCCAAGTAGTAAGAAGCGATGTGCACTCTCTCTCCTTCCGGACACTTGACCGCGCCCATCAGCTTGTCAAAGGTCCGGATCCATTCTTCCAGTTTGGCTAGATCCTCCTCACCAGCATAGTGGGGTGGCTGGTAGGGATTCACCATTGCCAGGTAGTTGGGGCGAGCTTGGGGCGGAGATACCGCCGCAGCTTGGCCCTGATTGACTTGCGCATTCCCTAGCGCAATCAAGACCTCCTCTATCGTCCGAAGACGATCGCCCACATTGTTCGGTGCGGGGGCGTCCTGCGCACCTTGGGGTTGCTCTCCTACAGGTTGAGCAGGTTCGGTGTCATTTGGTGGCACTTCAGTAGTAGTTTGGGGAGCAGGTTGGGTTCTTGATATACCTCGTGGTGCCATTCTGTTACAAACGGTGTAAATTAGAACGTAATATATTGTCTAGGCAAGTTACTATGAATGTGTTTGTATTTTCACACGTAATGCTTGATTGGGCTTAAAAGTAACGAAAGGTTTTGTTTTATTCTGTTTAAATGAATAAATCTTGTATTTTATTCCCTTAAAAGAAACTTTTAATACAAGTAGGAGGATGTACAAAAACAAAAACGTTTTCTTAGCAAAAATAGTATCTACTATAAGTAGAGCCCCTAGCGTCTCAAGACGTCCCCCAGTGGGGTAGCGGGATCCTCCTCCGGGTCTTCATCCTCCGAGCTTGGCGGCAGTAGGTCGTCAAAGATGGTGTTCAAGTCCTGTCCATGAGCATCGACGTGTTCCTTCAGTATTAGGTTTTGCGTAGTGAGGGTTTGGATTTGGCGTTCGAGTTAGTTTATGCAGTGGTGGTCCGCCTCTCTTATGTTGCCCATGTGGTGCAGATTTGCCTCCAATTGAGCTATGCGATGTTTCATTTGTTCTATGGTTTGTTGGGAGTCAAAGTGAGCGTTCATCATTTTGATCATCAAGTTCATCATATCTTGACTAGCCATCTAGCGCAAGCAAAAGATCTAAGTTAGAATGTATCACGCTTCTAGGTTCTCTAAGTTTAGGCAATGCAGTATGCACATGCAAATGATGATTTCCCCCCAAAAATAATTCATGCACTATATATATATTTTTTCCATGGGTTTTAAAAATAAAAATTTAATCCATGGAATTAATGCTGTAAAAATTTTAAAATAGTATTTAAAATTCTTGGACCTCTATATTGGGTCAAAAATAATTATAATTTGGGCTCAAAATAATTTTGGGCTAGGAAATTTAAAAATAATAATTTGGGCTTCTATAATGATTCAAAAGTAATCATGGTTTAAAAATAATAGTTTAAAAATAATAATAATTTAAAAATAATAGGTTAAAAATAATAATACTAATTTAAAAGTAAGTCGGGCTCTGATACCACTCTGTAACACCCCGATTTTCGGTCACCCAGGTCGGGATGTCACCGCCACACCTCCCTAGTAAGACACGGTTTCTCCGAGCTTACTAAAGAGATGCAAGGCTAGGTATTGCAGTATTTAAAATATTTAAAACCATTCAAGTAGCCAATTCAATATAAATTCAAAATAAATATTATAATGCAGCGGAATAATAGTATCTAAGTATAAGTATTGCGGCGGAAAATGTAAATAGGGCCAACATGGCCAAAACACGGGTTAAAAAGACCCGTTTATACTATAGTCTAATGCAAGAATTTAAAATAGAAAGTTTTCCAAAATATTTCCCCATGCATATACGTGCTCATGCTCATTCCACATACTCTGTAAAAAAAGGAAATAAATGGTTTGGTCAGCACAACTTGCTGAGTAAGTTAATACGTACATGATCGTGGGGTTTCAAAGCCATTCATTTACATTTAAATAAAAGCATAATAATAATAAATCATAGATAATTCAATTTAATTGTGTAACCAATTTGCATAATCAATTCATGGCTCTAATTAACAACACATTTAACATAATTTAAATAAAAGCCATAATTAATTTAAATAAAACATTTAATAATTTAAATGACAACAAATAATATTTTTAACTATCCCCATTACACCCAAGATTTAGTATTTCAAGTATTTCACAATTGCATCGCAACCTAGTCAAGTTTAGCCGGTAGCCCAGCGGCCGCAGTCGTATCTGCCATACCCAGTACCACTCCGGAGCCTCGGGAAAATCATATGGATATTCACGAGAGTGTAGGCCATATATCTCATGCCATTTTGGCAACATATCTCAAAATTTCGCGCGGGTCACCATCGTCCATAAAGGCACGAAGTGAATCGTTAGGAGGGCACCCTGCATAGCACTCACCCCCTAATTTTAATTGATCAAGTTTGTAAGGGGATTTCCTAAATTCTGATTTCATACATTTATTTCAAAAGAGTTTTCTACTCGTTTAAAACCTTAAAGGCTAATTTCAATGTTTCAACAAGATTTCAAGATTTGACTTGGTGAAAACCACTGTTTACCTCAAAATTAATTAAAAATCAGGTTTAAGTCCAAAAATTCTGAAATTTGACCAGTGACTCGAAAGCACAGAGATGAACAAGTTTTATGTTTTAAGTTTTTCAATCCGAGATATGGACGTAAGTGAAAAACGTCAATTTTTTAACAGGATGCTAATCTGTCCAAAAATTCCAACACCAGTTCCAAGATTTTGATATCTAGCATAGAAAACTAACTCTAAATTTGATGAAATTTTACAGAGAGATACTTAAGATATATATCTACAACTTTCATGTTCGACTAAAGTTCTGAATCGGTCTAGATCTATTGTCAAAAACGTCTACAAGATCGGACTAAAGTTCTGTCAAGATTTCAAGATCTAAATTTAGAACAGCTCGGTTTGAGATCGATTTTAGATGTCAAAACTTAACGAAAAATTATGAAATTTTTACAGTAGCTAGATCTACGTCTTAGGAACATTTTTTATGTTTTAAATTTTCTCATTTGAACAGGTTTAAGGGTTCGGAAAAATCGTCCAAGACTGTTGCGCCGTGGGTTTCTTCGTGTTGACAGATTTTAGGTTTCTTGATTAGATCGTTACGTTAGGTGTATTTTAAATCGCCCAAAACCATAGTAAGATTAACTTACAGATCTTTGGTCGTCCGGGTTCGTCGATTCGGAGGCGTGGCTTCCAGTCCACCGTTTATCTCCTCGGTTCGTCGGGTTCTTCGTTCTAGATCCGATTCGGGGTGTAGAAAATAAAGAGACTAAGTTAGGATTCGTTTTCGAATCAATAATCAGTAAAGAACTAGCGGATCAGAACTTACCACGACATTGGAAGACTCCGAATTCGTCCAAAGCAGTCCTATCTTGGTCTCGTGCCTCCGACGACTCCGAGATTAGGGTTTTCGAACGTATAGAGAGTATGAATATTTTGAAATGTGCTTGGGATCGATTCCAAGGTTTATTTATAGAGGTAAGGGATCTATAGACGTCCAGGGTCGGCTTTGGTGAGTCTTGAGCCGAAAGGAAAGCAACCGAAGTCGAAAAATCCGGATTCGGGCGAGTAAATCTCACAGCGGGCGTATCTGTCATCCGGCGCGGGGTTGGCGCGCCGTTTGTTGAAACACCGCGCGGCCACCGCGCGGTCCACGCCTAGACTTCGGTCCGGGCGGGTCGTGCGATCCGTCAGGCATTTCATCCTCTCTTTCGGACTTCTATCCCTCTATGTTCTCGGATTCGGATTTCCGGGATATTTTCGGGCTCCTATTCCCTATCTAAATTCGTAATCGGGTCTAGATTTAATATTGGCCTCGAACTCTCGAGTCCATTAGTGTCGGGTTCCCTTGTACAATTTATTTGATTAATTTATCTTTGGCTTTACGGGTATTGGAAATTTAATTCCTTCTTAAATTAAATTCCATTTCTCATTTCCTTGTCTATGTATCATGTTTATTCATTTATTATATTTATTTATGGTTATTGTGTTGTTTATTGTTTATTTATTTATTTATTTTATTTATGTGGCAAAATTCTCGGGTATTACAACTTGTTTAAATTATGTTTTAAAATTATGTTATGCATTTATTTACCTTGCAAGCTGTACTGTGATTTTATAGTATCCATGTCTTTCAAGTTACGCAATTAAATTATTATTAGATAAATGAATTAAATTATGGGGGTGTTATGCACATGTTTTCTTTAAATCTAATTAATGGCTTTGAAACCACATAATCATGTATGTGTTTACTTACTCAACAAGTTTTTGCTGACCAAACCATGTTTTTCCCTTTTTCTACAGAGTATGAAGAATATGCATCATCATATGCATGCATGGGATATTTGGAAAAACATTATTTTCTTTTATTAATCTATCCTTAGTTATGATTAGCATGAACGAGCCCGTTTAACCCGTATTTTGGCCGTGTTGGCCAAATTTTAAATTCCGCTGCATTATACATATGTAATTATTACTTTCCGCTGCAACTTTGGTTCATTATTTTTAAATTATATATAAATGGGCTGTTTGAATGTTTTAAATTCTGAAAAACCATAGCCTTGCATCTGTTTAGCAAGCTCGGAGAAATCGTGTCTTGCTAGGGAGGTGTGGCGGTGACACCCCGACCTGGGTGACCAAAACCGGGGTGTTACAGAGTGGTATCAGAGCCCGACTTATTTTTAAATTAGTATTATTATTTTTAAACTATTAGATTATTATTTTAAACTATTATTTTTAAACCATGACCATTTTTAAATTATTATTATTATAGATGCCCAAATTATTATTTTTGAAATTTCCTAGCGCCAAATATTTTTTTGCCCAAATGCTAATTATTTTTTACCCAATATAGAGGTCCAAGAATTTTAATTATTATTTTAAAGCATTAGTTCCATGGAATAAATTTTTATTTTTGAAACCCATGGAAATTAGAAAATTATATATATATAGTGCATGAATTATTTTTGGGGGAATCATCATCTGCATGTGCATACCACATTTTTTTTCTAAACCTTAGAGAACCTAGAAGCAATATGTTCTAACTTAGACCTTTCGCTTGCACTAGATGACTTAGACGCTTGACATCAAATTAGGAACGCTAACTAGAGACTGATCTTGCCTTAGTTCTAGATCTCATTCATCTAAGCGCACGCCTAAGCATAGCAAATCTCGGCCTTAGCCATTCTTGTCCTTGTAGGAATCAAACAATTCCCTTATGTTGAGTAATAAGAATTAAAATTTTTATTAAAACACTTCCTGTTCCAAAAACCTTGTTTGGTTTGCCAAACAACAAATCCGAAAATTTGAAATTTGAAATTCACGATTCTCGGCCGAATGCTACACCCGGAAAAACATCTAACACTCAGTCACTCATATGATTTCACGATTCCCCGTCTAAACAATCTAGCAAAACCCTTGGAATCTAATCTATATGCGCTGTAACAGAATGGCACCAAGGAGACAACCGAGAAACCAACTTGCCCCACAGACCACTAACGAGATATCACCAAACCCCACGGAGCGAGCACGAACCATGAGAGCTAAAACCCAAGGTGCGCAAAATGCCCCCGCACCAAACAATGTGGGCGACCGTCTTCGCACGATAGGAGAAGCTTTGGTCATCTTAGGGAACGCACTAGTCGACCAGGGGCCTCTACGCAGCCCGAATAGACCGCCTCGAGGCAGCAAGAGGAGAAACAACGGGATAGTCTTCAACCATAGTGATTACGTGCCGCCATGTCCAAGATGTACCAAACCGCATTATGCGAGAGGATGCCCTCAGCCTGGAGCGTGCTTCCGATGTGGGCGGCAAGGTCATCGACTGCCTCACTGCCGGACGCGGATAGAAAACATTACCAAGAGAGAGGACGTGACTATTAAATCTGACCCGCCACAAAACCCGGAGAGTCGAAATGGCATCTGTAGTCCAGTCATAACACGTTGCCCACAATGCAACCAAGCCCATCTGGTGCGCCGATGCCCAATGCGCGGAACTTGTTATAGATGTGGTGGGGAAGACCACATGATCAGAGAATGTAATGTTCGTGAGGAGATGATTGAGAAGAGGTTAGATTTGGTGAACCCTCAACAAGGAAATCAAGGAAGCACTGCAAGATGACGGAATGACGCCGATCAAGCTGACTTGCCAGCTCAATAAGAAGTGATCAAAGGTGACGATACCCGAACCATCTCGAGAATAACGTATAGGCAGTCGTGGGGACATAACTGAAGTCCTAAGGGGGAGAGGATGTAATACCCCGTAATATAGACATTTATTTTTGGCAATATGTATCCCAAATAAATATATATAAACAAATTCAAGTTGTTTTGAACTACGTTATGGATTGATCCCTTCACACGGTACGTAGGCAGCTTAGAAGTTTTAATTCTAAGTTCAGTCACAAAATAATAAAACAAACAAAAGGATTCGTTCTTAACACGAGAAAAGCCGAAACACAACTTCGAGGACGAAGTTGATTCTTAAGGAGGGTAGACTGTAATACCCGAGAATTTTGCAACATAAAATAAATAAATAATAAAGAAAACATAATAAATAAATAAAGAATCATAAGAAATGAGAAATAGAATTTAAAATAAAAAGGAATCAAAGTTCCGAGAACCCGGGAAGCCGAAGATAATTTAATTAAATAAATTGTTATACGGAAACCCAACACCGATGGACTCAATAACTCGAGTCCAAATGTGAATTTAGATCCGAATAAAATTAAGATAGGAAATAGGAGCCCGAAAATAGCCCGGAAATCGGAATCCGAGAACATAGAGGGTTAGAAGTCCGAAAGAGAGGAGGAAAGGCTCGACGGATCGCACGACCCGCCCGGACCGAAGTCCAGGCGTGGACCGCGTGATGGCCGCGCGGTGTTTCAACTAAGGGCGCGCCAACCCCGCGCCAGTTGGCAGAAACGGCCAATGCAAGATTCTCTCGCCCGAATCCGGATTTTCCGAGTTCGGTTGCTCACCTTGCGGCTCAAGACTCACTAGGGCAGACCTTGGACATCCCCTAGGTCTTGACATCTATAAATAACCATCTTAATCAGCCCCGAACACTTTGAAAACCCTACGAAAAATCTCTACACATCAAACCCTAATCCCGGAGTCGTCGGAGGCACGAAACCAAGAAAAGGGACTGCCTTGGACGAAAATCGGAAGGCTTCTATCATCGTGGTAAGATCTGATCCCTTCTTTACCATTCTTGATTCGAAAACGAATCTTAACTCGATCCTTTTCCTATTCTAAACCCCGATCTGGATCGAGAGCGAAGAACCCGACGAATCAAGGAGATAAATGGTGGACTGGAAGCCATGCCTTCGAATCGATGAGCCGGAACATCCATAATCTGTAAGTTAATACTTACATGGTTTGGGAGAATTAAAATTCACTTAATCTAAAGATTTGGATCAAGAACGTAAAATCTGTCCCAACTAAAATTCCTACGGCGCAACGTTTTTGCACGATTTTTCCGAACCCTTAAAACTGTTCAAACGAGAAAACTTAAAACACGAAAAACGTTCCTAAGACATAGATCTATCTTCTGTAAGAATTTCATAATCTTTCATCGTGTTTTGATATCCGAAAATGATCGCAAACGAACCTGCCTTCGACTTAGATCTTGAAATGGTGATAGATTCTTAGTCCGAACTTGAGGTTGATTTTTACCTTAGATCTAGACCGATTTAGGATTGGTGTTAAACATAAGAATTGTATATCTATACATTTAGAACACCTACGTAAATATTTGGAATTTTTTGTTGAGGTTTGATATCGGAAATCGACTCCAAACCGACCTGTTCTAAATTTAGATCTTGAAATCTTGACAGAACTTTAGTCCGAACTTGTAGGCGTTTTTGACAATAGATATAGGATGAATTAGATCTTTTGTTGAACATGAAACTTGTAGATATATGTCTTAAGCATCTCCCTGTAAAATTCCATCAAGTTTGGAGTTGGGTTGCTATGGTAGATTGTGAAATCTTGAAACTGCTGTTGGAAATTTCGGACAGATTTGTAACCTGATAGAAATCTATGTTTTTGAATTATTTCCTTAACCCGGATCGAAAATGTTAAAACACAAAACTTGTTCGTCTCTGTGTTTTAGAGTCACTTGTCAAATTTCAGAATTTTTCGACTTAAAACTGATTTTTAATTAATTTTGGAGTAAACAGTGGTTTATCGAAGTCAAATCTTGAAAATCTTGTTGAAAAGGATTTTAAATGATATCGGAGCGAATAGTGTCCTGAAATAGTATATTTTGAGAATTTACTAAATTTGGGAAATTGGCCTTTAAGGTTTAAACGAGTGGAAACTCCTTGAAATAAAATACATAAACAGACGTTTTCGAAATCCCGTTATGACTAGTTTGAGCTTTCTACGTAGAGGGTGAGTGTCCCATCGGGTGCCCCACTAGCTTTTTACTTCGTGCCTAAAGGGACGAGAGTAATCTATGTAGGGACTGCGATGCGACCGAGGCTTAACTTGAAATACTATGTAGGGGTTGCAATGCGACCGAGGCTTAACTTGAAATACTATGTAGGGGTTGCAATGCGACCGAGGCTTAACTTGAAATACTATGTAGGGGTTGCAATGCAATCGAGGCTTAACTTGAAGTATTATGTAGGGGTTGCACTGCAGTCGAGGCTTAACTTGAAATACTATGTAGGGATTGCACTGCAATTGAGGCTGAACTTGAAATACTGTATAGGGATTTCGAAGCAATCGAGGCTGAACTTGAAATACCAACGAAATCTTGATACTCGACTATGGATTAATGGGAAAATTAAAAGACTTGAATACTCTCCTTCGCTTGTTTAAATTATGCTTTAAAATTATGTTATGCAATTATTTACCTTGCAAGCTATACTGTGATTTTATAGTATCCCTGTCTTTCAAGTTACGCAATTAAATTATTATTAGATAAATGAACTAAATTATGGGGTGTTATGCACATGTTTTCTTTAAATCTAATTAATGGCTTTGAAACCCCATAATCATGTATGTGTTAACTTACTCAGCAAGTTTTTGCTGACCAAACCATGTTTTTCTCATTTTCTACAGAGTATGAAGAATATGCATCATCATATGCATGCATGGGATATTTGAAAAAACATTATTTTCTTTTATTAATCTATCCTTAGTTATGATTAGCATGAACGGGCCTGTTTAACCCGTATTTTGGCCGTGTTGGCCCAATTTTAAATTCCGCTGCATTATACATATGTAATTATTACTTTCTGCTGCAACTTTGGTACATTATTTTTAAATTATATATAAATGGGCTGTTTGAATGTTTTAAATTCTGAAAAACCATAGCCTTGCATCTCTTTAGCAAGCTCGGAGAAACCGTGTCTTGCTAGGGAGGTGTGGCGGATGTTGTCGCGCATACGCAGTGTCACTTGCGAAAAGAAATACATGACTCGGTGGTGCGCCTGCAGCGAGATATCGAGTGCCAGATAGGTGTAGTGCGCGACGTTGTGACGGTCAAGATTAGGGCCCCGCAACGCACTATTCTCCGCCGCCCTGCCGTACCGAGTCCGGGGGGGTCCGTCCAAGTGGTGCGACGGACCGCTCGGACAGTTCGGAGGGACTTGGGGGGACCCAAGATGCCAGGGAGCGGGAGGAGCGGATGGCATCTATGTCACGGTTTTCCACCACCCACGCTCGAGTCCCTGACACTGATTCACAGTCGGTGGATGTGTCCAGCCAGGGGCGAGGCACACATGTTGACGAGCTGCCTGCTCCATCGGACAACCAGGGCACGCCGCTTCCGTGTACGACAGGAGGTATTGATCAGCTTCTCATCACTTCTCAATCGTTAGCTATGACTTCGTTTATCATAAATTAGATCACTGTCCTGGTTGATTTGTTTTACCCGAATATTGCAGATATAGACGCAGAGAGTTTCCGCGCGGACAGCGCATCTCGAGACTCTTCTCAAGTGCATCCCGATGTTACGTGCGTGGTTCTAGGTAAGAATCTCTGAAACTATTGTCTGTCTCATGTTATCTATGATTTTAAAATAGGCCACTACAACTCTACGAGAGCCATATTAATTCTAAGAAAATCGATTTATTTAATATATGTCCTAGTTTACTGCAATTAATTCTACATATATTAGCTGTTTAAACTCATATTCTTATTATTACTTTTACGCCGACTATTACAGGGTTAGACGCGGGTCCAGGACCCCGCGGAACGAGCGGCTTATGCAGTCATATGCACGGGTACTGATGTTGAGTCTGGTAATAGGAATACTGCAATTCTCTATTAACCCACTAGTTGGATGTTCTATTTCTTGTATTTATGTTGTCCTTCCATGAATTTTAATGTTCTTACAGTCTACTTTTTCGCGACGATTGCAGGGGTACATACGGACAGCGCACGCGCGAACCGCGACCCCGACGGACAAAGGATGCGCTCCCGCCTTTACTTATGTCGATCCCGGTTAGAGAAGTATTTTTAGCTATTTCGTATGAAGTTCTAGTTGGACTTACCATTTTACTGAGTTATGATTTCGTAAGCATAAATTTTTACGAGGCAATGCTTTTTTTTTTCCCAGCGCGAAGGACGGTTGCAGTGGAGCACTGTGATGACCCGGGCCCTTTGAGGCCATAGCTGACCGGCACATTGATCAGAGCTGGTAACACAGGGGATCGCGAGGATTGTACATCGGTCCAGTGTATGTTCAAATTTATGTACATTATGAGCCTTCACTGATGTTGCATAAATTAATTATTGGTATTTTTTCCTTATAATTCCCTTGTTCTATGTAGTTCGGACAACAAAGGCGAGGCTGAGGCTGAGCATGATGGTGATCGAGTGGTATTCGTGAGGAGCGCCCAACATCCAGACCCGGTCCCCTTCCGGACCCGGCGGAATGGGGAGCTCGCAAATCGGCTGTGCAGTCCATTCATGCGACTTACTAGGCCGCGACGCAATAAGCGGATAGAGGAGTTCAGGGCATATTGTGAGGACGGCGATTACATGTATGTTTATGCAATCCAAACCATCCATTCGTACAATTTTTCTAAATCATTAATAACAAGCTTGGGATATCATTTATGCACAGGCTGGACGTCGGTACATGCGAGGCTGTTGGTCCCGTATGGTTTAAGGAATGGTGTAAGGATGGGGCATTTCTGTATGACAGCGTGAGTGCTCATATTAACTAATGGATTATGCGTTATATATATCTGTGATCACGCCATGAATTCTCCCTATATGTTGCAGCACATAGATGCATACCTGGATATTTTGCAATTCAAGCCAGATCACGTACACTGCAGGCCACGAGCGGAGGGGGGCTAGTATGCCATTATGGATTGTGCATTCATGGTAAGTGTGTTTTGTTATGGCCACACACACACTCACACACACACACATATATATATATATACCCATATATATGAGTGTTGCATGGGTTACGAACTGGTGGAATCCGTTGTAACACCCCGGTTTTTGGTCACCCAGGTCGGGATGTCACCGCCACACCTCCCTAGCAAGACACGGTTTCTCCGAGCTTGCTAAAGAGATGCAAGGCTATGGTTTTTCAAAATTTAAAACATTCAAACAACCCATTCATATATAGTTTAAAAATAATATATCAAAGTTGCATCGGAAAGTAATAATTACATATGTATAATGCAGCGGAATTTAGAATTGGGCCAACACGGCCAAAATACGGGTTAAACAGGCCCGTTCATGCAATTCATAACTAAGAATAGAATAATAGAAGAAATTAATGTTTTCCCAGATATCCCATGCATGCATATGATGATGCATATTCTTCATACTCTGTAGAAAAAGGGAAAAACATGGTTTGGTCAGCAAAAACTTGCTGAGTAAGTTAACACATACGTGATTATGGGGTTTCAAAGCCATAATTAGATTTAAAGAAACATGTGCATAACACCCCATAATTTAATTCATTTATCCAATAATAATTTAATTGCGTAACTTGAAAGACATGGATACTATAAAATCACAGTATAGCTTGCAAGGTAAATAATTGCATAATTTTAAAGCAAAATTTAAACAAGTGAAGTATTCAAGTCTTTTTATTTTCCCGTTAATCCATAGTCGAGTATCAAGATTTCGTTGGTATTTCAAGTTCAGCCTCGATTGCTTCGCAATCCCTACACAATATTTCAAGTTCAACCTCGATTTCAGTGCAATCCCTACATACTATTTCAAGTTAAGCCTCTACTGCAGTGCAACCCCTACATAGTATTTCAAGTTAAGCCTTGGTTGCATGGGAAACCCCTACATAGTATTTCAAGTTAAGCCTCGGTTGCATGGCAACCCCTACATAATATTTCAAGTTAAGCCTCAGTCGCATTGCAGTCCCTACATAGATTTCTCTCGTCCGTTTAGGCACGAAGTAAAAAGCTAGAGGGGCACCGGATGGAACACTCACCCTTTACGTAGAAAGCTCAAACTAGTCATGACGGGATTTCGATAACGTTTGTTTATGTATTTTATTTCAAAGGAGCTTCCACTCATTTAAACCTTAAAGGCAAATTTTCCAAGTTTAGTAAGTTTCTCAAAATATACTATTTCAGGACGCTATTCGCTCCGATATCATTTAAAATCCTTTTTAACAAGATTTTCAAGATTTGACTTCGATAAACCACTGTTTACTCCAAAATTAATTAAAAATCAGTTTTAACTAAGAACATTCTGACTATTTGACCCGTGACTCCAAAACAAAGAGACGAACAAGTTTTGTGTTTTAACTTTTTCGATCCGGGTTAAGGAAATAAGTCAAAAATGTAGATTTCTATCAGGTTACAAATCTGTCCGAAATTTCCAATAGCAGTTTCAAGATTTCACGATCTACCATAGCAAACCCACTCCAAACTTGATGAAAATTTATAGGGAGATGCTTAAGACATATATCTACAAGTTTCATGTTCAACAAAAGATCTAATTCATCCTATATCTATTGTAAAAAATGCCTACAAGTTCGGACTAAAGTTCTGTCAAGATTTCAAGATCTAAATTTAAAATAGTTCGGTTTGGAGTCGATTTCCGATATCAAACCTCAACGAAAAATTCCAAATATTTACGGAGGTGTTCTAAATGTATAGATCTACAATTCTTATGTTTAACACCAATCCTAAATCGGTCTAGATCTTAGGTAAAAATCAACCTCAAGTTCGGGCTAAGAATCTATCACCGTTTCAAGATCTAAATCGAAGGCAGGTTCATTTGCGGTTGTTTCCGGATAACAAAACACGATGAAAAATTATGAAATTTTTACAGAAGATAGATCTATGTCTTAGAACCATTTTTTGTGTTTTAAGTTTTCTCGTTTGAACAGTTTTAAGGGTTTGGAAAAATCGTGAAAAAATGTTGCGCCGTAGAGATTCTTGTTGTGACAGATTTTAAGTTCTTGTTTTAGTTCTTTAGATTAAACGTATTTTAATTTTCCCAAACCATGTAAGCATTAACTTACAGATTTATGGACGTCCGGCTCGTCGATTCGAAGGCGTGGCTTCCAGTCCACCGTTTATCTCCTTGATTCCGTCGGGTTCTTCGCTCTCGATCCGGATCGGGGTTTAGAATAGGCGAAGAATCGAGTTAGGATTCGTTTTCGAATCAAGAATGGTAAACAAGGGATCAAATCTTACCACGATGATAGCAAGCCTTCCGATTTTCGTCCAAGGCAGTCCCTTCTCTTGGTTTCGTGCCTCCGACGACTCCGGGATTAGGGTTTGATGTGTAGAGATTTTTCGTAGGGTTTTCAAAGTGTTCCGGGCTGATTAGAATGGTTATTTATAGATGTAAGGGACCTAGGGGATGTCCAAAGTCAGCCCTAGGGTGTCTTGAACCGAAAGGAAGCAACCGAAGTCGAAAAATCTGGATTCAGGCGAGTGAATCGCGGAACGTCGCTGCTGTCTGATCTGGCGCGGGGTTGGCGCCGGGTTCCCCTTAGGAGCGCGCGGAGACCGCGCCATCCTGGCCTGGACTTCGTTCTGGGCCGGGTCGTGCGATCCGTCGGGTCTTTCCTCCTCTCTTTCGAACTTCTATCCTTCTATGTTCTCGGACTCCGATTTCCGGGCTATCTTCGGGCTCCGATTTCCTATCTAAATTTTATTCGGATCTAAATTTACATTTGGACTCGAGTTATTGAGTCCATCGGTGTTGGATTCCCGTGCAACCATTTATTTGACTAAATTATTTTTGGCTTTACGGGTATTGGAAATTTAATTCCTTCTTAAATTGAATTCAATTTCTTATTTTCTTATTATGTATTATGTTTATTTATTTGTTATATTTATTTATTGTTTATTTATTTATTTATTTTATGTTGCAAAATTCTCGGGTATTACAGTCTACCCTCCTTAAGAATCAACTACGTCCTCGAAGTTGTGTTTCGGCTTTCTTGTGTTAAGAACGAATCCTTTTATTTATTTTATTATTTTGTGACTGAACTGTAATACCCCAGATTTTTATCAACGTCCAAAGGAATAAAATTTATTCCGATCAATGTCGAAATATCTCCGAGAAGAAGAAAATAATTTATCACAATAAATTATTACTCGGAAATGAAACGCCGATAGATTCAAAATTCAAAATGGAATAAAAGAGGGAAAGGAAGCCCGAAGACATTCCATGAATTGAGTCAAAATAATTGGAATTAAATTCAAGAAGGAAAAGAATTTTAATTCCAAGAACCCGTGAAGTCGGAAGAAATTTAATTACACAAGTTATTGCACGGGAGTCAAAAGACGACGAATTGGAAGCCGACGAACCCGAGACCGACGAACTTAAGATTTTAAACATGAAATTCATTTGAGTCGAGATAAATTTAAGATAAGAATTTATGATCCGAGAATGACCCGAAAAATCGAGCCCGAAAACGTAGGAGGACAGAAGTCCGAAAGAGAGAAGAAAAGGCCCGACGGGATCGCACGGCCCTGTCCGGACGCACGGCCCAGACCAGGCCGCGCGCCCTCCGCGCGGTTTTTGGCTAGAAACCGCGTAACCCCGCGCCACCAAGACAGCAGCTGCGACATGACGCGTTTTGGCGATTTTCTTACCATATTTTCGTGTCCCGACGATGGAAACTAAATCCCGGGCAATGGAAGGATATTGGGACGATATTAGGCTGCTCCCTAACCCTAATTTTCGAATTTTTGCAGCCCCCATTCCTCCCAAACTCTCAAAAACTTCTCCCTTGTTCATCCAAAACCGAAAACCCCAAAATCCCTTGCGTTCTTGAAGTGCCGACGACGAAATCCGAACAAGAGGGACTTGAGAAGGAGAAGACAGTCCCCTAGGACGTTGGTAAGTGGTTTTTGAGTTTATCCAACCATTTTTTAATCCAAAAATCTGATTATCTAAGGATTTTTACTTGCGGATTCGGTTCGAGGACGTTGGAAGAGAAAATCGACTTGAGGAGATTCGTTCGTGACATCCCGTGGATTCCGGACGACCCCGTGACCTCCTAGACATCATCCCCACTGTAAGTTAATGCTTACTTGGTTTTGGGTGACTTAAAATGCAACCAAACATAGGGATTTAATAACTCTAAAATCTGTCAACACGAAAAACCCTCGGCGCAACAATTTGGTGTGAATTTTTCGAACACTTAAACCTGCTCAAAAGGAAAAACTTAAAACACGAAAAATTTTCCTAAGACATTGATCTAGTTCGTATAAAATTTTCATAATTTTTCATTGCATGTTGATATCCGAAAACGGCCTCCAACGAACCTGCCTTGAGAGTCGAACTTGAAACTGTGACAGATTTGAAATCGGACCAAAACCCCTATTTCGAGAGTTCAAACCGAAAAACGCAAAACTAGAATTTTAATCCTAACACATTAGTCTAGTTTTTATAAAAATTTCAGACATTTTCGTCGATGTTTGCTATTTCAAATCGCATCGAACATAAACTATTTTGACAAAATGTTTTCGAAATCTGCCTGTGAATATGTCCGAACTTGATGAACCTGTTTTTTTATTTTCTAATCCGATTGGATCCTTGCAATCTAAATGAAAGTTGTAGATAATTATGTCTAGTATGTGCATATAAAATTTCAGAATTTTTGGAGTCCATTTGTTGTGTCAAAATGTCGATTTTCCATACTGTGATAAACCTGAATTCTGACAGTGTACATGCTGTGCAATAAACTCGATTTTTGACATGCTTCCTCTACTTATTTCGAAATCTTTAAAACATAAAAGTTGTTCGTTTGGGTGTTTTTGATAAACTGTGAAAATTTCAGATTTTTCGGACTTGAAATGGATTTTTAAATTAAAAAGGCATAAACTGTGACGCCAAACGACTTTTAAATCGAGAGATTTTGAAATTTCGAAACAAACGGTCGAAGGCTTGAAATACGATACATCTATACTTTTGAAAAATCCCGTTATACTAAATCAAAATGTTATTGAGATACTTTGGTGGAGGGCGAGTGTCCTGCAGGGTGCCCCTCTAGCCTTCTTGGCGTGCCTATAATGGACGTTAGATACTTGCATGAAAAACTTGTGAAATTTTGCAAAACCTGTCCTTACCTTGCGGGTTCGATCCCCCAAGGCGTATGTTTTCCTGCGGGTTCGATTCCCCAGGATGTGTGTTGATTCCTATGGGTTCAATTCCCTAGGATGTATTTGAGTTCTTGCGGGTTCGATTCCCCAAGGGCGATTGTATGTTTTCCTGCGGGTTCGATTCCCCAGGATGAGTGTTGATTCCTATGGGTTCAATTCCCTAGGATGTACTTGAGTTCTTGCGGGTTCGTTTCTCCAAGGGCGATCGTTTGTTTTCCTGCGGGTTCGATACCCCAGGACGTGTGTTAATTCATACGGGTTCAATTCCCTAGGAAGCGTTTAAATTCTTGCGGGTTTGTTAGCCCAAGATCAAATCATATAAAATCATATTGAACAAAAGTAAAAGAATGAAAATCCTGAAATACCTAATCGTGAAGTAACGGGAAAATTTTAAGACGTGAATGTTTTCCTTATTTAAGTTATACCTTTAAATTATGCCTTGCAATTATTTTACCATGTAATTTGAATTATGATCACGTGAAATCCTTGTGTTAAATTATGCCATTTATTTATTAGAGGATGATTAACTCAAATTGTGAATTACCTACAAGCATGTTTTTATTAAATTTAAATAAAGGCTTTGAATCCCCTTGATCATATTAGGTGTTAACTTACTCAGCACGTTTTTGCTGACCAAACCACATTTCCTCTTTTTCTTTCAGAGTATGAGGATTATGCATCATCATATGCATACATGGGAACATTCGGGAAAAACTCTATTTTAAATTCCGGCATTTAATTACAACTTGCATGAACGGGCTTGTTTAACCCGTGTTTTGGCCATGTTGGCCCAGTATTTAAATTTCCGCTGCATTACAATTATATATATGTAAATATTACATTCCGCTGCAACTTTGATATTATTATTTTTTTAAAATTATACTATAATGGGTTGTTTGAATGATTTAAATTCTGAAAAACCATAGCCTTGCATCTCTTTAGCAAGCTCGGAGAAACCGTGTCTTGCTAGGGAGGTTTGGCGGTGACATCCCGGCCTGGGTTATCAAATCCGGGGTGTTACAAAGTGGTATCAAAGCCCGGACTGTTTTTAAAACTAGTATTTTTATTTTTAAACTATTATTATTTTTAAACTAGTATTATATTTAACAATCCATTAGTATTTTTAAACTAACATTTTTGAGCCCAAAATTTTTCTAAGCCCTAACTTTTAGCCCAAATTTATTATTTTAAATCCCAAACCTTTTAGCCCAAAATTTATTTTTCCTAGCCCAAATCTTTAGCCCAATATTTAATTACTATGTTGGCCCAATAACCTTGTTTTTACTTAAAGCCCAAATAATTTATTTCTTTCGGCCCAATATAGTGGCCAAACCTTTTATCCTTATTTTAATCTATCCATGGAATAAATTTATTTTAAAACCCATGGATAAATAAATGCATGCATTAAATTTTTATTGGGGGGATTACATATGCATCCTTATTTTATCCTTATTTTAATCTATCCCGTTATACTAAATATTTGTGCTAACCTTTTATGTGAATCGTTTGTGATACATAACCTTCTCACTCTAATGTTCGACTTGACCTTGAGTCTTGACTTAGAAGCGCTAACTTGAGACTAAACTTTGCCTTAGTCCTAGATCTTGATCACTTAGAAACTCATCTTCGCGCGCTTAATAACAGAAAATTGCACCTAAAAGAAAACTGAGGAAGGTAAGCCCAAACGACACTGACACTGACCTCCCAAATGCACCTAACAACAATGAGGTTCCTCCGAATGTAGGAGATCGAGCGCCTTCTATACCAACCAACATGGAAGAACGTCTAAGGACTATGGAGGAGGTCCTTGTGGCATTAGGAAATGCTGAGGTGCATAGAGCACAAGCAGCAGTACCCCCACCAGTAGCCCAAGTCAACTACTTGGCATTGGTAAACCCCTACAACCCACCACACTATGATGGGCAAGAGGATCCCGCCAAACTAGAGGGGTGGATCCGTACCTTTGATAAACTTTTGGATGCTATCAAATGATCTGACGAGGAGAAGATATACGTGGCGACCTACTACTTAGGAGGTGAAGCCGATGAGTGGTGGCAAAACCTTCAAGCGAATTCAGAGGAAGACGAAGAAGCCTACACCTGGGAAGAACTTAAGGAAGCTTTAAGGGAAAGATTCTACCCACTGAGCACCAAGACTGCAAAATACGAGGAGTTCATCAACCTCAGACAAGGTGCGCAAACAGTACAAGAGTACTACACCAAATTCAAGGAATTGGTGCGATTTGCTACGAGGATAGTACCAACCGAATCTGACAAGGCTCAGAAATTCGAGATGGGTCTGAACCTTAGTATCTGGGAGATACTTGCAGTAGTACAATTCACAAACCTACAGACGGTTTATGATCGAGCTGTAGCAATTGATCGAGTCCAACAACTGAAGCGCAAAGGAAATGGGGAGTCGAGCAAGGGCTCGCAAGAATTTGAGAAAAAGAATCGAAACAATAGCAATGGCAATTTTAGGAAGAATAATGGTCAAGCTGGGCTCAATGAGCCAAAGGAGAATAAGAATAAAGGTTTCAATAATGGGAGAAACGGCATACGTCGTACAGTCATACCACGTTGCCCGCAGTGCCACCAAGCCCATTTGGTGCGCGAATGCCCAAGGCGCGGGACTTGTTATAGATGTGGTGGGGAAGACCACATGATTAGAGAATGCAATGTTCGTGAGGAGAGGATTGAGAAAAGGCTAGATTTGGTAAACCCTCAATCAGAAGAGACGTAGGACGACTGAACGACATCGATCAAGCGGACTTGCCAGCTCAGTGAGAAATGATTGTATACAACGTTACCCAACCCTGAGTCAAACCGATCCAACAACAGTTATGGGGACATAACTGTAACCTTAAGGGGAGGAGGATGTAACGACCCGAATATTCTAATCCAAATATTTTGTATTTCAAATAAACAAATCCAAATTGTTTTGAACTACGGCATGGCTTGATCCCTTCACATGGTACGTAGGCAACTCGGAAATTTCAATTCTGGGTTCAGTCAAACAATAATCAAACAACAAACAATCAACAATCGAACAATAATTCAATAACACAATATCGCAAAATAATAAAATAAACAAAAGGACCCTAACTCTTAGCGCGAGAAAAGCCGAAACACAACTTCGAGGACGAAGTTGATTCTTAAGGGGGGTAGACTGTAATACCCCAGATTTTTATCAACGTCCAAAGGAATAAAATTTATTCCGATCAATGTCGAAATATCTCCGAGAAGAAGAAAATAATTTATCACAATACATTATTGCTCGGAAATGAAAGGCCGATAGATTCAAAATTCAAAATGGAATAAAAGAGGGAAAGGAAGCCCGAAGACATTCCATGAATTAAGTCAAAATAATTGGAATTAAATTCAAGAAGGAAAAAAATTTTAATTCCAAGAACCCGTGAAGTCGGAAGAAATTTAATTACACAAGTTATTGCACGGGATTCAAAAGACGACGAATTGGAATCCGACGAAACCGAGACCGACGGACTTAAGATTTCAAATATGAAATTCATTTGAGTCGAGATAAATTTAACATAAGAATTTATGATCCGAGAATGACCCGAAAAATCGAGCCCGAAAACGTAGGAGGACAGAAATCCAAAAGAGAGGAGAAAAGGCCCGACGGGATCGCACGACCCAGTTCGGACGCACGGCCCAGACCAGGCCGCGCGCCCTCCGCGCGGTTTTTGGCTAGAAACCGCGCCAACCCCGCGCCACCAAGCAGCTGCGACATGACGCGTTTTGGCGATTTTCTTACCATATTTTCGTGTCCCGACGATGGAAACTCAATCCCGGGCTATGGAAGGATATTGGGACGATATTAGGCTGCTCCCTAACCCTAATTTTTGAATTTTTGCAGCCCCCATTCCTCCCAAACTCTCAAAAACTTCTCCCTTGTTCATCCAAAACCGAAAACCTCAAAATCCCTTGCGTTCTTGAAGTGCCGACGACGAAATCCGAACAAGAGGGACTTGAGAAGGAGAAGACAGTCCCCTAGGACGTTGGTAAGTGGTTTTTGAGTTTATCCAACCATTTTTGAATCCAAAAATCTGATCTAACTAAGGATTTTTACTTGCGGATTCGGTTCGAGGATGTTGGAAGAGAAAATCGACTTGAGGAGTATCGTTCGTGACATCCCGTGGATTCCGGACGACCCCGTGACCTCCTAAACATCATCCCCACTGTAAGTTAATGCTTACTTGGTTTTGGGTGACTTAAAATGCAACCAAACATAGGGATTTAATAACTCTAAAAAATGTCAACACGAAAAACCCTCGGCGCAACGATTTGGTATGAATTTTTCGAACACTTAAAACTACTCAAACGGAAAAACTTAAAACACGAAAAATGTTCCTAAGACATAGATCTAGTCCTTGTAAAATTTTCATAATTTTTCATTGCGTGTTGTTATCCGAAAACGGCCTCCAACGAACCTGCCTTGAGAGTCAAACTTGAAACTGTGACAGATTTGAAATCGGACCAAAACCCCTATTTCGAGAGTTCAAACCGAAAAACTCAAAACTAGACTTTTAATCCTAACACATTAATCTAGGTTTTGTAAAAATTTCAGACATTTTCGTTGATGTTTGCTATTTCAAATCGCATCGAACATAAACTGTTTTGGCAAAACGTTTTCGAAATCTGCCTATGAATATGTCCGATCTTGATGAACCTGTTTTTATATTTTCTAGTCTGATTCGATCCTTGCAATCTAAATGAAAGTTGTAGATAATTATGTCTAGTATGTGCATACAAAATTTCAGAGTTTTTGGAGTCCATTTGGTGTGTCAAAATGTCGATTTTCCATACTGTGATAAACCTGAATTCTGACAGTGTACATGTTGTGCAATAAACTCGATTTTTGACATGCTTCCTCAACTTATTTCGAAATCTTTAAAACACAAAAGTTTTTTGTTAGGGTGTTTTTGATAAACTGTGAAAATTTCAGATTTTTCGGACTTTTAAATCGAAAGATTTTGAAATTTCGAAACAAACGGCCGAAGGCTTGAAATACGATACATCTATACTTTTGAAAAATCCCGTTATACTAAATTGAAATATTATTGAGATACTTTGGTGGAGGGCGAGTGCCCTGCAGGGTGCCTCTCTAGCTTTCTTGGCGTGCCTATAATGGACGTTAGATACTTGCATGAAAAACTTGTGAAATTTTGCAAAACTTGTCCTTACCTTGCGGGTTCGATTCCCCAAGGCGTATGTTTTCCTGCGGGTTCGATTCCCCAGGATGTGTGTTGATTCCTATGGGTTCAATTCCCTAGGATGTATTTGAGTTCTTGCGGGTTCGATTCCCCAAGGGCGATTGTATGTTTTCCTGCGGGTTCGATTCCCCAGGATGAGTGTTAATTCCTATGGGTTCAATTCCCTAGGATGTACTTGAGTTCTTGCGGGTTCGTTTCCCCAAGGGCGATCGTTTGTTTTCCTGCGGGTTCGATTCCCCAGGACGTGTGTTAATTCCTACGGGTTCAATTCCCTAGGAAGCGTTTAAATTCTTGCGGGTTTGTTTCCCCAAGATCAAATCATATAAAATCATATTGAACAAAAGTGAAAGAATGAAAATCATGAAATACCTAATCGTGAAGTAACGGGAAAATTTTAAGACGTGAATGTTTTCCTTATTTAAGTTATACCTTTAAATTATGCCTTGCAATTATTTTACCATTTAATTTGAATTATGATCACATGAAATCCTTGTGTTAAATTATGCCATTTATTTATTAGAGGATGATTAACTCAAATTGTGAATTACCTACAAGCATGTTTTTATTAAATTTAAATAAAGGCTTTGAAACCCCTTGATCATATTAGGTGTTAACTTACTCAGCACGTTTTTGCTGACCAAACCACATTTCCCCTTTTTCTTTCAGAGTATGAGGATTATGCATCATCATATGCATACATGGGAACATTCGGGAAAAACTCTATTTTAAATTCCGGCATTTAATTACAACTTGCATGAACGGGCCTGTTTAATCCGTGTTTTGGCGATGTTGGCCCAGTATTTAAATTTTCGCTGCATTACAATTATATATATGTAAATATTACATTCCGCTGCAACTTTGATATTATTATTTTTTTCAATTATATTATAATGGGCTGTTTGAATGATTTAAATTCTGAAAAACCATAGCCTTGCATCTCTTTAGCAAGCTCGGAGAAACCGTGTCTTGCTAGGGAGGTGTGGCGGTGACATCTCGGCCTGGGTTATCAAATCCGGGGTGTTACATGAACTTAGAATTAAAACTTCTAAGCTGCCTATGCACCCTGTGAAGGGATCAAGCCATGACGTAGTTCAAAACAATTTGAATTTATTTTTTATTTCGGAATACATATTGTCGAGTCGAGCTCGAGCTCAAGAATAAATGTCTATATTATGGGGTATTACATCCTCTCCCTCTTAGGACTTCAGTTATGTCCCCATAACTGCCTATACGTTATTCTCGAGATTGTTCGGGTATCGTTACCTTCGACACCCTTCTTATTGAGCTGGCAAGTTAGCTTGATCGTCGTCATTCGATTGTCCCACAACTCTTCCTTGATATTCTTGTTGCGGATTTACCAAGTCTAGTCTCTTCTCAATCATCTCCTCACGAACATTACATTCTCTGATCATGTGGTCTTCCCCACCACATCTATAACAAGTTCCGCGCTTTGGGCATCCGCGCACCAGATGGGCTTGGTTGCATTGTGGGCAACGTGATATGACTGGACTACGGATGCCATTTCGACGGTCAGGATTCTGCGGCTGGTTGGGTTTAATGGTCACGTCCTCTCTCCTGCTAATGTTTTCTATTCGCGTCCGGCAGTCAGGCAACCGATGAACTTGCCGCCCACATCGGAAGCACGCTCCAGGCTGAGGGAATCCTCTCGCGAGATATGGTTTGGCACACCTTGGACATGGTGGCGCATAGTCACCATGGTTGAAGACTATCCCGTTGCTTCTCCTCTTGCTGCCTCGAGGCGGTCTATTCGGGCTTCGTAGAGGCCCCTGGTTGACTAGTGTGTTCCCTAAGACGACCAAAGCTTCTCCTATCGTGCGGAGACGGTTGCTCACATTGTTTGGGGCGGGGGCATTTTGCGCACCTTGGGTTTTAGCTCCCATGGTTCGTGCTCGCTCCGTGGGGTTTGGTGGTATATCGTTAGTGGTCTGTGGGGCAGGTTGGTTTGTAGATTGTCTCCTTGGTGCCATTCTGTTACAACGTATATAGATTAGATTCCAAGGGTTTTGCTAGATTGTTTAGACGGGGAATCGTGCAATCATATGAATGGCTGAGCGTTAGATGTATTTCCTGGTGTAGCGTTCGGCCAAGGTTTACATGGCCACGAGGAATCGTGAATTTTCGAATTTTGAATTCTCGGATTTGTTGTTTGGGAATCCAAACAAGATTTTTGGAACAAGGAGTGTTTTAATAAAAACTTGATTTTTATTGTTCCTCATAAGGAAATTTTCTAATTCGTACCAGGATAGGAGTGGCTAAGGCCGAGGATTGTTATGCTTAGGCGTGCGCGTAGATGAATAAGATCTAGAACTATGGCAAGATCAGTCTCTAGTTAGCGTTTCTAATTCGATGTCAAGCCTCTATGCTATCTAGGTGTAGCAAGAGATCTAAGTTAGAACAACGTCGATTCGAGGTTCTCTAAGGTATAGAAAAAAATGTGGTATGCACATGCAGATGATGATTTCCCCCATGCACTATATATATATATTTTTCTAATTTCCATGGGTTTTAAAAGTAAGAAAATTCATTTCCATGGAATGAATGCCTTAAAAATTTAGAATATTAGTTAAAATCCTTGGACCTCTATATTGGGTCAAAATAATTATAATTTGGGCTCAAAAATAATTTGGGCTAGGAGATATTGAAAATAATAATTTGGGCTCATAGTTTAGAAATAATAGTTTAAAAATAATACTAATTTAAAAATAAGCCGCGCTCTGATACCACTCTGTAACACCCCGGTTTTGGTCACGCAGGTCGGGATGTCGCCGCCAGACCTCCCTAGCAAGACACGGTTCCTCCGAGCTTGCTAAAGAGATGCAGGGCTATGGTTTTTCAGAATTTAAAACATTCAAACAGCCCATTCATATATAGTTTAAAAATAATATATCAAAGTTGCAGCGGAAAGTAATAATTACATATGTATAATGCAGCGGAATTTAGAATTGGGCCAACACGGCCAAACTAAGAATAGAATAATAGAAGAAAATAATGTTTTCCCAAATATCCCATGCATGCATATGATGATGCATATTCTTCATACTCTGTAGAAAATGGGAAAAACATGGTTTGGTCAGCAAAAATTTGCTGAGTAAGTTAACACATACGTGATTATGGGGTTTCGAAGCCATTAATTAGATTTAAAGAAAACATGTGCATAACACCCCATAATTTAATTCATTTATCTAATAATAATTTAATTGCGTAACTTGAAAGACAGGGATACTATAAAATCACAGTATAGCTTGCAAGGTAAATAATTGCATAATTTTAAAGCAAAATTTAAACAAGCGAAGGAAAGTATTCAAGTCTTTTAATTTTCTCGTTAATCTATAGTCGAGTATCAAGATTTCGTTGGTATTTCAAGTTCAGCCTCGATTGCAGTGCAATCCCTACATAGTATTTCAAGTTAAGCCTCGACTGCAGTGCAACCCCTACATAGTATTTCAAGTTAAAACTCGGTTGCATGGCAACCCCTATATAGTATTTCAAGTTAAGCCTCGGTTGCATGGCAACCCCTACATAATATTTCAAGTTAAGTATCGGTCGCATTGCATTCCCTACATAGATTACTCTAGTCCGTTTAGGTACGAAGTAAAAAGCTAGAGGGGCACCCGATGGAACACTCACCGTCTACGTAGAAAGCTCAAACTAGTCATAACGGGATTTCGATAACGTTTGTTTATGTATTTTATTTCTAAGGAGTTTCCACTCATCCAATTTCCCAAGTTTAGTAAGTTTCCCAAAATATACTATTTCAGGACGTTATTCGCTCCGATATCATTTAAAATCCTTTTCAACAAGATTTTCAAGATTTGACTTTGATAAACCACTGTTTACTCCAAAATTAATTAAAAATTAGTTTTCAGTCAGAACATTCTGAGTATTTAACCGTTGACTCCAAAACAAAGAGACGAACAAGTTTTGTGTTTTAACTTTTTCGATCCGGGTTAAGGAAATAAGTCAAAAATGTAGATTTCTATCAGGTTACAAATCTGTCCAAAATTTCCAACAGCAGTTTCAAGATTTCACGATCTACCATAGCAAACCAACTCCAAACTTGATGAAAATATATAGGGAGATGCTTAAGACATATATATACAAGTTTCATGTTCAACAAAAAATCTAATTCATCCTATATCTATTGTCAAAAACGCCTACAAGTTCGGACTAAAGTACTGTCAAGATTTCAAGATCTAAATTTAGAACAATTCGGTTTGGAGTCGATTTCCGATATCAAACCTCAACGAAAAATTCCAAAAATTTACGGAGGTGTTTTAAATGTATAGATTTACAATTCTTATGTTTAAAACCAATCCTAAATCGGTCTAGATTTAAGGTAAAAATCAACCTCAAGGTTCGGGCTAAGAATCTATCACCGTTTCAAGATCTAAATCAAAGGCAGGTTCGTTTGTGGTTGTTTTTGGATAACAAAACATGATGAAAAATTATGAAATTTTTACAGAAGAGAGACCTATGTCTTAGGAATGTTTTTTGTGTTTTAAGTTTTCTCGTTTGAACAATTTTAACGGTTCGGAAAAATCGTGCAAAAACACTGTGCCGTAAAGATTCTTGTTGTGACAGATTTTAAGTTCTTGTTTTAGTTCTTTAGATTAAACGTATTTTAATTCTCCCAAACCATGTAAGTATTAACTTACAGATTTATGGACGTCCGGCTCGTCGATTCGAAGGCGTGGCTTCCAGTCCACCATTTATCTCCTTGATTTCGTCGGGTTCTTCGCTCTCGATCCGGATCGGGGTTTAGAACAGGGAAAGAATCGAGTTAGGATTTGTTTTCGAATCAAGAAGGGTAAAGAAGGGATCAGATCTTACTACGATGATAGAAGCCTTCCGATTTTCATCCAAGGCAGTCCCTTCTCTTGGTTTCGTGCCTCCGACGACTCCGGGATTAGGGTTTGATGTGTAGAGATTTTTCGTAGGGTTTTCAAAGTGTTCCGGGCTGATTAGAATGGTTATTTATAGATGTAAGGGACCTTGGGGATGTCCAAAGTCAGCCCTAGGGTGTCTTGAACCGAAAGGAAGCAACCGAAGTCGGAAAATCCGGATTCGGGCGAGTGAATCGCGAAACGTCGCTGCTATCTGATCTGGCGCGGGGTTCCCCTTAGGAGCGCGCGGAGACCGCGCCATCTTGGCCTGGACTTCGGTCTGGGCCGGGTCGTGCGATCCGTCGGGTCTTTCCTCCTCTCTTTCGGACTTCTATCCTTCTATGTTCTCGGACTCCGATTTCCGGGCTATCTTCGGGCTCCGATTTCCTATCTAAATTTTATTTGGATCTAAATTTACATTTGGACTCGAGTTATTGAGTCCATCGATGTTGGGTTCCCGTGCAACCATTTATTTGATTAAATTATTTTTGGCTTTACGGATATTGGAAATTTAATTCCTTCTTAAATTAAATTCCATTTCGTATTTTCTTATCTATGTACTATGTTTATTTATTTAGTATATTTATTTATTTATTTATTTTATGTTGCACAATTCTCGGGTATTACATCCGTGACGCTATTTTTCATTTTTTATATTCCTTCTTTTATGCAGACAGGGCTCATGCGAGACTGCTAGGATAAGAAGTTGAAGCTGCCCATATTTGATGAGGGCATCATTGTTGCGGTGTCGCAGTACATTGTTGGGGCACAACCCCAGTGGGGTTCGACTGCACATTGGGCGGAGTTGTACGAGGTTAGTAGATGCTTCATTTATGTTACGCCGGCTCGATATCCTAGTTCTTATGTTTATCGGGTCATGTGTTTGTATCAGCTCATATGCCCCTGCCACATACGGCAGCACTGGGCCATCGTCCGGATCCGATTGGACACCCATACGATATACTTCCACGATTCCATATGCACGCCCAGGGATGCCATGTTGCCTGAGCGCCCGTTTCGAGGACCTCAGGCCACTGTAGCTCATCTTGCCGGCATTGCTCGAGCATTCAGGATACTACAAGCATCGGCCCAATCGGCGCTCAGATCGCTGGTCCATCTCCCTGCCGGACGCTGCGACTATCTTCCCGCAGTCGTACGCCTCCTCATGTGGCCTTCTTACAATATTGACCGCGGTTGGCATCGTGGCGGCACGCTTCCCCGACACAAGTATATTCCGCCTGAACACCAAATAACGAGAGAGACGCAGGCATATAGAGTATGGCAGTTCAGTCAGGACGTCAGAGGGGGACCTATTTACAGACTGCTGGATCCGCCCCCCTACACAATACGAGATTGTGCAGTATGAGTGAGGCCCCTTTCCACTGTACGTATTTATATCTATTTATTTAGGGTGTAGACACATACATGTTCCACCTGCCTTTATGTATATGCCGGCGATTAACATGTTTTTTTCTTTTTTCTTTTTTTGTATGCAAACTGTATCCTTTTATATTTGTTGTTACTTCGTTTGGAGATGCACCAACTATTTCTTATCCTTCAGTTGACAAGCTCTACCATTCATAGTGGGTTCATATTTTTAGGCACGAACACCTCCTGATGGTCCGCAATATAGGCACAGTGCCTGGTCGAACACCTATGGTCCTACCTACAGCGTAGGCGGATAGCCAGCGAACAAGTGGCTTGGGGGCGACGGTGGGCTTGAGATATTTTCGCATTCGCACGGATTTCCACGATGATCCATTCCATAGAATATTGCACAATACCTCCAGTGGGGAAACGAATCATCTCCATAGACTTTCACTGGAATCTGCTGATGCACCCTGTGAAACCACATTTAAATGAGCTTAAATTGCACAAAAATATGTCAAAATTGCATCCATGTCACCTTATTTTTAGGGTTTTTAGTATATATTTCATGTGATTTGTAAATATTAATAATCGTGGTTAAATTAAGCTTATTTGAGTTCAATTTACCATGTTTATACTTTTAAATAAGACTTTGGCAAATCTAATGCATTGCAATGATGTTTCAGGGATTAAAATGAAGGAAAGAAAATGTTCGGAGGATAAAGAATGTCAAATTCGGATTTTTCAACACTGGAATGCGCCCAGGATGCGACGCGTGAGCATGGCGGCGCCCAAAAAGGCCTCGGAGCGTGTAACACCCTGGATTTGATAACCCAGGCCAGGATGCCACCGCCACACTTCCCTAGCAAGACACGAATTCTCCGAGTTTTCTAAACAGATGCAAGGCTATGGGTATTGAAAAGAGTTTTAAAAACAAGTCCGGAATTACTTTAAAAAATAATGTAATATCATCCATGTACGATAGTAAATAAGTTTGTGAAGCGGAAATAAAGTTTATGCAGCGGAATTTAAAATATAGGGCCAACATTGCCAAAACTCGGGTTATACAGGCCCGATATGCATGTCATAATAAAGAGTAATTAAAATGTTCCAAAAAGAACCCCCCGAATGCACATGCTTATGCATTTTCGTCATACTCTGAAAAGAAAAGTGAAAACAACAATTTTATCAGTATTATAAAATACTGAGTAAATAAACTCTATCATAGCAATAAAGGGGTTCAATTTATTAGCTAAGATTACATTTCTAATCATGCATATAAACATTTTATTTACCAATCTAACAATAAGAATTTAATTTGCATACTTTAAAAACACACTTAAGTTCATGAATAATAATTTAAGCATGGGTTTAAATTTAAGACATAAAGTAATGCATAAATAAAAGACATAAATAAATAAATAAATAAAAAGAAATCTAAGCTTTTTAATTTCCCCGTTACACCACCATCTCAACAATATTTAATTTAGCCGGCAATCCGCAGCCGCAGCCGATTTCGTAAGTTTTTGTTTAGCCGGTAGCCCGGCGGCCGCAGCCTATCCTGTAATACCCGAGAATTTTCCAACATAAAATAAAACAATAATTAAATAAATAAATAATAAATAAAATAAATACCATAAATAAATAAATGAATCCAGCAAATAAAAGAAGTAAATAAAGATAAGGAAATGAGAAATGAGATTTTACTTAAAAATGAATTAAAGGAATTTAATTAAATAAAAGGATGGATAAATGGTACACCAAAACCCGACACTAATGAACTCGAGTATTCGAGTACAAAACATCCAACTAGACTAAGAATAAAATTAGAGAGAAAGTATGAACCCGAATATACCCCGGGAATCGGAATTCGGGAGCATAGAGGGATAGAAACCCGAAAGAGAGGCGGAAAAGCACGACGGATCGCACGACCCGCCCGGACCGAAGTCCAGGCGAAGACGGCGCGGTGGCCGCGCGCCCAATGGGGAAAACCGCGCCACGACCGCGCCACATGAAAGATTTGTTTGTTGCGTGAATCTCTCACCCGAACGCGGATTTTTCGACTTTCGGTTGAACATCTCTCGACTCCAGACTTCTAGGTCGGTTGTGGACGCCCTAGGAATTAAGAATTCTATAAATAAGCCCCTTGGGAGCCCCAAACAAGTTTACCAAAACCCTACAACATTCTATACGTTCGAAACCCTAAATCCGGAGTCGTCGGAGGCACGAAACCAAGACGAACGCTGTTGGACGAGTTTCTCTACAGATCTCCATAGTCGTGGTAAGTTTCGGTCCAATCTTTATTCAATAAACGATTCGAAAACGAATCCTAATCATCTCCTTTTTCTTTCTACACCCCCGTATCGAATCTAGATCGTAGAACCCGACGAACGGAGAGGAGAAACGGTGATCTGGAAGCCACGCCTCCGAATTGGACATTCCCGACGTTCATAGACACTGTAAGTTAACCTTACATGGTTTTGGGAGATTTTAAAACATTCGAAACCTAAAAGATTTGACAAGAATCATAAATCTGTCCACTTTTGTTTTCCTACCGGCGCAACAGAATTGTGGAATTTTTCCGACCCTTTAAATGAACTCAAACGGAAAAACTTAAAACAAGAAAAACGTTCCTAAGACTTAGACCTAGCTACTGTAAAAATTTGAGAAGTTTTGGAGTTGATTTGATATGTGAAAACCCGTTGAAACCGAACTGTTTGATTTTGGATCTTGAAATCTTGGACAGAACTTAGGAATGATCTTGATCACGTTTTTGACATAGGATCTAAGCCGTTTTAGATCTTTGGCCAAACATGAAAGTTGTAGATAAATGTCTTAAGATGATCCCTGTCAAATTTCATTAAATTTGGAGTTGAATTGATATGGTAGAATGTGAAATTAGTAAACTGCGACACTTTGAACTCGGACAGATTTCTTCTTATGTGAAAATTGGCGATTTTGACCTACTTAGGTATCTCGGATTGAAAAAGTTAAAACACGAAAGTTGTAGATCTTGATGTTTCCGAGTCAGATATGAAATTTTGGAATTTTTTGGAATTAAATCTGATTTTAGACGAATTTTGGAGTAAACTGTGATTTACCGAAATGAAATTTTGAAATCTTGTTGAAACATGGAATTAACCTTTAGGGTTGAAACGAATTGAGATATTGTTTCTAAATTAATACAATGGAAGGCAGATTTTAAAAACTAAATCCCCTTACAAACTTGATAAATTAAAATTAGGGGTGAGTGCTCTGCAGGGTGCCCCCTAACGATTCACTTCGTGCCGTAATGGACGATGGTGACCCCGCGCGCTATACTTGAAATGTGATATTGCCAAAACGGCGAAACTTAGAGCCTACACTCTCGTGAATATCCGTATGGGTTTCCCGAGGCTCCGGAGTGGTACTGGGTATGGCTGACACGGCTGCGGCCGCCGGGCTACCGGCTAAACTTGTTGACATCGCGATTTTTATCGTGAAACTTTGAAATACCAAATCGGGAATGTAATGGGGATTCTAAATTAAATTAAACTAGATTAAATGATATTGTTGTCAAATTAAATTATTTACATGCTTTATTTAAATTATGGCTATTATCTTGAACCATGTGATATGTGTTATTAAATAGAGCCTGAGATAGATTGTGCTATATGATATGGATTATATGAAATCAAATATTATGTTATTATCATACTTTTGTTAAATTATTAAAGTTATGGCTTTTAAACCCTACGATCATGCATGTGTTAACTTACTCAGCAATTTTGCTGATCAAAACCATTTTTATTCCTTTCTTTACAGAATATATGGAATGAGCATGTGTGAGCACGAATCATGTATGGGATTTTGGGAACTTTTATTTTGCTTTTAAATTTCGTACTTAGACTATATTATGAACGGGCCTGTTTAACCCGTGTTTTGGCCATGTCGGCCCTTTTTATATTTTCCGCTGCGATACTGTACTAAACTAAATATTTCCGCTGCGCTATGCTATTATTATTTTCGAATTATATTGTATGGGCTATTTTGAATGCTTTAAGTGTTTTTAAATTCTGCAATACCTAGCCTTGCGTCTCTTTAGTAAGCTCGGAGAAACCGTGTCTTACTAGGGAGATGTGGCGGTGACATCCCGACCTGGGTGACCAAAAACCGGGGTGTTACAAGTTGGTATCAGAGCCCGGCTATTTTTAAACTATTATTTTTAAACCATTACTATTTTTAAACTATTATTTTAAAACCATTATTATTTTTAAACTATTATTAATATTTTGACTATTATTTTAAATTTTAAATTTTTATTTCCATGAAGAAATTTTATTTTAAAACCCATGGGAAGAATATATATAGTGCATTAAATTAATATTGGGGGGAAATATCATTTGCATATGCATGTTGCATCTCTGCTATGAACTTAGAATCTTTGCGAAACTTGAACTTAGCATCTTGGCGAAACTTGAACTTAGAATCTTGGAAACTCGAACTTAGAATCTTGGCGAATTGAACTTAGAATCTTGGCGAATATTAACGTAGATCTCTTGCTTGCGCTAGATGGCTAGTCAAGACATGATGCAGTTGATGGTCAGGATGATGAGCGTTCATCTCGATTCCCACCAAACCCTAGAGCAAATGAAGTACCGTATGGCTCAATTGGAGGCCAATTTACATCACATGGGCAACTTGAGAGAGGCGGATCATCACCGCATAAACCAACTCGAGCGCCAAGTTCAAACCCTCACTACACAAAACTTAATACTAAAGGAATACATCGATGCCCACGGGCAAGATTTAAACACTATCTTTGACGACCTACTACCGCCGAGTTCGGAGGAGGAAGATCCAGAGGAAGATCCTGCTACGTCCTCCGGTGACGTCATGAGACACTAGAGATTCTATTGTTAGATATTATTTTGCTAGTAAAATATTGCTACTTTTGTACTAAAATTTCTTTTGAGGAAATAAAATGCCCGATTTATTTTTTTTAATCGAAACAAAACAATACAAAATAAAATAAAACCCCGAAGCATACGATGCTTCTTAATCCGAACAGAGCACCACGTGCTAAATTACTACGCACATATACATTCATAGAAATTGCTTAGACTATATGCTAAATTCATCAGTCCTAAACTATCCTATTTGTACCAGAATGGCACCCAGAGGAAGAGGAAGAGGAAGAACTCAAACCACTCCCCAAACCACCACTGAGATACCTACTGAAACACCACCAAACGTCACTGAACCAATTCAACCTGATGAGGAACAAGCCCAAGGTGCGCAGGACGCCCCCGCACCGAACAATGTGGGCGATCGTCTTAGGACGATAGAGGAAGTGTTGATTGCGCTCGGAAACGCGCAAGTCAACCAGGGACAAGCTGCGGCGGTACCTCCGCCCCAAGCTCGCCCTAACTACCTGGCGATGGTGAATCCCTACCAGCCGCCCCACTATGCTGGTGAGGAGGATCCAGCTAAACTGGAGGAATGGATCCGGACTTTTGACAAGCTGCTGGGAGCGGTCAAGTGTCCGGAAGGAGAGAGGGTACATGTCGCTTCATACTATTTGGGAGGCGAAGCTGATGACTGGTGGCAAGCAACGCAAGCCAAACTAACTGAAGATGACGAGCCTTACTCGTGGATGGAGATGATGGAACTACTCAGGGATCGATTCTATCCCTTGAGTACCAAAGCTGCCATGTACGAAGAATTCCTGTCATTGAAGCAAGGAAGCCAAACGGTGCAGGAATACTACACCCGCTTCAAGGAGCTGGTGAGGTTCGCACCAAGGCTAGTGCCTACTGATGCGGAAAAGGCACAGAAGTTCGAGATGGGACTGAACCTGTCTGTGCGCGAGGTGATCGCGGGGGTACACTACCCCGATTTGCAAGCCGTATACGATCGCGCTGTAGCGGTAGCACGCGTGCAGCAGCTGAAAAGAAGGGTGAGTGGGGAGTCCAGCAGGGGTCCTCAAGACAAGAGAAGCCGAGACTCAAGAAACGAGAACAACACTGGAAGGAACGAGCAGCGTAGAGGGTCGAATAGGCCCCAACAAAGCAACACGGGAAGGAGGTTCAATCAAGAAGATCCGGTACCGCCTTGCCCGCGATGTGGACGACCACATCTG
Source organism: Hygrophila difformis (assembly GCA_030278955.1). Classification (NCBI taxonomy): domain Eukaryota; kingdom Viridiplantae; phylum Streptophyta; class Magnoliopsida; order Lamiales; family Acanthaceae; genus Hygrophila; species Hygrophila difformis. The sequence continues at coordinate 39,090,483 of JAOANR010000003.1, read as the reverse complement.
GCAAGGGGATGCCCGCAACAAGGCGCCTGTTACCGATGCGGTCGAATGGGTCACGTTCGACGGGAATGCCGAACTAGGCTCGAGAACATAACAAAGAGGGACGACTTAGTCGCGGGGCAAGAACAGCCTCAAAACCAAAACGGGCGGAACGGCAATAACCAAGGGTACCGACCTTCTCAAAATAGGCCGCAAAACCAGAACCAGAACCAACGACCTCCGCCCCCACAGAATCAAAACCAGCAACAAAATCAGCAGCCGAATGCGAATCAGCAGGGCAATCAGGGACGCCCTATGGGGAGGCTGAACGTGGTGAACCAAGCGGACGTGCCTGCGCAAGGAGAAGTGATGGCAGGTACATTTCACGTTTTGAATACACCCCTTAGAATTTTATCTGATTCCGGAGCTAGTTGCTCAATTATTGCATCAAGGATAGTGCCTGAGTTAGATCTACCTAAGTGCGAGAGAATTAGCTTAGGAATTCAATTGCCTTCTGGAGAAGTACTGTCTTGCTCTAAACGATATAACGGAATTCCTATAGTGATAAAGAACGTAGAATTCTTCGCGAACTTGGTAGAATTTAACTTAAGAGACTTTGACATCATACTGGGGATGGATTGGCTATCCCAGTATAAAGCGGTGATCGAATGCCAAAAACAAAAGATCACCTTGTCAAAAAGTAGGGGAAAGAGAGTTATCTTTTACTCTCAGCCCCCTAAGAAAAGTAGCAAAATCGTTAGTGCACTTAAACTAAGTAACTTGATGCGTAAGGGGTATGAACTATATGCGTGCTATGTGCACAACCTTGAGGCGGAAGAGAACAAGGTTGATAGCATACCAGTGGTAAGAGAATACCCAGACGTGTTCCCTGAAGACGTTCCGGGCATGCCACCTGAGAGAGATCTTGAATTCACGATAGATCTCATTCCGGGGACAGAGCCTGTCTCAAAAGCTCCGTACCGGATGGCACCACTGGAAATGAAGGAGTTAAAGGAACAACTCGAGGAGCTATTGGGAAAAGGTTACATAAGACCGAGTACGTCCCCTTGGGGAGCACCGGTTTTGTTTGTCAAGAAGAAAGACGGAGGGCTACGCCTTTGCATAGATTACCGAGGACTAAACCAAGTGACCATTAAGAATAAATACCCCCTACCGAGAATAGAGGATCTGTTTGATCAACTGAAGGGAGCTTCAGTATTCTCAAAGATCGATTTGCGATCTGGGTATCATCAATTGAGGATTGCCGAGAAGGACATTCCAAAGACGGCGTTTCGAACACGATATGGCCATTACGAGTTCACAGTGTTATCCTTCGGGCTAACAAATGCTCCGGCCATGTTCATGAATCTCATGAACAACGTGTTCCGAGAATTGTTAGATCAGTGCGTCGTAGTGTTCATCGACGACATCCTGATCTACTCGAAGAGCGAGGAGGAGCATGCGAAGCACTTACATCAAGTGTTGGAGACCCTGCGAAGAAATCAGCTATACGGCAAGCTGTCGAAATGTGACTTCTGGCTGAAAGAAGTGGCATTCCTCGGACACATAGTATCTGCTGATGGAGTATCAGTGGATCCGGCAAAAGTCTCTGCCGTAACTGAATGGGCAACTCCGAAAAGTCCAACGGAAATAAGGAGTTTCCTTGGATTAGCCGGATACTATAGACGATTCGTGAAGGACTTTTCAAGGATTGCACGTCCTTTGACCCAGCTACTTAAGAAAGGAGCAAAATACGAGTGGACCGAAGGATGTGAGACATCGTTTCAAGAGCTGAAGAAACGACTCACAACCACACCCGTATTAACACTACCATCAGAGAATGGTGACTTCGAAGTATATAGCGATGCTTCGAAGGAAGGTTTAGGTTGTGTCTTGATGCAAGACTCGAGAGTCGTAGCCTATGCATCACGCCAACTAAAACCTCACGAGGAAAATTATCCGACACATGACCTGGAGTTGGCAGCGGTCGTTTTCGCTCTAAAGATATGGAGACATTATCTTTATGGGCGGAAGTGTCGAATGTTCACCGACCACAAGAGCTTAAAATATATATTCACTCAGAAGGAGTTGAATTTGAGACAGCGAAGGTGGTTGGAGCTCATTAAAGACTACGATTTAGAGATAGCATACCACGAGGGGAAGGCGAATGTGGTAGCCGATGCCCTAAGTCGGAAAACCCAACACGTGACAAACTCGTTGGTAATTCCGCCGGCATTGTACATGGATTTGGCAAGATTGGAGTTAGAACTTGTGCATCCTGGCACAGTGAGAGAAACGGTCAATGCCATGGTCGTAGAAACTCCAATATTGGACGAGATTCGACTCGCTCAACCGGGCGATCCGAAACTCGAGAAGATAAAAGAGTATATTGCCGAAGGAAAGGCAATAGGATTTGCTGTCCACGAGGATGGAAGCATCCGTTTTAAAGGTAGATGGTGTGTGCCTCTTAAATGTGCCGAGTTGAAGCAAAGGTTGATGGAGGAAGGGCACAACACGCCATACTCCGTACATCCCGGAGGTGACAAGCTATACAAAGATCTGAAGAAGATCTATTGGTGGCCGGGAATGAAGAAGGAAGTGGCAAATTTCGTAGCGAGATGTCTCACCTGCCAAAAGGTTAAGGCAGTGCGACATAAACCCTTAGGATTGATGCAACCACTAGAGATTCCAAGTTGGAAGTGGGATAGCATCTCAATGGACTTTGTCTCGGGATTACCCCGATCACCTAAAGGCATGAATAAGATTTGGGTGATTGTGGATAGGCTAACGAAGACAGCCATATTTATCCCAATGAAAGACACGTGGACTATGGACCAATTGGCCCGAGCCTACATTGATAATGTGGTACGACGGCATGGAGTACCACACGATATCATTTCCGATAGAGACAGTAGGTTTGTCTCTCATTTCTGGACGGAGTTACAAAAAGCTCTCGGTACTCAAATCAAAATGAGCACCGCATTCCACCCGATGACGGATGGACAAACCGAGAGAACAATCCAAACACTAGAAGACATGCTGAGAGCATGCGTGTTGGAATTCAAAGGGAATTGGGAATCTCATTTACCCTTGATTGAGTTTTCCGATAATAATAGTTACCATGCTAGTATCGGCATGGCACCTTTCGAGGCATTGTATGGACGAAAGTGCCGAAGCCCTTTGAGCTGGGAAGAAAACGATAAGTCCGTGGTAGTGGGACCACAACTTATCGAAGACATGGCTCAACAAATCAAAGTGATCCAAGGGAAGATGAAAGCCGCTCAAGACCGTCAAAAGAGTTATGCCGACGTGAGACGACGAGACCTAGAATTTCAAGTGGGAGATAGGGTCATGCTAAAGATATCACCCATGAAGGGGGTGATGCGCTTTGGCAAACGAGGGAAGTTAAGTCCGCGATACATAGGACCTTACGAAATTCTAGAACGAGTCGGAACTCTAGCCTACCGATTGGCTTTACCGCCACACTTAGATAGAGTTCATAATGTCTTCCATGTCTCACAACTAAAGAAGTATGTGCCGGACCCGACACATGTACTTCAACCAGAGATAATTGAGCTCGATGAAGATTTGACTTACGAAGAAGTCCCAGTGCGTATTCTCGATACTAAGGAACGAGTAACGAGGAACAAAACCATCAAAATGATCAAGGTTCTTTGGTCAAATCACGAAAGTGAGACGGCAACTTGGGAAGTAGAATCCGACATGAGAGAACGATACCCGACATTGTTCCAAACCGATACCGACACAGTTATGGGGACATAACTGCAATCTTAAGGGGGAGAGGATGTCATACCCCCTAATTTTTCGTGCATTTTTTTTGTAAACTTTTGAACTACGTTATGGCTTGATCCCTTTACCGGGTACGTAGGCAGCTTAGAAGTTTAATTCTAAGTTCAGTCACAACATAATAAAACAAACACAAGACCTTAGCACGAGACGAGAAAAGCCGAAATACAACTTCGAGGACGAAGTTGATTCTTAAGGAGGGTAGACTGTAATACCCGAGAATTTTCCAACATAAAATAAAACAATAATTAAATAAATAAATAATAAATAAAATAAATACCATAAATAAATAAATGAATCCAGCAAATAAAAGAAGTAAATAAAGATAAGGAAATGAGAAATGAGATTTTACTTAAAAATGAATTAAAGGAATTTAATTAAATAAAAGGATGGATAAATGGTACACCAAAACCCGACACTAATGAACTCGAGTATTCGAGTACAAAACATCCAACTAGACTAAGAATAAAATTAGAGAGAAAGTATGAACCCGAATATACCCCGGGAATCGGAATTCGGGAGCATAGAGGGATAGAAACCCGAAAGAGAGGCGGAAAAGCACGACGGATCGCACGACCCGCCCGGACCGAAGTCCAGGCGAAGACGGCGCGGTGGCCGCGCGCCCAATGGGGAAAACCGCGCCACGACCGCGCCACATGAAAGATTTGTTTGTTGCGTGAATCTCTCACCCGAACGCGGATTTTTCGACTTTCGGTTGAACATCTCTCGACTCCAGACTTCTAGGTCGGTTGTGGACGCCCTAGGAATTAAGAATTCTATAAATAAGCCCCTTGGGAGCCCCAAACAAGTTTACCAAAACCCTACAACATTCTATACGTTCGAAACCCTAAATCCGGAGTCGTCGGAGGCACGAAACCAAGACGAACGCTGTTGGACGAGTTTCTCTACAGATCTCCATAGTCGTGGTAAGTTTCGGTCCAATCTTTATTCAATAAACGATTCGAAAACGAATCCTAATCATCTCCTTTTTCTTTCTACACCCCCGTATCGAATCTAGATCGTAGAACCCGACGAACGGAGAGGAGAAACGGTGATCTGGAAGCCAGGCCTCCGAATTGGACATTCCCGACGTTCATAGACACTGTAAGTTAACCTTACATGGTTTTGGGAGATTTTAAAACATTCGAAACCTAAAAGATTTGACAAGAATCATAAATCTGTCCACTTTTGTTTTCCTACCGGCGCAACAGAATTGTGGAATTTTTCCGACCCTTTAAACGAACTCAAACGGAAAAACTTAAAACAAGAAAAACGTTCCTAAGACTTAGACCTAGCTACTGTAAAAATTTGAGAATTTTTAGAGTTGATTTGATATGTGAAAACCCGTTGAAACCGAACAGTTTGATTTTGGATCTTGAAATCTTGGACAGAACTTAGGAATGATCTTGATCACGTTTTTGACATAGGATCTAAGCCGTTTTAGATCTTTGGCCAAACATGAAAGTTGTAGATAAATGTCTTAAGATGATCCCTGTCAAATTTCATTAAATTTGGAGTTGAATTGATATGGTAGAATGTGAAATTAGTAAACTGCGACACTTTGAACTCGGACAGATTTCTTCTTATGTGAAAATTGGCGATTTTGACCTACTTAGGTATCTCGGATTGAAAAAGTTAAAACACGAAAGTTGTAGATCTTGATGTTTCCGAGTCAGATATGAAATTTTGGAATTTTTTGGAATTAAATCTGATTTTAGACGAATTTTGGAGTAAACTGTGATTTACCGAAACGAAATTTTGAAATCTTGTTGAAACATGGAATTAACCTTTAGGGTTGAAACGAATTGAGATATTGTTTCTAAATTAATACAATGGAAGGCAGATTTTAAAAACTAAATCCCCTTACAAACTTGATAAATTAAAATTAGGGGTGAGTGCTCTGCAGGGTGCCCCCTAACGATTCACTTCGTGCCGTAATGGACGATGGTGACCCCGCGCGCTATACTTGAAATGTGATATTGCCAAAACGGCGAAACTTAGAGCCTACACTCTCGTGAATATCCGTATGGGTTTCCCGAGGCTCCGGAGTGGTACTGGGTATGGCTGATACGGCTGCGGCCGCCGGGCTACCGGCTAAACTTGTTGACATCGCGATTTTTATCGTGAAACTTTGAAATACCAAATCGGGAATGTAATGGGGATTCTAAATTAAATTAAACTAGATTAAATGATATTGTTGTCAAATTAAATTATTTACATGCTTTATTTAAATTATGGCTATTATCTTGAACCATGTGATATGTGTTATTAAATAGAGCCTGAGATAGATTGTGCTATATGATATGGATTATATGAAATCAAATATTATGTTATTATCATGCTTTTGTTAAATTATTAAAGTTATGGCTTTTAAACCCTACGATCATGCATGTGTTAACTTACTCAGCAATTTTGCTGATCAAAACCATTTTTATTCCTTTCTTTACAGAATATATGGAATGAGCATGTGTGAGCACGAATCATGCATGGGATTTTGGGAACTTTTATTTTGCTTTTAAATTTCGTACTTAGACTATATTATGAACGGGCCTGTTTAACCCGTGTTTTGGCCATGTCGGCCCTTTTTATATTTTCCGCTGCGATACTGTACTAAACTAAATATTTCCGCTGCGCTATGCTATTATTATTTTCGAATTATATTGTATGGGCTATTTTGAATGCTTTAAGTGTTTTTAAATTCTGCAATACCTAGCCTTGCGTCTCTTTAGTAAGCTCGGAGAAACCGTGTCTTACTAGGGAGATGTGGCGGTGACATCCCGACCTGGGTGACCAAAAACCTGGGTGTTACATATCCGCCATACCCAGTACCACTCCGGAGCTTCGTGAAACCCATACGGATACTCCCGAGAGTGTAGGCCCAAATACATTGCCGTTTTGGCATAATTTTTCATTCAACTTCTCTCGTCCATTATAGGCACGCAGAGAAAGGCTAGAGGGGCACCCTGCAGAGCACTCACCCCCAACCTATGTAACCGATATTGTTTTAACTATAGTGTAGCGGGAATTTCGAAAAATATAGCTTTATCATATAACAAGGTTTCGATCGTTTGTTTCGAAGTTTCAAAATCTCACAAGTTAAAACCGTTCGTTGTCACAGTTTACGCCTTTTTAGTTTAAAAATTCAATACAAAGGCGATTGATCTGAAATTTTCATTGTATATCAAAAACATCCTAACGAACAACTTTTATGTTTTGAGTTTTTTGAAATAAGAAGGGAAACATGTCAAAAATCAAGTTTTCTACCCGAACAAAATGTTGTCAGGATTCAGGTTCAACACAGTTTCAAAAACCGATTTTTCGACTTATCAAATGGACTCCAAAAATTCTGAAATTTGGAGGACACATACTAGATATGATTATCTACAATGTTTGTTTACATCACCAAAATTAATTCGGATTGGAAATGTAGAAACATGCTCATCAAGTTTGATTAGGTGTACTGTCAATTTTCCGAAAATTCATGAAATCTCAGAATATGTCCGACACGATTTTGGGTAAGAAAACACGATGAAAATCTCTGAAATTTTTACAAAATGTAGATTAAGATCTTAGGATCAAATTCCTAGTTTTGAGTTTTTCGGTTTGAACACTCGAAGTAGGAGTTTTAGTCCGATTTTAGAAAACGCGCCGATTGGGGTTTTTAGGTTTGATTTTAACATTTCGTTCAAATCCAATGTTTTCGGACACCCCAAAACCACCGGTATTGACATGAAAGGTGTTAACTTACTGTTAGTGAGTTCTTGAACGTCCTAGGGTAGACCAAATCGTCCAAAATCACCACGATCGGATCTACGCAACACGTACTCCTTCTCCTTTGGCCACGAACATGTTTGCAAGTAAGAATCCGTAAGTTAGAATGATGATTTATGATTAAAAACGACAAAGGAACCTAATCTAACCCTTACCAACAATCCAAGGTCTGAAATCCTTGATCTAAACACTTCCTCAGTCGGATTTGGTCGCCGGAAACTTGTCGGAAAGTCAAGAACTTGTGTTTTGGGTTTAGGGAGAGTTTAGGATGAAGAAAGGTTTAAAAGGCTGGAGAATGAGGTTAGGGATTATCCAATCTCGACCTAAATGCCTTTCCCCCAACTGGGATCGAGTTTCCTTAGTCGGGGGTCGAAATTTAGCCAAGAAATCGCTGAGATCGCGCGAGTTGCAGTTGTCTGCTACTTGGGGCGCTCATGGCGCGGTGCTGCGCAGAGACTGTGCGGCTCCGGTCTGGACTGCGGTCCGGACCGGGTCGTGCGATCCGTCGGGTCTTTTCTCCTCTCTTTCGGACTTCTATCCTTCTACCTTTTCGGGCTCGATTTTTCCCGGGTCATTCTCGGATTACGATTTCTATCTTGGATTTATTTCGACTTAAATTGATTTCGTGTTTGGAATCTTAAGTCCGTCGGTTTTGTGATTCGTCGGCTTCTAATTCATCGTCTTATGACTCCCGTGCAATTCCGACTTTACAGGTTGTCGGAATCGAAATTCCTTCGCTCTTCGGATTAATTCTATTTAATACCATTAAATTTACGGGTATTACAGAGCGCCACCCCAGGCGCCGTTTCAACACTTAGGAAAATTTCGGATGAAGAAGCTTCGGGATGCGCCGCACGTGCATGGCGGCGCCGGAATCAGCCTTCAAGCGCCACTTTTGGCGCCGCAATCAGAAATTGGGAAAATCGTCAGGATGCGCCGCATGTCCTTGGTGGCGCCTAAAACAGGTCCCAAGCGCCACATTGCGCGCCACAGTCGCAATTGGGCAGTTTTCTAACCTCCCAAACTCGGTTTTAAACGTCGTTCTTCATCATTTTCTCAAGGACAGACTGCAAAAACTTGACAGAAACATTTAGAAAACATCTGCTAATGTGAGAAGAAGGCCAGAAACATAAAATCATGCCGGAAGGATGCATCAAGAACGATGTTCTGGGCGTGTTCTTCCTATTCTAGTTGTTGCCTTTTTTTTTCTTGCTTTGTAATGTTATGAATTTGCCTCTAAATATAATTTTCTATTATGTTTCGAATTTGTAGACAGATTTCTATGTTGTTCGTGTTAGGAGTGATCTAGAACGGGAGTTCAGAATCACTTTTGAAGTACGAATTTATGTTTTTATGGAAGTAATAAATTGATCGATGTTTATATGTTGAATCTGGATTGATCTGCTATAATGTTAAAATCTGAATTAGGGTTGCTATTTGGACACACAAATTTGATCGATATTCTGTGTTTCTCTCAATCTGATGTTTACATCATTAATCTGCTAAATCCTTAACTGATCGATCAATCTGCAATGTTCTATTTTTAGTGATGTGGCTATAATCCTAATCTGTCTGCATTTTAATATTACTAATATAATCCACTTTACCATGTTTTTATTAATCTTTACCATGTTTATTAGATTATTTACACTATTCTGCATATTTTAAATGCTAGAATCTAATCTCTTTAATTTCTGCTTTGCTAAATCGGGAGATAAAAAGTAGAATTTATATTTTAGTACCGGTATTGGGAATAAATTATATTAAAAATAGATTCTGGCATGTATACAATGATTTGGGAAATGAAATGTGTCTTTTAATCGCTATAGGAAAATTTGTATGCTTGGGAAAGACTCAAATTTAGGCCTAGAATGATGATTGCAGAATGTTAGATAATTTAATTAGCTTCCATGAAGTTCGTTTAAGCATAATTTGAATTTCAAAAAATTACTATATTTTTTAATCTTTATAAAATAATTAAATCAGAAGAAATTGATCTTTTTAGGCATTGGAAAATGTTAAATCAATATGCAATTTCTATTTTATATAAAGATGGTAATATTTAAAATATTACAAGCATCTCTCATTTATATTTTTATTAATTAAAATTTTTAACTTGCTTTATTTTAAATTTAATGTCACTATTTTTAATTTAATCAACTCTAAAATTTAAAAAACTCTTTTAAATATATAAAGTATATTTAATAAACTTAAAAACAATTAAAATATTCTACAGAATGAAATAATATTCTGAAATTCCTGTGGTTCGACTCGGTTATTCACCGGTTTTTATTAGTTGATGACAACCATCCGCTTGTGGTAAAATATGAGTAGTGAAAATCATTCATCAAGTTTCTGGCTCCGTTGCCGGGGAGTTTGTTGTGAACTTTTAATTGTTTTTAGTTTATTAATTAAACTTAGTTAAGTTAAATATTAATATAATTGTTACTTATTTTATTTTATTCTTACTCAAAAATTGCAGTGCGAAGCAAACAAGCAGAAATAGCTTATGATCCTGAAATTGAACGTACTTTAAGAGCGATTAGATTAGGAAAACGTAGGAGAGCAGCTCAGTTAGAAATACTAATTAACTCATCCTCTGATGAAGAAGACTATCCTCCAACGACTGGGGTTCTGACACTTCAAACTAATCAATTAGTTGCTCAATTCAATAGGTTAAACATGGCTGAGCATAATGAAAATAATAGGGGTAACAATGGAGGTAACGGTGGTGATGTGGAACATGATGACCAAGCTGAAATGACCATTGAGGAACATTTACAAGGAACTAATGGAAATCTGCTTAATAGAACTCCAAGGCCAGATGTAGATGCTTTAAGCTTTACTCTTCAGCCAGCACTAATCAGAATGGTTCAAGCTAATCAATATAATGGAGCTCCTGTTAATGATGTAGTGGAACATAAGAAACTTCTTGGATTATTGTGACACAGTGAATATTAATGGTGTTACTAGTGATGAAATTAAGTTAAGATTGTTCTCATTTTCACTTAGGGATAAAGCTAAAACTTGGTATAACTCACTTAAATTAAGGGATGTTACTACTTGGGATAAAATATTAGAAGCTTTCTTAGAACAGTTCTTCCCACCATCTAAGGTTTTAGAATTGCAAGAAAAGATCAAAGAATTTGTGCAAGATGAGGGTGAAACTTTACTTGATGCATGGGATAGATATAACACCTTACTGGCTAGATGTCCAAATCATGGCTTTGAAGATTGGCAGCAGATGCACTTCTTTTATAATGGATTGTTGGATCATTGGAGGAACTTGTTGGATGCAGCAGTTGGAGATTCTTTTCTATCTATAGGACCTTCTAGAGCTAAGGAAATAATAGAGAAAAAGATTTCTAACATGAAAAAATTTCATGTTAAGAAAAATGCTAGAAACAAATCAAAAGCGGGGTTATATGAGGTAGAGAAGACAGTTGCAATGGATTCTAAGTTAGATGCTCTTATGAGGGAGGTTGCTTCACTTATGAAAGGTCAAAGTAAGGTTGTGAGATACGGTATTTGTCATGGACCTCATGAATCATCAGCCTGTCACCTGCTCGATCAAGGACTTCAAGAGACAATGCAGTGTGAAGGGATTGAGGAACAAGTCGAAGATGTGTATTACATGGGAAATAGGCATCAAAACTTCAACCAAAACCGTCCTCAAAATCAAAACTTCTATCCAAATCAAAATTCTCAATTCACAAAAACACTTACCCACAAAATAACCGTCCACCTTAACCTCAAAATCAAAATCAAAACCAAAAGCAAAATTTTCAAAATCAAAATCAAAATCAACATCAAAACTTTAATCAAAATAGAAATCAAAATCAATCCCTTTACCCTAATCAACAGTCTAGGAACTTCCAACCTCAAAAACAACTGCAACAAAAACAAGAAGGTGATGAGTTTAATTTAAAAGAATTAATGAATACAATTGTGTCTCAACACAAACAATTCAACAAATGCAAGCCTCAATGAGAAATCTAGAAGTTCAAGTTGGTCAAATTGCTAGGGACACTTCAAATAGACAGCAAGGAACACTACCAAGTATGCCTGACCCTAATCCCAAAGAGCAGTGTAAAGCTATCACTCTTAGGAACAAAAAAAAATTACCTAATCCTTATCCGTCCTTAGATGACCCAGAGGTTTCAGCTGATACTGTAGATTATCAGAGTGAGGATACAGAGGAAGAAAGTCAGCAGAAAAATACTGATGAGCCTAAGGAGAGTGAGAGACTTAGTGTTGATAAGGATAAAGATAAGGGAAAGTCTACTGTCCCAATCAAGTCGTATCAGCCACCTATTCCATATCCACAGCGTCTTAAAAAGGCAAAAGATGATAAAGACTTTGCTAAATTCTTAGAAGTGTTTTTTAAGAATTGACATACCTTTTTCTGATGCTATAGCACAAATGCCCATTTATGCTAAGTTTTTAAAAGAAATTCTATCAAAAAAGAGGAGTGTAGATGATGACAGAAAGTGACACAGACAGGGGAGTGTAGTGCAATCCTACAAAGAAGGCAGCCTACTAAACAAAAAGATCCAGGGAGTTACACAATTCCGTGCATTATTGGCACTAAAGAATTTAATAAAGCTCTGTGTGACCTTGGCTCTAGTATTAATTTGATGCCTCTACATGTCTTTAGAGAATTTGGAGTAGAAGTTGTAAAGCCTACTAGGATGCAGCTACAGCTTGCTGATAGATCTATTAGGACTCCTTTAGGCATTGTAGAAGATGTTCCTGTTCAAGTAGAGAGCTTCACTTTCCCTGTTGATTTTGTGGTCCTTGATATGGAGAAAGACATGGACATTCCTCTGATTTTAGGTAGACCATTTTTGCAAACTGGTAGAGCTATGGTTGATATGGATGATGGTAAGATTACACTTAAAGTAGGTAATGAACAAGTGTCGTTTGATATTTCTAAAACAACTAAAACACAACACGCTAGTTCTGATACCTACCCGTGTAATAGAGTGACAGCTATCTATCAAGAGGCTGAGGTGATTGAGAGAGACTTCTTTGCTAGACATGATTCCTATAGGAAATTTGAGCAGTTAGAGGAGAGTTGTGAGGAATTAGCTGAGAGTAAGTGTGAGGGAGAATTACCTCTACAAGTAGTGTAACACCCCGGTTTTTGGTCACCCAGGTCGGGATGTCACCGCCACACCTCCCTAGCAAGACACGGTTTCTCCGAGCTTGCTAAAGAGATGCAAGGCTATGGTTTTTCAGAATTTAAAACATTCAAACAGCCCATTACTATATAATTTGAAAATAATATCATTACAGTTGCAGCGGAAAATAATATTTACATATATAATGCAACGGAATTTAAATATAGGGCCAACATGGCTTAATCATGGGTTAAACAGGCCCGTTCATGCAAGATCTAGTCTAAAACAAAATTTAAGAATAAAGTGTTCCCCAAAAAATCCCATGTATGCATATGATGATGCATATTCTTCAGCTCTGAAAGAAACAGGGAAAAAATATGGTTTGGTCAGCAAAGATTTGCTGAGTAAGCTAACACAGATATGATTATGAGGTTTCAAAGCCTTTAATTAAATTTAAAGAAAACATGTTCATACAAGACGTGATTTAATTTTATCCATCTAATAATAATTTAATTGCATAACTTTAAAAGACAAGGATTTCCATAAGATCATAATTCAACAATATGATAAAATAATCGCAAGACATAATTTAAAGGCATAATTTAAATAAGGAAAATATTCAAGTATTTCAGAATTCCATTCTTCATCTTTTGTTCAATATGATCTAGTATAATTTGTTCTTGGGGAATCGAACCCACAAGAACTCAAATACATCCTAGGGAATCGAACCCATAGGAATCAACACATATCCTGGGGAATCAAACCCGCAGGAAGACAGACAATCGCCCTTGGGGAATCGAAACCGCAGGAAGACACACCCTGGGAATCGAACCCGCAAGGCTTGACACAGACATCCTGGGGAATCGAACCCGCAGGAAAACATATACCCTGGGGAATCGAACTCGCAAGGCTTGACATAGACATCCTGGGAATCGAACCCGCAGGGACACAGACGCCCTTGGGGAATTGAACCCGCAAGGTCAAAACAAGTTTCACAAATTTCACAAGTTTCAACAAGATTTCAAGATTTGACTCGGTCAACCACAGTTCACTTCAAAATTCATTAAAAATCGATTTTAATTCCACAAATTCTAAAATTTGACCAGTGACTCGAAAACACATAGATGAACAAGTTTTATGTTTTAGGTTTTTCAATCAGAGATACGGAAGTAGGTGAAAACGTCAATCTTTAACAGGATGATAATCTGTCCGAAAATTCTGACACCAGTTTCAAGATTTCAAGATCTACCATAGCAATCTAACTCCAAATTTGATGAAATTTTACAGAGAGATACCTAAGACATATATCTACAACTTTGATTTAGAACGCAAGGCCCAATTCTCATCGGAACAGAGGTTAATCTTTAGCTCAAGTTCGAAACTAATTTCTGTCAAGGTTCTTGATTTCGGTACGAACGCAGATCGGATCGGCTCAGGTTCGGAGATTCAAATCTCAACGAAGAATTCTAAAAATTTACAGGGATGTTCTAAACTCATAGATCTACAATTCTTATGTTCAACGCCAATCCTAGATCGGTCTAGATCTAAGGTAAAAATCACCAACAAGTTCGAACTAAAGTTTTGTCAAGAATTCCAGGATCCAGATTTAATTTAGTTCGGTTTTGGGTCGGTTTCAGGTCTCAAAACAACATGAAAAATTCCAAAAATTTTACAGGAGATAGATCTAAGCCTTAGGAATGTTTTTTGTGTTTTAAGCTTTCTCGTTTGAATAGTTTTAAGGGATCGAAAAATTCACGCAAAAACGCTGCGCCGTAGGGTTTTTCATATAGACAGATTTTTAGTTTCTTGATTAGATCTTTACGTTAAGTGTATTTTAAATCATCCAAAACCATAGTAAGGTTAACTTACAGATATTTGGTCGTCCGGGATCGTCGATTCAGAGGCGTGGCTTCCAGTCCACCGTTTATCTTCTCCGTTCGTCGGGTTCTTCGTTCTCGATCCGATTCGGGGTGTAGAAAAGAAAAAGAAGGAAGTTATGATTCGTTTTCGAATCGTATATGGAACAAGGATCGGATCGGAACTTACCACGACGTTAGGGATCCTCCGAATTCGTCCACGACAGTCCTTCTCCTTGGTTTTGTGCCTCCGACGACTCCGGGATTAGGGTTCGATGTGTAGAGAGATTCGTAGGGTTTTTGAAAAAGGTTCGGGATTGATTAAGAGGGTTATTTATAGATGTGTAAGACCTAGGGGATGTCCAAAGGTTGTCCCTAAGTGTCTTGAACCGAAAGGAAAGCAACCGAAGTCGAAAAATCCGGATTCGGGCGAGTGAATCTCGCAACGGGCGTTTCTGTTGAGTGGCGCGGAGTTGGCGTGGAGTTTGTGGAAACACCGCGCGGAGACCGCGTGGACCCGGAATGGGCTTTGTCCTGGGCCGGGCCGTGCTATCCTTTGGGCCTTTCCTCTTCCTCCTTTCTTTTGGGCCTTTGTCTTCTCTTTGGGCCTTTTCTTCTTCTATTTTCTTGGGCTATCTCTTGGACTTTAAATCCTATTTTAAATTTATTTGGGATCTCAAATTAATTTCGGGTTCGAAATATTAAGTCCATCTATATTTGGTTCCCGTGCAATAATTTGTTTAATTAAATTATTTTAGACTTCACGGGTTCTTGGATATTTAATTCCTTCTTGAATTAAATTCCATTTCTCATTTCTTATAATTCTATATCTATTTATTATGTTTATTTATTTATTATATTTATTTATTGTTTATTTATTTATTTATTTATTTATTTATGTTGCAAAATTCCCGGGTATTACAAGTAGCATGTGCGATAGAAGAATCTAAGTTAGTCCCATCTGTTGAAAAGCCAACTGTATTGACTTTGAAAGAGCTGCCATCACATTTGAGGTATGTTTTTCTTAGTGAGAATGATACATTACCTGTTATTGCAAGTAATAAATTAAATGATGATCAATTAAATGCATTAACCAAAGTGTTGAGTAAGCATGTTAGAGCAATAGGTTGGACAATAGCTGACATCAAGGGACTGAGTCCAGCACTGGGTACACATCGGATTTACATGGAGGAACATGACAAGCCAGTGAGACAACCCCAAAGAAGATTGAATCCTCATTTACAAGAAGCTGTAAGGCAACAATGATTAAACTACTCGATGCAGGTATTATCTATCCTATTCCTGATATTCAGTGTGTGAGTCCAGTGCAAGTAGTGCCTAAAAAGGGAGGTATGACTGTGATTAGAAATGAAAATGGTGAATTAGTACCTACTAGACCTACTACTGGATGGCGTGTTTGCATTGATTATAGGAGATTGAATGATAAGACTAGGAAAGATCATTTTCCGCTGCCTTTTATTGATCAAATGTTAGAACGTTTAGCTGTTCATGAATTTTATTGCTTTTTAGATGGCTATTATGGTTATAATCAAGTTCCAATTGCACCTGAGGATCAAGATAAAACTACGTTTACATGTCCCTATGGTACATTTTCATATAAGAGAATGTCATTTGGTTTGCGCAATGCACCAGCTATGTTTCAGAGATGCATGATGTCTATATTTTCTGATTTAATTGAGACATGCATTGAAGTGTTTATGGATGATTTTTCTGTCTTTGGTTCTGACTTTGAAAAATGTTTGATTAATCTTGAAAAAGTTTTGATTATATGTGAGGAATCAAATTTAGTTCTTAATTGGGAGAAATGTCATTTTATGCTTAATGAAGGCATTGTCTTAGGACATAGGATATCTAAAAATGACATTGAAGTTGATAGAGCTAAAGTAGAAGTGATTGCTAAAATTCCAACTCCCAATAATCTAAAAACTTTGAGGAGTTTTCTGGGACATGCTGGATTTTATAGAAGGTTTATAAATGATTTTTCTAAAATTGCACTGCCTTTGTTTAAATTTCTATGTAAAGATGTTGAATTTGATTTTACTGATGAGTGTGTTGAGGCGTTCAATAGGATCAAAGAAGCATTGGTGATGTAACACCCCGCCCCGCTAGACGCCTGATTGGTACTCCCAGCACAGCGCGCGGTCGCAGGTTGGCTCTGATACCATTTTTCTCTAACACCCCGGCCCTCTATGGAGCCGGAGGTGCCTTCGAGCTTATTTCAGGATTGAAGTCTGGCCCCACAGGTCAACAGAACTCTTTCCAGTGCGCTTTGGTCTCACTCGCGCACACCCTGGGAGACTTCCCAGGAGGTCACCCATCCTTAAGACTACTCCACAACAAGCACGCTTAACTGTGGAGTTCTTATGGGATGGTCACCAGAAAAGAAAGGTGCACCTTGTTGACATGAGTAGATTTTTCAATCCTTTTAAACTATTCTTCCATACACTCTCTCGGGGTATTACAATCTCCCCCACTTGAGAACGCAACGTCCTCGTTGCGCCTCGATCGCCTAATCAAAGTCCCTCAGGATCTTTGCCCCGTTAGACTCCTGATTGATACTCCCAGCACAGCGCGCGGTCGCAGGTTGGCCCTGATACCATTTTTCTCTAACAACCCGGCCCTCTATGGAGCGGAGGTGCCTTCGAGCTTCTTTCCGGATTGAAGTCTGGCCCCACATGTCAACAAAACTCTTTCCAGTGCGCTTTGGCCTCACTTTCGCACACCCTGGGAGACTTCCCAGGAGGTCAACCATCCTTAAGACTACTCCACAACAAGCACGCTCCACCAGAAAAGAATGGTGCGCCTTGTTGACATGAGTAGATTTTTCAATCCTTTTAAACTATTCTTCCATACACTCTCTCGGGGTATTACAGGTGACTGCACCGATTATTCAACCACCGGACTGGAGCCTACCATTTGAGATCATGAGTGATGCAAGTGACTTCGCCGTTGGAGCAGTGTTGGGTCAATGAAAGGATAAAAAGCTACATGTTATTTATAATGCTAGTCAGGCTTTAAATTCTGCACAACGAAATTATGCTACCACTGAAAAGGAATTATTATCTGTTGTGCATGCATGTGAAAAATTTAGTTTCTATTTGATTGGCTCAAAGGCTGTAGTTTATACTGATCATGTTGCTATTAAATATTTATTTACGAAGAAAGATGCAAAACCTCGGTTAATTCGATGGGTATTATTGTTGCAGGAGTTTGATTTGGAGATTAGAGATAGAAAAAGGCGATGAAAATCCTGTAGCTGATCACTTGTCGAGATTGGAACATGAAAAGGGGACGGAAAATTAATAAATGATTCATTTC
Organism: Hygrophila difformis; assembly: GCA_030278955.1. NCBI lineage: Eukaryota > Viridiplantae > Streptophyta > Magnoliopsida > Lamiales > Acanthaceae > Hygrophila > Hygrophila difformis. Next base: position 39,072,611 of record JAOANR010000003.1, on the reverse strand, counting down.
CTGATGAAAATTTATATTTAATAAATAATACTTCCTCTGATCCATGGTTTGCTGATTTTGTAAATTATTTAGCATGTGGTTTAATTCCTGATCATTTAAAATGGCATAGTCAAAAGCAAAAATTTAAAACTGATGCTAAATATTTTATTTGGGTTGAGCCTTATTTATTTAGACTTTTTGCAGATCAAATTATAAGGAGATGCATCCCTGATGAAGACTTTGAGAATGTTTTAAAAGCATGCCACGAAGGACTTGGAGGAGGACATTATGGACCAAATAAGATAGCTCATAAGGTACTCGAAGGTGGTTTATATTGGCCTAATATTTATCGTGATGCTAGATCATTTGTGCAGAAATGTGATGTATGTCAAAGGGATGGTAATATTACTAAAAGAGATGAAATGCCTTTAAAAGGAATAATGCCTGTTGAGTTGTTTGATTTGTGGGGAATTGATTTCATGGGTCCATTTCCATCGTCTAATGGTAAATTATATATTCTAGTTGCTGTAGAATATGTATCAAAATGGGTAGAGGCTGAAGCATGTGCTTTAAATGATTCTAAGCAAGTGATTAAATTTCTAAAAAGCAAATTTTTACTCGTTTTGGTGTGCCTAAAGCAATCATTAGTGATGGTGGATCTCACTTTGTCAATAAGGCTGTTAATCAAGTGTTGTCTAGATTTCATGTTCATCATAAGATAACAACACCCTATCATCCCCAAGCCAATGGTCAGGTAGAAGTCACTAATCGTGAGATTAAAAAGATTTTGGAAGCGACTGTAGGAAAATCTAGAAAAGATTGGGCTTTTAAGTTAGATGATGCATTATGGGCTTATAGGACAGCATTTAAAACACCTATAGGTATGACTCCTTTTAAATTAGTTTATGGTAAAGCTGTCACTTACCTTTTGAACTTGAGTTTAAATCACTGTGGGCGATGAAAAAATTGAATTTTAAATTTAAAGAAGCTTAGGAGAAAAGAAAGGTTGATCTTAATGAAATAGAAGAAATTAGACGTCATGCATATGACAATGCTCTGATTTACAAAGAAAGGACAAAACTTTATCATGATAAGTTGCTTAGGCCTAAGGTGTTTGAAGTTGGTCAATTAGTGCTTTTATATAATTCTATATTTAAAGTGTTTCCTGGTAAGTTAAAGACATAATGGTCAGGGCCGTTTAAGATTGTGAAAGTGTTAGATAATGGTGCGGTTGTATTAAAAGCTGAAGATGAAAGGGAATTCACTGTAAATGGTCAAAGACTTAAACATTATTTAGGAGATGAAGTTAAATTCATCGAACAAATTATGTTAAGCCGTTGATTATTTAAATCTGCTTATTAAAATTAATGCATTGCATTATAGGCCTTTATTTAATTAATTAAGAATTATAAAAATCAATAAAAGTATAAAATGAAAAAATAAAAAAAATAAAAAAAATAATAAAAATTTTAGATTTCATTGTTTATGTGCTTTATGTTTTACATTTCAACTTAGCTTAATTTCTTTAACTTTAATTTTAAGTGTTTTGGCATGTCACTATTTTATATTTTAGTTTAAATAATGTCTTAGTTTAACTTTGTTGTTTTGAATTTTGTGTTATCTTAAGTGCATTTGTTTGAATAAATTGAGCGAGACATTGCCAATAAATTAGAATGGCAGCGAAACATTGAGAAATGATATAATTGTGTATGCTTGGTGATTGAGCTTAAATGTGTAAGTTGACTCGGTGATCATATTGAAGAGGGAGTTCTATATGGAATGGTTGTGTTAAATTCAGGAGAACAATGACCCGGAAGGTTTAGAGGGGTCCTATATGCTAAATCTAACCCGCAAATTTTAGGAGGTGAATTAGCTAACAATCTGACTAAGGAATGGGCACAAAATTCGAGTCCACAGACTCAGTAAAAGTGCCACACATACTGTGTGGCGCCGGTATTGAGTTTGGAGCGCCACACAAAGCGCCAATCTCGGACTTAGAAATGGCCAAATGCAGATCAGGCTCCACACCTTCTTGGTGGCGCCTAGAACCAAGTCGGAGCGCCACATCGAGTGCCATTTTGGAACCTCAAAATTTGATCTAGTCAGGTCTTGCGCCATATATACTATGTGGCGCCTAAAAATGTTTCCCAGCGCCACCAGAGGCGCCACGGCCGGACTTAGAAAATTCTCCTAATAGGTCAGGCGCCGCATGGCTTGTGCGGCACCGAAATGATGGTCGAAGCGCCACATTGACCCTTGACCCGTGGGTCAAGGGTCACAGACCCGGTTTGAAATCGGGATTTCAATCCCAAATCCCTCCTTCTTTCCCATTCCACATTGCTTAATTCTCATTCTTAAACCCTAATTTTTGTGTTATTCAATCAATCTAGGGTTCTTCAACCCTAGTTTTCCAAAGTTTGGGGATTCCTCTCAAAAGTGCTTCCAAACTTCAATTTGGGTAAGAATAGTTATCCTATTCCAATTATTGTTACATTCTATGAATTTGGAATGCATTATTTGTGGTATTGGTATTGTTACTTAAATTTTGGGTTTATTTAGAATGTGGGACTAAAATTGGTTTAATTGTCTAAATCTTAGTTTGAATAAGAGCAAAATGTTGTAGAACATGGCTTGAGTGAATCTTGTGAAATTTTTAGATTACATTCTAAAAATTGAAAATTTATAATTTAAAATCTGAAAATTTTCATTAAAATAATTAAAATGGCATTTTTAATCATTTTAATTGGTATGAACATCACTAAATATGCTATTTTAATTTTATTTGAATTTTGGTTACATATAATGTTAAAAAAGGTCCATGTTCTTTATAATGTGAGTCATTTGGAGCATATTTTTATAAAACCTCTTTTATTATATATATTTAACTAAAAGTATTGTAACTTTTTATTTAACTAAATTAAAATGAGTTTAAATATTAGTTTGAACGGTTAATAATGAACTAGTTTACCATCTTAGTTTGATTATATCTTTAAAGTCTTAAAATTTAATGAATAGAGAGTTTTTATTAAAAAAGTGTTCTCTGTAATAAATTTTAGGTTCTAAAAGTGGTTAGTTTTCATTTTCTAAAAGGTTTAGAACCTTAGAATTTTAAGTATTCAACATTTTGGTCATTGAGTTACTTAAATCCCACATTCTAGGTTGATATATATGTTTGCTTTGTACTTAACATTTAAGTTAAACATTTGGTTTAAACTTAAGTGTGAGGATTGGAGGCAATGCATATATGTGATACTAACCCATGGTTTTTGTACAACCAGATACTGAAATAATGTATAATCCTCCAAATCTTCTTAAGAAATCGGGTTATAGGTATATACCAATGCCCGAAGGAAGGATGGGGATTTATGATCCAAAGTCACCAGATAGCATTCCTGCTCTTATTCCTGATGAACATATATTTGACCATCGCAGACTTTGTACTAAGAATCCAAGCCAGATGGATATTCCACAGGGTTCAGGAGGTGGCTCGAAGTCCAAAGGACTTCTTTCCTACTTCAGGAAGAACAAGTCCAAGAGTGCTGCACCCGCTGATGACCATCAGGAGGTCACTCAGCCTACCCAGCCCGAGGCATCTGACCACTCTCAAACCTCTTCTAGAGCTGCTAAGGGGAAGGCAACTGCTACTAGTTCCACTACTTCTCGACCTAGGGGAGGGAGATCTGTTGCACTAGCCATTCAGGAGCCTGTTCCTGAGGCTGCAGGTGATGAGGAGCATGAGGTTGAGGTAGAGCAGGAGGAACAAGAGGAGCAGACCACACGGGAGAGGCAGAAGCGGTATGATCCCAGGACCTATGTGCCTGACTTGCATTATGTCAGAGAGGGCATCTTTGATGCCACTATATTCAGGAGCGCTAGGGCCAATGATTTGTATAAGAGGTTTCATAAGAAGAGGATCATTCCGGATAGAGGCTTTTCTGAGAAGGATTTGCAGCACCCCCTGCTGAGAGATGTTATTCAGTCCCGAGGCTGGGAGAGGTTTGTGAGACATACTGTGGGCTCATTTTCATGGGAGTTGACCAGGCTGTTCCTAACCAACGCTGAGGAGGAGGATTCATGGATCTTTGGAGTTACAGTTCCTATCATGGATCTTTGTGAGACATACTGTGGGCTCATTTTTTTGTATTTTTTTGGTCACTTGACCATTTTTATTATTTTTAGTTAAGGTTTAATGCTTTATTTAGATTTAATAATAAAATGCATAAACACTTGATATTTACCTTTGATAGATTTAATGTAGGTTTTATTTTATTTTATTTCTAGTGTTAGCATAGTGTGTTTGTATTTTTTGCTTTATGCACTAGTTTCAGTCTTTTTCTTATGCTTACTTTACTGTTCTTGTTCTTTTTAGTGTTAGGTGCTTTTGTTACTTTTTATTTTCTCTTTATTGTGCATTAGATCTAAAAGGGGTATGGTATTGAAGTGTTTATGTATATGTAAAAATTGCATCACCCATATTGTATTGCATCACGTTGTAACCCCACGGGTTGCAACGTAATTTTCCGTTGTGATCCCACGGATCACAACGCACTTCCCCGCAATGCAATATTAGGCGTTATGCTGCCAAAATTTTAATGAAATTTTTCAAACTCCTTGGTCGAGAAGCAATCCTGTCGCGGACTCGTGGTCCGCGACACAACCCTTGATTAGCGACCAAGGACCCAAATTCTTGCAATTTTATTCTGGAAGGGCTCTAGTCGCGGAACCCCTGTCGCGGACCCATGGACCGCGACACGCTCCTTGTTCCGTGACCAGGAATTATGCCCTTTATTGGATTTTCACACCTTGTGTCGCGGAACCCCTGTCGCGGACCCATGGTCCGCGACACACTCCTTGTTCCGCGACACGACAACCCTAATTTCCAATATTCCCTTTTCTCTTATTTCCCACCTTTCTGTCGAGATCCCCCAGTCGCGGACCCACGGTCCGCGACACAATTTCTGTTTCTCGACAGGCTTGTTTCTCGACAGGCTTGGCACTTTTTTGCCAGATTTTTATTCTCCATCTCACCCCATTAATTAATTGAACCTTTGTATTAATATTTTTGAGGTTGAAATCCAATGATCTCAACCCATGATTAAATTGATATAAAGAACTTTGTTCAATTTCCATTAAAAGACTTTTCTACAAAATTAAACTCTAATGATCTAAGTATATAATCCGGACTGTAATTAATTAATTAATTATGGAATGAGTGATTATTTAGACATAATGAGTAATCATGGATTTAATTCCATACCCATGCATGAGAAACCAATGTCTCTCATACAAGATGACCCAAAAATATTTTCTTTTATTTATTTTGTCTTTATCCGTGTTGTGTGAAACAGCTAGTAAGAGATATAACAGACTAATGTTGGCGGGTATTCCCACACGGATAAACTAGCTCGTGGTCTGTATATTAAATACTAGATGTTATTTTGCATGGTCTGGATAGTGGTCGGTGGAAGCCTTGGCGGTTCGTCCATCCGGGATTATAATAACTGCTCAGCTGACTCCTATCCGGATACAGTTTTCTTTTCTTTATTTTAATTTCAAACTCGAATCTGGAGCTGTAGTAATGTTAGATGATATTTGCCAATGTCATCTAATAATTATTGCAGTGATAGAACATGTGGGTTTTTATCCAAATTCACAGATAGTGGAGTCTAAGATGACGGTGGCAACTGTCATTTAGGGAATTCCACTATCTAAAAATCATCCCACCTGGAATAGTCAGGACCTGGATAGCAGATGTTTGCAGTCCGGATTATCCTGATTATTTTTGTCATCTTTTTAGCCAAAAATAAATTCTTCTTATCTCCGGCTATTTCATCTCTGTGTTTCACTTCTGTCTAGACCCACCTTATATTTTGGGTTATTTAATTTTACACTTCTTTATAAATTTATGCATAATATTATTATGTAGATATTGTGGTCAATATTATTTTGGGATCCTTCCCTTAGACATAGAAGTCTTGATTTAAATCAGATGTCTCATAATAAATTTCCAACAAAAATTCATTTATAAAATCCGGATCTGAGTAAGGGATAAATTCCACAGTTATGACTAATTCATATCCGACTGGGGGTTGATTTTGGGAAATTAGAAGCAGAGTCAGCGATTAGGTCTCACCTAGACTGAAAGGGTCTGTGTTCTTATTGAGAGTCTAGTACCTGTTTAGGGAATGATTGTCACATCGATTATTTTCCAAAATTGCTGTGTGTTGGGAATCTGATATTAAATGTTGCACTGAGATGGGGTCCACTTGGACTCAAATACGGTGTGATAGTTAATACTAGAGGAACAACATTCGGGCCTCAGTTATTTTCTAAGATAGGGTTGAGTTCCTTTCAACTGCTATCCTCTTCTGCCAAAGCCTATTTTTGAGTCCTGAGTGAGTGCATCCGGAACGAACTAATTTATTAGTTTGTTTCATTAGTTTGTGTCTCATAACCACCCGGAAGGAAGTGAACACTGCGAGCGGTTCACCGAGATCCGGGAATTCTTGATCCACACCCGGTCATTCTGTCTGGGGGCTTTCTTTTACTACCAGGGTCAAACTTTCAAAAACCTCCGAGTGATAGGATTTTAAATGCTTTCTTTACCGCTTTCTTTTACTGCTTTCTTTTAGCCGCTTTCTCTAGAGGTCACTCGGTTGTATTGAGAGTTGCGTAACTGCTACTAGGACTGAGAGTTAAGGGATAGTTCAGGGCTTGATTAGAATCTTTGGGTGTGACATGGGGGAATGATAACGGTACTTGACACTTCAATAAATGATTTGTCAGGTGTTGCTTGTCCACCACAGATGAATAATATGCCTCAGCATGGCCATGTGAGGGCATTTGTGAGTCTGTGGTATCTTAGAATTTGTTTTCTTAAGAGCATGTAAACTCTTACTGTAAGTACCTGTCTGTTAAAGGGAACATGGTATAGAGAGCATGAGAGTTAGCTAACTGAAAGGATTATCCCAAGCGAAGATCTGTGTAACAAAATGGAAGTTTAATTGTGTTTCATCTGAATCTTGTCCAAATTTTTATCATTTTCTCCCTGTCCCTTCGGTCTCTTTTTAAATCTGCTTTCTTAGTATAATTTTAACCGCTTTCTTAGAATAATTTTATTACTTTCTTAGACTAAATTTAATTCGCTTTCTAGAATAATTTTATCTGCTTTATTTTAATTGCTTTCATAACTTAGTTTAAATTCTGTCAAGTAGATTATAGTCAAAACACAAACTTGAATCGAGTAACCGAGTGGAAAATCTTAGTAAACGACGTGGGCCCTGCTTCCATCGCACATCCTCCAGTGAACGATCCGGTACTTACTATAAATACTGCAATTTTTGACTCCGTGCGCTTTCGGGGGCACAGTTTCTTAGCACGAGTAAATAAAAACGTGACAACCTATAAATATATCCCTAATCCCAACTCCATCATCATAATTTGGTTTCGTTAAATAAAATTGAAAACCGAGACTATTGTTTTTCAGAAAATACTCATGTATTGGGAACTTGTCAAAAGTTTCATGGCAAGGATCTTCAAGGCACGAAATTGTCAAAGATTTCATGCCGGGGAGGTCCATAACGCTGTTTGAACTCACAGTTTCCCCTCATGAGTAATAAAAAGTGAAATATATCCTTAAACCCACTTTCCCGTGAATCATAACTCTTTTCATTTAATAAATCAAACTTGGGATATTCTAAAAATACTCGTGTTAGTGAAATTTGTCAAAAGTTTCATGGCGCCGTTGCCGGGGAGGATGCAACGTCGTTTATTAAGAGAATTACGCTCCTGATTACTCATAGTTAGTTTAGTGTTAGTTCAGTGTATTTATTTCAGAACAGAGAAGTACCCTCAAATCAATTAAACATTTAGAGTACCAAGACTCTAAATGTGAGGATGATGATTTGAGGGGAAAACCTAACCAATTGGGTATTTTTGCTTGCAGGAATCATGGAGCCACCAAAATTGGTGTAAGGAGTTAAATTGGAAAATGGAGAAGTGTAGCATTGGAGCTACACTAATTGGCAATTGTAAATTGCCAAACACGTGAAACTCACGTGTTTGTCATCTCCACCACATCCGGACTACGAAGCTTCACCACTGCCCCATCGCCCATCCATCGCATTACCATCACTGCTCTGAGGAAGCCCTCATCACTGGTGAAACAACAAATGGAACAGCAGACCTTCGGACTACAGGTTCCCGGTTGGATTAGTTCTGTAATTGACCGAAGATTATATCCGGAATTCAAAGAAATTTAAAATCCGGAATAATTTTCACAAGCACAGAATTAATCCAACCTAAATTTCTGCAAGTCAAAATCGTATATATATATTTTTATATATAAAACTCTTGTGCATAATAAATTAAATAATTCGGGTATTAATCAATTAACTCACATTTAGAGTACCAAGACTCTAAATGTGAGGATGTTGATATTTTTTTGAGAAAACCCGATAACTTCTTCTGTGTTTGCTCTGCAGGAATTTGTGGAATCACCAAAAAGAAAATTAAAGCTCCAAAACAGGTTCCCGGTTGGATCGATTCTGTGATTAATTGAAAGTATTCCTGGAATTTAAAGCAATTTAAAATCCGGAATAACTTTTATAAGAACAGAATTAATCCAACCTAATTTATGCAAGTAAATATAGTAGATTAAATTTTTAAAAAAAAATCAAAAATGTGATTGGACAATTTTGATGAAAATCAGAATTTTTCTAAGTGTTGGGCATCGAATAATTGCCTTGTTCGGTGAACCAAACGATCACACATAGCCAAAATCGTCGAACACTTAATTGGTTTGACGAAAAAGGCTATCGGAATTATGCTCCTAGCTTTTGTGTTAATATTTTCTCCCTCCCTCCCTCCTCTTTTATTTTATTCTGATTTTGATAATTTGTTTAAGTAGGAATTGATTTACTCACATTTCGAGCAAGGCTCAAAATGTGAGGATGTTGATTCTTCACTTAAATAAAAAAAAAGTGTGTGTTTTTTTTATTTTGTTCATTTTTATTATGTTATATATATTTGTACCCAGTGCAAAGCATGCATAACTCTGTTTAAGTTCGCATATGAGATTTTGGTTTATGATTAAATTCTCAAACTTTTAAATTGGGATAATATAATTGAAGACATGCATGATATGAATTTTTGAGGTTTTGAGCTATAAAAATTTAATGATATAATCATCTTGTTGGGTAATGAGTCCTCATGTTGAGAATTTAATTGAATAAATTGTAAGAATTTTTCAAAGATTATATTTATGAATATTGTATGACATGAATGAACCATTCCATGTGAGATTTGAGTCTTGAGTCACTTTTACTCATCTCTTTTATTTGATGTGTGAAAATCATTTTGATTAAAGGAAACTAGAACTTGCGATTGGGACCGATTCAAGACCATGCCATATTCCAAAAATCGAGCATATGATCGAGGCACCTGGAAAACCAAATTTTTGGCCTTCTTTTGTAATCAAAACCCAAAAATATTTTCCCTTTAGGATTAACCACTTTGAGCCTTAAGCCTAATTTTTATTTGAAGCTCTCTATATTATTCCTAGCCTTCTAAAAAGACCAAAAAATTCAAACCCAAGTGTGTGAGAATGAATTTTATCAAGGCATTACAATTTTTGATCATCAACAAAAATTTCAATCGGTATTCAAAAATCCGATAAAAAAAGAGAAGAATAATAAATTGCAAATGACAAAGCAAATTAGACTTAGTCTAATCTCATGCAAAAGAAAAGCAAAAAAAAAAAAAAAAGGAAAGAAAAATATTGATGATCATAAATTTTAAATAAATATGCCAAGTTATGATAGAATTAATTCTTGCCACTTCTTAGCCCAATAATTCCCTTTCTTACCAAATGTTACAACCGTATGCCCCGTTATAACCCCTAAATAAGACATCGGGATCTCGATTTGAAGAAATGAGCCGGTGGCGAGTTGGTCCAATTGCAAGCATATGGGTTAATTTAATTAAATTTGATTATTAGTGTTCATTGATAAAACCCAAATTTGAGAGTGAGTGAAATTTCCGCTTATACTATATCTGAGGCTCCGTTTCTAATTTATGTTCATGTCATACTTTAATTCTAGAATTAAATTAATGAATTTTTCTAAACATGATGTTCATGAAGAATTATCAATAATGACTGATTTGTAGGCCTGGTTAAGTGAGAAGTATCATTTTATTAAACACTGCAATCAAGAAAATTTAATACTTGTAGTTTTTGATTGTCTTATCCCAATCTAAAAAGAATGAAATTTTTGAAGCCACGAAAATAGATTGAATATGCAGCGTCTATGCTCTTAGGAGCACTAACTCTGACTGCTCGGGGACGATCAGTATTAAATGTGAGGATGTTGATAATGGCCAAAATTGACCATTATTTTCAATCTATTTCCGTGTCTAATACGGACATTTGATCGCATTCCGGTCTTATTTAAATAAGAAAGCAGTCGAATTTAACAGATTTATGCAAGTTTGTATAAATAATAAGCTGGTATTGAAAAATACAAAAATATTGTTATTTTTATTAAATTCATATTAAAAATTACAAAAACATGATAAAATATTAAAAATTCCACATTTGATAATTATGGTTTGGTAGTATCTGTTCGGTGGAACACGGATCCATTAAACGGAACACAAACAAAATATCAAGTGAGCAAATATCCTTAATTATTATATTTTATATTTTGATGTATATATTTTTTAATTTCTATGTTTATCTCTATTTTTATTTTATTTCCATTTTCTGCTTTAGTTAAGCACTTATTGGTCCATTAGTCCATTTTAATTAAGTGCAATTTATTATTTGCAGGCCCAAGAAAACAAAGCTGATGAGTTCAAGTAATATCCAGTCCAGTCCATTTACCGAGCCCAAAACTCTATTAGCCCAACTGTCCAATTCTCAACCCAACAAGCCAAAAGCCCAATCACTCCTTGGCCCAAGTCCACTAAAACAAAACCAAGCCCAACCATCCTAACCCTAACCCCAACCCCCAACCCTGCCGCCGGCGACGCCGCCGCCGCCGGCCACCACCAGCGCCGGCCACCAGTCCCATTCCCTCCGTCCATCCACTTCCACCACCATTCTCATCTCAAATCCCCAAGCACCGGAGCCCATCCTTTCGCCGGCCTCCTCCTTCTTCCCCAAACAGATCCGGCGAGACCTCTCCGTCATCTCCCCCAAACCTCCGGCGACAGCCCCCCCCCACCACCATCACCACCACAGCCTCCATCAAGTTCCGACCACCACCGCAACACCATTATCCTAAACCCTAAACACCATCGTCACCACCACTGTCTCCTCCGCCTCACCCTCCATTTTCGACAAACCACAACCCTCTCCTCCATCTCCTTTAACACCCATTTCCAAATCCGCCGCCCTATTCCGGCCAGCACCACCTCCGTCCGTCCACAGCCTCCATCCCATTTTCAACTTCAACCCCCGACGCCCAAGGTCGCCGCCCCTCTCTTCCTCCGCTGCCCCTCCGGCAGCCGCCTCCGTCCTCGCACCTCCACAGATCCGGCCAAGGCTTCTCCTTCACCATTTTCAACTTTCGATCTCAAGGCAGCAAGAGAAAAGAAAAGAAACTGGAAAGGATTTCTGAAAATGGGAAACAGAAATGGAGCAAGAAGAAGGAAGAAGAAAGAAGGAAAGAGGAAGAAGAAAAGAAATGGAAGAGAGACGAGAATAATGGAGTGAAGAAAATAAATGAATTAGAGAAAAGAGAAAAGAATAAAAGAGAGAGAAATTTTACCTGGTCACTAAACAAATCCGGGTCGAGATACCAATGGACCGCGACCAGGTGCTCCGCGACTGGAAAATAGCTTAAGGACTGTGAGAGAGGCACCCCAGTCGAGATACCAATGGACCGCGACAAAGACAAAGCAGCCATCCGCGACAAAGAAGCAGCTCACGTGACCTCCACTCTCAATTTCTCCACATGCTTAATCAACAAAGAGCTCCCAGGACTTGAGGTCCAGCTGGGTGGAGAATTTTTGTCTCATCTTGCTGGACTCAAGCTCCCGTCCCCTCCTGCGCAGAATCCTGAATTAAAAAACAATTTTATGTGTTGTGTCCCTAGCCAAATTGTTCCGCGACACAACATTTTGCTTAGTGACACGGGCCTAATGGGCCTAGGGCTTATTTTTCTTCTACTCTATAAATATATCCCCCCACCCCCCTTGAACAGTAGCTACACACCCATTACTGTTTAGATTAGTTTTGTTTTTCTCTTTGGGGCACCACCGTGCTCCCAAGCAACCTTAGAATAAATGGTTTCATGGCCATGTAATTTTCATTTTCAGTTTTAGTTAGTTAGTTGTAAGCAATAAATGGGTTTTCTAGTAGTATAGCCACTTGTTATATTTATTTGTATTTTCAGTTTGTCATTTTTGTATTTTGGTTTGAAACATTCAACTAATGAGTGTGATTAAACCATATTTTGGTTTTTGTTGTTATAAAGAAAATGTTCCACCAAAAATTTGTTATGGATCATCTCCATAATATTTATTGCTTTATTTTTTTGTATTTTTTTGGTCACTTGACCATTTTTATTCTTTTTAGTTAAGGTTTAATGCTTTATTTAGATTTAATAATAAAATGCATAAACACTTGATATTTACCCTTGATAGATTTAATGTAGGTTTTATTTTATTTTATTTCTAGTGTTAGCAAAGTGTATGTGTTTTTTTTGCTTTATGCACTAGTTTCAGTCTTTTTCTTATGCTTACTTTACTGTTCTTGTTCTTTTTAGTGTTAGGTGCTTTTGTTACTTTTTATTTTCTCTTTATTGTGCATTAGATCTAAAAGGGGTATGGTATTGAAGTGTTCATGTATATGTAAAAATTGCATCACCCATATTGTATTGCATCACGTTGTATCCCCACGGGTTGCAACGTAATTTTCCGTTGTGATCCCACGGATCACAACGCACTCCCCCGCAATGCAATATTAGGCGTTATGCTGCCAAAATTTTTATGAAATTTTTCAAACTCCTTGGTCGAGAAGCAATCCTGTCGCGGACCCGTGGTCCGCGACACAACCCTTGATTAGCGACCAAGGACCCAAATTCTAGCAATTTTATTCTGGAAGGGCTCTAGTCGTGGAACCCCTGTTGCGGACCCATGGACCGCGACACGCTCCTTGTTCCGTGACCAGGAATTATGCCCTTTATTGGATTTTCACACCTTGTGTCGCGGAACCCCTGTCGCGGACCCATGGTCCGCGACACACTCCTTGTTCCGCGACACGACAACCCTAATTTCCAATATTCCCTTTTCTCTTATTTCCCACCTTTCTGTCGAGATCCCCCAGTCGCGGACCCACGGTCCGCGACACAATTTCTGTTTCTCGACAGGCTTGTTTCTCGACAGGCTTGGCACTTTTTTGCCAGATTTTTATTCTCCATCTCACCCCATTAATTAATTGAACCTTTGTATTAATATTTTTGAGGTTGAAATCCAATGATCTCAACCCATGATTAAATTGATATAAAGAACTTTGTTCAATTTCCATTAAAAGACTTTTCTACAAAATTAAACTCTAATGATCTAAGTATATAATCCGGACTGTAATTAATTAATTATGGAATGAGTGATTATTTAGACATAATGAGTAATCATGGATTTAATTCCATACCCTTGCATGAGAAACCAATGTCTCTCATACAAGATGACCCAAAAATATTTTCTTTTATTTATTTTGTCTTTATCCGTGTTGTGTGAAACAGCTAGTAAGAGATATAACAGACTAATGTTGGCGGGTATTCCCACACGGATAAACTAGCTCGTGGTCTGTATATTAAATACTAGATGTTATTTTGCATGGTCTGGATAGTGGCCGGTGGAAGCCTTGGCGGTTCGTCCATCCGGGATTATAATAGCTGCTCAGCTGACTCCTATCCGGATACAGTTTTCTTTTCTTTATTTTAATTTCAAACCCGAATCTGGAGCTGTAGTAATGTTAGATGATATTTGCCAATGTCATCTAATAATTATTGCAGTGATAGAACATGTGGGTTTTTATCCAAATTCACAGATAGTGGAGTCTAAGATGACGGTGGCAACTGTCATTTAGGGAATTCCACTATCTAAAAATCATCCCACCTGGAATAATCAGGACCTGGATAGCAGATGTTTGCAGTCCGGATTATCCTGATTATTTTTGTCATCTTTTTAGCCAAAAATAAATTCTTCTTATCTCTGGCTATTTCATCTCTGTGTTTCACTTCTGTCTAGACCCACCTTATATTTTGGGTTATTTAATTTTACACTTCTTTATAAATTTATGCATGATATTATTATGTAGATATTGTGGTCAATATTATTTTGGGATCCTTCCCTTAGACATAGAAGTCTTGATTTAAATCAGATGTCTCACAATAAATTTCCAACAAAAATTCATTTATAAAATCCGGATCTGAGTAAGGGATAAATTCCACAGTTATGACTAATTCATATCCGACTGGGGGTTGATTTTGGGAAATTAGAAGCAGAGTCAGCGATTAGGTCTCACCTAGACTGAAAGGGTCTGTGTTCTTATTGAGAGTCTAGTACCTGTTTAGGGAATGATTGTCACATCGATTATTTTCCAAAATTGCTGTGTGTTGGGAATCTGATATTAAATGTTGCACTGAGATGGGGTCCACTTGGACTCAAATACGGTGTGATAGTTAATACTAGAGGAACAACATTCGGGCCTTAGTTATTTTCTAAGATAGGGTTGAGTTCCTTTCAACTGCTATCCTCTTCTGCCAAAGCCTATTTTTGAGTCCTGAGTGAGTGCATCCGGAACGAACTAATTTATTAGTTTGTTTCATCAGTTTGTATCTCATAACCACCCGGAAGGAAGTGAACACTACGAGCGGTTCACCGAGATCCGGGAATTCTTGATCCACACCCGGTCATTCTGACTGGGGGCTTTCTTTTACTACCAGGGTCAAACTTTCAAAAACCTCCGAGTGATAGGATTTTAAATGCTTTCTTTACCGCTTTCTTTTACTGCTTTCTTTTAGCCGCTTTCTCTAGAGGTCACTCGGTTGTATTGAGAGTTGGGTAACTGCTACTAGGACTGGGAGTTAAGGGATAGTTCAGGGCTTGATTAGAATCTTTGGGTGTGACATGGGGGAATGATAACGGTACTTGACACTTCAATAAATGATTTGTCAGGTGTTGCTTGTCCACCACAGATGAATAATATGCCTCAGCATGGCCATGTGAGGGCATTTGTGAGTCTGTGGTATCTTAGAATTTGTTTTCTTAAGAGCATGTAAACTCTTACTGTAAGTACCTGTCTGTTAAAGGGAACATGGTATAGAGAGCATGAGAGTTAGCTAACTGAAAGGATTATCCCAAGCGAAGATCTGTGTAACAAAATGGAAGTTTAATTGTGTTTCATCTGAATCTTGTCCAAATTTTTATCATTTTCTCCCTGTCCCTTCTGTCTCTTTTTAAATCTGCTTTCTTAGTATAATTTTAACCGCTTTCTTAGAATAATTTTATTACTTTCTTAGACTAAATTTAATTCGCTTTCTAGAATAATTTTATTTGCTTTATTTTAATTGCTTTCATAACTTAGTTTAAATTCTGTCAAGTAGATTATAGTCAAAACACAAACTTGAATCGAGTAACCGAGTGGAAAATCTTAGTAAACGACGTGGGCCCTGCTTCCATCGCACATCCTCCAGTGAACGATCCGGTACTTACTATAAATACTGCAATTTTTGAGTCCGTGCGCTTTCGGGGGCACAGTTTCTTAACACGAGTAAATAAAAACGTGACAACCTATAAATATATCCCTAATCCCAACTCCATCATCATAATTTGGTTTCGTTAAATAAAATTGAAAACCGGGACTATTGTTTTTCAGAAAATACTCATGTATTGGGAACTTGTCAAAAGTTTCATGGCAAGGATCTTCAAGGCACGAAATTGTCAAAGATTTCATGCCGGGGAGGTCCATAACGCCGTTTGAACTCAAAGTTTCCCCTCATGAGTAATAAAAAGTGAAATATATCCTTAAACCCCCATTTCCCGTGAATCATAACTCTTTTCATTTAATAAATCAAACTTGGGATATTCTAAAAATACTCGTGTTAGTGAAATTTGTCAAAAGTTTCAACGTCACAAGCGGCAATCACGGCTTTCATGCTGCCTATTTCTACAATTATTTGATTTTCAAAACTCCGATTACACTTAAAATCATAAATTGGAGCTCCACCACCTCTCTTATTGCGATCGAACCATCACCCATTGTGCCCCCGGGAAAAACCATTGACGGGATATCCAGAGAGGATAACACGTTGTTCTGCCTCAAGTTTCTTGAGCACGAAGAGGGTCCAATTTATAGTGCTACGCAAACTCGAGACTGAAAAACGTGTTATCCACTCTGGATCCCCATTCCTAAAAATTATTTGATTTTCAGGAGACTGAAAAACGTGTTATCCACTTTGTTTTTAATATTAATAGTGGCAACAATTTGCAGGAGGCTACAATCACTTGATTTTCATGAATTCCCATTACACTTGGAATCATAAATTGGTGCTCCGTACACTTCAATTCACTGAAATAAATGCATAACGTACGCTTCAACACCATATGTTACTCAGTTGGGCCACGTCTCCCACGCATATGGTCCGCTACGATTCAAATCGGGGACATTCCGAGGCATGTTCATCGGGCACCTCAGTGCTGTGTGGCCTTCCTGGCCGCATCTACTACATTTTTTTGCTGCACGCGGTCGCCTTTCCGATGTCCTGGCCACATCCTCCACCGTCGCGGTGCAGTTCTTTCGGTTGTGCCCGGATTGCCCGCACCTATGGCATCTCTGCGGCCTCCCCGCACACGATGCTCTTTCGACTGTCCGATCGAAGCCTGGTCCTTCTTGGTCTTCCCGCTTGGCGCGGGCATTCAGGAGTCATGTATGGGGCATCCGCAATTTCTTTTGGTATCACCCAATCATTAGGGTGTGCCATCGGATACACTGGCCCGCTCCATGAATCCAACAAAGCATAGTGGGTTATTCCGTGCCTTGCTTTCCTGCATATTGAAAAGTTGTTGCCTTATGTTTCCAGCGCGATAAAACTCTGTAGTAGTTCTTACAGTCAAATACTTACTGTATTGCGGCGACTGCGTGGGTGCACGGGATCAACATCTGCTGGAAGTTCTGGCATGTGCACATTGGGTCCTCCGTAAGGCGCACCGTGTACAACTTACTGCGATGCCGGACATGGTACACGTTTTCCGTTCGCGTTTCCTCGGCCTCCAGCGTATCACCTATCGCTCGAGCATTAAACACCTCCCTCGTTGCCAATCGGTTAAACGTTCCGTGCTTCTTGAAGCGTCTTGATGTCTTATCTTAAACCAATCGCCGACAGTAGCACGAATCACCTCCAGCATGGCGCACATAGGTAACCTACGTGCCCACAGAAGGACCTTGTTCATGCTTTCGACGATGTTCGTCGTCATCACGTCGTACCGACGAACGGGACAGTGAACTCGTGCGAACCGTTCTGGCGTTATTTCCTCCATCAGATGTTTGTACGCGCTCGGATGCCCATCCCTTAGGGTAGCCATATGCCGGTCATACACGAACCGCTTGTGTGCATATGCCGCTCCCATGAACACATCCACAACTCCTTTCCCCCCGAACCGCAACAGGTTCTTCGATAGGTGCACGCAGCATAGAACCTGGGGATTCCTCGAGAGCGCTAGCTCCACCGCAGCTCTAATTGCGGGCGAACCGTCAGAGATTATCAACACGGATTCCTCGTAGGCGGATGACCGAATATGTAATCTGACCAACTCGTCGCCCCGGACCCGCAGTACGTACGCGTGCCTTGCTATGTGTAATTGGTTGATTCATTTGTACATTCTAAACATTGTCAACCATAAACTATTAATACATTTAAAAAATCATTTTCCACTTATTAATACAACACTTCTTCTATGCTATTATGATCAGCATAAACTATTATTATTATTATTATTATTATTATTATTATTATTATTATTATTATTATTATTATTATTATTATTATTCAAAACTGTCTTTTATGCTGTTATGATTACCATTATAATTATCTTTTTTCTATAACGTTGTCAGTATTATAATAATCATAATTATTATCTATATCATCACTAGATAGTATACACAACCTATAAAAATACAATTATTAGTACAATATTATTTATATTCATTTTTAAAATTTTTTAACACTTATTCTTTCTATTTACATTTGCAAAAAAATTTATTATTACTGTTAATAGAAATAATAATGTTAACGTATTATTGGTTTGCATAATTATAATAATAAAAATAATTCTCCTAATTATTATTATTATATTATTATTATATTTTTGTTTTTGTTATTATTAATTTCCTAATACAAATTCTTTTAAATTTCTAATTTTTTCAAATTTAATAAAAACTAAAGTAATAAAAAATAAATCTAAAACAATAATACTATTTACTTGTTAGAAATCTATTAATATTTTATTCATACTAGAGACGAAATAATAATAACTTGTGTGTTGACAAAAAATAATAATAATAATTTATGTTGTCTTACTTATTTAATTGTTCATAAATCTACAATTATTATATAGCAATAAACTGTGTCCAAATCTATATCCAATTATTCTTGCAAAAAAAATTAACAAACTAACAATGTGTATAACGACTTAAATAATTAATTTAACATATTTATGTAACATAAAACCATGGAATCAAGTCCAAGTAAATGCAAAAAATATGCAGGTACAAAATAAATTTAAATTTATAGTCATTATCATTTATAGGGTTCACGTCCCCTCCCAACAACCCTTCCGGACCAAACAACCACGACGACTCCATTGTTGCGCCGGAAAATACAACTGCGCAAACCAAGAATATAAATAAAACAAACTTTAGATTAAATTCAACAACCCATCAGATTCTAATAAATGCAGCAATATATTAAATAAATCAACTGCTAGGCCTCGGCCATCATAATTACACGGACCAAGCGCCGTTATAAGTATGATGCTAGGATCGCCATTATAAAATACATGAAGCTTGGTCCGTGTGCTAGACTCGCCCGTAAAAACACACTGCATGCTTGGCTCGGCCATTAGAATGCACGGACCAAGCATTTTTCAAAGTAAGATGCTAGGCTCGCCCATTATTAAACACATCAAGCTTGGTCCGTGTGCTAGGCTCGCCCGTAAAACACAATACATGCTTGGCTCGGCCATTATAATGCACGGACCAAGCATTTTTCAAACTAAAATGCTAGGCTAGGCAAGTACGACACACACAACAAGCTTGGTCCGTGTGCTAGGCTCGCCCATTAAACACACTGCATGCTTGGCTCGGCCATTAGAATGCACGGACCAAGCATTTTTCAAAGTAAGATGCTGGGCTCGCCCATTATTAAACACATCAAGCTTGGTCCGTGTGCTAGGCTCGCCCATAAAACACAATACATGCTTGGCTCGGCCATTATAATGTACGGACCAAGCATTTTTCAAACTAAAATGCTAGGCTAGGCAAGTACGACACACACAGCAAGCTTGGTCCGTGTGCTAGGCTCGCCCATTAAACACATTGCATGCTTGGTCCGTATATTTTTTAAAGCGAGCTGATGACAGTCATTTATGACTGCCTTTCTCGTCCAAATATGTTTCCTAGTAATGATTTCTGACTGTATTTTCCTTGAAGAATGAATGAAAAGATTGAAAGAATTTCATAAGATTAGGAAAAGTCTAAGATTAGAAGGAGAATATAAAATTTAGAGAAAAGGCTTGAAATCTCTATAAGTGTTTCACGCTTTGTTTCTGTCAGAACTGATCATCGCCTTGTTATTCAACAGAGAAGAAAGAAGAAATATCGTGAGGAGCAGATCTGAAGAAAAGGAGCAAGTCTGGAAAGATCACCTACATCGCGAGGGAAGGAAAGAGACATCGCAAGAAGTGCAAGGTGAAATCTGGATGTGATCAAAGAAAGAATGGTTCAAGACTGGAAATCCACGCGACAATTATTTAACAGTGCGTGAGAACAGAAGACATCGCGAGAAAGTGTAGGGTGAAGCTCGGGTAAACTCGAGAAAAGAAATGTTCAGGACTGGAATGACCACACGATGATCACTTAACATCGCGAGAAATGGAAGTCTACGCTTTGAGCTGAGAAGCCAATGATCAAAGCGAGAAGGAGTCTTAAGAAAGGAATCTCGCGCTCTGACAGAAAGAGATCTCAACAAAGCACGAAGCGAGGGAATACGCACACAAGCTAAGGCGAGCTCGGCAGTTATTTCCAGGAAGGAAAATGGTTACTTCACCCGCATTTATAAATAAAGACTTAGAGCTTAGCTCTGAGAAAGCCGGAGACTTCAGAATTCTCTCGATATTCTCCTGTTTCAGTTAGAGTTTTCATAGGTAGGATAGCTAGATGTACATTTCGTCTGCAATTTTATGTTCTTCAGAATTTTATTGTTTTAGTAGTATAGTTTTGATTACTGTTTAGTAGAATAGATTAAGAATTTCCTGGAGAGAAGAATTTAGCAATCAGGAAGTGTTACTATTTCATCCCAATGACGATCGCCCCATCTTGTTTTCTCCGTGTCATCAATCGAATTCGCATTTTCTGATTAAATTCAGATTTCCAGGTGTATTCGTTTTATTTTTCTGTTACAATTTCTGAATGTATGGAGGAAATCATATTTCAAATTGGATATTGTTCTTTTGGGATTGTAATCTTCGAATCATCACAACTGAATTCATAAGAGCGATGGCCGAATTCAGGGGGAATTTCATGATAGAATTTGAGAATCTCAGTTTATGATCTTCGTAAACATCTTGAGGTTCAGAAATCCTAAATTAAATCCGTTGTTCTATTTCTTTAATTCTGTGAAGGAATGATATAATCCTCGGCATGATGATTGATTCTGAAAATTCTTGGAAATTTTACAATTCGCATTATCAACTTCTTTCGTATCATTATCTTTCGAATCATAATCTTTCGCACATATATGTTTCTTAGAATTCTGAATCTGCATCTTCCAAGTTAGGTACTGTTTCAAGTAGAATTATTGAAATGATTCTAGATGTTGAATGTTTAATTCGATCTTGATTCCAATAACAATTCTAAAGGTTGGGTGAATTAATTTTCATTAAGTTCTTAAAGACCCACGCAGTGTTGAACATAGCGTGACAATCTTTAAGAACTAAAACTCTGGATTTGTTGACCTAGCCAAGGTTATGAGATTAACCTCGTTGTGTTAGCAGAAATGGAACACTGCGAGGGGGATGTTGAACATATTATTAACTTATCATTTTCTGTCGTACAAAAACTCATCCTTGCTTTATTTCATTATTGGAATGGTGCAAGGAACATACCTACACATTTATTCACTTCATTATGTTATTCCAGAACCCGCGCTTTGTTCATTTGAACAAAGCGAGGGAGCTCTGAGATAGCATCAGAATTGGTTTCTTATCTTAAGGAAGCCAAATATCTTCTCGCTATAAATATATATCGCCTATTTTATAAACGGGATTAACAACCTCGTTGCATTCTTGATAGATCTTATTGCGAGGAGCTCAATTCTCTGTATTAATCAAGACTGATGGACATTCTATGAATATTAACTCCCTCCATGTTGTACAAACATAGCGCGCGAAAAATTAGAATGTTCATAGTTTAAACCCCAAGATAATTACTGCGAGTTATCTTTGACATATATTTGCAGATTTAACTCTCAAATCCTTTTTAAGGGAAGCAATTTCCTAAATTCTGTCTAGCTCCTAGCCTATATTTTTGGAGCACACTAGCATTTTACTTAGAGGATTCAGAACCCTCATCGTTTCTCTATACATATATTACTAGCTATAATCATATTATTTTGGGATATTTCCCAGACCGATGCTGAGTTTTTCGGTTTCTCCATACAAATTTTCACTTCATAATCACTTATACACCATTATTTCCATAAGCACACTGAGATGGGGATGATGATCTTTGTTTGCTCAAACATCATTTACTCAGGATAGTGAAGAACAAACATGTTCTACCGTTGGGCATCCAGTCCTGTCGTTTAGAAGGGAAAGATGTTTCAAAAATCATCTTTTGTCCCAAGAATTAATGAGAATCTAGAAGAATTAACTTCCGGGGGCCATAGATTTTATGATAGCTTAACCATATGTTATGCGTAGGAAGTTAAACAGCTTTTAGAATTTCTTTAATCCTGAGTCAAATCGTGAGTATTTAGAAATGTCTACAGAGAATTCTCTTGCTAATACATCTGTACGAATCTGAGTAGTCCAGATAAGTCAAGGATTTTGATTAGCAATTTCATCTTGAAATGCTTACAGGACTATTATTTCTTACAAATACTTGTTGGAATTATTTTGAGAAGTCTGAATTTGTATAACCCTTGGATGATAGATTTAAATAATATCTTTTTGATTTCTTTTAGAGGACATCCAAGATACGAGTATAAGATGTCTCTCTCATCAAGATAATAAGAGAACAACAAGAAGTTCAGACTAGTTCAAGATTGATTAGATGTGACCTTGAGTTTTTAATGACTTAATCTGGATCCGAAAGAAACAAATTAAGTGATATTTCTAAAAGTCATGCTAAGAGATAGGTCTGACCGACTGTTTCTTAGCGTAAATATCCCATGATTTCAGTTCTGAAATGTTATGACACTAAATTACAAGTACTCGTCTTGGGATAGTGATCAAAGACATGAAGGATTGACAAGCTTAGATAAAGGATTTATCTCACCTCATTGAGCCCACGTAGTGTTATTAATCACAGAAGCTTGATTACTATTGCATTATTCTTATTTTGTTTGTTTTGTCACTTAGTCCATATTGAATCTTAATACATGAAATATCACTGTTATCATGAAATCAGAAACTCTTACATCAATTTAATGTTTTCTTTTATGTTTTTTTTTTCATTGCTTTAATGCATTTTACTTTTCAGCATTAGACTTTAGACAAAATTCACCAACCAATTACAAACCAAGAGTGTAGTAATGTTCTAATGATTCATGCGTTATTAAAATGCTTCTATCGTATACCTCTCTAGTGAACAATCCCGACAAATAAAAATAAATACTGCAAGTTTGATACCGTGCGCTTTCGGTATGCAAAAGAAACACATTCTTGAATTTCTCCTAAAATCCGATTATGGAGAGAATCAAGGGTCGCTGTAGTAAGTTGAAGAGATATTTGGGGATCCTGGTGGGGAGATAACCATAGACCAATATATCTCGTAAAAGCTACATGGCGTCGTTGAATCAAGGAATGCAGCACCACAATTTGTTCAACAACATTACTTCCCTCCTAATTTTGTTAATCCTATTCCTAATCCTCAAGAAGAGCAGTACCAACCATTGCAGCCTAATGTGGATCAATACTTGGGAGGAGCAGAAGAAGAAGTGGATATACCCCCTGGTATATTAAACATGCCAGCCTCAAGAGCATTCTATGGCCGTAGTGCAGAAGACCCACACCTTCACCTAAAGAAGTTTGTGGAACTGAGTAAGACTGTTAAGGAGGGAAGAGCTTCGAGGGAAAGTGTTCAACTAGCCATGTTTCCATTCTCTTTGGACGGCACAGCCAAGGAATGGTATGACTCTCTTATTGCTCAACAGAAATCTACGTGGCCAGAGTTGGTAAAGAACTTTTTACTCAAGTATTTTCCTGAGAGCAAGATTGATGAATGGGTAGACAAAATATCTAGCTTTAAAATGGAAAAGGAGAATCATAGAGGGATGCTCGGGACAGGTTGTTTCACATGTTGAAGAGATGTCCACAGGACAGCATTACAGAAAGAAGATTATTGAAAATATTCTTCATAGGATTATCACACAACTGGAAAATGATGATTAATGCTACTGGAGGGGAACAACTACTCCAGATGACATTGGAAAAGGCTTGGGCAACCATTGATACCATGACTGCAAGTAGAGCAGTTCTTCAAGATGATGATCCACCATCACCAACAAGGAAGAGTCTTTCCATTCATACAGACAAAAGCGAGGAGAAGTTTGCAGCACTCACCAAGAAAATTGCAGATTTGCAGTTAGCTTAGAATGCGACCCATCAGTTTCAACAACAACAACCTATGATGATTCTTCAACCCACTACAATGGAGCAGGTCTTTCAATGTGGAATTTGCTCTGGTCCTCATCCTAATGATCAGTGTCCGCTGATTCAAGAAGCACCAAAGCAAGATGAAAGCTGCAATTACATTGGTTTTCATAACAAGCACCCGAATTTGAGTTATGGAAACACTAATAATGCACAAAATGCACATCTTCTGAACCCCCCTCAACAGAATGTTATCCAACAGCCTCAATAACAGTTTCGTCCTTAGCAACAATTTTATCCACAGCAGCAGATATACCCTCAGAGACCCCCTCAACAAGTTAATCATCAAAACAGGCCATTTGGACCATTTTCACCATGTATGCACATTTTCCCCCTCAGCCGTACCACCCAGTGGCTTATTCTACAGTTCAAGACATAACTTACTCCTCAAAGGTTGAAAATGCTCTGAAAGAGTTCATCGCCAAGCAAACTGAGACAAACAATCAGCTTCAGGCTTCGATAAAGAATGTTGAGAATTCAGTAACAGAGATGGCAAAGTTATTGCAGCAGAGAGAAAAGGGAAAATTGCCAAGTTCTTCTGAAACCAATCCACAATGCAAAGCGGTCATGCTTAGGGGAGGAAAAGAAGTTGTGGACCATGAGTTTGCAAAGAAAAGAGACAGGTTGTTGCAGAAGAAGTTTAATGATACACGCACTTTGGAGGAAGATGACAGTATGAGGATAGGCAAAATTCAGATAATAAGGGTTTGGAGAGGCATGTTTCAGAACAGTCTTCTCCAATGGAAAAAGAGGGAGGTAATAACAATATTAACTCTACAGGTACCAAAAAGGACCTACTGGATGAACACATGCCCAGGGTGCCATATCCTGGGAGACTCAAAAATGATCTTCAAGAAATTAAATTTAAAAAGTTTCTTGAAAAGATTAAGGCCATTGAGATCTCAATCCCTTTTGTTGAATTAATTTCATAAATGCCCTCTTACGCTAAGTTTCTGAAAGAATTGATTTCAGGGAAACGAAGCGCGGGAGAGCAGCAGATGGTGATCCTCAATCAGAATTGTTGCATGGTTCTTCAACAGAGGATACCCCCAAAGCTTGAAGATCCGGGGAGCTTCACTTTACCCCTAATCATCAACTATAAGGAAGCCGGACGAGGCCTTTGTGACCTAGGCAGCAACATAAATGTAATGCCGCTTGCTATGGCGAAAAGGTTGGAGCTTGGGCTGATGAGGCTAGTGAACATGACCATGTTCTTTGCAGATCAGTCAAGCACTACACCGGAAGGAATCATTGAAGATGTCTTAGTAAGAACAGGATGTTTTTTCGGCTGACTTCATCATCATGGATATTGAAGATGTTAAAATTCCAATCATACTGGGGAGGCCATTTCTGGTAACTGATGGAGCGATGATAGATGCTAAGAATGGCATAGTTAAACTTTATGTGGACGACCATGAGATCACCTTTGATATGTTAAAGATGGCAACATATCCCTTCGATGCATTTAAATCCATTGTAACTGGGAAAGAAATAGACTCAGGCAGTATAGAGGTAGATAATCACTTAGAGAATTTTAATTTCTCCCCTTCTGATGTAATCGGGAACAATTTCACCCCACTCACAACTACTGAAGATTGTATTTTTGGTTACTTGTGCGCGGTTCGATTCGCTGATCCTGAGACTGGTGAAATCAAGGACGGATCAGAAAGTGAGGATATGACAACTTCAGAGCAATCTGAGGATGACATTGATAAAACTGATCCTACAGAGGAAGGACCTGATTTAAAACTAGAAGTGCAAACTAGAAGCAAACTAATTCCATCTATAGAAAGCCCACCAGAGCTTGAGCTTAAAGTATTACCAGAACATCTTAAATATGCCTTCTTGGCAGATAAAAAGAAGCTTCCGGTGATAATTTCATCCAAATTGAATGAAAAACAAGAACAAGCTCTAGTGGTTACACTCAAGAATTACATTCATGCAATTGCTTGGACTATAGCTGATATTAAAGGCATTTGTCCTCACATTTGCATGCATAGGATTCTGATGGAAGATGAATATAAACCATCCAGGCAACCACAAAGGAGGCTGAATCCACCAATGCAGGAAGTAGTCAGAAAGAAGGTAATCAAGCTACTGGATGCAGGTATGATCTATCCTATTTCTGATAGCAAATGGGTAAGTCCAATTCAAGTTGTTCCCAAGAAAGGGGGAATTTGCATTGTGACTAATGAACATGGTGATGAAGTAGCAACTAGACCAGTAACTGGATGGAGAGCTTGCATTGATTATAGGAAATTAAATACTGCTACAAGAAAAGATCATTTCCCTTTACCTTTTATTGACCAAATGTCAGAAAGATTGTCAAGAAACCATTTTATTGCTTATTGGATGGGTACTCTGGCTATAATCAAATAGTTATAGCTAGTGAGGATCATGAGAAAACAACTTTTACTTGCCGATATGGAACATTTGCTTACAGACGAATGCCTTTTGGATTATGTAATGCTCCTGCTACTTTTCAGAGATGCATGATGAGTATCTTTTCAGATTTTATTGAGAAATGCATTGAAGTGTTCATGGTAATGACTTTGAGGACTATTTACAAAATCTTCAAAATTTTTACAGAGATGTGAAGATACTAATCTGGTACTTAACTGGGAAAGTGTCATTTGATGGTTCAAGAAGGCATTGTTCTAGGACATACGGTATCCAGAGCAGGAACAGAAGTAGATAAGGCTAAAGTTTCTGTAATTGCAAATCTACCACCTCCTAAGACAATTAAGGTAGTAAGGAGTTTTCTAGGCCATGCTGGTTTTTACAGAAGATTTATTAAGGATTTTTCCAAAATAGCTAGACCCTTATGCAATCTTCTTCATAAAGATATTACATTCAACTTTGATGAAGAGTGTTGAACTGCATTTAAAACCCTGAAGGAGAAGTTAATCACTGCACCTATAGTTCAGTCTCCGGATTGGAATTTGCCTTTTGAGTTGATGTGTGATGCTAGTGATAATGCAGTAGGAGCAGTTTTGGGGCAGCATAAAGAATGAAAACATCATGTCATCTATTATGCTAGTCACACTCTTAATGATGCTCAGATAAACTACACCACTACAGAGAAGGAAATGTATGCTGTTGTTTTTGCTTTTGATAAATTTAGACAGTATCTTATTGGAGCTCAAACAACAGTTTACACAAATCATTCAGCATTACGATATCTTTTCTCAAAGCAAGAAGCTACACCTAGGTTGATAAGATGGGTATTGTGTAACACCCCGGTTTTTGGTCACCCAGGTCGGGATGTCACCGCCACACCTCCCTAGCAAGACACGGTTTCTCCGAGCTTGCTAAGGAGATGCAAGGCTATGGTTTTTCAGAATTTAAAACATTCAAACAGCCCATTTGTATATACTTTAAAAATTTATACATCAAAGTTGCAGCGGAAAATAACATGTACATATATGTATCGCAGCGGAATTTAAATATAGGGCCAACATGGCCTAATCACGGGTTAAACAGGCCCGTTCATGCAATTTCTAGTCTAACGTAACATTTAAAAATAAATTGTTTCCCCAAACTTCCCATGAATGCATATGATGATGCATATTCTTCAGCTCTGAAATAAACAGGGAAATAAAAAAATGGTTTGGTCAGCACTTCGTGCTGAGTAAGTTAACACAAATATGATTAAGGGGTTTCAAAGCCCTTAATTAGATTTAAAGAAAACATGTTCATACAAGACATGATTTAATTTTATCCATCTAATAATAATTTAATTGTATAATTCAAAAGGCAAGGATTTCCATAAGATCATAATTCAACGACATGATAAAATAATCGCAAGACATAATTTAAAGGCATAATTTAAATAAGGAAAATGCTCAAGTATTTCAGGATTTCACTCTTCCTCTCTTATTCGATATAATCTGGTATAACTTATTCTTGGGGAATCGAACCCGCAAGAAAACAGACAATCGCCCTTGGGGAATCGAACCCGCAAGAACTCACATACATCCTAGGGAATCGAACCCGTAGGAATCAACACATATTCTGGGGAATCGAACCCGCAGAAAGACACACCCTGGGGAATCGAACCCGCAAGGTTTGACACGGACATCCTGGGGAATCGAACCCGCAGGAGAACATATAATCGCCCTTGGGGAATCGAACCCGCAAGAACTCAAACACACCCTGGGGAATCGAACCCGCAAGGTTTGACACAGACATCCTGGGGAATCGAACCCGCAGGTCAAACAAGTTTCGCAAATTTCACGAGTTTCATCACGAGTTCAAGATTTGACTCGGTCAACCACAGTTTAATCTAAAATGCGTCTAAAATCAGATTTAATTTCAAAAATTTCGAAATTTCGCGTCTGACTCCAAAACGTCAAGATCTACAACTTTCGTGTTTTAACTTTTTTAATCCGAGATACCTAAATAGGTCAAAAACACTAATTTTCACAGAAGTATAAATCTGTCCGAATTTCCTAGGTCACAGTTTAGAGATTTCGCATTCTACCATAGCAAATCAACTCCAAAATTAACGAAATTTGACAGAGATCATCTTAAGACATATATCTACAAGTTTCATGTTCAGCAAAAGATCTAATTCATCCTATTTCTATTGTCAAAAACGCCAACAAGTTCGGGCCAAGAATCTGTCAAGATTTCAAGATCCACATCCTAGCAGTTCGGTTTCGGGTGGATTTCATATATCAAATCATCACGAAAAATTCTGAACATTTACGGAGGTGTTCTTAACGCATAGATCTACAACTCTTATGTTCAACGCTAAGCCTAGATCAGTCTAGATCCAAGGTAGAAATCACCAACAAGTTCGAACTAAAGTTCTGTCACCGTTTCAAGATCTAAACTCAAGGCAGGTCTGTTTGTGGTCGTTTTCGGATATCAAAACACGATGAAAAATTATAAAAATTTTACAGTACATAGATCTATGTCTTAGGAACGTTTTTCGTGTTTTAAGTTCTTCCGTTTGAAGTCGTTTTAAGGTTCGGAAAAATTAGACAAAACTGTTGCGCCGTTAAAAATCACATATGGACAGATTTACGAAAGATTTACTCAAGTTTCTAGATTTGAATATTTTTACTACTCCCAAAACCGTGTAAGCGTTAACTTACTGATTTACGGATGTCTCGGCTCGATGATTCGGAGGCGTGGCTTCCACGTTCTTCGTTCTCCCTCCGAGATCCTTCATTTTTCCTCAACGCGTCCGGATCGGGGTTTAGAATAGGAAAGAGATTTAATTAGGATTCGTTTTCGAATCTTGAATGGAAAAGAATGGATAAGAATGGCTCGAATCTTACCCCGATGATCGAAGACTCCTAATTTTCGTCCAAGTCAGTCCCTTGATTCGGTTTGTGCCTCCGACGACTCCGGAATTAGGGTTTTGTGTGTAGAGAGATTTCGTAGGGTTTTGTAAAGATGTTCGGGGCTCCCAAGAGGGTTTATTTATAGATTCTCAATCCCTAGGGCGTCCACAACCGACCCAAAGGTCTTGAGTCGAGAGATGTTCAACCGAAAGTCGAAAAATCCGCGTTCGGGCGAGAGATTCACGCAACAACCAAATCTGTCAAGTGGCGCGGTCGTGGCGCACTAAAGCCCCTTCACCGCGCGGCCACCGCGCCGACTTCGCCTGGACTTCGGTCCGGGCGGGTCGTGCGATCCGTCGTGCTTTGCCGCCTCTCTTTCGGGTTTCTATCCCTCTATGCTCCCAAATTCCGATTTCCGGGGTATATTCGGGTTCATACTTTCTCTCTAATTTTATTCTCAGTCTAATTGGATGTTTTGGACTCGAATCCTCGAGTTCATTAGTGTCGGGTTTTGGTGTACCATTTATCCATCCTTTTATTGAATTAAATTCCTTTAATTCCTTTTTAAGTAAAAATCTCATTTCTCATTTCCTTATCTTTATTTATTTCTTTTATTTGCTGGATTTGTTTATTTATTTATAGTATTTATTTTATTTATTATTTATTTATTTAATTATTGTTTTATTTTATGTTGGAAAATTCTCGGGTATTACAGTCTACCCTCCTTAAGAATCAACTTCGTCCTCGAAGTTGTGTTTCGGCTTTTCTCGTCTCGTGCTAAGGTCTTTTGTTTGTTTTATTATTTTGTGACTGAACTTAGAATTAAAACTTCTAAGCTGCCTACGTACCCGGTAAAGGGATCAAGCCATAACGTAGTTCAAAACAATTTGAATATGTTTATTTATTCATTCGGAATACATATCGTCAAAAATAAATGTCTATTTTACGGGGTATTACATCCTCTCCCCCTTAGTACTTCAGTTATGTCCCCATAACTGCCTACTTATTATTCTCTTCCTTGATCTCCTTGTTGAGGGTTTACCAATTCTATCCTCTTCTCAATCATCTCCTCACGAACATTACATTCTCTAATCATGTGGTCTTCCCCACCACATCTATAACAAGTCCCACGCCTTGGGCACTCGCGCACCAGATGGGCTTGATGGCATTGTGGGCAACGGGGTACGACTGTACGACGTATGCCATTTCTCCCATTATAGAAATCCTTATTCTCGTTCCTATCTTGTCCACCGTTATTGCTCCGATTCTTCTTCTCAACTCCTTGCGAGTCCTTGCTCGTCTCCCCATTTTCCTTACGCTTCAGTTGCTGGACTCGATCAATTGCTACAGCTCGGTCATAAACCGTCTGCAGGTTCGTGAATTGTCCTACTGCAAGTATCTCCCGGATACTAAGGTTCAGGCCCATCTCGAATTTCTGAGCCTTGTCAGAGTCGGTTGGTACTATCCTCGTAGCAAATCGTACTAACTCCTTAAACCGGGTGTAATACTCCTGCACCGTCCGTCCCTCTTGCTTCAGTGATAAAAACTCTTCGTACATTGCCGCCTTGGTGCTCATGGGGTAGAATCGGTCCCTTAAATCCTCCTTAAGTTTAGTCCACGAATAAGCTTCTTCAGCTTCCTCTAAATTCCTCTGGAGGTCTTGCCACCACTCATCGGCTTCGCTTCCTAAGTAGTAGGTTGCTACTCGTGTCTTTGCCTCATCAGGACATTTGATAGCATCCAAGAGCTTATCAAATGTACGAATCCACCCCTCTAGTTTGGCGGGATCCTCCTGCCCATCATAACGTGGTGGTTGATAGGGATTCACCAACGCTAGATAGTTGGTTTGGGCTACAGGCGGAGTTACTGCTGCAGGTGCCCTATGCACCTCCGCATTTCCTAATGCTACTAGGAATCCCTCTATCGTTTTTAAGCGTGCTTCCATATTATTGGGCGCTTGAGGCACTTGCTCTCCTAGGTTCTGAGGACTTTCACTGTTGTTGGGCGTGTTGGAAAGGTTAGCGTCAGTGCCGTTTGGACTCACCTTCCTTGGTTTCCTCCTAGGCGCCATTTTCTGTTATAACGTGTATAGATTAGCTTATCTTGGTTTAGATAGATTGCTCGAACAAGACGTTTCGTAAATTTCTAATTTCAAATTTTTCGGATTTGTTGTTTGGAAATCCAAACAAGATTTTTGGAATAAAGAGTGTTTTAATAAAACTTGATCTTTATTGTTCCACATGAAGGAGTTCTCGAATTTGTACAAGGGTAGGAATGGCTAAGGTCGAGGATTGTTATGTTTAGGCGTGCGCTTAGATGAACACGATCTAAAACTAAGGCAGGATCAGTATCTAGTTATTGTTTCTAATTCGATGTCATGCCTCAAGATTATACTGGTGTAACAAGAGATCTAGGTCAAACTTCGCCAAGATTCTAAGTTCAACTTTACCAAGATTCTAAGTTCAAATTCGCAAAGATTATAAGTTAAAATTCGCAAAGATTCTAAGTTCATAGGAGAGATGCAATATGCAAATGCAAATGATATTTCCCCCCAATAATAATTTAATGCACCACATATATATATATTTTTCCCATGGGTTTTAAAATAAAAATTTCTCCATGGAAATAATACTTTAAAATTTAAAATAATAGCCAAAATATTAATAATAGTTTAAAAATAATAATGGTTTAAAAATAATAGTTTAAAAATAGCCGGTCTCTGATACCACCTTGTAACACCCCGGTTTTTGGTCACCCAGGTCGGGATGTCACCGCCACACCTCCCTAGCAAGACACGGTTTCTCCGAGCTTGCTAAGGAGATGCAAGGCTATGGTTTTTCAGAATTTAAAACATTCAAACAGCCCATTTGTATATACTTTAAAAATTTATACATCAAAGTTGCAGCAGAAAATAACATGTACATATATGTATCGCAGCGGAATTTAAATATAGGGCCAGCATGGCCTAATCACGGGTTAAACAGGCCCGTTCATGCAATTTCTAGTCTAACGTAACATTTAAAAATAAATTGTTTCCCCAAACTTCCCATGAATGCATATGATGATGCATATTCTTCAGCTCTGAAATAAACAGGGAAATAAAAAAATGGTTTGGTCAGCACTTCGTGCTGAGTAAGTTAACACAAACATGATTAAGGGGTTTCAAAGCCCTTAATTAGATTTAAAGAAAACATGTTCATACAAGACATGATTTAATTTTATCCATCTAATAAAAATTTAATTGTATAATTCAAAAGGCAAGGATTTCCATAAGATCATAATTCAACGACATGATAAAATAATCGCAAGACATAATTTAAAGGCATAATTTAAATAAGGAAAATGCTCAAGTATTTCAGGATTTCACTATTCCTCTCTTATTCGATATAATCTGGTATAACTTATTCTTGGGGAATCGAACCCGCAAGAAAACAGACAATCGTCCTTGGGGAATCGAACCCGCAAGAACTCACATACATCCTAGGGAATCGAACCCGTAGGAATCAACACATATTCTGGGGAATCGAACCCGCAGAAAGACACACCCTGGGGAATCGAACCCGCAAGGTTTGACACGGACATCCTGGGGAATCGAACCCGCAGGAGAACATACAATCGCCCTTGGGGAATCGAACCCGCAAGAACTCAAACACACCCTGGGGAATCGAACCCGCAAGGTTTGACACAGACATCCTGGGGAATCGAACCCACAGGTCAAACAAGTTTCGCAAATTTCACGAGTTTCATCAAGAGTTCAAGATTTGACTCGGTCAACCACAGTTTAATCTAAAATGCGTCTAAAATCAGATTTAATTTCAAAAATTTCGAAATTTCGCGTCTGACTCCAAAACGTCAAGATCTACAACTTTCGTGTTTTAACTTTTTTAATCCGAGATACCTAAA
Organism: Hygrophila difformis; assembly: GCA_030278955.1. Lineage (NCBI taxonomy): Eukaryota > Viridiplantae > Streptophyta > Magnoliopsida > Lamiales > Acanthaceae > Hygrophila > Hygrophila difformis. Next base: position 39,039,279 of record JAOANR010000003.1, on the reverse strand, counting down.
TAGGTCAAAAACAAGTTCTGTTTGTGGTCGTTTTCGGATATCAAAACACGATGAAAAATTATAAAAATTTTACAGTACATAGCTCTATGTCTTAGGAACATTTTTCGTGTTTTAAGTTCTTCCGTTTGAAGTCGTTTTAAGGTTCGGAAAAATTAGACAAAACTGTTGCGCCGTTAAAAATCACATATGGACAGATTTACGAAAGATTTACTCAAGTTTCTAGATTTGAATATTTTTACTACTCCCAAAACCGTGTAAGCGTTAACTTACTGATTTACGGATGTCTCGGCTCGATGATTCGGAGGCGTGGCTTCCACGTTCTTCGTTCTCCCTCCGAGATCCTTCGTTTTTCCTCAACGCGTCCGGATCGGGGTTTAGAATAGGAAAGAGATTTAATTAGGATTCGTTTTCGAATCTTGAATGGAAAAGAATGGATAAGAATGGCTCGAATCTTACCCCGATGATCGAAGACTCCTAATTTTCGTCCAAGTCAGTCCCTTGATTCGGTTTGTGCCTCCGACGACTCCGGAATTAGGGTTTTGTGTGTAGAGAGATTTCGTAGGGTTTTGTAAAGATGTTCGGGGCTCCCAAGAGGGTTTATTTATAGATTCTCAATCCCTAGGGCGTCCACAACCGACCCAAAGGTCTTGAGTCGAGAGATGTTCAACCGAAAGTCGAAAAATCCGCGTTCGGGCGAGAGATTCACGCAACAACCAAATCTGTCAAGTGGCGCGGTCGTGGCGCGCTAAAGCCCCTTCACCGCGCGGCCACCGCGCCGACTTCGCCTGGACTTCGGTCCGGGCGGGTCGTGCGATCCGTCGTGCTTTGCCGCCTCTCTTTCGGGTTTCTATCCCTCTATGCTCCCAAATTCCGATTTCCGGGGTATCGGGTTCATACTTTCTCTCTAATTTTATTCTCAGTCTAATTGGATGTTTTGGACTCGAATCCTCGAGTTCATTAGTGTCGGGTTTTGGTGTACCATTTATCCATCCTTTTATTGAATTAAATTCCTTTAATTCCTTTTTAAGTAAAAATCTCATTTCTCATTTCCTTATCTTTATTTATTTCTTTTATTTGCTGGATTTGTTTATTTATTTATAGTATTTATTTTATTTATTATTTATTTATTTAATTATTGTTTTATTTTATGTTGGAAAATTCTCGGGTATTACATATTGTTACTGCAAGAATTTGACATTATCATTAATTATAGAAAAGGGAAAGACAGTGGAGTGGCAGATCATATTTCAAGATTAGAGGAAAGAACAGAGAAAGAAGAAGCTGTAAATGACAAATTTCCAGATGAACAATTGTATGCCTTGCAGCTGCAGCAATTTGATTGTCCTTGGTTTTTTGATTTTGCAAATTATTTAGCTTGTAAGATTATTCCGAAGTTTCAGGACTCTCATTAGAAGTCTAGATTCTTCATGGAAATTCAGAAATATTACTGTGATGAACCCTTTTTGTTCAATTATGTTCTGATCAAGTTATTAGGCGTTGTGTAATACCCGGGGTTTCTACAACGCCCAAAGAAACGAAATAAAATTTATTTTCGAGAAGAAAATAATTTATTACAATAAATTATCGCTCGGAAATGGCGTGACCGATAAATTCAAAGAATTTGAACCCAAATTTTAGTCAAGTTGAAATGGGATGAAAGAGGGAAAGGAAGCCCGAAGATATTCCATGGATTAATCCCAAAAGAATTGGAATTAAATTCAAGAAGGAAAAGAATTTTAATTCCGAGAACTCATGAAGTCGAAAATAATTTAATTAGATAAATTATTGCACGGAAGCCAAAAGACGACGAATTCAAGCCGACGGATTCAAACTCGACGGATTCAAGATTTCGAATATGAAATTCATTGGAGTCAAAAAAAATTTTAGAAATGAATCGTAACCCCAGAAATGACCCGAAAAGTCGAACCGAAAACGTGGAGGATAGAAACCCGATCGAGAAAAGAAGAAAAGACCCGACGAACCACGCGAACCGCTCGAACCAGTCGGACCAGGCGCCGCGCGCTCTCCGCGCGGCCACGCGCGGCCACCGCGTGGGAGAAGGACGACGCGTCCAAGGTTGAGCCCGCGCGCACGTCGCGCGACCAAAGCAATACGAGCGCGTCACCACCGCGCCGGAGGTGCAGGAGGTGTAAACTTTCCTTCCATGGATGTTTTTTTGCCAAAAATTCGAACCCTATCGGTGGCAAGCCGATCACAGCCTTAGGAAAGGCTTAAGATCGGGATTGGGACGCCCCCATCCCTATTTTTACAGAAAACACAAAGTTCTCTTCCCTCATTCTTCCTCTCCAAGCCAAAAACCCTTCGAGTTCACTTTCCGGCAAGGATTCCGGCGAAGACGGGACGATCGGGATGAAGACTCTGCCTTCTAGGACTTGGGTAAGTTGTATTATAGTTTTTAATTCGTCCATTGATCCCAAAAACTCGAAATCTAACACTCTATTCCTTGCTACAATTTCACGTCGGGGGACGAACAAAAAGAGACCGGAGAAGTTGGCCGTTCGTCGCAACCCTAGGACGTCCCAAAAGCCCCGACAACAATCCTAATCTCTAACTATGTAATTTAAGACCTTACTCTTCAATTTTTGTGGTTTGTTGTCATTTAAAACTTAAGATTTAGACACGTAACTAAAATCGGTTTTCTAAAAACCCTATTTTCAACCAATTTCAGAAACTCGCCTAAAACCCGACCTTCGGGAATTCAAACCGAAAACATTTCAACATAGATTTTGTTCATAAGACTTTAATCTATCTTGTGCCAAAATTTCAGCCATTTTCATGAAGGTTTGATACCCCAAATCATACCGTAAAGTTTCTGTATAAAAACCGAACGTTTGAAATCTGGACAGTTTCATTGACTCGACTTGATGCATATTTTTCACCCATTTCTAGATCGATTCAACTTTGCATTTCTAAACAAATGTTGTAGATAAATGTGTCTTGATTATGCATATAAAATTTCATGAATTTTGGAGTTCATTTGTTATGTCAAAACGGACGAATTCAGAACCTGTTCCAAACCGATTTTTGAATGCGCGCGTAAGCAGTGTGTTGGTGTCGATTTTTGAACAACTAAAACTCATTATTTCCAAACTCTTAAAACATGAAAGTTGTTCAATAAGGTGTTATCTACATCCTGTAAAAATTTCGGACCAATTGGATTTAAAATGAATTTTTAATCGGCGTTGCACGAAACTGTGACAGAATCAGTCCTTTGGGCAGAAATCTTCTTTTGTAAAGAACTCGAAATTCGACTTACTTTGAAACCTTATTTCCAGAAACTTAAAACATGAAAGTTGTTTGTATGGGTGTCCTTGAGCTACTGTATAAATTTCAGAATTTTTGATTAAAAGATGAATTTTTAATTTAAAAAGGCGTAAACTGTGACGAACTGGATTTTTCGAACTTGCGAAAACTCGAATTATGAAATGCGATATCGAATCCTTTTTATACGACAAATCATAAACTTTCGAAAAATCCCGTTCACTAGGCTGAGCCGATCTTCATACAACTATCTTTGAGACTACCTCGTTAGTGGTCTCCCTACTATCTGAGGTTGCCTCGTTAGTGATCTCCTTATTATGCCAAAACGGCAGTTGTGCACTTTGCCTGCCAAATCGGCAGTGAGAAATACACGGCCTGCCCGAGTGGCAGTGAAACCGCTTGAAAAGCCTGTCAGACGACAGTTGATATACACACTGTCATATTGACAGTAGATACACACGGCTTGCCAAAATGGCAATCGATACACACGGCCTGCCAAAATGGCAATCGATACACACGGCTTGCCAAAATGGCAATCGAGATACATGGCTAGCCAAAATGGCAGTCAATACTAATATGGCTGCGGCCGCCGGTTCACCGGCTAACTGATTATGATTATTGAGATTGCCTCGTTAGTGATCTCCCTTGTGTGGTGTCCTCTTCTTAGTCATCGGGATAATACTAAAAGACTTGTGAGTGTGTATTTAATTAAATTATATTTATTTATCATGCTTTTAAATTATATCTTTTAAGTTATGCTTTAAAATTTCATATCCTAGTCTTATATAATAATCATGTCTTTCCGCTGCAAGTAACCTATAAATTTTGAATTAATTTTAATATGCATAAAAAGTCTAACTTTTAATTAAACAACATGTAACCCCTTAATTGTTTTGTTATGGATTAACTTACTCAGTATTTTATATACTGATAAAACCCGTTGTTTATTTTTTTTTTCGTTTACAGAGTATGAACACATGGCATCATCATATGCACGCATTCGGGGCTCGGGATTTTTCAAACTATATATGTTGCATTCTAGTCTAGACTTTAGATATTACTCCGTATTGGCCATGTTGGCCTATGGTTATTTTCCGCTGCAATTTAATCATCGCACATGAATGTTATAACAGTATCTTAAAGTTAAGTATTTTCCGGACTTATTTTAAATCATTTTTGAAAACCCATAGCCTTGCATCTCTTTAGCAAGCTCGAAGAAGTCGTGTCTTGCTAGGGGGTATGGCGGTGGCATCCCTGACCTGGGTTATCAAATCCAGGGTGTTACACGCTGTGTCCATGAAAAAGAAGGCATTCAAATCATAAGAAAGTGTCATGAGAATCCTTTAGGAGGACATCATGGCCCTGCTAGGACGGCTAGAAAAGTTTTTGACTGTGCATTTTAGTGGCCAACCATTTTTATGGACTGTCAAAAATTAATTAAGATGTGTGACAGATGCCAGAGGTTAGGAAATATTTCCATGAGGGAAGAAATGCCACAGAAAGGAATTTTGGAAGTAGAAATATTTGATGTCTGGGGGATAGATTTTATGGGACCATTTCCCCCTTCATATGGAAATCATTATATTCTGGTGGTTGTGGATTATGTTTCTAAATGGGTAGAAGCAGTAGATCTACCCAATAATGAAGCTAAGCAGGTCACTAAGTTTCTGCAAAAGAATATTTTCACTAGATTTGGAGCCCCTCGAGCTATAATCTCAGATGGAGGATCACACTTTATGAATAAGCTCTTTGAAAAATTACTCAAGCAGTATGGCGTGCACCACAAAATTGGATCACCATATCATCCACGGACAAGTGGACAAGTGGAGGTATCCAACAAAGAAATCAAGCATATTCTGCAATCATCTGTGAACATCACAAGCAATGATTGGTCCAAGAAATTAGATGTTGCTCTATGGGCATATAGAACTGCTTTCAAGACTCCTATAGGAATGTCTCCATACAGATTCGTATTTGGTAAAGCATGTCACCTTCCAGTTGAGCTAGAACATAGAGTATATTGGGCTATCAAGATGCTTAACATAGATGTTCAGTTAGGGCAGGATAAAAGGAAGTTTGATCTGTCAAAAATTGAAGAAATGAGACTGGAAGCATATGAAAGTAGCAAAATTTATAAAGATCGAACAAAGAAAATTCATGATGCAAAAACAAAACATCACAAAGAAAATTTTATGTTGGTCAATTAGTTTTGCTTTATAATTCTCATCTCAAGTTGTTTCCAGGTAAACTTAAATCAAGATAGACAGGTCCATTCCCTGTTGTAGCAGTTCATGAAAATGGAGCTGTCACGATCATGCTTAATGAAGGAGAAAAGACAGTCAACGGGCATAGGCTAAAAGAGTATATTGGACAACAGGATTTGAATATTCATACAGAATATCTGGATAATCCCTGATTAATTAAAAAAAAACGGGGTTGGGGGGGGGGGGTGGGCAAACTACTCAGGTTTACTGAGTAGTATCACCCTTGTTTATTTAAAATAAGACTGATTCTTTGATTTTATTTCAGGAGCAAAGAAATGGAGGATGCGATGAAGAAGAAGAGGAGCATTTGTAACACCCCGGTTTTTGGTCACCCAGGTCGGGATGTCACCGCCACACCTCTCTAGCAAGACACGGTTTCTCCGAGCTCACTAAAGAGATGCAAGGCTATGGTTTTTTCAGAATTTAAAACATTCAAACAGCCCATTCATATATAATTTAAAAATAATACATCAAAGTTGCAGCGAAAAATAATATTTACATATATATTGCAGCGGAATTTAAATATAGGGCCAACATGGCCTAATCACGGGTTAAACAGGCCCGTTCATGCAATTCATATCTAAGGCTAAGGCTAGGATAATAAAAGAAGATAATATTTCCCCGAATATCCCATGCATGCATATGATGATGCATATTCTTCATACTCTGTAGGAAAAAGAAAGTAATGGTTTTGGTCAGCACTACGTGCTGAGTAAGTTAACACATACAGGATCATGGGGTTTCAAAGCCGTTATTTAAACTTTAAGAAAACATGTACACAATACCCCATAAGTTAATTTATTATCTAACAAAATTTAATTGCAAAATTAAATAGACAGGGATTCCATAACATCACAGTATTGCTTGCAAGGTAAATAATTGCATAACATAACTTAAAAGCATAATTTAAATAAGCGAAGGGAAGTATAAGTCTTTTAAATTTTTCCCGTTAATCCCTAGCCGAGTATCAAGATTTTTATTTGTAGTCAAGTTTCTCTCGCCGTTTTGGCACAGTTTCTCATGTTCAACACCATCGTCCAATCAGGCACGATGTGCAAAGCTAGGAGGGCACCCTGCAGAGCACTCACCCCCTACATAGATTACTCTCGTCCGTTTAGGCACGAAGCAAATAGCTAGAGGGGCACCAGATGGAGCACTCACCCCCTACATTGGTCACTCTCGTCCGTTAAGGCACGAAGCGAAAAGCTAGAGGGGCACCCGATGGAGCACTCACCCTCTACGTAGAAAGCTCAAACTAGCTATAACGGGATTTCGAAAATGTTTGTTTATGTATTTCACTTCAAAGGAGTTTCCACTCATTTAATTCTTAAAGGCCAATCGCTCAAATTTAGTAAGTTTCTCAAAATATACTATTTCAGGATGCTATCCGCTCCGATATCGTTTAAAATCCTTTTCAACAAGATTTTTCAAGATTTGACTCGGTCAACCACAGTTTACTCAAAATTTCAGTAAAAATTGAGTTTAATTCCAAAAATTCTGAAATTTCACCACTGACTCAGAAACATCGAGATGAACAACTTTCGTGTTTTAACTTTTTCAATCCGAGTTACCGAAATAGGTCAAAATCATCAATTTTCGTCATAACCTAAATCTGTCCGAGATTCGTATACAGCAGTTCAAGATTATCAAGATCTAACATAGCAAATCAACTCCAAATTTAATGAAATTTTATAGAGATCATCTTAAGACATTTATCTACAACTTTCATGTTCTGCCAAAGATCTAAATCGTTCTGGAACCTATGTCAAAAATGTGATCAAGATCGGACCTAAGTTCTGTCAAGAATTTCAAGATCTAGTTTCAAGCAGTTCGGTTTCGGTTGGTTTTCACATATCAAATCGTCTCTAAAAATTCTGAAAATTTTACAGTAGATAGATCTAGTCCTTAGAAACGTTTTTTGTGTTTTAAGTTTTTCCGTTTGAAGTCGTTTTAAGGTTCGGAAAAATTCGTCAAAACTGTTGCACTGGTAAAAAAACATTCAATGACAGATTTACGCAAGATTCGATTCAAGCTTTTAGGGTTTCATGTTTTAGTTACTCCCAAAACCATGTAAGTATTAACTTACCGATCTATGGACGTTCCGGCTCGTCGATTTGGATGACAACGGCCTCTGCGTTCACCGTTTGTCTCCCGAGATCCTTCTTTCTCCTTTCCACAGTCCTCCTATGCCCGGGAACTCTTGAACTCGCCTGGAAAACGTCCTCCTTCTCAACTTCTTGCCTCCAAAGATCTAGATCTAGGGTTTTCTTTGAATTTTAAAGGTGGAGGAAGATGTATTTTTTTTCTTCTTCGCTTTCTTTTTTTCTTTTGTTCGTAGAATTCTTTTTTTTGTGTATGTAGAATTGATATGAATAGCAAATTAGGAAGATGAAAAAGATTCAATTTAAAAAGAAGTAAAGGGCGCTTATTTAGAGACTTAGGATCCAAGATTTGATTTTCAAATATTTTGCTATCATTGAAGGTTATAACAATATACTAAAGATAGGCTAAATCTTGCCAATATCTAAAGATATGCTAAATCTTGCCAATATCTAAAGATAGGCTAAATCTTATTTTGATTACCATATACATATTATTTTATTGTTGTTATTATTATTACTACTACTATTATTATTATTTTAATTATATTATTATTATTATTATTATTTTAATTATATTATTTTTATTTTTATTTTATTTATTTATTTATTTATTTATGTTATGTTGCAAAATTCTCGGGTATTACAGTCTACCCTCCTTAAGAATCAACTTCGTCCTCGAAGTTGTGTTTCGACTTTTCTCGTGCTAAGGTCTCTTTGTTTGTTTTATTAATTTGTGACTGAACTTAGAATTAAAACTTCTAAGCTGCCTACGTACCCTGTGAAGGGATCAAGCCATAACGTAGTCCAAAACAATTTGAAGTTGTTTATTATATATATATATATATATATATATATATATTTATTCAGGATACATCTTATCGAGTTGAACTCCAAAAATAAATTATTACGGGGTATCACATCCTCTCCCCCTTAGGGCTTCAGTTATGTCCCCATAACTGTCTATTCATTATTCTCAAGAAGGTTCGGGTAAAGGTTTAAATGAGTCGTGCGTTTGAAATGGATTTGTTGTTTGGAAACCAAACAAGATTTTTGGAATAAATAGTGTTTTAATAAAAACTTGATTTTTTTTTTTAACATAAGGAAATGGTTTCGTATGAGGATCGAAATGGCAAGGGCCGATGATTGTTATGCTTAATCGTGCGCATAGATGAATGAGATCTAGGACTAAGGCAAGATTAGTCTCTAGTTAGTGTTCCTAATTCGATGTCAAGCCTCTAAGTTATCTAGGTGTAGCAAGAGATCTAAGTTAGAACAACTTCGCTTCTAGGTTATCTAAGGTATAGAAAATGCAATATGCACATGCACATGATGATCCCCCCGAAAATAAATGCACTATATATATATATATATATATTTTTCAAGTTTTTATGGGTTTTAAAAATAAGAATTTATTCCATGGAACAAATGCTTTAAAATAATAATTAAAATCCTTGGACCTCTATATTGGGTCATAAATAATTAACATTTGGCCTCAAAAACAATTTTGGGCTAGGAAATTTTAAAATAATAAATTTGGGCTTGTACAATAATAATATAAATACTAACGGTTTAAAAATAGTAGTTTAAAAATAATAATAATTTAAAAATAATAGTTTAAAAATAATAATGGTTTAAAAATAATAGTTTAAAAATAATAATAATATTAGGTTTAAAAATACTAATTTTTTTTTTTTGAGAGGAAGAACCTTATATCCATTCCAAAAAAGGCCAAGTTACAAATTACAGACACCAAACTGATACTAAATATTTGAACAAAGCCTTCCAAACCAATCTGCAGAAACGGATGATGCACTCAAAAATAGATTAAAGCAAATCAGCCACAGACCATTCGGACTAAAGCAGCCCCATTCCACACTGCTTATAAAAATACTACCACACTAGCCTCAAAGCATGCAGACACAGCCGACGCAGAAAAATTCAAACCGCCAAGACAACCACATCGTGCCTCAAGAATCCGCTGACGCTTCATCCGTGCCCTCACCTTGTCGTTCCTGCCTTTACCAGTATATTGTGGTTAATTCAGTTCATACTGTAATCTTTCTCAAATACCTCTCTTCAAGCCCTTTTTGCAATAGTGATCACAATTGACCCCTCAGGGTGTCAATCCCATAAACATGCTTTATATTCACATCTCCCCTGCTTAAAAATCAAATCCAATGCATCGGGTCTATGGGAACTAGTAAGATCAGCCAGGGACGGCCTAGATGTGGATGAAAGGAAAAGAGGTAAAGGGGAGTAGAGAGTGAGAGAGCCTACTCAATTGTCAATCCGAAAGCAGACAAGCTTAGAAGATAAAAGGAGTAAAAGAGCCTACTGAGCAAAAGCAATGTCTCTGGAAAATGACTAGAGCTGAGAACCAAGATGACCAGGCACTATTACAGTACTCAACACTTCAATCGGAGATCTTACAACAATGAGATAGCCCCAACCCATGACTTTGAGCCTATCCAACCCGAACTCCTTGATACATATCCCATATTCTGCAAAATTCAACTCTTCTAAAAACACTAAATTCTACAATGTAACCTTCCCATTTTTTTTTTTTTCTATTTTTTCTATTCTTTTTTCTTACTTTTTTTTTTTTTATTTTTTTTTTAATTTTTTTATTTTTATTTTTTTATTTTATTTTTTTTTTTTGGCCCAAGATGCCACCACCACCTTTTCGTTCTAATTCCCAATCATAGTGACCAAAGGTGATAACTATCCCACCTTTTACCAAACACCATACCCCCACAATATCAATAACTTTCTGCTCACCTTAGGTTCCCAGCCCTATGATGCCAAAATCAATGGATTTATATGATGAGACAGAAAACACGTCCCAAAGGATCTCAGCAGAACATAGATGAGATGAGTCTGACACAAGAAAGGATGATATGGCAATATATTTGAGAGAGGTAAAGGCGAATGAATTCCTCAGTTGGAATAAAAACGAAGGGTTGACCTAGAGCCCATAATTTCGATGCACTGAATTGAGTGGAAGCAAGCTCAATATGAAAATAAAGCAGGTCTTAGAGGATCTTACCGAGTCGGGGTCAGTCAGCTTCAAATTTCATAGCATGTGATAGTGAGTTCAGTCTATTCATGTACCAACCGATATATCCTCAAGCTTGGGCGTTCGAACCTAGTCCGCATCCGCATCCACCTCAGAATGACCGTGCCTCGACTGCCTCATTGATATGCATCTCCCCTTTCGACTTATCCTTCCGGGAGCTTCAAGCAAACTTTGGTTATCTGAGCGTTACTCTTCACAGCCTCCTCCTTAGTTTCCAAACATACAGCCCCGTCCTCCCACAATTTCAGCATTGGTCCCCGCCAGTTACCAGCAGCAGCCACAACCTGAAAAAACAAAACAGCCTTTTTCTTCTTTTTTTTTTCTTTTTTTTTTTTTTTTTTTTACGGGAAGGTATTATATTCAATATTGAGGCCAAGCAAATTGCCAATTACAAACTTCAAGCGTACAACATCATTTTCTGGTTTTCACGACACCACAGCATGGCCGCATCCCCCCCGAAAGCAAAGATATAAAAGCATCCCTTTCCCCTCAAAACCTGAACAGACACACATCAAGACCAGACAATCTTTATCAAATTATACCCCACCAACCAATCTTTGTTGCTCCTGTTTCCAAGGGATCAAGCCCACGTTTCTATATTCCCTTGACCTGATGCTCCCTTTTTAGCCCAGTAGTCTGCAAGGGAGTTTCGCTCCCGATAGATGTGTTGAAATCGGACTTCGCCAGCGCAACAAACCACAGATATAATCGGTCCAATTAACTGATGGAACCGCAAAGGCACGGACGCCATATCACCCAACCATTTCACAACATTTATGGAATCACACTCAAATATCAACCTTGGTAGTGGAAATCCATGATCGCGGATGAGAGCGTGGCAAACGCGGCTTACTGCTGTCATTTCCGCCTCTGAAGAATCACATATCCCTATTTTGTCTGATAGTGTAAAGATAACATTCCCTCCTGCGTCACGAATGATTCCTCCTATTCCCGCCGGGCCCGGGTTACCGAGAGAAGAGCCGTCTGTATTGATCTTCCACCACCCTTGAGAGGGTCGAATCCAGATAATTCCCCTTCTTCCGATTGAGTTTCTTTTCAACTGAGCCTGAGGAAGGAAATCGATGAAGTTTCCTCCCACCCCCAGTGAACAAGAACCTGCTTCCCCTGAAAATGCAATCCACCAGTTTCGGATGTTCCATTTTATTTCATCAACCACTTCCTGCATCTGTAACTGTCTCCCTTTAAAAATGCTTTCATTTCTTTGTTTCCAAATTACCCAAACAATGGCCAATCCAGTGGTTAACCAAGTTTCTCTTCTACCTCCCAGATTGTCTCCGTTTAACCACCAAAAGAGCAAATTTTTAATCGAGCCTGGCCTCGCCCAAGCCATTCCAAACCAGTCCACACTCATATACCAAAGAAAGTTAGCCCACTCACAATTACAAAAGAGGTGGTCTATCGATTCTGGCGCCTTTCCACATAATATGCAGCTGTCATTCGATGGTTGTATGCATCCTCTTTTCAATAGCTCAACTTTGACCGGCAATGCATAATTCAAAAGTTTCCAGGTGAATGTTCTCACCTTCAATGGGACTTTGATCTTCCAGAGCTGCCGCCATATTCGAGCCTCATTTGTTTTCGTGACTCCCAGCTTTGACTTGAAGCATGAACTTATATTGAACCTTCCATTACCTTCGAAGTTACACACTACTCTATCCTCTAGGAATCTGCACATCGTCGCCCTATCCAGCACCATTTTGAACTCCTCCCATACTACCTTCTCCCAGTCAAAAAGCGGCCTTCTCAAGGTTATATTCCAGTTCCACTCCATACCTGACCAGCTCCCGTAATCAGCTACCAATCCTCCCTTATTACTTGCAAGTGTAAACAGCCTGGGGAAAGCATCCCTCAATGTTCTATCTCCGTCAATCCATTTGTCTGACCAGAACCGAGTAGAGGAACCATTTCCCACCAAAATCTTAAATCCACAGCCATTTGAATTGAAGCTCCCGTCTTCCCAATTTGAACTGATATTTCCCCATAAAGATCTACAATTCCTGACGTCCGGCACTAATGGTGAATGACCTTCGTAGTATTTCTTGTCAATAATAATTTTCCATAACCCGTTTTCCTTTCCGAATCTCCATCTCCACTTGAGAAGTAAGGCTTCATTCACTCTTTGAACATTCCAAATGCTCAATCCCCCTTCTTCTTTATGGCGGCATATCTTTTCCCAACTCAAAGTGTGAAGTTTTCTCGCTCCGATGGAATCATTCCAGAAAAAACTTCTCTTTAGTTTCTCAAGTTTATCTGCCACCCCCCTTGGGATCTTGAACATTGACAGAAAGTACACCGGGAGGCTATTTAGGATGGATTTAATCAAACTCATTCTGCCCGCCTGTGTCAATAACTTTCCTTTCCAACCGGCCAACCTTTGTTCCACCCTTTCCAACACCGGCTTCCACAAGGATGATCCATTCAGCCTACCGCCTATCGGAAGGCCAAGATACTTCATCGGCCACTCCCCAATTCCGCACCCCAAAATTCCAGCAGCGACTTCTACCTCTGACTCAGGTAAATTGATGGCATATACTTTGCTTTTCTGATAATTAATTTGCAATCCTGTAGACAGAGTTAGGCAATTCAGGATTCTCTTGATCATTTGTACCTGCTCGATCCTCCCTTCGCAAAAGATTATAGTATCGTCTGCATACTGCAAATGTGTGAGCACTGGCCCATCCTTTCCTGACTCCAAACCTCTAATGACTTCCAATTCAGTTGCTTTTCCCATTATTGAATTAAATACCTCAGCGACAAGAACAAATAGGTAAGGTGATAGGGGATCTCCTTGCCTCAACCCTTTTTGTAGTCTAAAAAATTTAGTTGGGGAGCCATTCACCAATACTGCTGCCGATGCCGAACAAACACATGTTTTCATCCACTTCTGCCATTTCTCTCCAAATGCCATTTTTTCCAGGATGCTCAGGAGTGCAGACCACGATACATTATCGTAGGCTTTTGCAAAGTCTAATTTGATCACGAACCCTTTTCGCCCCATCGATTTCGTTGCCTGAATTACCTCAGATGCTATTAATACACCATCCAATATTTGTCTGCCACGTACGAAAGCCATTTGAGATTGACCAACCACTCCACCCAACACCTCCTGTAATCTCCTTGCTAACACCTTGGTAATCACTTTGTAAATGCTCCCGACTAGAGATATTGGTCTATATTCACTGAATTCCTTCGGATTATCCACTTTAGGAATTAGTGATATAAACGATCCTCCAACTTCGTTTGGTATACAATGTTCATTCTGAAACCTCTCAAAGACTTCGAATAAGTCCTTTTTCAACGTATCCCAGTGTCTTTGGAAAAACCTTAGATTGTAACCGTCCGGTCCTGGAGCCCGATCTCCATCACAGCACCATAACGCCTCCCTCACCTCTTCTATTGAGAACCCCCGTTCAAGCCACCTCCTGTCTGAATCTCCAATCTTAGGCAGTGAGAAGTTCCCTAAGTCGAATAGTTGGTCCTCCTGCTTTGTGAACATCTCCTTGAAATAATTAAAGGCAGCCTCTTTTACTTCTTTCGGATCGTCAATGACCACTCCATTCCTGATAATGTAACCGATATGGCCCCTCCTCCGATGAAGAGCTGTTGTTGCGTGAAAAAACCTCGTGTTCTGATCGCCTTCTTTTAACCATCTAATCCTTGACTTTTGGTACCAACGTCTTTCCTCGGCTAGCAATAGCTGTTTCAACTCCCCTTTTTTTGCTCTCCAGGACTCTCCTGCTTCTTCCTCAAAACCATTCAATTGGAACCCCTCTTCCAACTCCCTAATTTCAGACGATAACTTTTGTATCTTATTATCTAGATCACTAGCCCCGTAGCCATCCCACTCTCTAATCTTCCCTTTCAACAGTTTCAATTTACTTAATATATTTCCTCCCCTATGCTGCCCATTAGCACTGCTTTCTACCTCCCAGGCCTTTTGCACTATCTCAGAGAATCCCCTCATATCTAGCCAATAATTATAAAACCTAAACGGTTTGGGGCCCCAAGATCGCTCTTCGGATACCAGATAGACCGGGTAATGGTCCGATAATACCGTCTCTCCTCTCCTTTGAGTTACACCACCATTAATACATAACCAACTCGGCGATATTAGAAACCTATCTAAACGGCTACAAGCTCTCCCTCCCCTCCCTACCCATGTAAATTGGCCATTTTCCATTGGGAGGTCGACTAGTCCAAGCCCGTTAATGAATCCCCTGAACTCTCTGGTCGATCCCGGATCCACACTGTCGCCAAATCTTTCCCCATCCGAAGCCACCGCATTAAAATCCCCGGTAAAACACCACTTTTCCCCATTTGCTGTATCGCTCCTCTGGGTAAGGAATTCCCAAAATTCAGCCCTTTCTCTCCTATTATTAGGGGCATGAATTGATACAATATTCACTACCCCATCAATTCCGCTAATGCTACCTCTTATCCAAATGTAATTAAACCCTTTCTCCTTCATCACAAACTCACACTGATTGCCGTCCCATATTACCATAAGTCCACCCGCATTACCAGAAGCCGCTTCGAAGCAGAACCTACCCCCTTTCGAGCTCCATATCCTCTGAACCAGCCTTTCATGAACCACACTCATTTTGGTCTCTTGTGCGCAAAAGATGGTTGGCTTCACCTTTTTACACAACCTCAATACCGCTCTCTTCCGAACCCCTCCGTTTAAGCCTCTTAGATTACATGTGACTATAATCATGGACAAGTAATTTCTCAAACAAGCGCTCACCCAATCCCCACCAACTTACCTTTGCCTTTCTAACTCCGACAGGATCCTTATGATGGCCTGTTCTCTCGATTTTGAACACCCCAATCCCAGTGAACTTGCAAGGTCAAGAATTGCTTCCACCTCCTCATAATCAATCAATTTGACTCCATCTTTAGTCCGCAATGTCTCCATTTTCAGTTTCGCGAACTCTCCAGACTCTTTGCTAGATGCGCCAACCTTCCTATTACAACCATGTTGCACCTTACTCGCCCCCCTATTTGTTGGTCTTCTCCCTCTGCACCTAGGCACCTTCCTATCTGAAATAACCTTTTCCAGTGCTTCCTCGATCCTCCGCATCTCCAAAAAGTCCGACGAAAATAGTTTTCTGGGTGAGTCATCCACCTCTGGAAGAATCCCCCCCTTATCCGCCTCCTCTTCCCCCGATATCGGCTCGCCTCCCTGTTTTAAGCACAACTTCTCAAAACTTTCAGCTTCAACTCGCTCCCCTGACCTTTTGGAAGTGGGATCTAGCTGATCTCCACTAATTCTCTCGATTGGATCAACCCCCTGGTGAAGGGGTTCCTCACGTCTCTCTCGAACCGACCCCGATAAGTCTGGGTCGAAAGTGAGAGCCTCCATCGGACTAAGAAGGCTGTTCTCTTTGCATTTGGATATGCCTATACCGCAGGCAACAATATTATTTGGCCCATCACTCAATAGTTCTGTTTCCGCCTCCCCCGAAGCCCTGTCGACACCCATCCCTTGATGGCCCAAGCCCATTGTTGATGACCCATTACTCCCTGAATCCTCTCTTTGAGGCCCAACCCTTACCGGCCCACCATCCTTGATATGATCCACCACTAACTTGCTATTACCCTCGTCTCCTGCACGTTTCCCACTTTCTTGGGGCTTCCAACAGACGCCGTTTTTATTTTCTGCATGCAAACTTTCCACCCCCAACACCCTGTCCTTACCATTGCACTCTCCTCGATGCAACCCTTCCACTTCCCCACTTACTGGACTCCTGGACCGCGCCTTCTTCCTCAGGACCGACTGGACTACACTGTTTCCCTCCCCCCGACGCCCGGCCAACCCATCAAAATTCTTACCCTCATCAGGTTCCTCCGCCTCCACTACAGTTTCGCCAAAGTTAGCTACCACTCGGACTTTTAAGACTTTTGCACCAACCTGAACTCTAATCATATTCGGAACTATGACGTCTTCGCACAATGACACGAGCAGCTTAACCCTATCTAATCTCCTCTTCTCCATAGACAGTCTTTCTACATTGACAACCTTACCCCACCCCCGCGTTAGAGACTGAAAATTCTCCGAGCTCCATGCCGTATGCGGGATACCAAAGAAATATACCCACACTAACTGCTTTCTTACCCTGAACTCTTTGTCCCACCTCCTCTTCCATTGTATGAAAGAATAATCACTTCCAGATTCAAGAAAATTCTCCCGTTCATTCTCCGACTTAAAAACCACCATCACCACAAGACCACCGGTTAACCCTAAACCCTAAACCCTAAACCCTAAACCCTAAACCCTAAACCCTAAACCCTAAACCCTTAAAAATACTAATTTAAAAATAAGTCCGGCTCTGATACCAACTTGTAACACCCCGGTTTTTGGTCACCCAGGTCGGGATGTCACCGCCACACCTCTCTAGCAAGACACGGTTTCTCCGAGCTCACTAAAGAGATGCAAGGCTATGGTTTTTTCAGAATTTAAAACATTCAAACAGCCCATTCATATATAATTTAAAAATAATTCATCAAAGTTGCAGCGAAAAATAATATTTACATATATATTGCAGCGGAATTTAAATATAGGGCCAACATGGCCTAATCACGGGTTAAACAGGCCCGTTCATGCAATTCATATCTAAGGCTAAGGCTAGGATAATAAAAGAAGATAATATTTCCCCGAATATCCCATGCATGCATATGATGATGCATATTCTTCATACTCTGTAGGAAAAAGAAAGTAATGGTTTTGGTCAGCACTACGTGCTGAGTAAGTTAACACATACAGGATCATGGGGTTTCAAAGCCGTTATTTAAACTTTAAGAAAACATGTACACAATACCCCATAAGTTAATTTATTATCTAACAAAATTTAATTGCAAAATTAAATAGACAGGGATTCCATAACATCACAGTATTGCTTGCAATGTAAATAATTGCATAACATAACTTAAAAGCATAATTTAAATAAGCGAAGGGAAGTATAAGTCTTTTAAATTTTTCCCGTTAATCCCTAGCCGAGTATCAAGATTTTTATTTGTAGTCAAGTTTCTCTCGCCGTTTTGGCACAGTTTCTCATGTTCAACACCATCGTCCAATCAGGCACGATGTGCAAAGCTAGGAGGGCACCCTGCAGAGCACTCACCCCCTACATAGATTACTCTCGTCCGTTTAGGCACGAAGCAAATAGCTAGAGGGGCACCAGATGGAGCACTCACCCCCTACATTGGTCACTCTCGTCCGTTAAGGCACGAAGCGAAAATCTAGAGGGGCACCCGATGGAGCACTCACCCTCTACGTAGAAAGCTCAAACTAGCTATAACGGGATTTCGAAAATGTTTGTTTATGTATTTCACTTCAAAGGAGTTTCCACTCATTTAATTCTTAAAGGCCAATCGCTCAAATTTAGTAAGTTTCTCAAAATATACTATTTCAGGACGCTATCCGCTCCGATATCGTTTAAAATCCTTTTCAACAAGATTTTTCAAGATTTGACTCGGTCAACCACAGTTTACTCAAAATTTCAGTAAAAATTGAGTTTAATTCCAAAAATTCTGAAATTTCACCACTGACTCAGAAACATCGAGATGAACAACTTTCGTGTTTTAACTTTTTCAATCCGAGTTACCGAAATAGGTCAAAATCATCAATTTTCGTCATAACCTAAATCTGTCCGAGATTCGTATACAGCAGTTCAAGATTATCAAGATCTAACATAGCAAATCAACTCCAAATTTAATGAAATTTTATAGAGATCATCTTAAGACATTTATCTACAACTTTCATGTTCGGCCAAAGATCTAAATCGTTCTGGAACCTATGTCAAAAATGTGATCAAGATCGGACCTAAGTTCTGTCAAGAATTTCAAGATCTAGTTTCAAGCAGTTCGGTTTCGGTTGGTTTTCACATATCAAATCGTCTCTAAAAATTCTGAAAATTTTACAGTAGATAGATCTAGTCCTTAGAAACGTTTTTTGTGTTTTAAGTTTTTCCGTTTGAAGTCGTTTTAAGGTTCGGAAAAATTCGTCAAAACTGTTGCACTGGTAAAAAAACATTCAATGACAGATTTACGCAAGATTCGATTCAAGCTTTTAGGGTTTCATGTTTTAGTTACTCCCAAAACCATGTAAGTATTAACTTACCGATCTATGGATGTTCCGGCTCGTCGATTTGGATGACAACGGCCTCTGCGTTCACCGTTTGTCTCCCGAGATCCTTCTTTCTCCTTTCCACAGTCCTCCTATGCCCGGGAACTCTTGAACTCGCCTGGAAAACGTCCTCCTTCTCAACTTCTTGCCTCCAAAGATCTAGATCTAGGGTTTTCTTTGAATTTTAAAGGTGGAGGAAGATGTATTTTTTTTCTTCTTCGCTTTCTTTTTTTCTTTTGTTCGTAGAATTCTTTTTTTTGTGTATGTAGAATTGATATGAATAGCAAATTAGGAAGATGAAAAAGATTCAATTTAAAAAGAAGTAAAGGGCGCTTATTTAGAGACTTAGGATCCAAGATTTGATTTTCAAATATTTTGCTATCATTGAAGGTTATAACAATATACTAAAGATAGGCTAAATCTTGCCAATATCTAAAGATATGCTAAATCTTGCCAATATCTAAAGATAGGCTAAATCTTGTTTTGATTACCATATACATATTATTTTATTGTTGTTATTATTATTACTACTACTATTATTATTATTTTAATTATATTATTATTATTATTATTTTAATTATATTATTTTTATTTTTATTTTATTTATTTATTTATTTATTTATGTTATGTTGCAAAATTCTCGGGTATTACAGTCTACCCTCCTTAAGAATCAACTTCGTCCTCGAAGTTGTGTTTCGACTTTTCTCGTGCTAAGGTCTCTTTGTTTGTTTTATTAATTTGTGACTGAACTTAGAATTAAAACTTCTAAGCTGCCTACGTACCCTGTGAAGGGATCAAGCCATAACGTAGTCCAAAACAATTTGAAGTTGTTTATTATATATATATATATATATTTTTATTCAGGATACATCTTATCGAGTTGAACTCCAAAAATAAATTATTACGGGGTATCACATCCTCTCCCCCTTAGGGCTTCAGTTATGTCCCCATAACTGTCTATTCATTATTCTCAAGAAGGTTCGGGTAAAGGTTTAAATGAGTCGTGCGTTTGAAATGGATTTGTTGTTTGGAAACAAAACAAGATTTTTGGAATAAATAGTGTTTTAATAAAAACTTGATTTTTTTTTTTAACATAAGGAAATGGTTTCGTATGAGGATCGGAATGGCAAGGGCCGATGATTGTTATGCTTAATCGTGCGCATAGATGAATGAGATCTAGGACTAAGGCAAGATTAGTCTCTAGTTAGTGTTCCTAATTCGATGTCAAGCCTCTAAGTTATCTAGGTGTAGCAAGAGATCTAAGTTAGAACAACTTCGCTTCTAGGTTATCTAAGGTATAGAAAATGCAATATGCACATGCACATGATGATCCCCCCAAAAATAAATGCACTATATATATATATATATATATTTTTCAAGTTTTTATGGGTTTTAAAAATAAGAATTTATTCCATGGAACAAATGCTTTAAAATAATAATTAAAATCCTTGGACCTCTATATTGGGTCATAAATAATTAACATTTGGCCTCAAAAACAATTTTGGGCTAGGAAATTTTAAAATAATAAATTTGGGCTTGTACAATAATAATATAAATACTAACGGTTTAAAAATAGTAGTTTAAAAATAATAATAATTTAAAAATAATAGTTTAAAAATAATAATGGTTTAAAAATAATAGTTTAAAAATAATAATAATATTAGGTTTAAAAATACTAATTTAAAAATAAGTCCGGCTCTGATACCAACTTGTAACACCCCGGTTTTTGGTCACCCAGGTCGGGATGTCACCGCCACACCTCTCTAGCAAGACACGGTTTCTCCGAGCTCACTAAAGAGATGCAAGGCTATGGTTTTTTCAGAATTTAAAACATTCAAACAGCCCATTCATATATAATTTAAAAATAATACATCAAAGTTGCAGCGAAAAATAATATTTACATATATATTGCAGCGGAATTTAAATATAGGGCCAACATGGCCTAATCACGGGTTAAACAGGCCCGTTCATGCAATTCATATCTAAGGCTAAGGCTAGGATAATAAAAGAAGATAATATTTCCCCGAATATCCCATGCATGCATATGATGATGCATATTCTTCATACTCTGTAGGAAAAAGAAAGTAATGGTTTTGGTCAGCACTACGTGCTGAGTAAGTTAACACATACAGGATCATGGGGTTTCAAAGCCGTTATTTAAACTTTAAGAAAACATGTACACAATACCCCATAAGTTAATTTATTATCTAACAAAATTTAATTGCAAAATTAAATAGACAGGGATTCCATAACATCACAGTATTGCTTGCAATGTAAATAATTGCATAACATAACTTAAAAGCATAATTTAAATAAGCGAAGGGAAGTATAAGTCTTTTAAATTTTTCCCGTTAATCCCTAGCCGAGTATCAAGATTTTTATTTGTAGTCAAGTTTCTCTCGCCGTTTTGGCACAGTTTCTCATGTTCAACACCATCGTCCAATCAGGCACGATGTGCAAAGCTAGGAGGGCACCCTGCAGAGCACTCACCCCCTACATAGATTACTCTCGTCCGTTTAGGCACGAAGCAAATAGCTAGAGGGGCACCAGATGGAGCACTCACCCCCTACATTGGTCACTCTCGTCCGTTAAGGCACGAAGCGAAAATCTAGAGGGGCACCCGATGGAGCACTCACCCTCTACGTAGAAAGCTCAAACTAGCTATAACGGGATTTCGAAAATGTTTGTTTATGTATTTCACTTCAAAGGAGTTTCCACTCATTTAATTCTTAAAGGCCAATCGCTCAAATTTAGTAAGTTTCTCAAAATATACTATTTCAGGACGCTATCCGCTCCGATATCGTTTAAAATCCTTTTCAACAAGATTTTTCAAGATTTGACTCGGTCAACCACAGTTTACTCAAAATTTCAGTAAAAATTGAGTTTAATTCCAAAAATTCTGAAATTTCACCACTGACTCAGAAACATCGAGATGAACAACTTTCGTGTTTTAACTTTTTCAATCCGAGTTACCGAAATAGGTCAAAATCATCAATTTTCGTCATAACCTAAATCTGTCCGAGATTCGTATACAGCAGTTCAAGATTATCAAGATCTAACATAGCAAATCAACTCCAAATTTAATGAAATTTTATAGAGATCATCTTAAGACATTTATCTACAACTTTTATGTTCGGCCAAAGATCTAAATCGTTCTGGAACCTATGTCAAAAATGTGATCAAGATCGGACCTAAGTTCTGTCAAGAATTTCAAGATCTAGTTTCAAGCAGTTCGGTTTCGGTTGGTTTTCACATATCAAATCATCTCTAAAAATTCTGAAAATTTTACAGTAGATAGATCTAGTCCTTAGAAACGTTTTTTGTGTTTTAAGTTTTTCCGTTTGAAGTCGGTTTAAGGTTCGGAAAAATTCGTCAAAACTGTTGCACTGGTAAAAAAACATTCAATGACAGATTTACGCAAGATTCGATTCAAGCTTTTAGGGTTTCATGTTTTAGTTACTCCCAAAACCATGTAAGTATTAACTTACCGATCTATGGACGTTCCGGCTCGTCGATTTGGATGACAACGGCCTCTGCGTTCACCGTTTGTCTCCCGAGATCCTTCTTTCTCCTTTCCACAGTCCTCCTATGCCCGGGAACTCTTGAACTCGCCTGGAAAACGTCCTCCTTCTCAACTTCTTGCCTCCAAAGATCTAGATCTAGGGTTTTCTTTGAATTTTAAAGGTGGAGGAAGATGTATTTTTTTTCTTCTTCGCTTTCTTTTTTTCTTTTGTTCGTAGAATTCTTTTTTTTTTGTGTATGTAGAATTGATATGAATAGCAAATTAGGAAGATGAAAAAGATTCAATTTAAAAAGAAGTAAAGGGCGCTTATTTAGAGACTTAGGATCCAAGATTTGATTTTCAAATATTTTGCTATCATTGAAGGTTATAACAATATACTAAAGATAGGCTAAATCTTGCCAATATCTAGAGATATGCTAAATCTTGCCAATATCTAAAGATAGGCTAAATCTTGTTTTGATTACCATATACATATTATTTTATTGTTGTTATTATTATTACTACTACTATTATTATTATTTTAATTATATTATTATTATTATTATTATTTTAATTATATTATTTTTATTTTTATTTTATTTATTTATTTATTTATTTATGTTATGTTGCAAAATTCTCGGGTATTACAGCATTGAAGAAGGATTTCAATCAAGTTTTTGAGTATTAAACACAGTTTATTCAGGATTAATTTTAATTAATTCTGGGTTTACTTTTTGTTATTTCTGATAATGCTTAATGCACCCACGCTCTTTCATCAGTAACAAAGTGCGAGGAATAGAATGTCTACGCTTTGTCATAATTGACAAAGTGTGAGTTTTTATCAGTTATGGTTGTATTCAAGACATTAGTAATTCCTCGCGCTATGTTAAGATTAATAAAGCGAGACTTTAGTAACTCCTCACGCTATTGTTAAATCGACAAAGCGAGGAACACCTTCTATATAAATATGTCCACGCTATGTTTGGAAAAGCAAACCGCATGTCTTGGAATAAAAAAACGGATAGATTTTCAAAAACCTCAAATGACCGAAATACCCTTCCAGAGACCTTTCTTCTTCATTCTCACTAACCATCACATGTCGTTTCAATCTCCTGCTCTTATTCCCGAATTGATTTCTGCGTATAAAATCTGGAAGGATCTTTCATTGCTCTCATTCTCGAATAATCTATCTTCTTCAAAACTTAAAACCTTTCCTCATACTACGAATACAAAAATGGCCGCACCAGCTCCAAATGCTAGAACCTCCATTTTAGATATACCCAATGAACTACTAGGGGATATTCTATCACGATTGGGGCTAGAGAACATGGAAGATGTGGCCAGAGTAGCCCCCACCTGAAGAAAATTTCAAATAGCAAGTGAACTTCCCATTGTTCGGAGAAGGGCAAATGTAGTCCGGGAATTCGATGCTGAGAGAACTCATGATCGAGAATATTGAATGTTCCCGGAAAGATACAGGGAAGCGAATAAATTCATGCTGGGTTTAGAACCTGCACTAAAAGCCTTGCGCGACACAGGAAAGATGGAAGCCGCATTCGAAGTTCTGCGGCCAGGGGTTGAGGATGATCATCATCCATCAATTTTCATAAAGGCCTTTATCCTTCTGAGTTCAGAAAGTCTGGAAAAGATAGATGAAGGGCTCTATTTGATGGGATCAATCTTCAAAGAGGAAGATCATATTAGGAGAATGGGGGAAAAGATTAGAAAAGTTTTTGAAAATATTGAAGAAGAACCCAATCCATTCCTTGGGAAGGAACATAGAGAGTTTTGTGACTATCGAGCTCCCTACAACAAGGATTTGGTGCGAGTCCCTCCTCACTATAACTGTGGAGCCCGGGACATCTCCTGTTTATGCTGCGAGATGACTTCCCTGAGTAGAACTTTGAGGGAGGTTTTCAAAGAGCACATTGTAGAATTTGAATCAGAATCAGATTTTTATTCAGATTCTGATTAGGGGTGTTTTTGCTAAGCTCTATTTAGTGATTTCTAGTTTTTATTATATGGTTTTTTGCAGAATGTAATCATTTTGTTTGATTTTTCAGGCTCAATTTTCTATCTCTCGCCTTATCAATATATCAACAGAGCATGAATTTACATATCAATTACCTAATGCTCATTTATTTTCTGGATTAGTAATAGCTAACAAATGAAAGAAAAAAAATCTGCTAATAGGGCGAATCTAGGCAGTATTTAGCCTGAAATTAGGTCGGCCCTTCTTCCCCATATATTCTTTTCAGTTGTCATTTCAAACTTCATCGTCATTTACTCTCTTCCTCTTTCGAATACGAAACTACGACAATCCAGTTCTCTCTTCCAAACTCTTAGCATTCACAGTTCGAGAAAACCTAATCGAAGAAGGAGATGGCTGGAAACAATCCGTAAGCTCTTATAATCCATTACAAAATTTTCCTTAATTGTGTTCTATTCTGTAATCGTTGCTCATTTACCTTATCAGCGATGTTATGGTTTCTAGTTTGAATTCTTCGTCTTAAATGTTTTTTTCCCTGAACTGCATTTGTGTTAAATCCTCTAGAAATCCTAGTTTTAGACTTCGTTCTAATGTAGTAAAGCTAATTTTCTCCTTACAAATTTGCCTAACAGCATTAATATTGGGGAGCAAAGTTCTGAGTTCTCTACACTACTACTGACTGATCTTCCGCTTGACATCATGGGGTAGATATTGTCACGAGTAGGGCGGAGCAGCTTTAGGGATTTGCTCAATTGTAAAGCAACATGTACATTAATCAAAACTGCTACGGATCAACCTATTGTATTACGAAGGGTAGGGGTGAAAGCGGTACGGTAAATATCCGACCGATCCGATGCCGTATCCGATGATATTCGAATCCGAATCCGTTTTCGACTATCCGGGCGGATATTTCAATATCCGTATCCGAATCCGAATCCGTATTTTAATATCCGCATTCGTATTCGTATTCGAAAATATCTGACCGTATCCGAGAATATCTGACCGTATCCGAAAATTGATAGGATATTATCCGGATTTTAAATATGGATATCCGAATATATTAATATATTATTATTTAATAATTAAAAATGATTAATAATTATAAAAAGATATCAAATTTTCAAAAAAATTATAAAAAAAATTATCCGATAATCTGTATCCGATTGAATCCGTATCCGTCATATATTCATCCTGTATCCGTACCGTATCCGTAATTCGAAATATCCGAAACCGTATTCGTATCCGGCCAATCCGTATTCGATACCGAATTCGACAAAAAATTATGGATAATATTCGTATCCGACACTATCCGACCGTATCCGTACCGTTTTCATCCCTAACGAAGGGTCTGTTTAGAAGATCCTAATTTAAAAGCATTTCAAACGAGTCTCCCGGAAAGATAAATTTCTTACAAACTTGCGAAAGGGCTCAGAATCCAACACTGCAGCTTCAGACAGCTATGGAGCTATATACGCCGGGCAAAGGAAGAGAAGCTTTTCGAATTCTAGATGAGGCGATCAAGGATGATCATAAGCTTTCACTGTACATTAAGGCTTTAATTTGCTTAAGTAGAACTTCCCAGGAAGAGATAGATAGAGGGCTTTATCTGATAAGCCCTGTAACACCCCGGTTTTTGGTCACCCAGGTCAGGATGTCACCGCCACACCTCCCTAGCAAGACACGGTTTCTCCGAGCTTGCTAAAGAGATGCAAGGCTATGGTTTTTCAGAATTTAAACATTCAAACAGCCCGTTTATATATAATTTAAAAATAGTACATCAAAGTTGCAGCGGAAAATAATATTTACATAAGTATAATGCAGCGGAATTTAAATATAGCCAACACGGCCAGAATACGGGTTAAACAGGCCCGTTCATGCAAATTCTAGTCTAACGTATCATTTACAAATAAAGCATTTGTAACACCCCGGATTTGATAACCCAGGCCGGGGTGCCACCGCCACACCTCCCAAGCAAGACACGAGTTCATTCGAGCTCGCTTGAGAGATGCAAGGCTAAAGGTATTTCAAAATATATTTAAAAGCAAGCCCAAAAAGATTTATTTTAAAGTTACATAGTATAATCCAACAAAAAATAAAATAAGTTGCAGCGGAAAATTTAAATATGGGCCGACGTGGCCAAAACGCAGTGGGTAATTTAAGCCTAACAAGATATAGCATTCACAATTATTAATTTAATTCCCGAGCCCCCAATATGCGTGCATGCTCATGCCATTTCTTCATACTCTGTAAAAGAAAAATGAAACAACGGTTTTTTATCAGTATATAAAATACTGAGTAAGTTAATTCTTAACATAACAATAATGGGTTTTAAAATGTACTTAATAAAAATTCTCCTTTTTACTCATGCACATTTTATAATATAAAAATGTATTTTGTCAACATTAATAATAAGAATTTAACTGCATGATTCTAAACGTAAAGAGACGTACACAAATTCTAAATATATAAATTTTTAGAAATTTAACAAAAGGAATTTACTATACGTCAAAGGGTTTCATAATTCATGGGGTAGATTATATGTTCTCGCATAGCTAATATTTCATTCTTCTACCTTTGTTTCCACTTGGGCCCTTATCTCCACAAGTCTTACAAATCACCATTCGCTAGGGCTCTTATGTCCACAAGCCTCATGGTCGATATTTCACTAGGGCTCTTATGTCCTCTAGTCGAACGCTTGGGCTCTTATGTCCACAAGCCTCAAATCAATATTTCACTAGGGCTCTTAGGTCCGCTAGTCGTACGCTTGGGCTCTTATGTCCACAAGCCTCATAATTAATGCTTCACTAGGGCTCTTATGTCCGCTAGTCGTACGCTTGGGCTCTTATGTCCCCAAGCCACTTAATCAAGATTTCATAGTTCCCAATTCGATCATAAATCATAATGTTTTCAAAATTGTTGAAAGTGTCGCAAGGAAAGTTTTCCATAAATCTCAAGGTTTAGTAAGCGCACACGTCGCAGATTACGCCTTTTGGTTTCAAAAATTCATTCTTAAGGCGATCACTATGAAATTTACTCAGTGTACCAACGACACCCTAACGAACAACTTTCGTGTTTTAGGTTTCTCCAAATCAGGTAACGAAACAAGTCAAATTTTGCAATCTTCATAAAACGCATAATCTGCCAATTCTTCCAGTAACAGCGCAATGTTTTTAAAACACATTTTCTACCTAGTAAACGAACTCCAAAAATTATGAAAATTTACGGGCACGTACATGACACAAAAATGAACAAGTTTTATTAGAGGTATTTTGTCCGAAACCACTCCGGATAAGATCAGATCCGCGCATCAAGTTCAGTTAGGAAATCTGTTCCTATTTTCTTTTTAAAACACAGAATATTCAGGTCGAGTTCGAGGGTCCAAACGTTAACGAAAATTTACGAAATTTTACAGACACATTCTAGAGATTGTTGTCTACAACTTTCATTTTTACATCAAAGATTAGTTTCGATGGGAACCATTAGAAAAACGTTAAAGAAGTCGGACATGAAATTCTGTCAGCTTTTTCGGGTTTGAAGAATTACTCAGAAAATACCAGATCGGATTTGACAGACCAAACGTCGACGCAAAATTCTGAAACTTTAACACGATATAGTTTAACTCATTAGGAACAAGTTTGTAGTTTTAAGTTTCTCCGTTTGAAATCTCCAAAAGGGCTTAAAAGTTGGATTTCAGAAAGCGCGCGTAGGGAGCGTTTTTGGGACAGATTTTCGTACGTTGACTATAACTTGCATTCCGTTCGATTTTAGGACACCAAAACGGTTATGAGAAGAATCAACTTACCTGGATGAGTTCTAGGATGATTTGGGATGGTTGGCGGCGCCTGGAATCTCGCTCCACACGTCTTCCTTGTCGGATTCCTCGTCGACGGTTCACGAACCTTACAAGTTGGGGTTTTTGAAAGTTTTGAGGTGGAGGTGGAGTGTTGGGCGGCTGTATTGCTGATTGGAGGCTAGGGTTTTTGTGCTTAAGTGATCCAAGAACCTTTCCTAATCAACCTAAGGTAAGTTTCCATTGGTGGGTCGCAAAATCGGGGCCAAGATCGTGCGTTTCCATCCTTGTCCGCATCTATCCGTTTTGCTGCTGTGTTGGCGCGGACCGCGCGGGGACCGCGCGGCTCCGGTCTGAACCGCTGTCCGGACCGGTCGTGCGATTCGTCGGGCCTTTTCTCCTCTCTTTCGGGTTTCTATCCTCCTACATTTTCGGGCTCGATTTTTCGGGTCATTCTCGGATTATAAATTCTTATCTTAAATTTATCTCGTTTCGAATTAATCCCGTATTCGAAATTTTGAGTTCGTCGCTCTTGGATTCGTCGGCTTCTAATTCGTCGTCTTTTGGCTCCCGTGTATTAATTTATTTATTTAAATCATTTCCGACTTCGCGGGTTCTTGGAATTAAAATTCTTTTCTTTCTTGAATTTAATTCTAATTCTTTTGACTCGATTCATGGAATGTCTCCGGGCTTCCTTTCCCTCTTTTATTCCATTTTGAAATTTATTTATTTATTTATTTATTTATTTATTTTTTGAATCTATCGGCGTTTCATTTCCGAGCAATAATTTATTGTGATAAATTATTTTCTTCTTCTCGGAGATATTTCAACCTTGATCGGATTAAGAAATAAATTTGATTCCTTGAACGCCGATAAAAGTCCCGGGTATTACAGTCTACCCCCCTTAAGCATCAACTTCGTCCTCGAAGTTGTGTTTCGGCTTTTATTATTTTATTATTTTGTGATATTGTGTTATTGAATTATTGTTTGATTGTTGATTTGTTTGTTGTTTGATTATTGTTTGACTGAACCCAGAATTGAAATTTCCGAGTTGCCTACGTACCCTGTGAAGGGATCAAGCCATGACGTAGTTCAAAACAATTCGAATTTGTTTATTTTATTGATTTGGAATACATAATATTCGGGTGGTTACATCCTCCCCCCCCCCCCCCTTAAGATTACAGTTATGTAACTGCCTATGCATTATTCTCAAGGATGTTCGAGTTTGACCTTGTTCCCTTTTTCAGCTTCTCCCTGCTAGAGGTTCACCAGATCCATTCTCCTTTCGATCGCCTCCTCCGGCGTTCGACATCCCCTAGCCATGTGACCAAACTTGCCGCACTTATAGCAGGCTCCAGGCTTCAGGCACCGGCGCACCAGATGCGGTCGATTGCACCGCGGGCATTTTGGTATGAGTGCACCACTGTTATCATTCCCTCTAGACCCATCGAATCTAGCTTGGTTATTGCCCCTCCTAAAGTTATTATTTTCGTTCTTATTACGATTCTTCTTCTCAAATCCTTGCAAGTTTTTGCTCGATTCGCCATTGTCCTTTCGCTTTAATTGTTGGACACGAGCGACTGTTACTGCCCGGTCATATACCGCCTGCAAAGTCGTGCATTGTCCTCCCACCAATATCTCTCGAATATCAAGATTCAAACCCATCTCGAACTTCTGCGCCTTGTCGAAGTCAGTTGGCACCATTGCAGGAGCAAATCTAGTCAGCTCCTTAAACTTGGCATAGTACTCTTGTACCGTTTGCCCACCTTGTTTCAAATGGACGAATTCTTCATACTTTGCGGCCTTAATGCTCATTGGGTAAAACCTTTCCCTCAAGACCTCCTTAAATTCTTCCCATAGTAAGGCTTTAGTTAAATTCTCTTGGAGGTTATGCCACCATTCGTCTGCCTCTCCGCCAAGATAGTAGGTCGCCACTTGGACCTTCTCGTCCTCGGGACATTTGATAGCGCTAAGGAGCTTATCAAATGTGCGGATCCAATCTTCCAGTTTGGCCGGATCTTCTTGGCCATCGTAGTGGGTTGGCTGGTAAGGGTTCACTAATGCTATGTAATTGAGTCGGGCTGTCGGCGGTGGTACACCCACTGGTGTCCTTCGTACCTCAGCGTTTCCCAAAGCTATGAGGACTTCTTCCATAGTTCTAAGGCGTTCGTCCAAATTATTGGAAATAGGAGGCGCTTGTCCTCTTATGTTATGAGCACTCGCGGTATTGTTGGGTGCGATGGGGAGGTCAGCGTTGGTGTTGTTTGGGATTTTGTTCCTCGATTTTCCCTTAGGTGCCATTTTCTGTTATCATCGCACGTGAATATGAGTTTCTAATCTAAGGCAAGTTAGCGTTCAACAAAATCATAAGACAGGTTCGGCAAGAGGTAATAGATATGAGCATGCTAAACGTAGGTGATCAAGTCCTAAGACTAAGGCAAAATTAGTTTTAAGCAAACGCTCTTAAGTTAAGGTCATGACAAATTTCTAAGGTAAGAGTTTGACACTGTTAATTCACATAAAAGAAAATTTAGCATGACATTCATGTATGTATGTATGCGAATGCATGTCTGCTTATACAATGCTACCCCAACCCCAAAAAAAATATTTTTGTGACTTTTAAAAAAAAACTTGGGAAATTTTCTATGCATATGTGAATATTTTCCATGGGTTTAAAATAATAATTTTTTTTTTGTTCCATGGAAATAAAACTTAAAATTTTAAAAATAATAATCATGGTAGTTAAAAATTTAAAAAAAAAAAATAATATTAATATTTGTTATAAAAATCCTTGGGCCTCTATATTGGCCAAAAATAATAATAATAATTTAAAAATACTTCCGGGCTCTGATACCACTTTGTAACACCCCGGATTTGATAACCCAGGCCGGGGTGCCACCGCCACACCTCCCAAGCAAGACACGAGTTCATTCGAGCTCGCTTGAGAGATGCAAGGCTAAAGGTATTTCAAAATATATTTAAAAGCAAGCCCAAAAAGATTTATTTTAAAGTTACATAGTATAATCCAACAAAAAATAAAATAAGTTGCAGCGGAAAATTTAAATATGGGCCGACGTGGCCAAAACGCAGTGGGTAATTTAAGCCTAACAAGATATAGCATTCACAATTATTAATTTAATTCCCGAGCCCCCAATATGCGTGCATGCTCATGCCATTTCTTCATACTCTGTAAAAGAAAAATGAAACAACGGTTTTTTATCAGTATATAAAATACTGAGTAAGTTAATTCTTAACATAACAATAATGGGTTTTAAAATGTACTTAATAAAAATTCTCCTTTTTACTCATGCACATTTTATAATATAAAAATGTATTTTGTCAACATTAATAATAAGAATTTAACTGCATGATTCTAAACGTAAAGAGACGTACACAAATTCTAAATATATAAATTTTTAGAAATTTAACAAAAGGAATTTACTATACGTCAAAGGGTTTCATAATTCATGGGGTAGATTATATGTTCTCGCATAGCTAATATTTCATTCTTCTACCTTTGTTTCCACTTGGGCCCTTATCTCCACAAGTCTTACAAATCACCATTCGCTAGGGCTCTTATGTCCACAAGCCTCATGGTCGATATTTCACTAGGGCTCTTATGTCCTCTAGTCGAACGCTTGGGCTCTTATGTCCACAAGCCTCAAATCAATATTTCACTAGGGCTCTTATGTCCGCTAGTCGTACGCTTGGGCTCTTATGTCCACAAGCCTCATAATTAATGCTTCACTAGGGCTCTTATGTCCGCTAGTCGTACGCTTGGGCTCTTATGTCCCCAAGCCACTTAATCAAGATTTCATAGTTCCCAATTCGATCATAAATCATAATGTTTTCAAAATTGTTGAAAGTGTCGCAAGGAAAGTTTTCCATAAATCTCAAGGTTTAGTAAGCGCACACGTCGCAGATTACGCCTTTTGGTTTCAAAAATTCATTCTTAAGGCGATCACTATGAAATTTACTCAGTGTACCAACGACACCCTAACGAACAACTTTCGTGTTTTAGGTTTCTCCAAATCAGGTAACGAAACAAGTCAAATTTTGCAATCTTCATAAAACGCATAATCTGCCAATTCTTCCAGTAACAGCGCAATGTTTTTAAAACACATTTTCTACCTAGTAAACGAACTCCAAAAATTATGAAAATTTACGGGCACGTACATGACACAAAAATGAACAAGTTTTATTAGAGGTATTTTGTCCGAAACCACTCCGGATAAGATCAGATCCGCGCATCAAGTTCAGTTAGGAAATCTGTTCCTATTTTCTTTTTAAAACACAGAATATTCAGGTCGAGTTCGAGGGTCCAAACGTTAACGAAAATTTACGAAATTTTACAGACACATTCTAGAGATTGTTGTCTACAACTTTCATTTTTACATCAAAGATTAGTTTCGATGGGAACCATTAGAAAAACGTTAAAGAAGTCGGACATGAAATTCTGTCAGCTTTTTCGGGTTTGAAGAATTACTCAGAAAATACCAGATCGGATTTGACAGACCAAACGTCGACGCAAAATTCTGAAAATTTAACACGATATAGTTTAACTCATTAGGAACAAGTTTGTAGTTTTAAGTTTCTCCGTTTGAAATCTCCAAAAGGGCTTAAAAGTTGGATTTCAGAAAGCGCGCGTAGGGAGCGTTTTTGGGACAGATTTTCGTACGTTGACTATAACTTGCATTCCGTTCGATTTTAGGACACCAAAACGGTTATGAGAAGAATCAACTTACCTGGATGAGTTCTAGGATGATTTGGGATGGTTGGCGGCGCCTGGAATCTCGCTCCACACGTCTTCCTTGTCGGATTCCTCGTCGACGGTTCACGAACCTTACAAGTTGGGGTTTTTGAAAGTTTTGAGGTGGAGGTGGAGTGTTGGGCGGCTGTATTGCTGATTGGAGGCTAGGGTTTTTGTGCTTAAGTGATCCAAGAACCTTTCCTAATCAACCTAAGGTAAGTTTCCATTGGTGGGTCGCAAAATCGGGGCCAAGATCGTGCGTTTCCATCCTTGTCCGCGTCTATCCGTTTTGCTGCTGTGTTGGCGCGGACCGCGCGGGGACCGCGCGGCTCCGGTCTGAACCGCTGTCCGGACCGGTCGTGCGATTCGTCGGGCCTTTTCTCCTCTCTTTCGGGTTTCTATCCTCCTACATTTTCGGGCTCGATTTTTCGGGTCATTCTCGGATTATAAATTCTTATCTTAAATTTATCTCGTTTCGAATTAATCCCGTATTCGAAATTTTGAGTTCGTCGCTCTTGGATTCGTCGGCTTCTAATTCGTCGTCTTTTGGCTCCCGTGTATTAATTTATTTATTTAAATCATTTCCGACTTCGCGGGTTCTTGGAATTAAAATTCTTTTCTTTCTTGAATTTAATTCTAATTCTTTTGACTCGATTCATGGAATGTCTCCGGGCTTCCTTTCCCTCTTTTATTCCATTTTGAAATTTTTTTATTTATTTATTTATTTATTTATTTTTTGAATCTATCGGCGTTTCATTTCCGAGCAATAATTTATTGTGATAAATTATTTTCTTCTTCTCGGAGATATTTCAACCTTGATCGGATTAAGAAATAAATTTGATTCCTTGAACGCCGATAAAAGTCCCGGGTATTACAGCATTTCCCCAAAATTCCCATGAATGCATATGATGATGCATATTCTTCAGCTCTGAAAGAAACAGGGAAAAAAAAACGGTTTTGGTCAGCACTATGTGCTGAGTAAGTTAACAC
This sequence comes from Hygrophila difformis, assembly GCA_030278955.1. Classification (NCBI taxonomy): domain Eukaryota; kingdom Viridiplantae; phylum Streptophyta; class Magnoliopsida; order Lamiales; family Acanthaceae; genus Hygrophila; species Hygrophila difformis. The sequence continues at coordinate 39,005,387 of JAOANR010000003.1, read as the reverse complement.
ATACAAGATTATGAGGTTTCAAAGCCTTTATTTAAATTTAATGAAAACATGTGCATAATTTAAATAAGTCATTTAATCGCATAATTTAGAAATATGGATTCATAAGATCATCATATAGCTTGCAACGTAATTAAATAAGTGGCCATAAATTTAAAACACAATTTAATACGGATTTAGGTTTGGAATTCTCATAAACTTCTCGGTCCATATCTTTTAGAGATCACCACCGCTAGGGCTCTTATGTCCGCCAGCCTTACGCCTGGGCTCTTATGTCCACAGGTATCATGGTCGATCGTTTAGTTAGAGTTAATCCGTCCGCTAGCCATACGATCACTGTTTCGCTAGGGCTCTTACGTCAACCTAGACATACACTTGGGCTCTTATGTCCCAAGCCGCAGAGAACATTGACAGTATCTAGCTTAGTCATAACCCGCAATATTTTAATCTTCTTGTTTCGTGTATCGTATTTCAAAGTATTTCTATCCGTTTCAACCTCAAAGGCTAATTCCACCGTTTCAACAAGATTTCAAGTTTTGACTCGGTCAACCACAGTTTACTCTAAAATTCGTTAAAAATCAGATTTAATTTCAAAAATTCCGAAATTTCACGACTGACTCCAAAACGTCGAGATCTACAACTTTCGTGTTTTAACTTTTTCGATCCGAGATACCGAAATAGGTCAAAAACACTAATTTTCACAGAAGTACTGTTCTGCCCGAATTTCATATACTCAGTTTAAAGATTTCGAATTATACCATAGCAATTCAACTCTAAATTTGATGAAATTTTGCAGAGATCATCTTAAGGCAATTATCTACAACTTTCATGTTCGGCTAAAGATCTAATTCGGCCTAGAACTCTAGTCAAAACGTCAACAAGTTCGAATCTATGTTCTGTCCGGTTTTCAAGATCTAAGTTTCAGCAGTTCGGTTTGGGGTGGATTTCTTATATCAAATCATCACGAAAATTTCTGAAATTTTACGGAGGTATTTATGACGTATAGATCTACAACTCTTATGTTCAACGCCAAGCCTAGATCGGCCTAGATCTAAGGTAGAAATCACCAACAAGTTCGAATAAAGAATCTATCATCGTTTCAAGATCTAAATCTAAAGCAGGTCTGTTCGTGGTCGTTTTCGGTTATCGAAACACGATGAAAAATTATGAAATTTTTACAGTAGATAGATCTATATCTTAGGAACGTTTTTTGTCTTTTAAGTTTTTCCGTTTGAAGTCGTTTTGAGGTTCAGAAAAATTAGACAAAACAGTTGCGCCGTTAAAAATCACATACGGACAGATTTACGAAAGGTTTGTTTAAGTTTCTAGATTTAGATATTTTAAATACTCCCAAAACCGTGTAAGCGTTAACTTACAGATTGTTGAGCGTCCGGGATCTTTGATTCGGAGGCGTGGCTTCCCGTCCTCCGTTTATCCTCTCCGTTTGTCGGGTTCTTCGCTCTCGATTCGGATCGGGGGTTTAGAATAGAAAAAGATCGAATTTAGGATTCGTTTTCGAATCACATATGGAAAAGAATAGATCAAGGCTTACCACAGCGACGGGGGTCTCCAAATTTCGTCCAAGTCAGTGCCTCCTCTCGGTGTTGTGCCTCCGACGACTTCGGGATTAGGGTTTCGACGTATAGAAAGATGTAGGGTTTCGTAAATGTATTCGGAGCTCCTAGGTGGTCTTATTTATAGATATCTAAGACCTAGGGCGTCCAAAATCTGACCGCAAGGGTCTTGGGTCGAGAGATGTTCAACCGAAAGTCGAAAAATCCGCGTTCGGGCGAGAGATTCACGCAACGGGCGAATCTGTCAAGTGGCGCGGTCGTGGCGCGGTCTTCCCTCTTCACCGCGCGGCCACCGCGCGACTCTCGCCTGGACTTCGGTCCGGGCTGGTCGTGCGATCCGTCGTGCTTTTCCGCCTCTCTTTCGGGTTTCTATCCCTCTATGCTCCCGAATTCCGATTCCCGGGGTATATTCGGGCTCCGATTTCCTATCCTAATTTTATTCGGACCTAAATTTATGTTTGGACTCGAGTTATTGAGTCCATCGATGTCGGGTCCCCGTGTAACCATTTATTCAATTAAATTGCCTTCGGCTTCCCGGGTTCTCGGAATTTTGTTTCATTTTTAATTTAAATTCCATTTCTCATTTCCTCTACATTTATTTCTTTATTTATTATATTTATTTTATTTATTGTATTTATTTTATGTTGGAAAATTTCCGGGTATTACAGTCTACCCTCCTTAAGAATCAACTTCGTCCTCGAAGTTGTGTTTCGGCTTTTCTCGTGCTAAGGTCTTTTGTTTGTTTTATTGTTTTGTGACTGAACTTAGAATTAGAACTTCTAAGCTGCCTACGTACCCTGTGAAGGGATCAAGCCATAACGTAGTTCAAAACAAGTTGAATTTGTTTATTTATGATCTAGGATACATGATATCGAGTCGAACTCCAAAAATAAATTGTTACGGGGTATCACATCCCCTCCCCCTTAGGACTTCAGTTATGTCCCCATAACTGCCTATTCATTATTCTCAAGAAGGTTCGAGTCAAGGTTTAAATGAGCCGTGCGTTTGAAATGGATTTGTTGTTTGGGAATCCACCAAAAATTTTGGAATAAAGAATGTTTTAATAACAACGTGATTTTTATTGTTCCAAATAAGAAAATTTTCTAATTCGTTCAAGTATAGGAATGGCTAAGGCCGAGATTTGTTATGCTTAGGCGAGCGCTTAGATGAACGCGATCTAGAACTAAGGCAAGATCAGTCTCTAGTGAGCGTTCCTAATTTGATGTCAAGCGTCTAAGTCATCTAGTGCAAGCAAAAGATCTAAGTTAATATTCGCCAAGATTCTAAGTTAAAGTTCGCCAAGATTCTAAGTTCTCTAAACAAAGGAAATGCAATATGCACATGCAATGATGATCTCCCCCCAAAAATAATTTATGCACTATGTATATATTTTTTTTTCCATGGGTTTTAAAATAAAAATTTCTCCATGGAAATAATACTTTAAAATTTAAAATAATAGTCAAAATATTAATAATAGTTTAAAATAATAATGGTTTGAAAATAGTAGTTTAAAAATACTAGCTTAAAAATATCCGGGCTCTGATACCACTCTGGTATCAGATATTTTCTTTAAAATAAATAGCTTTAAAATAGTCTGGGCTCTGATACCACCTTTGGTATCAGATATTTTCTTTAAAATAAATAGCTTTAAAATATTCTGGGCTCTGATACCACCTTGTAACACCCCGGTTTTTGGTCACCCAGGTCGGGATGTCACCGCCACACCTCCCTAGCAAGACACGGTTTCTCCGAGCTTGCTAAAGAGATGCAAGGCTATGGTTTTTCAGAATTTAAACATTCAAACAGCCCGTTTATATATAATTTAAAAATAGTACATCAAAGTTGCAGCGGAAAATAATATTTACATAAGTATAATGCAGCAGAATTTAAATATAGCCAACACGGCCAGAATACGGGTTAAACAGGCCCGTTCATGCAAATTCTAGTCTAACGTATCATTTACAAATAAAGCATTTCCCCAAAATTCCCATGAATGCATATGATGATGCATATTCTTCAGCTCTGAAAGAAACAGGGAAAAAAAACGGTTTTGGTCAGCACTATGTGCTGAGTAAGTTAACACATACAAGATTATGAGGTTTCAAAGCCTTTATTTAAATTTAATGAAAACATGTGCATAATTTAAATAAGTCATTTAATCGCATAATTTAGAAATATGAATTCATAAGATCATCATATAGCTTGCAACGTAATTAAATAAGTGGCCATAAATTTAAAACACAATTTAATACGGATTTAGGTTTGGAATTCTCATAAACTTCTCGGTCCATATCTTTTAGAGATCACCACCGCTAGGGCTCTTATGTCCGCCAGCCTTACGCCTGGGCTCTTATGTCCACAGGTATCATGGTCGATCGTTTAGTTAGAGTTAATCCGTCCGCTAGCCATACGATCACTGTTTCGCTAGGGCTCTTACGTCAACCTAGACATACACTTGGGCTCTTATGTCCCAAGCCGCAGAGAACATTGACAGTATCTAGCTTAGTCATAACCCGCAATATTTTAATCTTCTTGTTTCGTGTATCGTATTTCAAAGTATTTCTATCCGTTTCAACCTCAAAGGCTAATTCCACCGTTTCAACAAGATTTCAAGTTTTGACTCGGTCAACCACAGTTTACTCTAAAATTCGTTAAAAATCAGATTTAATTTCAAAAATTCCGAAATTTCACGACTGACTCCAAAACGTCGAGATCTACAACTTTCGTGTTTTAACTTTTTCGATCCGAGATACCGAAATAGGTCAAAAACACGAATTTTCACAGAAGTACTGTTCTGCCCGAATTTCATATACTCAGTTTAAAGATTTCGAATTATACCATAGCAATTCAACTCTAAATTTGATGAAATTTTGCAGAGATCATCTTAAGGCAATTATCTACAACTTTCATGTTCGGCTAAAGATCTAATTCGGCCTAGAACTCTAGTCAAAACGTCAACAAGTTCGAATCTATGTTCTGTCCGGTTTTCAAGATCTAAGTTTCAGCAGTTCAGTTTGGGGTGGATTTCTTATATCAAATCATCACGAAAATTTCTGAAATTTTACGGAGGTATTTATGACGTATAGATCTACAACTCTTATGTTCAACGCCAAGCCTAGATCGGCCTTGATCTAAGGTAGAAATCACCAACAAATTCGAATAAAGAATCTATCATCGTTTCAAGATCTAAATCTAAAGCAGGTCTTTTCGTGGTCGTTTTCGGTTATCGAAACACAATGAAAAATTATGAAATTTTTACAGTAGATAGATCTATATCTTAGGAACGTTTTTCGTCTTTTAAGTTTTTCCGTTTGAAGTCGTTTTGAGGTTCGGAAAAATTAGACAAAACAGTTGCGCCGTTAAAAATCACATACGGACAGATTTACGAAAGGTTTGTTTAAGTTTCTAGATTTAGATATTTTAAATACTCCCAAAACCGTGTAAGCGTTAACTTACAGATTGTTGAGCGTCCGGGATCTTTGATTCGGAGGCGTGGCTTCCCGTCCTCCGTTTATCCTCTCCGTTTGTCGGGTTCTTCGCTCTCGATTCGGATCGGGGGTTTAGAATAGAAAAAGATCGAATTTAGGATTCGTTTTCGAATCACATATGGAAAAGAATGGATCAAGGCTTACCACAGCGACGGGGGTCTCCAAATTTCGTCCAAGTCAGTGCCTCCTCTCGGTGTTGTGCCTCCGACGACTTCGGGATTAGGGTTTCGACGTATAGAAAGATGTAGGGTTTCGTAAATGTATTCGGAGCTCCTAGGTGGTCTTATTTATAGATATCTAAGACCTAGGGCGTCCAAAATCTGACCCCAAGGGTCTTGGGTCGAGAGATGTTCAACCGAAAGTCGAAAAATCCGCGTTCGGGCGAGAGATTCACGCAACGGGCGAATCTGTCAAGTGGCGCGGTCGTGGCGCGGTCTTCCCTCTTCACCGCGCGGCCACCGCGCGACTCTCGCCTGGACTTCGGTCCGGGCGGGTCGTGCGATCCGTCGTGCTTTTCCGCCTCTCTTTCGGGTTTCTATCCCTCTATGCTCCCGAATTCCGATTCCCGGGGTATATTCGGGCTCCGATTTCCTATCCTAATTTTATTCGGACCTAAATTTATGTTTGGACTCGAGTTATTGAGTCCATCGATGTCGGGTCCCCGTGTAACCATTTATTCAATTAAATTGCCTTCGGCTTCCCGGGTTCTCGGAATTTTGTTTCATTTTTAATTTAAATTCCATTTCTCATTTCCTCTACATTTATTTCTTTATTTATTATATTTATTTTATTTATTGTATTTATTTTATGTTGGAAAATTTTCGGGTATTACAAGCCCATTGCTTAATAATAGATCTATTAGCTATGATTTCAGATATAGTTTCCTTATTTTAATCTCAGAATGGGAAGGTATTCCTAATCCTTTGTTAGGGCAAATTAGGAAAGAATTTTGTAATTATGATGAGCACAACTGGGAGGTCGTCCATGGGCCACCATATTTTAACTATGGTGCTGATCAAGTCACTTGCCTTTGTTGCGATGCAATAGAGTCTAGAGCAGTAGCAGAATTCAAATTGTTGGCAAGAGAAGCTCTTTATAATCATAACTCATCTGAAGATTTTTCAGATGGAGAAGAGGGAGAAGAATGATTTCTTTAATAAGCTTTTCTATTGTCATTCTAGCATTAGACTGATTTTTGATAAAGTATTGATAGTGATCTAAATCCTTTGTATTCTGTAAAGGCAGTATGCTTAGTAATAATAATCTGTTCTTGCTCTTTTGAAAGATCTTTTAAATACTGATCATACATTTCTTGGAATTTTTCTCTTTCTAAATTCCATATTTTGTTTCAAACTGAAATGTTAGAATTCCTCATTTCATGGAAACTTAATTAATTGGTCTACCTATTGAATTCCTGGGAGATGTAATGTCCAGACTGGGAAGAGGGAGCGTGAGAGAGCTTTTCAGAGCATCAAAGTCATGTAAAAGACTTTATGCAGCAAGCAACTTGAACACCGTTTATAGAAGAATCACTTTGGAAAATTGTGAGGTGGAGGGAAAATATTTACTCTAGTGATAATGACCAAAATTGTCCATTATTTCCAATCCATTTCCGTGTCTGAGATGGACATTTTGATCGTATTCCCGTCTTATTTTAATAAGAAAGCAGTTGAATTCGACAAATTAATTGTAAGAACAATAAGCTGGTAATAAAAAACACAAAAATATGCAATTTTAATTGCATTTGTGTTGGAAAAATCCAAAAACATGAAAAAAGGAAAAAGAAAAGAAAAAGGAATGAAAAAGATGGGCAAAACAATAAAATAGCCCACAAAAATAAAAAAGATGGGAAAAAGAATGAAAATCCCACAAAAATGAAATTTTTGGCTAAGTGTTGAAAGGCAATTCGGTCTATACCGAATTGCCCATATAGACCGAATTGCTAAAGAATAAAGAAGAACAATAGACAAAGTGTTGAGAGGAGAAGCAAGATACCCAATTCGGTCTATGCAATTCGGTTTACACCGAATTAATTGCATAGACCGAATTGATTCAAGACAAGGAAGCCAAGCAGGAGACCATGAGCAATTCGACACAATCACTTCAGTCTACACTATACCGAATTGATATTGAAGACCACATCCCAGCCAAAGATCAAGAAAGAAAGACTTCAAGCAATTCGATCTCCACATCCCAGCATGTGGAGACCGAATTAAGTTCAAAATACATCCAGATGAAGCTGAGGAGCACGTGGAAAAAGCATGCCATTGCTAATGGGCTCTGATGGGCCTAAAGTTTTGAAGAACAAGTATAAAAGCCAATTCTCACCAACACTGAAGATATCTCAGAACACAGAATACAGTTCCAACCCTAATACTTGGAGAGGACAAGGGGTACCAAGTTCTTCACCCCTTAAGGGTTAGGTAGGTAGATTAGTTAGATTATTTTTAAGCACTTTAGATTAGTTTTTGCTGCTTTGATATTAGTTTAATTTGTAAAGCTGTTACTACCACTTAGAGTAGCCATTTTCCATATTTTTAACATGCTTTGTAGTTAGAATGAACCCAACCTTCAATCTAATGATGGTTTTGGGTTATTTACTTTGCTTTCAAGTGTTTAATACAAAGAAAATTTCCAGAAATGGATTTTGGCTCATGTGTTTCACACTCTTTAAATGCTTTCTTTAGCAATAAATATGGTAAAATGAATGTTTGTTCCAACTAGGTTACATTTAATATGTTTCTAGTTGGCTTTCATTCTTAATAAATGCATGTTAAGTGGATTTTTGGTGTGTTTTTATGCCTTAGAGCTCAAATAAGTGTTCTTAGGTGTTTAGATAATTTAAGACTTCTTAGAAATAGGTTTTACATCTTTATTTTAATTTCCTTGCTTAGATTTCTTGTTTATGTTGCCTTAGATAATTTAAGTGTTCTTATTCTTTTATGCATGATGTTCTTAGAATTATAGTTGTTTTAGGTTATTTAATCTTTGAATCATTTGTTTGTAGCTTTAGGTTTTACTCCATGCTTTTATCCACTGAACATGCATAATTATGGATAACCACAAAATATTTACAAGTATGGCTGCGAGATGACATTGATGTGAAATGAGTGATGGGGTCAATCCCATCTATCATAAACCACATCAACTTAGAAACCGCAGTGATATTTGTAAACATAAAAATACACATGTGAAAATGGCATGCAATTCGATCTAAGGCAATTCGGTCTCCACCGAATTGCCAATGAAGACTGAATAGTATGACACCAAAAATGTTTGTTTATTTCCTTCATGAGAAAATTGCTTGCAATTCGGTCTTCATGGGTAAACCGAATTGCCTTAGACCGAATTGCCTATGAAGACCGAATTGCCCATAAAAATGTTGTTTGTTCACATCTTCATGTAGTTCCCATGCGATTCGGTCTATATAGTTCGATCTATATCGAATTGCACAAATAGACCAAATTGACTTGGAAACCACATTGTATGCATTATCATCCCTTCATGCCTTGGTTTATTTTCCTTGTTAAACCAATTCGGTTTGCCAATTCGGTCTATACCGAATTATCCTGGTAAATCGAATTAAACACTCCTTTTGAAGCAAATGCCTTAGCCAAATTTGAGTAAGGGGATAACCCCATCAATTCGGTTTGTCCAATTTGGTCTATACCGAATTGCTTGACAAACCGAATTAGATGATGTTATTTCCCAACCTTACTATGATTAATTGGGTAAGATAACACTTCATTTCTCAAGCATAGGCAATTCGATTTATATTGCAGTAGACCGAATTGACCTCCCCTCTCTATTTTAAAACTCCAAAAATATTTTATCTTCCTGAGATGTGTAAGTTGCATGGATGTATTGGGCTCAGGCCCATTGCATTTAATTTTATCCATTACACACCTCAACCCATTAGTGTCTTTATTATTGTGTGATTGATACTCACACAATACCCAAAAATATTCTTTTAATTTCATCTTTTCTCATTAATTGTGTGTATGAACGGGTAATAAGAGATATCACAGATCAATGTTGGCACAAAGGTCCCTTCACTGGGATAACGATTAGCTCGTCTTCTGTGTATTAATTATCACTCGTTATTTTGCTTGGTCTGATTAGTGATTGGTGGAAGCTACGGCAAAAACGTCCCTTCACGGGGATAACGATTAGCCACTCAGCCAATTCCTAATTAGATACAGTTTTCTTCTTTTTATCTTAATTTCAACCTGAATTTCGAGCCACAGTAATGTTAAACAGTGTCGATCAACATTGTTATAATAGTACTGTAGTAAGAAAACATGTGGGTTTTTACTCTCTCATGGATGGTAGGACTCTTGATGATAGCAATCACTGTCATTAAGGGTTCCTTACTGTCTAAAACCATTCCATCTGGAATAATTGGGAACTGGATAGCAGATGTTTGCAGTCCAGATTATCCCAATTATTTCTGGCATCTTTTTAGCCAAATTCTTCTTTTCTCATGGCTAATCCATCTTTGTGTGTCAAATTCTGTCTAACCCACCATATATTTTGGGGTATTTTATTTTACTTCTCATATACATGTATGCATGATATTATTATGTAGCTATTGTGGTATTATTATTTTGGAGATCCTTCTCCTTGGACATAGAAGTCTTGATTTAAATCAGATGTTGCATATTAAATTTCCAACAAAAATTCCTTTATATAATCCGGATCTAAGTAAGGGATAATTTTACAGTTATGACAAATTCAATTTCTACTGGGGATTGATTTTGGGGAACTAGAAGCAGAGTCAGCGATTAGGTCTCATCTAGACTGAAAGGATCTGTGTTTTAACTGAGAGTCTAGTACCTGTGTAGGGAATGATTTTCAAATATCGATTGTTTTCTCAAAATTACTTTGTGTTGGGAATCTTATATTACATATTGCATTGAATTAGTGTCCACTTGGATTCAGATAAGATGGGATACATAATACTAGAGGAACAACATATAGGCCTTGGTTAATTTCTGAGGTAGGGTTGAGTATTCTTTCAACTACTATCCTCCCCCGCCAAAGCCTAGCATTGAGTCTTGAGTGAGTACATTCGGAATAGATCTTCACGGATCTGTTCCACTCAGTTTGTATCTCATAACTAACCGGATGTTATAAGCCCTGTGGCTTACTCATATTTGGGAAGTTCTAAATGTAATACCCGTAAATTTTAGAATATAAAAATAGGAATTAATCCAATAGGAGAGAAGGTTTTGTTTCCGAGAACCCGTAGACGCGGAAATGCACGGAAGTCAAGGACGACGAATTAGAACCCGACAGACCAAAACCGACGGTCTTAGGATTTCAAGCACGTAATCGAATTGAGACGGAATAAATTTATGATGAGAAGCATAATCCGGAAATGACCCGGAAAAATCGAGCGCGAAAACGGGGAAGGATAGAAGTCCGAAAGAGAGGAGAAAAGACCCGACGGATCGGATCGCACGGACCCGCCCGGACCGCAGTCCAGGCGAGTCTCGCGCGCTGGCCGGGCGGGGTTTGGCTAAAAGGCGCGCCAACCCCGCGTGGCCCTACAGGTTTTGGCAACTCGCGCGTTTTCGGCGATTTCTTACCATAATTCGACCTCCCGACTTTGGAAAGCAAATTGTGAACGGGGGAAGGAGTATTAGGACGAGTTAGGGTTAATTCCCACCCCAATTGTCAGCCTCCATTCACCCCATTCTCTCCCAAACTCTCCCAAGCCAAAACACTCCCCCGACGAACTTCCGACGGACTTCCGGCGACCTTCCGGTAACCTACAACGACCGAGCAAGGGAGTAGAGCAAGGATTTCAGTGATAGATTCATTGGTAAGTCGTTCATAGATTTCCATTTAAGTTTTGAACCCGAAAAACTTGATCTAACATTGGATTTCTTCGTCCGACTCGAATCGTGGCCAAAGTCGGAAGCTTGACGTTGAGGAGATCCGTTCGTAGCAAATCTAGACGAACCAGCGACCCTAGGACGACCAAAACTCCCTATCACTGTAAGTTGAGCCTTCCATATCAATACGGGTGATTTCGAGGCGTCCGGTATAGGAGTAATGTAACGAAACGTAAAAATCGAACTTAAAAACCCCATCTTGCGCAGTTTCTGTAATCGGCCTAAAACCCATATTTCGAGGATTCAATCCGAAAAACTCAAAACTAGACTTTTAATCCTAACACATAAATCTAGGTTGTGTAAAAATTTCAGCCATTTTCGTTAACGTTTGCTATTTTAAATCGCATCGAAAAGAGACTGCTTTGACAAAACGTGTGGAAATCTGTCTAGGAATATGTTCGAACTTAGTGAATTTATTTCTATAGTTTCTAGTCCGATTTGATCTTTACAATCTAAATGAAAGTTGTAGATAATCATGTCTAGTATGTGCATATTAAATTTCAGAATTTTTGGAGTCCATTTGATATGTTAAAAAGTCGAGATTTTGAACTGTGACAAACCTGAGTTCGGACAGTTTTCTGATTGCATGATAAAATCGATTTTTGACATGTTTCCTCAACTTATTTCGAAAAAGTTAAAACACGAAAGTTGTTCGTTAGGGTGTTTTGCATAAAGTGTGAAGATTTCAGAATTTTCGGGCTTGAAACGGATTTTTAAATGAGAAAGGCGCAAACTGTGACGCCAAGATACTTTTAAATCGAAGAGTTTTGAAATTTCGAAACAAACGGTCAAAGATTTGAACCACGATACATCTACACTTTTGAAAAACCCCGACACATTAAATCTAAACGATACATGAGATACTTGGTGGAGGGTGAGTGCTCTGCAGGGTGCCCCTCTAGCCTTTTCTCTTCGGGCCTATAATGGACGAGAGAATTTGATGAAATATTACGCCAGTTGGCGGGAGATACATGGCCTACTCTCTCGGGTTGTCCGTATGGATTTCTCGAGGCTCCGGAGTGTTACTGGGTATGGCAGATACGGCTGCGGCCGCCGGATCACCGGCTATACAAGATACTTACGACACGGCTGCGGCCGCCGGATCACCGGCTATACAAAACACTGAGAAATAGTTACGTAACGGGGGAAATAAAAGATTTAATATTTTTAAGTATTTATTTATTTTTTTGCATGTCTTAAATTATGCATTTAAATTATGTCTTTAAATTTCATGGCATGACTAAATTATTATTGTGGATTAGATGCATGTTTAAATACACAATTAAAATTATTATTTCCTTTAAATTTCGTGAATGCATGATAGGAGTGAAATTTTAAATTATCTAATTAAATCCCTTTATTGCTATGTTAGGATCGACTTACTCAGTATTTTATATACTGATAAAATTGTTGTTTTCTCTTTTCTTTCAGAGTACGGAGATAATGCATAGCATGTGCATTGGGGGATGGATTTATTAAACATTGTTTATTTGCTTTTTACAATACTTGCATAACGGGCATGTAAATCCCGAGTTTTGGCCATGTCGGCCCATTTTACATTTTTCCGCTGCGATACATTATTACTACTATGTGTGTGGATGATACTTATTATTTTTACATAGATTCCGGACTTGTTTTGAAATCTTTTTTGCAATACCTATAGCCTTGCATCTCTTTGGCAAGCTCGGAGAATCCGTGTCTTGCTAGAGAGGTGTGGCGGTGACATCCCGGCCTGGGTTATCAAATCCGGGGTGTTACAAGTTGGTATCAGAGCCCGGAATATTTTGAAGCTACTACTATTTTTATTTTAAAATATTTTGAACTAAGTATTATTTTTAAATTTATTATTATCATCATTATTCTTAAGACTACTAGTACTAAAATTTGAGCCCAAAAATTTTCTTACCCAAGTAATATAATATTTTGAGCCCAAAAAGGGGGTTAAATTATTTGGCCCAATATTTATAATTATTTATTTTAAGCCCAACCATTTCGACCCAATACCCATGTTTTTACTTTTTAAAGTCCAAACTATTATTTTGGCCCAATATAGGCCCAACTTTTTCCATGATTAAATTTAAAAAAAAAATACACTAAGATTAATTTTTGGGGGGATTGCATATGCATATTCATGTAGATTTAAATTCCTGCATCTCTTGACTTTTTATTCGAAACAAGACCTGACTCTAACCTTCTTGTTGACATTAGATGGCCGCCCCAAACGCGAACATGATCAACCTACTAATGAGGTTGATTGAGGCGTACCTCGAAACTCCTCAAAACGTGAACAACTTCAGACTAAGGGTAGAACAAATGGGAGCTAACCTGGGTCACCTAACTAATCTGGGCCAAGCAGGACATCAAGATATAACCCAACTCCAAATCCAAATCAATAAACTCCAGGCCCGCGAGACTGAACTTCGGACCCAGATTGACGACGTAGAGACCGAAGTAGGGGTCGTGGGACATCAACTGCATCATCTGAAGGACGATCTACTTCCACCTGCCCCTCTCGACCCGGGGACTCCTCCCGCAGCTAACCCCGTAGTTGACCCTGACGCTGTCCCTACAGCCGCCCAACCTTCAGTTGTCGTCGTTGATCCTGCCCCGGCCGCTGGGCCCAATTGGCCAGCGAGCCCAGTATTCCATGGGCCCCTTGGCTGGGGTACCGTTGAGGGGTCGAGTGATGAGGATGATCCCATGGAGGACCCAACCACCTACACTCCCTCAGCTTAGGGACCTTTACCGCATTCCTTCTACTATTACCCTTCCTATTTTCCGAGCCATTCCTATCCTTGTGATTCCTGCAGCTTGTATCAACTAACATTTTCTATTGAGCAATAAAAATACAAGCGTTTATGTTATATTCTCTTTTCCATCATCCATAGTGCCCACATACATATATACATGCACATATATATATGAAAAAAAAAAAAAGCACAACCGAAATTCCAAACGTATGGTGAGGGGCTCAACAGAACAAAGGAACAAGGTATTAATAAGCAAACAACACATATGAATGTCCATCAAACGAGAGTACCCTGAACCCTAAACCCTGAAACCCCAAGTTATCACTTAACCGAAATTCCAGAATTTACAACCGAAATAGATAATAATGGAATAACACCATAAAAGCACAAACTACAAAACACAGAAATGAAAACCATCGTCTTACAGTCTCATAAGGTAACTACTCCTACTACGCACCCCAGGAGTACCGTAAAAACGAGGGGTCACTGATCAGGAGGCGGGAACTGGCGACGCATGTAGTCGTCCATCTGACGCATGTAGCCATACATGTCAGCCATGGTGGCCTGCTGCTCCGCCTGTCTCATAGTGAGCGTGTCCATACGATCCTGATAGAGATCCATCCTAGCATCCAAGGCATCGTAACGAGCCTGCCCAGCTGCAAACCCGGCATCTATGCTGACACGCATCTCCTGCATCATCTGGAGCATCCGCGTCATGTCCTGACCTTGCGGTGGAACCCCACCCTGCTGTGGAACCACAGGAGGAGGAGGTGGCCGCTCTGGAGGAACAACTAAGATCAAACCACCATCCTCAGGCTGCGGGCGCAGTATAGCCCGAGGCGCTCCACGACGCAAAGTGCTGCGCCGAGCGGCATAAGACGGAATACGATAGTGCTCACCTGGAGCTAAAGGATAAGGGTCCGTCTCGGGAGACGTGCGGATCCCCTGGGCAGCGCACAGCCCACAAATGAGGTGTGCATGAGTGATCACCCTACTCCCTCGCCCCCGTCGTAAACCCCTCAGGTTATCCGCAATGCACGCGCCCACATTTACCCGACCGCCTCGTGCGATAAAGCAGACAGTCTCAAAGACATGATCTATGACGATATGGCTCCGGGTGATCGGCCGAATGCGTCCTAACCAAAGCTGAGCAAGTACACGCCAAGGAGCATCCAAGGACGTCAGTCGTAGCTCGTGAGGGTATCCAGTCCGCGGGGGTACCTCGGTACACAAGACACCCCAGGCAGGAGCATAAACCCGTCCCTCCGGCTGTGGTCGGAACGCACCATCATCGGGAAGGCCGAAATAGATGTTGATCGCCCGAGCACTGAAGTCTAAGTAGCGACCACGAACCCAGACTCGAGAAAGGTCGTCGTCTACCCCAAGACCGCTGATGTTGGCAATAACCTCCATAGCTAGATAGCCGGAGGCAATGCCGTCGGGATGACGTGCAAGACCGGTCCACTGGAGATGCCCCAAAAGTGCACTGATCCGATCGTCACCCATATGATCGGGGAACAAGCCTCGCTCGGGAACGTAAGCCCTCTTCTGACGAAGCTCGTCGAAGTAGAAGTCCTGGGCGGCCATCGACGAGAAACGGAACCTATCATGCCGGCGAGGACGCACCTCGTCAGGGAGATCTCTGAGCCTCGGCACCCGCTCCTCGTCCTCCTCGGACTCACTGTCGTCACTGTCATCAATGTCCGGCATCTCCGGAGCGGCAGTGCTAGGGCCGGCTGCGTCACGTCGAGTAGCCCGTCTCTTGGCCCCCGGAAGGACCATAAGGAACGCCAAGATAAACCACAGGAAGAGCAACATCCTGCGAACACCCAATACCAATTGTTAAACTAATGACCCACACACGGAATAACATCAAATATATATATACATAGTTCCAACGGGAGAATCTAAGAAAGCTTCGAACTTCATAGTTACTAATACATGCCAGAAGATAACCAAACCACTGATTGTACCTAAATAAATTCGGAAGCCCATTGCGGCATTTCATCGAACACGTTAAATGCGAAAAACAACAGGCCCCAATTATACTCATAATATACACGAAATTTGCCCATAAATTAACATTTTCCAGGCAACAACTCATCATCATAATATGACATCAAAACAATGAGTCCATCTTTCATGTCACAATACCACCTAAAATAAAGAATTCCATATTACTCCTAATTACCCACATCACCGAGAAATGGCCAAAAACAAACACACATTGGGGCATAGACTCAACAAAAACAATAAAAACAACATCAATAAGCACATATCTTGCTAATTCGCGCAAAACAAACTTGAAAACAACAAATCCCCAAATTGTACGCATAAACCCTAATTTCACAATTCAACCAAATTCTAACGAATCAAGGCATAAAACTTGAAATTGGCAAGCGAAATTAGAAGATACATACCTCACAATGAGAAATCGAAGTCGAGACTAGGAGAATCTGAGCACGATAGGACGGATTTGAGAGGAGGATGAGAGGAATTTCGGAATGGGAGAGGAAGATATGGCTCGCGCGGGGCGCGAGCCCTATTTCTCCACCCTGGAGACGCCGCGCGGTGGCCGCGCGGTAAACCCCCAAAACCCGCCCGGACCCCGCGCGGGACAAAAAAAAAAAAAAAAAAAAAAAAAAAAGGAATATAATAATAATAATAATATTTGTTCCTCCTTTCCTACGTATTTACCCCTCCTCTGCTCTACAAAATACGAGTGGACGCAAACGCCGAAGCCCATTGAGCTGGGAATAGGGCGAGAGAACTATGGTAGTTGGACCGCAGCTTGTTGAGGACATGGCTCGACAAGTCAAAATAATCCAAGGAAATATGAAAGCCACGCAAGACCGGCAAAAGAGCTATGCCGACGTGAGACGGCAAGATTTGGAATTCCAAATAGGCGATAAGGTCATATTAAAGGTATCACCGATGAAGGGTGTGATGCGCTTTGGCAAGCGGGGAAAATTAAGCCCACGCTACATAGGACCCTACGAGATTCTAGAAAGAGTGGGAAATCTTGCATACCGACTAGCATTGCCGCCACAATTCGCTCGTGTCCACGACGTGTTCCACGTCTCGCAACTGAAGAAATACGTCCATGATCCGACCCACGTACTCCAACCGGAGGAAATTGAGTTGGACGATGACTTAAGCTACGAAGAAATTCCGGTGCGAATACTCGACAAGAAGGAGAGGGTAACAAGGAATAAGACCGTGAGGATGGTTAAGGTTCTTTGGTCTAACCACGAAGCCGAGACGGCAACGTGGGAGCTAGAAGCAGACATGAAGGATCGATACCCAACCCTATTCCAAGACAGTGCAAGCAACAGTTATGGGGACATAACTGTAATCTTAAGAGGGGGAGGATGTGACGACCCGAGTATTTCTGAATATTTTTGTACGAATACTTTGTACCCCAAATAAACAAATTCAAATTGTTTTGAACTACGTAATGACTTGATCCCTTCACGGGGTACGTAGGCAACTCGGAAATTTCAATTCTGGGTTCAGTCAAATAATAACAAACAACGACACACAATAATACAATCGCTTAATCAAACAATTCCCGAACTCGCGAGAGGATGAAGTACAACTTCGAGGACGAAGTTGGTTCTTAAGGGGGGTAGACTGTAATACCCGTAAATTTTAGAATATAAAAATAGGAATTAATCCAATAGGAGAGAAGGTTTTGTTTCCGAGAACCCGTAGACGCGGAAATGCACGGAAGTCAAAGGATGACGAATTAGAACCCGACGGACCAAAACCGACGGTCTTAGGATTTCAAGCATGAAACCGAATTGAGACGGAATAAATTTATGATGAGAAGCATAATCCGAAAATGACCCGGAAAATCGAGCGCGAAAACGTGGAAGGATAGAAGTCCGAAAGAGAGGAGAAAAAGACCCGACGGATCGGATCGCACGGACCCGCCCGGACCGCAGTCCGGGCGAGGGCCGCGCGCTGGCCGGGCGGGGTTTGGCCAAAAGGCGTGCCAACCCCGCGTGGCTCCACAGGTTTTGGCAACTTGCGCGTTTTCGGCGATTTCTTACCATAATTCGATCTCCCGACTTTGGAAAGCAGATTTTGGTCGAAGGGGAAGCTTTTAGGGCGACCTAGGGCTGCCTCCCCACCCTTTTCATCAGTCACAAATCACCCTCTACTCTCCCAAACTCTCTCCAAAGCCAAAACACTTTCCGACGACTTTCCGACGACTTTCCGATCACTTCCCGGCGACGAAAACCAACGGAGGAAGCGTGGAATACAAGATCCCTAGTGTTCTAATCTGTGGTAAGTCGTTCATAGATTTCCATTTAAGTTTTTGAACCCGAAAACTCGATCTAACATTGGATTTCTTCGTCCGATTTGAAATCGTGGCCAAAGTCGGAAGCTTGACGTTGAGGAGATCCGTTCGTAGCAAATTTAGACGAGCCGGCGACCTTAGGACGACCAAAACTCCTTATCACTGTAAGTTGAGCCTTCCATATCAATACGGGTGATTTAGGGGCGTCCGGAATAGGCGTAATGTAACGAAACGTAAAAATCGAAATTAAAAACCCCAACTTGCGCAGTTTCTGAAATCGGTCTAAAACTCCTATTTCGAGGATTCAATTCGAGAAACTCAAAACTAGACTTTTAATCCTAACACATAAATCTAGGTTGTCTAAAAATTTCAGACATTTTCGTTAACGTTTGCTATTTTAAATCGCATCGAAAAGAAACTGTTTTGATAAAACGTGTTGAAATCTGCCTATGAACATGTTCGAACTTAGTGAGTTTGTTTCTATATTTTGTATTCCGATTTGATCTTTACAATCTAAATGAAAGTTGTAGATAATCATGTCTATTATATGTGGTTAAAATTTCAGAATTTTTGGAGTCCATTTGATATGTCAAAAAGCCAATTTTCCGAACTGTGTCAAACCTGAGTCCGGACAGATTTCTGTTTGCATAATAAAATCGATTTTTGACATGTTTCCTCAACTTATTTCGAAAAAGTTAAAACACGAAAGTTGTTCATTAGGGTGTTTTGCATAAACTGTGAAGTTTTCAGATTTTTCGGACTTAAACCGAATTTTTAAATTGAAAAGGCGCAAACTGTGACGCCAAGATACTTTTAAATCGAAGGATTTTGAAATTTCGAAACGAACGGTCAAAGATTTGAAATACGATACATCTATACTTTTGAAAAACCCCGATACATTAAATCTAAACGATACATGAGATACTTGGCGGAGGGTGAGTGCTCTGCAGGGTGCCCCTCTAGCCCTTCTCTTCGGGCCTATAATGGACGAGAGAATTTGATGAGATATTACGCCAATCGGCGGGAGATACATGGCCTACTCTCTCGGGTTGTCCGTATGGATTTCTCGAGGCTCCGGAGTGGTACTGGGTATGGCAGATACGGCTGCGGCCGCCGGATCACCGGCTAAACGAGATACTTACGAAACGGCTGCGGCCGCCGGATCACCGGCTAAAGACCATTCGCACTTCAACAAGACTATTTTACAACCCAAAACAATTTTAGCCATCACCTTAATCAAAATTTTTCATATTTTAAAAACGAACAGACATTTCCCCATTTGCCTTCAAGATTCATTGATATGGAAACAATGGCCTCACCGGGGGATTCTGATTCGAGTGTTCCACCATGCACGCCTGAGTGCCATATGTCCATATCACCTCCACAAGACAGTCAACCCTCTCCTGAGCTTCTTGCATTGTCAATCAATGTTGGGAAGACATCATCAGGGGCTGAGATGAATTCAAGTCCAACAAAACAACTGAAATAGAATCAAACACAGATCAAGAACCAAATGGTACCGTTCCTTCTGCTCCAGTGAAGGCTAACGAACCTTCTGGCAACAGTTCTTCACAGATGGTCCCAGTGCAGCTACAACACATGAACCACAGTTGGAAAGGCAAGAATCAAACAACTCGAGGAACGATGAGGGGTTCCAGTACCTACACCAGCCCTGGTGGATTGCCAATAAGCTCGCGCTGCAGCAAACATGACATTTCACACAAGGGAGAACATAATGTACAGGCAAAGTTACCACCACCAGCCTTGGTGGATTGCCAATAAGCTCGCACCAGTTTTATACTTGCTTGGTTCGTACCATCAGCAAGCCTAAATTTGAGTTCAAGCAATTCCTCCACAGCCATCAACCCCAAACCTTACAACACACTATATATATCCTCACAAAACTGTGACAGAAAAGAAATCAAATCAAGCACATCAGACATAAACACCAAAAGCCAAAACCACAATTTCAAACCAAATCCGAGACATCCCTTAATTCAAAAAATATAAACCAGAATTACGACCATACACAAAAACCCTAGAGCACACCAGAACATATATATAGCCTTTCAATAATACTCACACAAACATGAAACTCAAACGAACCAAACCCTAATCAAACCCAAAACCCATTTAACAGTAAGCAACCTCGAGAACCAGAATCAGAAGCACAATCCAATAAAAAACAAACCCAAATAGATACTGAAGCAAACTTAAAAGTATTACATTGGGGACGATGCATTCCATACAAAACCCAATTCAAATTAAAATAAACAGAACCCTAATTCCCTAGTCGAAAATGGGTTTCATTAAAAAATAAAAATAAAAATAATGGAATCCCAAGAACCCTACATAAAAATCCAGGTCACAAAATCACTCGAAGGCGGAAGCGGGGACACGGGTACCGCAAATTGATGTACTTTTTAAATTCTTCAATTTTTATTCGTCGAGCAGGACCAGCGCATGTGCGGCGACACGGCGGGTCTGCTCTTCACAGCGGGAGCTGCTGTCCGGGGCCGCCTCCACCACGGCGCGTCGTGGCTCGCCGGCTACTCCTCCTCTCGACGCTTCCCCAATGTCACCCCGACAATCCCCTTGGGCGCTCCAAATGTCACATCCCCGTTCGTTAAAATTGGTAATTGGTAACTTTTTACAGTAGTTCTCATCTGCTCGAAAGATGAAAGGGGTACGTTGGAATCGAAGAAGATCAAAACACAACAAAACAACAAGAAGCGTACCTATTGTGTTCTAATCGGAGAATTAGGGTTGAGCCGAAAATGTGAAGCACATGAACGCTGGATTCGCGAGAGCTCCGGGCCACCAAATAAACCGGCGATTCAGACTGCGAAATGGAGAGGATTGTGAAAAGGAATTACGGGGACTCCGTTCCCCTAGGTTGAGGACACTGATGTTTTTTTTGAGATTGAGACGAACGACGAGGGGAAGAAAAGAGATGAAGAAAGCGGGTCAAACCCGACCCAATGGATTGGATATCGAATATTTAATCCAATGGACACAAATTCAATTGACCTTTTGATCAACGGCCAGAATTGAAATTCAGCTTGGCAAAACTTTTTGCTTACTCTCTTATAATATAGAAGAAAGATATAGATATAGAAAGAAAAGATATAGTGCATTTATTTTTGGGGGGATTATCATGTGCATGTGCATATTGCATTTTCTATACCTTACATAACCTAGAAGCGAAGTTGTTTTAACTTAGATCTCTTGCTACACCTAGATAACTTAGACGCTTGACATCAAATTAGGAACGCTGACTAGAGACTGATCTTGCCTTAGTTCTAGACCGCGTTCATCTAAGCGCACGCCTAAGCATAACAAATCTCGATCTTAGCCATTCCTATCCTTGTACGAATTAGAAAATTTTCTTATTGGAAACAATAAAAAAAATCATGTTTTATTATAACACGATTTATTCCAAAAACCTTGTTTGGGTTCCCAAACAACAAATCCGAAAATTCGAAATTAGAAATTCACGAAACGTCTTGTTCGAGCGATCTATCTAAACAAAGATAAGCTAATCTATACACGTGTATAACAGAAAATGGCACCTAGGAAAAAACCGATGAAGGAAAGTCCAAACGGCACTGACGCTAACCTCCCCAACGTGGCCGAAAACAATGGGACTCCTCAGAACCTAGAAGAACGAGCGTCACCTGTGCCCAACAATATGGAAGGACGTTTAAAAACTGTAGAGGAAGTCTTTGTAGCATTAGGAAATGCGGAGGTGCATAGGGCACAAGCAGCAGTACCTCCGTCAGTGGCTCAAATCAACTATCTAGCGTTGGTGAATCCCTGTCAACCACCACACTACGATGGGCAAGAGGATCCCGCCGAACTAGAGGGGTGGATCCGTACATTTGATAAGCTCTTGGATGCTATCAAATGCCCTGATGAGGCAAAGCTACGAGTAGCAACCTACTACTTAGGAGGCGAAGCCGATGAGTGGTGGCAAAACCTCCAGAGGAATTTAGAGGAAGCTGAAGAAGCTTATTCGTGGAATAAACTTAAGGAGGATCTAAGGGACCGATTCTACCCCATGAGCACCAAGGCGGCAATGTACGAAGAATTTTTTTCACTAAAACAAGGGGGACAGACGGTGCAGGAGTATTACACCCGGTTCAAAGAATTGGTACGATTTGCTATAAGGATAGTACCAACCGACTCTGACAAGGCTCAGAAGTTCGAGATGGGTCTGAATCTTAGTATCCGGGAGATACTTGCAGTAGGACAATTCACGAACCTGCAAATGGTATATGACCGCGCTGTAGCAATTGATCGAGTCCAGCAACTGAAGCGTAAAGAAAATGGGTAGTCGAGCAAGGACTCGCAAGGATTTGAGAAAAAGAATCGGAGCAATGACGATGGACAAGATAGGTCCAATGAGCCAAAGAGGAACGAGAATAAAGATTCCAATAATGGGAGAAGTGGCATACGTCGTACAGACATACCACGTTGCCCGCAGTGCCACCAAGCCCATCTGGTGCGTGAATGCCCAAGGCGTGGGACTTGTTATAGATGTGGTGGGGAAGGCCACATGATTAGAGAATGTAATGTTCGTGAGGAGATGATTGAGAAGAGGCTAGATTTGGTGAACCCTCAACAAGGAGATCAAGGAAGAGCTGTAGGACGATGAAATGATATTGACCAAGCAGATTTGCCAGCTCAGTGAGAAATGATGATATACAACGCTACCCAACCCTATTCCAAATCGACACCACCACAGTTATGGGGACATAACTTCAATCTTAAGGGGGAGAGGATGTAATACGCGGTGTCACATCCGTATTTTACCATGCATTTCCGTACATTTTTGTAGCCAAACAAATTCAAATTGTTTTGAACTACGTTATGGCTTGATCCCTTCACAGGGTACGTAGGCAGCTTAGAAGTTTTAATTCTAAGTTCAGTCACAAAATAATAAAATAAACAAAAGGATTAGTTCCTAGCACGAGAAAAGCCGAAACACAACTTCGAGGACGAAGTTGATTCTTAAGGAGGGTAGACTGTAATACCCGACAATTTTGCAACATAAAACAAATAATTAAATAAATAAATAATAAATAAATAAATAATAAATAAAGACACTAAATAAATAAAGAGAAAAAGAAATGAGATATGAAGTCTAATTAAAAAGGGAATTAAAGTTCCAATACTCAAGACAATTTAATCGAATAAATTATACACCGAAATCCGACACCAATGGACTCGAGAACTCTAGTCCAAACATATATTTAGACCCGAATAAAATGACGATAGGAGGTAGGAACACGAAGATACCCCGGAAATCGGAATCCGAGAACATAGAGGGTTAGAAGTCCGGAAGAGAGGAGGAAAAGCACGACGGATCGCACGACACTGCCCGGAACGAAGTCCAGGCGGAAGCCGCGCGGTGGCCGCGCGGTCATTAGCCAAACGGCGCGCCACGGCCGCGCCAGCGTGCAGAATCGGCGGTTGCGAGATTCACTCGCCCGAATCCGGATTTTCCGACTTCGGTTGAACACCTTTCGGCTCAAGACTCACCAAGGCCGACCTTGGACGTCCCTAGGTCATGCCTATCTATAAATAACACCTCTTGGAAGCCCCGAACATTTTAAAAAGACATCCATACTCTCTATACGTTCGGAAACCCTAATCCCGGAGTCGTCGGAGGCACGAAACCAAGGCGAGAACTGTCGTGGATGAATTCGGAAGATCTCTAACGTCGTGGTAAGTTCCGATCCGACCTTGTTCCATATACGATTCGAAAACGAATCCTAACTTCCTTCTTTTTCTTTTCTACACCCCGAATCGGATCGAGAACGAAGAACCCGACGAACAGAGAAGATAAACGGTGGACTGGAAGCCACCCTCTTAATCGACGTTCCCGGACGACCAAAGATCTGTAAGTTAACCTTACTATGGTTTTGGGAGAATTTAAAATACACTCGATCTAACGATTTAAACCAAGAACGTAAAAATCTGTCAACATGAAATCTTTAACGGCGCCACGGCTGTGCACGAATTTTTAGAACCTTTAAAAGTGCTCAAACTAGATCTATCTTGTGTAAAAATTTTATAATTTTTCATCGTGTTTTGATAACCAAAAACGACCGTGAACAGACCTGCCATCGATTTAGATCGAAACAGTAATAGATTCTTTTTCCGAACTTGAGGTTGATTTTTACCTTAGATCTAGACCGATCTAGGATTGGTGTTAAATATAAGAGTTGTAGATCTATACGATAAGAACACCTCCGTAAATTTTTGAGATTTTTCGTTATGATTTGATATCTGAATTTGTTCTCAAACCGAACTGCTTTGAATTTGAATCTTGAAATCTGGACAGAACTTAGGTTCGAACTTGATGACGTTTTTGACATTAGATCTAAACCGATTTGGAACTTTAGCCGAACATAAAAGTTGTAGATATATGTCTTAGGTATCTCTCTGTGAAATTTCATCAAATTTGGAGTTAGTTTGCTATGGTAGATCTTGAAATCTTGCAACTGGTGTCAGAATTTTCGGATAGATTATCATCCTGTTAAAGATTGACGTTTTTCACCTACTTCCGTATCTCGGATTGAAAAACTTAAAACATGAAACTTGTTCATCTATGTGTTTTCGAGTCACTGGTCAAATTTCAGAATTTTTGGAATTAAACTCAGTTTTTAATGAATTTTGAAGTGAACTATGGTTGACCGAGTCAAATCTTGAAATCTTGTTGAAACTTGTGAAATTTGCGAAACTTGTTTGACCTTGCGGGTTCGATTTCCCAAGGCGTCTGTTTCCCTGCGGGTTCGATTCCCCAGGATGTCCGTGTCAAACCTTGCGGGTTCGATTCCCCAGGGTGTATGTTTCCTGCGGGTTCGATTCCCCAGGATGTCCGTGTCAAACCTTGCGGGTTCAATTCCCCAGGGTGTGTTTTCCCTGCGGGTTCAATTCCCCAGGATATGTGTTGATTCCTATGGGTTCAACTCCCTAGGATGTATTTGAGTTCTTGCGGGTTCGATTCCCCAAGGGCGATTGTCTGTCTTCCTGCGGGTTCGATTCCCCAGGACGTGTGTTGATTCCTACGGGTTCGATTCCCTAGGATGCGTTTAACTTCTTGCGGGTTCGATTCCTCAAGAACAAATTATACTAGATCATATTGAATAAAAGAGGAAGAATGAAATCCTGAAATACTTGAATATTTTCTTTATTTAAATTATGCCTTTAAATTGTGTCTTGCGATTATTTTACCATGTGTGTTGAATTATGACCTTGTAGAAATCCTTGTCCTTTAAATTATGCAATTAAATTATCATTAGATGAATAAAATTAAATCATGTCTTGTATACACATGTTTTCTTTAAATTTAATTAAAGACTTTGAAACCCCATAATCATGTCTGTGTTAACTTACTCAGCAAGTTTTTGCTGACCAAACCATGTTTTTCCCTTTTTCTGCAGTGTGTGAAGAATATGCATCATCATATGCATACATGGGAATTTTGGGGAAACACTTTATTCTTAAATTTTTCTTTAGACTAACTTGCATGAACGGGCCTGTTTAACCCGTGATTAGGCCATGTTGGCCCCATTTTTAAATTCCGCTGCATTATATATGTAAATATTATTTTCTGCTGCAACTGTAATGATATTATTTTCAAATTATATATGAATGGATTGTTTGAATGATTTAAATTCTGAAAAACCATAGCCTTGCATCTCTTTAGCAAGCTCGGAGAAACCGTGTATTGCTAGGGAGGTGTGGCGGTGACACCCCGACCTAGGTGACCAAAAACCGGGGTGTTACAGTACAGAACTTCCAGAATCACAATTGGAACTTCCAACCACTCATCCAACAATGACCCAACCAAAACCAAGGTCAAAACTTTCAGAATTTCCAAGCCCAACCTGATCAGAACCAGCAGTTCAATCAATAGCCACCATCTCGTCTGGAGAACATGATGACCGAGTTTATTTCTAAACAAAGGGAGATAAACCAGCAACTGCAGTCATCAATCAAGAATGTGGAAACACAAGTTACTCAGCTAGCGAAAGAACTGCAAAACAGGGGGAAATGAACATTACCGAGCAGTACTGAGACCAACCCGCAATGTAAAGCAATCACATTGCGGGGAGGCAAGACTCTGAAGGGGAATGTTGGGTCCGGAAAGAAAAAGGCTGTAAAGGGAAAGATTTCAGTGGAGGTAGAAAAGGAAAAGGAGAGGATTGAAGGAGAAGAACGTATTGAACTGGCGAAGGACAAATTAGATGCAGCTGTAATACCCGTAAATTTTAGAATATAAAAATAGGAATTAATCCAATAGGAGAGAAGGTTTTGTTTCCGAGAACCCGTAGACGCGGAAATGCACGGAAGTCAAAGGACGACGAATTAGAACCCGACGGACCAAAACCGACGGTCTTAGGATTTCAAGCATGAAACCGAATTGAGACGGAATAAATTTATGATGAGAAGCATAATCCGAAAATGACCCGGAAAATCGAGCGCGAAAACGTGGAAGGATAGAAGTCCGAAAGAGAGGAGAAAAAGACCCGACGGATCGGATCGCACGGACCCGCCCGGACCGCAGTCCGGGCGAGGGCCGCGCGCTGGCCGGGCGGGGTTTGGCCAAAAGGCGTGCCAACCCCGCGTGGCTCCACAGGTTTTGGCAACTTGCGCGTTTTCGGCGATTTCTTACCATAATTCGATCTCCCGACTTTGGAAAGCAGATTTTGGTCGAAGGGGAAGCTTTTAGGGCGACCTAGGGCTGCCTCCCCACCCTTTTCATCAGTCACAAATCACCCTCTACTCTCCCAAACTCTCTCCAAAGCCAAAACACTTTCCGACGACTTTCCGACGACTTTCCGATCACTTCCCGGCGACGAAAACCAACGGAGGAAGCGTGGAATACAAGATCCCTAGTGTTCTAATCTGTGGTAAGTCGTTCATAGATTTCCATTTAAGTTTTTGAACCCGAAAACTCGATCTAACATTGGATTTCTTCGTCCGATTTGAAATCGTGGCCAAAGTCGGAAGCTTGACGTTGAGGAGATCCGTTCGTAGCAAATTTAGACGAGCCGGCGACCTTAGGACGACCAAAACTCCTTATCACTGTAAGTTGAGCCTTCCATATCAATACGGGTGATTTAGGGGCGTCCGGAATAGGCGTAATGTAACGAAACGTAAAAATCGAAATTAAAAACCCCAACTTGCGCAGTTTCTGAAATCGGCCTAAACCTCCTATTTCGAGGATTCAATCCGAGAAACTCAAAACTAGACTTTTAATCCTAACACATAAATCTAGGTTGTCTAAAAATTTCAGACATTTTCGTTAACGTTTGCTATTTTAAATCGCATCGAAAAGAAACTGTTTTGATAAAACGTGTTGAAATCTGCCTATGAACATGTTCGAACTTAGTGAGTTTGTTTCTATATTTTGTATTCCGATTTGATCTTTACAATCTAAATGAAAGTTGTAGATAATCATGTCTATTATATGTGGTTAAAATTTCAGAATTTTTGGAGTCCATTTGATATGTCAAAAAGCCAATTTTCCGAACTGTGTCAAACCTGAGTCCGGACAGATTTCTGTTTGCATAATAAAATCGATTTTTGACATGTTTTCTCAACTTATTTCGAAAAAGTTAAAACACAAAAGTTGTTCGTTAGGGTGTTTTGCATAAACTGAGAAGTTTTCAGATTTTTCGGACTTAAACCGAATTTTTAAATTGAAAAGGCGCAAACTGTGACGCCAAGATACTTTTAAATCGAAGGATTTTGAAATTTCGAAACGAACGGTCAAAGATTTGAAATACGATACATCTATACTTTTGAAAAACCCCAATACATTAAATCTAAACGATACATGAGATACTTGGCGGAGGGTGAGTGCTCTGCAGGGTGCCCCTCTAGCCCTTCTCTTCGGGCCTATAATGGACGAGAGAATTTGATGAGATATTACGCCAATCGGCGGGAGATACATGGCCTACTCTCTCGGGTTGTCCGTATGGATTTCTCGAGGCTCCGAAGTGGTACTGGGTATGGCAGATACGGCTGCGGCCGCCGGATCACCGGCTAAACGAGATACTTACGAAACGGCTGCGGCCGCCGGATCACCGGCTATACAAAACACTGAGAAATGGTTACGTAACGGGGAAAATAAAAGATTTAATATTTTTGAGTATTTATTTATTTATGCATACCTTTAAATTATGCATTTAAATTATGTCTTTAAATTTCATATCATGACTAAATTGTTATTGTGGATTAGATGCATGTTCAAGTACACAATTAAAATTATTATTTCCTTTAAATTTTGTGAATGCATGTTAGGAGTGAAATTTTAAATTATCTAATTAAATCCCTTTATTGCTATGTCAGGATCGACTTACTCAGTATTTTATATACTGATAAAAATTGTTGTTTTCTCTTTTCCTTTCAGAGTATGAAGATAATGCATGAGCATATGCATTGGGGGATGGAAAAACTTAAACACTGTTTTTATTACTTTTACGATACTTGCATAACGGGCATGTAAATCCCGAGTTTTGGCCATGTCGGCCCACTTTACATTTTTCCGCTGCGATATATTATTACTACTACTATATGTGTGGATGCCACTTATTATTATTTTTAAATAGATTCCAGACTTGTTTTTAAATCTTTTTGCAATACCTATAGCCTTGCATCTCTTTGGCAAGCTCGGAGAATCCGTGTCTTGCTAGAGAGATGTGGCGTTGACATCCCGGCCTGGGTTATCAAATCCGGGGTGTTACAGCAGCTAATTCGCAGACTGAAGTTGCAGTTGAAGCTGATAAGGGTACGGGTGAAGGTACAACTTCCTTCCCTTTACTATCAAAAATCGATAATAATAAGTACATGCCAAGGGTGCCATACCCTGCACGTCTTAAAAATAAGGAACAAGATGAAAATTTTAAAAAGTTTTTAGAAAGATTGAAAGCTGTTGAGATCACTATTCCCCTGGTCGAAATGATTTCGGAAATGCCCGTCTATGCTAAATTTCTTAAAGAAATGATTTCAGGGAGAAGGAAATTTGAGCAGGATGAAGTGGTGGTTTTAAACAGCAGCTGCAGTGCCATAATCCAAAGAGTGCTACCGGAGAAGAAGGAAGACCCAGGCTGTATCACACTGCCAGTCCACATTGGAAAAACCAATGTTGGAAAAGGGTTATGCGATTTGGGATCCAGGATCAACGTCATGCCACTCGCCATGGCAGAACGTCTTCACTTGGGAGTAATTGAACCAGTTACAATGAAACTGCAACTGGCGGACCGGTCAATTACCAGTCGGAATTCTGAAGGACGTGATCGTAAAGACGGGAGGGACTCTCTTCCCTGTCGACTTCATCATTCTTGACATTGAGGAGGACTACGAAATGCCACTGATCTTAGGCCACCCCTTTCTCTCAACAGGTGGTGCACTGATAGACGCTCGATCAAGCCAAATCAAGCTCCGTGTCGGAGAACAAGAGCTGAACTTCAACATGGGCAAACTGCAGAAGTTTCCATCTGAGGAAACTTGTTCCAAATTTGATGTAAGAGATGGTAGGAGTGAGGATGAGAGCATAGACTCTATGACTGTGATGTCAGACAAAGTTTCAAAGCAGGTACTGATGCCTGCTGGTGCCGAGCCCAGCTGCAATGCCGTACACTTCGAGGACCCTATAACTGGGGACCTTGAAGAATTCGACGGTGTTGAATTCACTCCGGAGGAGGAGGAGAGCACCATGGACGAGGAAGTGGACCCTGTACTGACGCAGGGTCCTGAAGGTAAATCTGATCTTTCACCCCCATCCGTTTCTCACAAATTACTGCCTTCCGTTGAATGTCCGCCAGAGCTTGAACTTAAAATACTTCCGGATCATCTTAAGTACGTTTTTGTAACACCCCGGTTTTTGGTCACCCAGGTCGGGATGTCACCGCCACACCTCCCTAGCAAGACACGGTTTCTCCGAGCTTGCTAAAGAGATGCAAGGCTATGGTTTTTCAAAATTTAAAACATTCAAACAGCCCATTTATATATAATTTAAAAATAATGTCATTACAGTTGCAGCGGAAAATAATATTTACATAAATATAATGCAGCGGAATTTAAATATAGCCAACACGGCCAGAATACGGGTTAAACAGGCCCGTTCATGCAATTTCTAGTCTAACGTAACATTTAAAAATAAAGTATTTCCCCAAAATTCCCATGAATGCATATGATGATGCATATTCTTCAGCTCTGAAAGAAACAGGGGAAAAAATATGGTTTTGGTCAGCACTACGTGCTGAGTAAGTTAACACATACATAACTATGGGGTTTCAAAGCCATTATTTAATATTTAAAGAAAACATGTGCACAACACCACATAATTTAATTTATTTCGCTAACAATAATTCAAATGATAGAGACTTCATAAGAACATAAATATCATTTGCAAAGCAATATAATTGTAGGACATAATTTAAAAGCATAATCCAAAAGGAACAATTTTCGAGTCTCCTAGTTTCATATCTCATGTCTCATGTTTCAAGTTTATATTTCAATTGCCATTCGGCAAGCTTTATTTATAAATTGCCTTTCGGCAAGCATTATATCTCAATTGCCTTTCGGCAAGCATTATATCTCAATTGCCTTTCGGCAAGCATTATATCTCAATTGCCTTTCGGCAAGCATTTTATCTCAATTGCCTTTCGGCAAGCATTATATTTCAATTGCCTTTCAACAAGCATTATATCTCAATTGCCTTTCGGCAAGCATTGTGTTTCATGTGTATTTTATTTCAAAGGAATTCCCAATCATTTAAACCTTAAAGGCTAATTTCATGTTTCAACAAGATTTCAAGATTTGACTTCCGGTAAACCACCGTTTACTCTTAAATTCGTCTAAATTCAGATTTAATTCTCAAAATTCTGAAATTTCACTACTGACTCAGAAACGTCCAGATGAACAACTTTCGTGTTTTAACGTATTCAATCCGGGATACCGAAACATGTCAAAAATGTCAAATTTCACAGAAACACAAATCTGTCCGAATTTCGCAGACCACAGTTTAAAGATATCGAGTTCTACCATAGCAAATCAACTCCAAATTTTATGAAATTTTACAGAGACCATCTTAAGACGTTTATCTACAACTTTCATGTTCGGTAAAAGATCTAATTCAGTCTAGAACTAATGTCAAAAATGCAATCAAGATCAGACCTAAGTTCTGTCAAGAAATTCAAGATCTAATTTCAAGCAGTTCGGTTTTGGTTGGTTTTCACATAACAAATTGTCACGAAAAATTCTGAAACTTTACGGTGGTGTTCTTAACATATAGATCTACAACTCTTATGTTCAACACCAAGCCTAGATCGGTCTAGATCTAAGGTAGAAATCACCAACAAGTTCGAGCTAAAGTTCTGCCACCGTTTCAAGATCTAAACCAAAGGCAGGTCTGTTCATGGTCGTTTTCGGTTATTAAAACACGATGAAAAATTATAAAAATTTTACAGTAGATAGATCTATGTCTTAGGAACGTTTTTCGTGTTTTAAGTTTTTCCATTTGAGGTCGTTTTAAGGTCCGGAAAAATTAGACAACACTGTTGCGACGTTAAAAGAATTACGTTGGCAGATTTCATGTCCTTGATTCGAATCTTTAAATCTAACGTATTTTAATGTAATACCCGAGAAATCAACATCGATTATTAAATCCGAAAAATTAATTAATTGAATTAATTAATTGGATTTAACTATCGCAACCGAAATAATTCCGAGAGAGCGGAATTAAATATTTTCGGACGATAGCAACTCAAAGAGAGTTATCGGAGTATCCAACAATCACGGATAATCCAAGTATGATTTTTAAAAAGATCAAAAATCATATAATCAAAAAAAAAAAAGAAAAAAAAGGGCCGCAGCCTGTGGTGGCGCGGTGGCCGCGCGGTGGCGCGCCACCAGCGCGCCACCATGCAGGGGTTGCAGCCCCTACGCGTTCAAACGCGTTTTTGCCATTTTTTCGAACCTAGGCGACTCCAATCGATTCCAATTCAATGCTCAGACATTATTAAGTGATTAGGGATGTATTGGGATGGGTTTTGGACTTGGTTCAAGCTCTACACAATGGGATAAGAAGGATTCATGCACACAAAAGGATTAAGTTGATCCCATGAAGGGTAGGTGGGTTGGATGAGATTGTGGGATGAATGGAGAGTTATGGAGGGCTCCAAATCCGAAAATTTGACTGCCATTATACTTCTTTCACTCCCTAGGACCATTAAGGTTTCTTTTGGAACTCCCAAACATCCTTTACCTACCCCAAATTACCCACTAAACCACCCTCACTCTCTAATCCGAAATTCAGATTCAAGTGAGAGTTGGTGAGAGTTTTGAGAGTGTTCTTCCTTGTTCCAGAGGTGTTAGGCGAGTTCAAGCATTCCAATCCTTTCTCCTACGTCTAGGTAAGGTTTCTATGCCAATTCCTTGTTCCTTACTTCGGATTCTAAGCCCTAACATCTAGTTTTTCTCCAAACACTTCAAAATAGGATTCGTTCGGTAGATCTTGGAAGTGAGAGGCTGTTCCGGAC
The DNA here is from genome assembly GCA_030278955.1 of Hygrophila difformis. Lineage (NCBI taxonomy): Eukaryota > Viridiplantae > Streptophyta > Magnoliopsida > Lamiales > Acanthaceae > Hygrophila > Hygrophila difformis. The sequence continues at coordinate 38,972,811 of JAOANR010000003.1, read as the reverse complement.
GAGTTTGAGGGTTCAACCAAAGAGGATTTCGACACTACACTCTTGAGAAGTAAGTTAGTGTTGTGTATCTCAAATTTTAGAGCTTTTGGTTGAGTATTCTTTGAGTTGTAGTTCGATTTTCATCTTGTGCCAAAACTGTCTTTTAGGGTTTCTTCCGAGTAGATTTTATTGTTGTGCTTTTCTCGCCTAGATCCTTTCGTTTTTGGAAGAACTTGTCTAAATGAAAAATGTTCCTAATACTTTAAAGATGATCCCTGTAAATTTTCATAATTTTTGGACTTGATTTGGTCGTCGAAAATAGATCTGGTATTTTCTGCTGCACATGTTGACAGATTTCAATTTCTAGCATGTTCAGTTTTGTAGTTCATATTTCTCCTAGCTATGGACGTTTTTGATGGTTAGTTTCTTCATGAAAATTGTTCATCTATGTGTCTAGTCTACTCCTGTGAAATTTCAGAATTTTTGGATCAACCTTCGAATTGTTATGGATTTTTAAGTAAGCTGTGGTCGGATGAACAGTGGTCTTTGCACCCTTTTGAAAACAAGTTTCTGTAATGAATTTTTTTGAGCAACTTAGAGTCCGAATTTGCTAAGGCCTATTTCTGAGAAAAATGTTTATTTTGATGTCTCCTAGTAGCTGTAAAATGTTCAGAATTTTCCACAAAGTTTTACTACATTTCCTAATACGATCTTGAAAACTGCTACGGTGTGGTCTTACCGGTAAAACTTGGTTTCGTACGTTTGGATGATTAATGAGTCGATTGTTACTCTTTTGTAAATCTTATGAATTCTGGAAATGTAAACACGAGTTGTAATGATTAAAATGTGGTTTTTGAAACTTTGTGAGTTTTGATCGAGTTAGATGCCCAATTTTGGAGGGTAAGTGCACTTGGCGTGGGCTCGTTGGGCCGCCCCCTCTTTTTGGTGGCCAAAACGGCGCCAAGGAAAATATTATGTTGCGTGATTGTATGAGTCTATACTCCTAGGTGTATCCGTAGGGGTTACCTAGGGCTCCGGAGTGTGTCTGTATAGGGTCCGCTGCTCTCACATTGTGGATACCGTCGGCTTGTGGACATAAGTGCCCAAGCGGGTAATTGATCCCAAACGGCTAAGGCCCAGGATCGTTGATGCCGGCAGCTTGTGGACATAAGCGCCCAAGCGGGTAATGTTTGGATGTCCTCGATCAAAATGAACAATGGTGTGGTAATGCGTAGAAAGAAATCCCCGTAAATTATTTTTACTCGTTCGTTAGATTAAATTCCCAACTATCTATTACTCTTCTAAATCTTTAAATTTTGTCATGCTATACATTAACTTACTCAGTACCGTCCGTACTGATAAAATTGTTGTTTCTCTTTTTTTTCGCAGAGTAAGTGATGGCACGTTGGGATGGGATTCTCAAAAATAAAGACTTGTCGCGTTTTACTGTTGTTTTAAATTTCTGCACTGAACTTTGACACTGGACTTTGGACTTTAGTTTTGGCCGTCTGTTTGGCCCACGTTTTTTTATTTGTTTTTAGCTTCCGCACTGATTACTACTGTGATGCATGAGATACTCTGATTTTAGTTCGGGCATGATTGAATGGTTTTTAAGTTGTTTTGAAAAATTGATACAACTTAGCCTTAGCATTTTTCTAGATGAGCTCGACTTGGGTCGGGTCTTGTTTAGAGAAGTGTGGCGGTAATGCCCTGGCCTGGGAAATCAAATCCGGGGTGTTACATTTAATTTCGCCCAAAACCATGTAAGAGTTAACTTACAGATTTACGGATGTCTCGGGTCGATGATTCGGAGGCGTGGCTTCCACGTTCTTCGTTCTCCCTTCGAGATCCTTCGTTTTTCCTCAACGCGTCCCGATCAGGGTTTAGAATAGAAAAGAGGTTTAATTAGGATTCGTTTTCGAATCTTGAATGGAAAGAAATGAACAAGATCTTACCACGAAAGCAAGGGTCTCCAAATTTTCGTCCAACTCAGTCTTCGAATGCCTTTGTGCCTCCGACGACTCCGGGATTAGGGTTTTCGGACGTATAGAGAGTTGTAGGGTTTTTGAAAAGTGTTTGGGGCTTCCAAGGAGGTTTATTTATAGATAGCTAAGACCTAGGGCGTCCAAGATCTGACCCTAAGGGTCTTGAGTCGAAAGATGTTCAACCGAATGTCGAAAAATCCGGAATCGGGCGAGAAAATCGCGGAACGCCGCACTGCTCTGCCGGCGCGCTCATGGCGCGGTTTTCTCCTTGGGAGCGCGCGGAGACCGCGCCATCCTGGCCTGGACTTCGGTCTGGGCCGGGTCGTGCGATCCGTCGGGTCCTTCCTCCTCTCTTTCGGACTTCTATCCCTCTATGTTTCCGGATTCGGATTTCCGGGGTATCTTCGGGCTCCGATTTCCTATCTTAATTTTATTCGGATCTAAATTTACATTTGGACTCGGGTTATTGAGTCCATCGGTGTTGGGTTTCCGTGTAACCATTTATTCGATTAAATTGTCTTCGGCTTCCCGGGTTCTCGGAATTTTGATTCCTTTTCAATTAAATTTCCATTTCTCATTTCCTCTACATTTATTTCTTTATTTGCGTAATTTACTTATTCATTGTATTTATTTTATGTTGGAAAATTCTCGGGTATTACAGTCTACCCTCCTTAAGAATCCACTTCGTCCTCGAAGTTGTGTTTCGGCTTTTCTCGTGCTAAGGTCTTGTGTTTGTTTTATTATTTTGTGACTGAACTTAGAATTAAAAATTCTAAGCTGCCTACGTACCCTGTAAAGGGATCAAGCCATAATGTAGTTCAAAAATTTATTTGGGATACATATTGCCGAGCCAAACTAAAATAATGCAACTACTTTATTACGGGGTATCACATCCTCTCCCCCTTAGGACTCCAGTTATGTCCCCATAACTGCCTATTCGGTACTCTCAAGAGGTTTCGGGTTTTGGTCTTTATTCTGAGGGTATTGATCCCTTGGTTGTTGCCACCTTGATCGTCTGGGTTTCGTGGTTGCTTAGGTCGAGTAGTCACATCCTCTCTCTTGTCGATGTTCTCTTTCCGTGTCCGGCAATCACGCAGCTGATGACCATGTCGACCACATCGAAGGCATGCTCCAGGCTGAGGGCATCCTCTCGCATAATGCGGTTTACCACACTTTGGACATGGTGACGCATAGTCCCCATGGTTGAAGACTATCCCCTTTTTCTCCCCATTGTCATTTTGATGTTGTCCTTTCGAGTTTCCATCGAAATGATCCTTATCCACCTTGTATTCTCCTTGTGGTCCTTGGTTAGCCTCATCTACCGGTTTCCATTTCAGTCCTCGGACTCGTGGAACCGCTACCGCACGATCATAAACCGTCTGCAGGTTCGTGAATTGTCCTACTGCAAGTATCTCCCGGATACCAAGGTTCAGACCCATCTCAAATTTCTGAGCCTTGTCAGAGTCGGTTGGTACTAGCCTCGTAGCAAATCGTACTAGCTCCTTGAATTTGGTGTAGTACTCTTGCACTGTTTGCGCACCTTGTCTGAGGTTAATGAACTCCTCGTACTTTGCCGTCTTCGTGCTTAGTGGGTAGAACCTTTCCCTCAAGGCTTCCTTAAGTTCTTCCCAGGTGTAGGCTCCTTCGTCTTCCTCTGAATTCGCTCGAAAGGTTTGCCACCACTCATCGGCTTCACCTCCTAAGTAGTAGGTTGCTACTCATATCCTTGCCTCATCAGGACATTTGATAGCATCCAAGAGCTTATCAAATGTATGGATCCACCCCTCTAGTTCGGCGGGATCCTCCTGCCCATCGTAGCGTGGTGGTTGATAGGGATTCACCAACGCTAGATAGTTGGGTTGAGCTACGGGTGGAGGTACTGTTTGTGTCCTATGCACCTCGGCATTTCCTAATGCTACTAGGACTTCCTCCATAGTCCTTAGACGTTCTTCCATGATGTTGGGTGTAGGAGGCACTTGTTCTTCTAGGTTCTGGGGACTTCCACTGTTGTTGGACGTGTTGGGGAGGTTAGCGTCCGTGCCATTTGGACTAACCTTCCTCGGTTTCCTCCTAGATGCCATTTTTTGTTATAACGTGTATAGATTAGCTAATCTTGGTTTAGATAGATCGCTCGAACAAGACGTTTCGTAAATTTCAAATTCCAAATTTTCGGATTTGTTGTTTGGAATTCCAAATAAGATTTTTGGAATAAAGAGTGTTTTAATAAAACTTGATTTTTATTGTTCCACATGAGGAAATTTTCTAATTCGTACAAGAGTAGGAATGGCTAAGGCCGAGAATTCGTAGGTGTGCGCTTAGATGAACGCGATCTAGAACTAAGGCAGGATAAGTCCCTAGTGAGCGTTTCTAATTTGATGTCAAGCGTCTAAGTCATCTAGTGCAGGCAAAAGATCTAAGTTAATATTCGCCAAGATTCTGAGTTCAATTTCGCCAAGATTCTAAGTTCAAATTCGCCAAGATTCTAAGTTCAATTTCGCCAAGATTCTAAGTTCAATTTCGCCAAGATTCTAAATTCATAAAAGAAATGCAATATGCAAATGCAAATGATGATTTCCCCCCCCCAAAAATAATTTAATGCACTATATATATATATATTTTCATGGGTTTTAAAATAAAAATTCGTTTCCATGGAAATAATGCTTAAAAAAAATTTAAAATAATAGTTAAAATTCTTGGTCCTCTATATTGGGTCGAAAATAATTATCATTTGGGCTCAAAAATGATTTGGGCTAGGAAATTTTAAAAATAATAATTTGGGCTTCTATAATTATAATGTAAATACTAATGGTTTAAAAATAATAGTAGTTTAAAAATAATAAGGGTTTAAAAATATTAATTTAAAAATATTCGGGCTCTTATACCACTCTGTAACACCCCGGTTTTTGGTCACCCAGGTCGAGATGTCACCGCCACACCTCCCTAGCAAGACACGGTTTCTCCGAGCTTGCTAAAGAGATGCAAGGCTATGGTTTTTCAGAATTTAAAACATTCAAACAGCCCATTTATATATAATTTAAAAATAATGTCATTACAGTTGCAGCGAAAAATAATATTTTCATAAGTATAATGCAGCGGAATTTAAATATAGCCAACACGGCCAGAATACGGGTTAAACAGGCCCGTTCATGCAATTTCTAGTCTAACGTAACATTTAAAAATAAAGTATTTCCCCAAAATTCCCATGAATGCATATGATGATGCATATTCTTCAGCTCTGAAAGAAACAGGGGAAAAAATACGGTTTTGGTCAGCACTACGTGCTGAGTAAGTTAACACATACATAACTATGGGGTTTCAAAGCCATTATTTAATATTTAAAGAAAACATGTGCACAACACCACATAATTTAATTTATTTCGCTAACAATATTTCAAACGACAGAGACTTCATAAGATCATAAATATAATTTGCAAAGCAATATAATTGTAGGACATAATTTAAAAGCATAATCCAAAAGGAACAATTTTCGAGTCTCCTAGTTTCATATCTCATGTCTCATGTTTCAAGTTTATATTTCAATTGCCATTCGGCAAGCTTTATTTATCAATTGCCTTTCGGCAAGCATTATATCTCAATTGCCTTTCGGCAAGCATTATATCTCAATTGCCTTTCGGCAAGCATTATATCTCAATTGCCTTTCGGCAAGCATTATATCTCAATTGCCTTTCGGCAAGCATTATATCTCAATTGCCTTTCGGCAAGCATTATATCTCGATTTCCTTTCGGCAAGCATTGTGTTTCATGTGTATTTTATTTCAAAGGAATTCCCAATCATTTAAACCTTAAAGGCTAATTTCATGTTTCAACAAGATTTCAAGATTTGACTTCCGGTAAACCACCGTTTACTCTTAAATTCGTCTAAATTCAGATTTAATTCCAAAAATTCCGAAATTTTTCTACTGACTCAGAAATGTCGAGATGAACAACTTTCATGTTTTAACTCTTTCAATCCGGGATACCGAAACATGTCAAAAACGTCAAATTTCACAGAAACACAAATCTGTCCGAATTCGCAGACCACAGTTTAAAGATATCGAGTTCTACCATAGCAAATCAACTCCAAATTTTATGAAATTTTACAGAGACCATCTTAAGACGTTTATCTACAACTTTCATGTTCGGAAAAAGATCTAATTCAGTCTAGAACTAATGTCAAAAACGCAATCATAATCAGACCTAAGTTCTGTCAAGAAATTCAAGATCTAATTTCAAGCAGTTCGGTTTCGGTTGGTTTTCACATATCAAATTGTCACGAAAAATTCTGAAAATTTACGGTGGTGTTCTTAACGTGTAGATCTACAACTCTTATGTTCAACACCCACCCTGGATCGGTCTAGATCTAAGGTAGAAATCACCAACAAGTTCGAACTAAAGTTCTGCCACCGTTTCAAGATCTAAACCAAAGGCATGTCTGTTCATGGTCCTTTTCGGATATCAAAACACGATGAAAAATTATGAAAATTTTACAGTAGATAGATCTACATCTTAGGAACGTTTTTTGTGTTTTAAGTTTTTCCGTTTGAGTTCGTTTTAAGGTTCGGGAAAATTAGACAACACTGTTGCACCGTTAAAAGATTTACGTTGGCAGATTTCATGTCCTTGATTCGAATCTTTAAATCTAACATATTTTAATTTCGCCCAAAACCATGTAAGAGTTAACTTACAGATTTACGGATGTCTCGGCTCGATGATTCGGAGGCGTGGCTTCCACGTTCTTCGTTCTCCCTCCGAGATCCTTCGTTTTTCCTCAAAGCGTCCGGATCGGGGTTTAGAATAGAAAAGAGGTTTAATTAGGATTCGTTTTCGAATCTTGAATGGAAAGGAATGAACAAGATCTTACCACGAAAGCAAGGGTCTCCAAATTTTCGTCCAACTCAGTCTTCGAATGCCTTTGTGCCTCCGACAACTCCGAGATTAGGGTTTTCGGACGTATAGAGAGTTGTAGGGTTTTTGAAAAGTGTTCGGGGCTTCCAAGGAGGTTTATTTATAGATAGCTAAGACCTAGGGCGTCAAAGATCTGACCCTAAGGGTCTTGAGTCGAAAGATGTTCAACCGAATGTCGAAAAATCCGGAATCGGGCGAGAAAATCGCGGAACGCCGCAACTGCTCTGCCGGCGCGCTCATGGCGCGGTTTTCTCCTTGGGAGCACGCGGAGACCGCGCCATCCTGGCCTGGACTTCGGTCTGGGCCGGGTCGTGCGATCCGTCGGGTCCTTCCTCCTCTCTTTCGGACTTCTATCCCTCTAGGTTCCCGGATTCGGATTTCCGGGGTATCTTCGGGCTTCGATTTCCTATCTTAATTTTATTCGGATCTAAATTTACATTTGGACTCGGGTTATTGAGTCCATCGGTGTTGGGTTTCCGTGTAACCATTTATTCGATTAAATTGTCTTCGGCCTCCCGGGTTCTCGGAATTTTGTTTCCTTTTCAATTAAATTTCCATTTCTCATTTCCTCTACATTTATTTCTTTATTTGCTGAATTTATTTATTTATTGTATTTATTTTATGTTGGAAAATTCTCGGGTATTACAGTTTTTCTCGCTGAACCTAAAAAGTTACCGGTAATTGTGTCAGCTAAGCTGACACAAGAACAAGAAAAAGCTCTGGTAGACATTCTCAAGAAATATGTATATGCAATTGGATGGACCATTTCTGATATAAAAGGAATAAGCCCCTCTGTTTGCATGCACAGAATTTTAATGGAAGGGGAGTACAAGCCCTCTAGGCAACCCCAAAGGCGTTTGAACCCCCACATGCAAGAAGTGGTAAGGAAAGAAGTTATCAAGCTCTTAGATGCTGGTATCATCTATCCTATATCTGACAGCAAATGGGTTAGCACAGTGCATGTAGTACCTAAGCATGGGGGGATGTGCATAACTACTAACGAACAAGGAGAAGAAGTGGCGACAAGGCCAGTGACCGGTTTGGAGAGTTTGCATCGACTACCGGAAGCTCAATACCACTACGCGGAAGGATCACTTTCCCTTGCCGTTCATTGATCAAATGCTCGAGAGGTTGGCCGGGAGGGAGTACTACTGTTTTTTGGATGGTTATTCGGGCTATAATCAAATTGTAATATCTAGTGAAGATCATGATAAAACTACTTTCACTTGCCTATATGGAACTTTTGCGTACAGGCGCATGCCTTTTGGCCTTTGCAATGCGCCTGTAACTTTTCAGCGATGCATGATGTCTATATTCTCCGAATTTATCGAAAAATGCATTGAAGTTTTCATGGATGACTTCTCTGTATATGGAGATACTTTTGATCGATGTTTGACTAATCTTGCAAAAATTTTAAAAAGATGCGAGGACACTAACCTAATTCTGAACTGGGAAAAGTGCCATTTCATGGTCACCGAAGGAATTGTGTTGGGTCACCGCATCTCGCGCGCAGGCATCCAAGTCGATAGAGCCAAGGTCTCAGTCATCTCCAATCTTCCATTACCCAATTCAATAAAAGCAGTTAGGAGTTTCTTAGGGCATGCCGGTTTTTACCGGAGATTTATTAAATATTTTTCTAAAATTGCCAAGCCGCTCACTAACTTGCTTTGTAAAGAAAACTCCTTCGTAATAATGAAGCGTGTGTTCAAGCATTTGACACGCTCAAAAGATGTTGATTTCTGCTCCAGTAGTGCACCCACCCGATTGGTCAATACCTTTCGAGGTAATGTGCGATGCAAGTGATCTCGCCGTAGGTGCAGTTCTTGGGCAACATAAGGAAGTGAAACATTGTGTAATTCATTATGCAAGTCACGCCCTGAATGAAGCCCAAATCAACTACACCACCACGGAAAAAGAGATGTATGCTGTGGTTTTCGCGTTCGATAAATTCAGACAGTATCTCATTGGTACGAAAACCATAGTGTACACAGATCACTCTGCACTGAGATTCTTGTTTAGCAAACAAGATGCCAAACCTCGATTAATCAGGTGGGTACTTCTGTTGCAGGAATTCGATATCATAATAAAAGACAGAAAAGGCAAGGACAATGGTGCTGCTGACCATTTGTCTCGAATAGAAACTGATAAAAATGGGATAGCTGTCAACGAAAATTTTCCGGACGAGCAACTATTTGCCTTGCACCTTCATGATCAAGCTTGTCCATGGTTTTCCGACATTGCTAACTTTTTAGCATGTGGAATAACCCCACCATTCCAGCACAAGGGCCATAAAGCAAGGTTCAACCGAGATGTAGCCAACTACTTCTGGGAAGATCCTTATCTCTTCAAGCATTGTGCAGATTCGATTATTCGACAATGTGTAACTGAGCACGAGGCTTATCAAATCGCTAAAAATGCCATGAATCAGAATATGGAGGTCACCATGGCCCCACTCGAACAGCTCATAAAGTGCTCGAGTGTAGTTTCTATTGGCCTACCATTTACGAGGATTGCAGAGCGTTTGTTAAGGCTTGCGGCAGATGCCAAAGACTTGGGAATATCTCTAAGAGGGATGAAATGCCTCAAAAAGGAATTCTCACTCTTGAGATTTTCGATGTATGGGGTATTGACTTCATGGGACCATTCCCGACATCTGATGGGAATCATTACATCTTGGTAGCTGTCGATTACGTGTCCAAGTGGGTTGAGGCGGTTGCACTGCCAACCAATGATGGTCACCAAGTCATCAAATTCTTGAAAAATAACATTTTCAATAGATTTGTGTACCCAGGGTAATCATATCTGATGGAGGAACCCATTTTGTTAACAAAGCTTTTGCAAATCTTATGAGCAAAACTGGGATTCTCCACAAGATAGGCACACCTTATCACCCCCAAACTAGTGGCCAAGTCGAGGTATCAAACCTCGAAAATCAAACATATACTCGAGGCTACTGTGGGGATAACCCGTAAAGATTGGTCACGTAATCTCAATGATGCACTATGGGCGTACCGCACTGCATTTAAGACTCCCATTGGGATGTCCCCTTATAGGCGTGTCTTTGGAAAAGCCTGTCACTTGCCCGTAGAACTAGAGCATAAAGCGTACTGGGTCGTAAAAACGCTTAATTTTGATCCAAGAGTTGCTCAGGGCAAACGCAAGTTGGACCTCAATGAAATTGAGGAAATACGTGCGCAAGCTTATGAAAGCTCAAGGATTTACAAAGAGCGGACCCAGAAGTTACATGATCGTCGTATTAAATCTAAACACTTCTATGTTGGCCAAAATGTCTTATTGTTCAATACTAGGTTGAAGCTGTTCCCCGGAAAGCTTAGATCCAGATAGGAAGGGCCATATGAAGTGGTGCACGTGTTTGAAAGTGGAGCTGTCAAGATTCGAACAGACAAGGGAGAGATGGTGGTGAATGGACAGAGATTGAAGGAGTACTTTGGACAGTTCGATCCCGAAAAAGAAGTTCAAATGATATCAGAGCCGGCCTATGCTCAATAAAATAATATATACTTATATAATTATTTAATACGTAGCATATTCATTTTCTTGGGCAATGAGTATCCAAACATCAATTAAACATTTAGAGTACTAAAACTCTAAATGTGAGGATGTTGATATTTGGAGAAAAATCTAATAATTTTCCTATGTTTGCCTTGCAGGAATTCATGGGATGAACTGTAATACCCGGAGTTTTTACAACGCCCAAAGAAACGAAATAAAATTTATTTCCGAGAAGAAAATAATTTATTACAATAAATTATTGCTCGGAAATGGCGTGACCGATAAATTCAAAGAATTCGAACCCAAATTTTGGTCAAATCAAAATGGGATGAAAGAGGAAAAGGAAGCCCGAAGATATTCCATGGATTAATCCCAAAAGAATTGGAATTAAATTCAAGAAGGAAAAGAATTTTAATTCCAAGAACCCGTGAAGTCAGAAATAATTTAATTAGATAAATTATTGCACGGGAGCCAAAAGACGACGAATTCAAGCCAACTGATTCAAACTCAACGGATTCAAGATTTCGAATATGAAATTCATTGGAGTCGAAATAAGTTTAAGAAAGGAATCGTAACCCCAGATATGACCCGAAAAGTCGAACCGAAAACATAGAGGATAGAAACCCGATCGAGAAAAGAAGAAAAGACCCGACGGACCACGCGGACCGCCGCACTGGCCGGTCCGGCAGGCCCGCGCTCGCCGCGCGCCGCCGCGCGACCACCGCGCGGAAGGCGGAGTCGCGACTCCAGGCCTGGCCCCGCGTGCTCCGCGCGGGCAAAGGCATAGGTGCGCGTCACCAGCGCGCCAGAGGTGCAGAAGGTGTAAACTTTCCTTCCATGGCGATTTTCTTGCCAAAATTAACACCCCCTTCGATGGTAATCGGATCTCAGCCTTGGGGAAGGCTTAAGAATACCCTAGGGGCGCCCCAAACCCTAAATTTTCAGAAAACACTTCCTACACTCCCTCAATTCCCTCTCCAAGTTCAAAACTCCTTCGACACCACTTTCCGGCGAGTATTCCGGCGACGACGGGACGACCGGGACAAGCCCCTAACCTCTAGACCCTTGGTAAGCTATGGCATAATGTTTTAGTTTGTCCATACAACTTAGAAACTCGAATTCTAACCTCTTTTCCTTGCTACGATTTCACGTCGGAAAACGAACAAAAAAGCGATCGGAGAAGTTGGTCGTTCGTCGTGACCCTAGGACGTCCGGAAACCCATTCCAGCGACCCTAATCTCTAACTAAGTAAGTTAAGACCTTACTCACAAATTTTTGTGGTTTATTGTTATTTAAAACTCGAGATCTAGACCCGTAACAAAAATCGATTTTCAAAAACCCTATTTTCGTCCAATTTCAAAAACTCGCCTAAAACTCGACCTTCGGGAATTCAAACCAAAAACTTTTCAACATAGATTTTGTTCCTAAGACTTTAATCTATCTTTTGTCGAAATTTCAGCCATTGACATTAAGATTTGCTATTCCAAATCTTGCCATAAACTTTCTGCGACAAACCGAATGTTTCAAACTGTTGACAGATTTTCTTATTCGATTTGATGCATGTTTTTCACCCGTTTTTAGAATGATTCAACTTTGCATTTCTAAAACAAAGTTGTAGAATCGTGCCTAGATTATGCATATAAAATTTCATGAATTTTGGAGTTCATTTGATATGTCAAAATGGCCGAATTTCAGAACTGTTCTAAAACATCTTTTGAGTCCGCGCGTGTACAGCGTGTTGTGGTCGATTTTTGAGAATCTAAAATTCATTATTTCCAAATTCTTAAAACATGAAAGTTGTTCCTTAATGTGTTGTGCATCTCCTGTAAAAATTCGGATATATTGGCTTTGAAAAGAATTTTTAATCGGCGTCGCACGAACCTGTGACTAAATTAGTTTTTGAGACAGAAATTATCTTTTTTAAAGAACTCGAATTTTGACTCATTTCGAAACCTTATTTCCAAAAACTTAAAGCATGAAAGTTGTTCGTGTGCGTGTTCTTGAGCTACTATGTAAATTTCAGAATTTTTGGTGTAAAGATGAATTTTTAATTAAGAAAGGCGTAAACTTCCTCGAATCGGATTTTTCGAACTTGAGAAAACTCGAACTATGAAACGCAATATCGAATATTTTGATAACATTGAAATACGAACTTTCGAAAAATCCCGTTCACTAGGTTGAGCCGATCTTCATGCTATCATTATCTTTGAGACTGCCTCGTTAGTGGTCTCCTTACTATTTGGATCGCCTCGTTAGTGGTCCTACGATTTGAGATTGCCTCGTTAGTGATCTCCTTACTATGCCAAAACGGCAGTTGTGCACATGGCCTGCCAAATCGGCAGTGGGAAATACACGGCCTGCCCGAGTGGCAGTGAAACCGCTTGAAAGGCCTGTCAAATGACAATTGACATACATGCCTGTCAAATCGACAGTAGATACACACGGCTTGCCGAAATGGCAATCGAGATACATGGCTAGCCAAGACGGCAGTCAATACTGATATGGCTGCAGCCGTCGGTTCACCGGCTAACTGCTTATGATTTTTGAGATTGCCTCGTTAGTGATCTCCCTTGTGTAGTGTCCTCTTCTTAGTTGCGGGATAAGACTTAAAAGACTTGTGTGCGTATTTAATTAAGCTGCAATTATTTATCACGTTTTCAAATTATGCTTCTAAATTACGTTTTAAACTATGCTTTTAAAATTTTGCTTTTAAATTAAGTCCTTAAATTATGTATTCTCGTCTTGAATAAATTATATCATGTTTTTCCGCTGCGAATAAAGTATGGATTTTTAAATTAATGCATGAAAGGTGTAATCTTTAGTTTAAACACATGTAACCCTTTAAATTGTTTTGTTAGGAATTAACTTACTCAGTATTTTATATACTGATAAAACCCGTTGTTCATTTTTCCATTACAGAGTACGGAGCATGATCATGCATCGAGGGGATCACTTTGGGCATTTAATTATTTATTTTACATGACTTGCATAGGGGCTTGTTAACCCGAGTTTTGGCCATGTCGGCCCTGTATTTTAATTTCCGCTGCAACTTATTATTTTTATTATCATGTATGGATGATATTATATTATTACTTTTAAGTAATTCCGGACTTGCTTTTAAAACTTTTTCCAACACCTATAGCCTTGCATCTCTTTGGCAAGCTCGGAGAAACCGTGTCTTGCTAGGGAGGTGTGGCGGTGGCACCCCCGCCTGGGTTATCGAATCCGGGGTAAGTGGTATCATAGCCCGGAAATATTTTTAAATTATTATTATTATTTTGGCCAAAATAGAGGCCCAAGAATTTTAAACAAATATTAATATTATTTTAAAATTTTTAAGTACCATTATTATTATTTAAATTTTAAGTTTTATTTCCATGGGACAAAATTTATTTTAAACCCATGGTTAATATTTACATATGCATAGAAATTTTTCCAACAAGTTTTTAAAGTCACGAAATTATTTTTCGGGGTTGGGGTAGCATTATATAAAGCATGCATGCATTCGCATACATACATACATGAATATCGCGCTAATTTTTTTATTTTTTTTTGTGAATTAACAGTGTCAAAACTCTTACCTTCAAATTGGTCATGACCTTGACTTAGAAGCGTTTGCTTTAAACTAATTCTGCCTCAGTCTTATAATTTGATCACCTAAGTTTAGCATTCTCCTATCTATTACCTCTTTCCAATCCTACCTTATAGATTTTCTTGAACGCTAACTTGCCTTAGATTAGAAACTCATCTTCACGTGCGTTGATAACAGAGGATGGCACCTAGGGGAAGACCAAGGAATGTAATCCCAAACAACACTGACTCTGACCTCCCCAACATGCCAAACAACAATGAGATTCCTCAGAATATGGATGAGCGTCTAAGGACGGTTGAGGAAGTTCTCGTAGTATTAGGAAATGCTGAAGTGCAACGTGCACAAGCGGGTGTACCACCACCGGTAGCCCGAGTCAACTACTTAGCCTTGGTAAACCCTTACCAACCACCCCACTATGCCGGCGAAGAGGACCCGGCTCAGCTAGAGGAATGGATACGGACATTCGATAAGCTGTTGAACGCCGTAAAGTGTCCCGACGGGGAAAAGGTTCACGTAGCTTCATTCTACTTAGGAGGCGAGGCGAATGATTGGTGGCAAGCCACCCAATGGAATCGTGCGGAGTACGACGAGCCCTACACATGGTCAGAATTCACGGATCTACTTAGGGATCATTTTTATCGCATGAGCGCAAAGGCTGCCATGTACGAGGAATTTCTGGCACTAAGGCAAGGAGGAAAAACGGTCCAAGAATACTATAACCGTTTCAAGGAGTTGGTGCGGTTCGCGCCGAGACTGTTGTCAACTGATGTAGAGAAGGCACAGAGGTTCGAGATGGGACTCAACCTATCTATTAGAGAGGTGATCACGGGTGAGCACTACCTGACCTGCAAGCTGTGTATGATCGTGCAGTAGCGGTTGCACGAGTTCAAGGACTGAAACAGAAATCGGTAGATGGGACTAACCAAGGACCACAAGGAGGATACAAGAGGAATAAGGACCATGTCCGTAGAAACTCGAACCAACCACATCAAAACGACAATGGACGAAACAAGGGGATAGTCTTCAACCATGGTGACTATGCGCCACCATGTCCAAAGTGTGGTAAACCACACTATGCGAGAGGATGCCCTCAGCCTGGATCATGCCTTCGGTGCGGTCGACATGGTCATCGGCTGCGTGACTGCCGGACGTGAATAGAAAACATAAACAGGAGAGAGGATGTGACCACTCGGCCCAAGCAACCGTAAGAAGTTTCCAAGCATCGATAACTGCGTTTATTTTGAGTTCGATTCGACGAATTGTATCCAATCAAAAATAAACAAATTCAGATTATTTTGAACTACGTTATGACTTGATCCCTTCACGGGGTACATAGGCAGCTTGGAAATCTAAATTCTGGGTTCAGTCAAATAATAACAAACAACAGCACACATTAATACAATCACGCAACCAAACAATGTCCGAGCTCGCGAGGAGCTAACGCCTAACTTCGAGGACGAAGTTGATTCCTAAGGGGGAGAGGATGTAACACCCGAGAAATTTAATTCAAGTTCAAAGGAATGGAATAAATTTCTTGTGGAAGACGTTTATCCTTAAGGAAAGCAGATGGAAATACCCCAACATTAAATTGAGCCCAAAAGAAAGCGAGGGCGCAACTTCTGGGACGAAGTTGATTCTTAAGGGGGTAGACTGTAATACCCGGGGTTTTTACAACGCCCAAAGAAACGAAAAAAAATTTATTTCCGAGAAGAAAATAATTTATTACAATAAATTATTGCTCGGAAATGGCGTGACCGATAAATTCAAAGAATTCGAACCCAAATTTTGGTCAAATCGAAATGGGATGAAAGAGGGAAAGGAAGATCGAAGATATTCCATGGATTAATCCCAAAAGAATTGGAATTAAATTCAAGAAGGAAAAGAATTTTAATTCCAAAAACCCGTGAAGTCGGAAATAATTTAATTAGATAAATTATTGCACGGGAGCCAAAAGACGACGAATTCAAGCCGACGGATTCAAACTCGACGGATTCAAGATTTCGAATATGAAATTCATTGGAGTCGAAATAAGTTTAAGAAAGGAATCGTAACCCCAGAAATGACCCGAAAAGTCGAACCGAAAACATAGAGGATAGAAACCCGATCGAGAAAAGAAGAAAAGACCCGATGGACCACGTGGACCGCCGCACCGGCAGGCCGGCGCTCGCCGCGCACCGCCGCGCGGAAGGCGGAGTCGCGACTCCAGGCCTGGCCACGCGTGCTCCGTGCGGGCAAAGGCATAGGTTCGCGTCACCAGCGCGCCAGAGGTGCAGAAGGTGTAAACTTTCATTCCCTGGCGATTTTCTTGCCAAAATTAACACCCCCTTCGATGGTAATCGGATCTCAGCCTTGGGGAAGGGTTAAGAATACCCTAGGGGCGCCCCAAACCCTAAATTTTCAGAAAACACTTCCTACACTCCCTCAATTCCCTCTCCAAGTTCAAAACTCCTTCGACACCACTTTCTGGCGAGTATTCCGGCGACGAAGGGACGACCGGGACAAGCCCCTGACCTCTAGACCCTTGGTAAGCTATGGTATAATGTTTTAGTTTGTCCATACAACTTAGAAACTCGAATTCTAACCTCTTTTCCTTGCTACGATTTCACGTTGGAAAACGAACAAAAAGCGATCGGAGAAGTTGGCCGTTCGTCGTGACCCTAGGACGTCCGGAAACCCATTCCAGCAACCCTAATCTCTAACTAAGTAATTTAAGACCTTACTCACAAATTTTTGTGGTTTATTGTTGTTTAAAACTCGAGATCTAGACCCGTAACAAAAATCGATTTTCAATAACCCTATTTTCGTCCAATTTCAAAAACTCGCCTAAAACTCGACCTTCGGGAATTCAAACCGAAATCTTTTCAACATAGATTTTGTTCCTAAGACTTTAATCTATCTTGTGTCCAAATTTCAGCCATTGACATTAAGATTTTCTATTCCAAATCTCGCCGTAAACTTTCTGTGACAAACCGAACGTTTGAAACTGTTGACAGATTTTCTTATTCGACTTGATGCATGTTTTTCACCCGTTTTTAGAATGACTAAACTTTGCATTTCAAAAAAAACGTTTTAGATAATTGTGCCTAGATTATGCATATAAAATTTCATGAATTTTGAAGTTCATTTGATATGTCAAAATGGCCGAATTTCAGAACTGTTCTAAAACATCTTTTGAGTCCGCGCTGTACAGCGTGTTGTGGTCGATTTTTGAGCATCTAAAATTCATTATTTCCAAATTCGTAAAACATGAAAGTTGTTCCTTAATGTGTTGTGCATCTCCTGTAAAATTTTCGGATCTATTGGCGTTGAAATGAATTTTTAATCGGCGTCGCACGAACCTGTGACTAAATCAGTTTTTGAGACAGAAATTATCTTTTGTATAGAACTCGAATTTTGACTCATTTCGAAACCTTTTTCCAAAAACCTAAAACATGAAAGTTGTTCGTGTGTGTGTTTTTGAGCTACTGTGTAAATTTCAGAATTTTTGGTGTAAAGATGAATTTTTAATTAAGAAAGGCGTAAACTGCCTCGAATCGGATTTTTCGAACTTGAGAAAACTCGAACTATGAAACGCAATATCGAAAAATCCCGTTCACTAGGTTGAGCCGATCTTCATGCTATCATTATCTTTGAGACTGCCTCGTTAGTGGTCTCCTTACTATTTGGATCGCCTCGTTAGTGGTCCTACGATTTGAGATTGCCTCGTTAGTGATCTCCTTACTATGCCAAAACGGCAGTTGTGCACATGGCCTGCCAAATCGGCAGTGGGAAATACACGGCCTGCCCGAGTGGCAGTGAAACCGCTTGAAAGGCCTGTCAAATGACAGTTGACATACATGCCTGTCAAATCGACAGTAGATACACACGGCTTGCCGAAATGGCAATCGAGATACATGGCTAGCCAAGACGGCAGTCAATACTGATATGGCTGCAGCCGTCGGTTCACCGGCTAACTGCTTATGATTTTTGAGATTGCCTCGTTAGTGATCTCCCTTGTGTGGTGTCATCTTCTTAGGTGCGGGATAAGACTTAAAAGACTTGTGTGCGTATTTAATTAAGCTGCAATTATTTATCAAGTTTTCAAATTATGCTTCTAAATTACGTTTTAAACTATGCTTTTAAAATTTCGCTTTTAAATTAAGTCCTTAAATTATGTATTCTCGTCTTGAATAAATTAAATCATGTTTTTCCGCTGCGAATAAAATATGGATTTTTAAATTAATGCATGAAAGGTGTAATCTTTAGTTTAAACACATGTAACCCCTTAAATTGTTTTGTTAGGGATTAACTTACTCAGTATTTTATATACTGATAAAACCCGTTGTTCATTTTTCCATTACAGAGTACGGGGCATGATCATGCATCGGGGGATCACTTTGGGCATTTAATTATTTATTTTACATGACTTGCATACGGGCTTGTTAACCCGAGTTTTGGCCATGTCGGCCCTGTATTTTAATTTCCGCTGCAACTTATTATTTTTATTATCATGTATGGATGATATTACATTATTATTGTTAAGTAATTCCGGACTTGCTTTTAAAACTTTTTCCAACACCTATAGCCTTGCATCTCTTTGGCAAGCTCGGAGAAACCGTGTCTTGCTAGGGAGGTGTGGCGGTGGCACCCCGGCCTGGGTTATCAAATCCGGGGTGTTACATCAACAAAAAGAAAAATAAAGCTTCAAAAAAAACCAGGTTCCTGGTTGGATTAATATTGCAATTAATGGAAATTAATTTCGGAAACTAGAGAAATTTAAAGTCCGGAATAAATTCACAAAATAGCAGTGTTAATCCAACCTAATTTATGCGATCAATAAATAGTTAGAATAATTATTGTGTGTAAATAAGCATGCTCAGTGTTTTGGATTCATAGAAAATGCATAATTTTAGAAAATGTTAAAAACTGGAAAAAGTTCAAAAATTCTGTTAAGTATTGCCTTGGTAATTTCTCCAAATTCGTTCTCCAAGCCAATTCGGTTTAGACCAAATTGATCGAAGAGATCGAATTGATCCCCCAAGGCACACATTCGGTGTTAATTTTGCTAAGTAGGAATTCGATCTAAGCAATTCGGTCTATACCGAATTGATTTTGAAAGATCAAATTGATTTACAAAAGGCATTATTTTATTCTGTCTCATTTTTGCAAGTGACCAATTCGGTCTATAAGGCAATTCGGTCTATACCGAATTGCTTGAATAGACCGAATTGCCTCACAAAAGCACCCTTTATTCTTCTAAGTGTCCAATTCGGTATACTCTCTCCAATTCGGTCTTATGTCAATTCGGTCTAGACCAAATTGATTTTAAATACCAAATTGAAGTGAGTTGTTTGTGTTTTTCTCCAGATTCAGTCTACAAGCCAATTCGGTCTATATCGAATTGGCCTGGAGACCGAATCCCTCACAAAAAATTGGGGATTTCATCAATTCGGTCTAGACCGAATTGATGGTTCGGTCTCCATTAGACCGAATCGACCCCTGTCCCACTACCCTATTTATATACCCTTTCCCTCTCTTCCCTCTCACTTTCACTTCCACACTTACAAAAATCCCCAACCCCCTCTCGCGACCTTTCGTCTTCCTCGCAAAACCAGAGCTCAAACCCGAACTTCACTCCATCCAAATCACTCCCAAGCTTTTTAAATGGCGTCTTCATCTTCTAATCCAAGTGGGAGCATGGGGTAAGTTCTCTTTTTTTTTTTTTCGATTTCGCACCCCATTGTCACGTTTCCAATTTTGATTCTTATGAGTTTTTGCGAAATCTGGGGTGGGGAAGGGATTGTAGCCTACTTTCATGTTGGGGAAGGTCGCATTATGGTCGGAATGTGGTCGGAATATGTTGGGCATGATCGAAATAACCTAAAACAGTGTAAGTAGAACTTAGGGTTTTTCCTGTTTCCTTGTTCGACAACCATTGTTGAATGTTGTGAAGCTTAATGTGTTCTAGGATGTGTTTATTTCTTAAAAATATTTGGGTTTCAAAACCCTCAAAAATTCTGTTTTTGTCCATTGTGTAAATTTTGTTATCATTTCAATTGTTGAGGACTGTGATTGCACTTAGAAAACTGTGATGATGGTGATTACATGGGTAGCTTTTCCATTTTGCCCTTGTACTACTGTTTTGATATGTGTGATGATGATGATTGAATAAGCATGATTGATTGAGTGAACCTATTGTGTTGAGTTCTTGAAGCATGATTTGTTGGCATAATTTTTGAAAAATATTGGCTTGAATAAACTGTGTTATGTAGTTGTTGGCATGCTACTGTATTTGTGAATTTTGCTAATAAAAATTTTGTGGGTACCCAGTTGACCACACCATACAAACTCAACTGAAAAGTTGATGTTTGTAATAAACATGGAAACATGGGTTACAAACAAAACCATGCCAAAATTTTTCCTGACATGTGTTTCTCAAACACTGTTAGTTTGGCATTTATGTATAAAAGAGACAAAAAGTTGGTAGGATTCTTTGTTTTGCTTCACTAAGTGTTTGACTTGCACATATGGGATATGTGGGGAATCAACAAAGTGTAGTAATTTTGCTCACTTTTTATCACCCATTATCCACACAAAAATTCAAATGGGGGACCACTCACACCACCAATTTTATTAAATAAAAAGTCAACACTTTTTATTAAAATCTAAAAATAGTCTTTGTGTGTTTGTGTTAGTATTTTTATCTTTATTTTTATTTTTCCTTAATCCACTGCCTCATGCTAGCAACTGCATCATTCATCATGTGCATTTATTCTCCATCATTGAATTTTTTCTCATCCCATCTCACATGTTTTAAATCACTTTTATAAGTGATTAAAAATTAAAATTTTCTTTTGTGGGCTCAATAGCCTATAAAAATTCTATCTTTTGGTCTCTTGACCATTTGAAAAATCCTTTGACTATTTTTTTTAGTCTAAGAAAAAAAAATTATAAGGGTCCAAGACTCTTATTTTTCATGTTTCCCTTTGTAACTATTTGTGTTCAATAATGTTAGATTTTATAATCTAACTTTGTATCTTAGTACCTATCTTTTGCCTCAATAAATTCAAGTGAAACCAATTAACTCACATTTAGAGCAAGGCTAAAAATGTGAGGATGTTGATTTTAAATTAATTTAATACTCCCCATTTTTCGTAGAGACATCATCTTCCCAGACCCAAATCAAGAACAGGAAGGAACGAAGCTGCTGGACCTGCCAGTGGATCTTTTAGGAGAAATCCTCTCTCGTATAGGAGAGGATGACATCAAAAAGGTATTCACTGCCAAGAAAGTGTGCAAGAAGTTCAGAACTGCAGGAGATCTCCCCATTGTCTACAGAAAGTGTGAACTAGAAACCACCATCATAAAAATATGGGATCAAGGAATCAAAGGGCAGAAGGAGGAACTCCTCCATACATGTGAGGAGGCAGGGAACTTTAACCTCCAACTCATCCCATCTCTACAGGCATTCGGAGTAGGGGATGAGGAAGGAGCCTGCGAGTTGCTGAGACCCGGGATAGAGGATAATCACAAGGCTTCAATCTTTGTAAGAGGATTCATGCTGCTAAGCAAGCTGGACAATGATCAGGTCCAACAAGGGATAGCAATGATCGACAAATTGGCAACAGACGAATTGGTCCTGAAATATGTGGGCACCAACATCCTCTCATGGCTGATAGAGAGCTTGGAGACCCCCGATTTGTTTGCTGACCAAGAGCCCAGGGTCTACTGTCCAAGGACACAAGAGGACCTAGGAGAAATGGACGACTAGAATACTGCTTACCCTGCTGCCTAACAAATTTCGTCCACTGGAGCAGAGTCTTCTTTCAAGGGTAATAGAAGAAGGATGCGGAAGGAAGATTGGATCTGTATTGACTGTATTTTTCTCTAATCTAAACTTTAAACATCAATTAGGAGATCTTTTGAATTTTGATTCTTGTGTGCAAACTCAATCCGAGAAACACAGCAATCTCCTGTAACTATTGTATTGATGTATTTATTGCTTTCCACAAAGAGAATTTCGTCTTGAGTTCTCAGAATATTTTGAAAAAGATGTGTGGCAGTCCAAGATGAATAAGTGACTGTCATGCCAAAAACAAAGCTGTAACATGCTTGCATGTTCACAATGTCTTTTTACTGCTTTCAATTAAATAACCAGCATAAAACTAGCATCATTTTGTCACCTAAATTCACATGTTGAATTTAGGCTAAGGAAGAAATTTTCAAACTATTAAATTGGGATAAAATAATTAAAAATATGCATGGTATAAATTCTTGAGGTTTTGAGCTATAAAAATCTAATGATATGATCACTTGAAAAGAAAAATAAACTTTCATGTTGAGAATTTGATTGAATAAATTGCAAGAAATTTTCAAACGCTAAGTTTAAGAATGAATGTATGACATAATCAAACCATACCATGTGAGATCTGAGCCGAGTCATTTTTACTCATTATTTCTTTGATTGTGTGAAAATCAATTCGATTAAAGGAAACTAGAACTTGCAATTGGGACCGATTCAAGACCATGCCATATTCCCGAAATCAAGCATATGATCGAGGCACTTAGAAAACTCCAAATTTTTGGCCTTCATTTGAAATCCAAACCCAAAAATATGTTCCCTTTAGGATTAACGAATCTGAGCCTTTAAGCCTAATTTTTCTTTGAAACCACTATATATTTTCCTAACCTTATAAAAAGACCAAGAAAATCAAACCCAAGTGTACACGAATCTATTTCACCAAGGCATTATAGTTTATGATCATCAAAAATATCAATCGGTATTCAAAAACCGATTCAAAAAAAAAAAGAGAAAAGAAAAAGAAAAAGAAAAAGAAGAGAAAAAGGTTGAGATCCATTCAACAAGAATAAATTGCAATTGGCAAAGCAAATTAGACATAGTCTAATGTCATGCAATAGAAAAGAAAAAAAAAACAAACAAAAGAAAGAAAAAGTATTGATGATCGTAGATTTTAAATAAAAACATGCCAAGTTATGGTGGAATGGATTCATGTCACTTCTCAACCCAATAATTCCCTTCCATACCGATGTTACAGCCGTATGCCCCGTTATAACCCTGAATAAGACCTCGGGATCTCGATTTGAGGAAATGAGTAGGTGGCGAGTTGGTCTAATTGCAAACTTATGGGAAAGTTTAATTGAATTTGATTATGAGCGTTAATGTCTAAAATCCAATTTGAGAGTGAATGAAATTTCCGTTTCTACTACATGAGAGGCTCTGCATTGATTGATTAATGTTCATGTCATACTTGAATTCAAGAATCAAACCAATGAGATTTTCTATACATATGGTCAAGAAGAATTAACAATAATGATTGATTTGTATACCCACTCAAGTGAAAAATATAATTTCATTAAACACTGCAATCAAGATAGTTTAATACTTGTAATTTTGATTATCTTATCCCAATATAAAAAGAATGAAATTTTTGAAGCCACGCAAATGGATTGACTGTGCAGAGTCCTTGCTCTTAGGAGCATTGACTCTGACTACTCGAGGACGATCAGTATTAAATGTGAGGATGTTGATAATGGCCAAAATTGTCCATTATTTCCAATCCATTTCCGTGTCTGAGACGGACATTTTGATCGTATTCCCATCTTATTTTAATAAGAAAGCAGTTGAATTCGACAAATTAATGCGAGTTTGTAAGAACAATATGTTGGTAATGAAAAACACAAAATTATGCAATTTTAATTGCATTTGTGTTGGAAAAATCCAAAAACATGAAAAAAAGGAAAAAGAAAAGAAAAATGAATGAAAAAGATGGGCAAAAGAATAAAATAGCCCACAAAAATAAAAAAGATGGGAAAAAGAATGAAAATCCCACAAAAATAAAATTTTTGGCTAAGTGTTGAAAAGGCAATTCGGTCTAGGCAATTCGGTCTATACCAAATTGCCCATATAGACCGAATTGCTGAAGAATAAAGAAGAACAATAGAAAAAGTGTTGAGAGGAGAAGCAAGATACCCAATTCGGTCTATGCAATTCGGTTTACACCGAATTAATTGCATAGACCGAATTGATTCAAGACAAGGAAGCCAAGCAGGAGACCATGAGAAATTCAACACAATCAATTTAGTCTACACTATACCGAATTGATATTGAAGACCACATCCCAGCCAAAGATCAAGAAAAAAAGACTTCAAGCAATTCGATGTCCACCAATTCGGTCTATACTGAATTGCATGTGGAGACCGAATTAAGTTCAAAATACATCCAGATGAAGCTGAGGAGCACGAGGAAAAAGCATGCCATTGCTAATGGGCTCTGATGGGCCTAAGGTTTTGAAGAACAAGTATAAAAGCCAATTCTCACCAACAATGAAGATATCTCAGAACACAGAACACAGTTCCAACCCTAATACTTGGAGAGGACAAGGGGTACCAAGTTCTTCACCCCTTAAGGGTTAGGTAGGTAGATTAGTTAGATTATTTTTATGCACTTTAGATTAGTTTGTGCTGCTTTGATATTAGTTTAATTTGTAAAGCTGTTACTACCACTTAGAGTAGCCATTTTCCATATTTTTAACATGCTTTGTAGTTAGAATGAACCCAACCTTCAATCTAATGATGGTTTTGGGTTATTTACTTTGCTTTCAGTGTTTAATACAAAGAAAATTTCCAGAAATGGATTTTGGCTCATGTGTTTCACACTCTTTAAATGCTTTCTTTAGCAATAAATATGGTAAAATGAATGTTTGTTCCAACTAGGTTGCGTTTAATATGTTTCTAGTTGGCTTTCATTCTTAATAAATGCATGTTAAGTGGACTTTTGGTGTGTTTTTATGCCTTAGAGCTCAAATAAGTGTTCTTAGGTGTTTAGATAATTTAAGACTTCTTAGAAATAGGTTTTACATGCTTTATTTTAATTTCCTTGCTTAGATTTCTTGTTTATATTGCCTTAGATAATTTAAGTGTTCTTATTCTTTAATGCATGTTGTTCTTAGAATTATAGTTGTTTTAGGTTATTTAATCTTTGAATCATTTGTTTGTAGCTTTAGGTTTTACTCCATGCTTTTATCCACTGAACATGCATAATTATGGATAACCACAAAATATTTACAAGTATGGCTGCGAGATGACATTGATGTGAAATGAGTGATGGGGTCAATCCCATCTGTCATAAACCACATCAACTTAGAAACCGCAGTGATATTTGTAAACATAAAAATACACATGTAAAAATGGCATGCAATTCGATCTAAGGCAATTCGGTCTCCACCGAATTGGTCTCCACCGAATTGCCAATGAAGACTGAATAGTATGACACCAAAAATGTTTGTTTATTTCCTTCATGAGAAAATTGCATGCAATTCGGTCTAAGGCAATTCGGTGTAGTTGTTTGTTCACATCTTCATGTAGTTCCCATGCAATTCGGTCTATACAATTTGATCTATTTCGAATTGCACAAATAGACCGAATTGACTTGGAAACCACATTGTATGCATTATCATCCTTTCATGCCTTAGTTTATTTCCTTGTTAAACCAATTCGGTTTGCCAATTCGGTCTATACCGAATTATCCTGGTAAATCGAATTAAACACTCCTTTTGAAGCAAATGCCTTAGCCAAATTTGAGTAAGGGGATAACCCCATCAATTCGGTTTGTCCAATTTGGTCTATACCGAATTGCTTGACAAAGCGAATTAGATGATGTTATTTCCCAACCTTACTATGATTAATTGGGTAAGATAACACTTCATTTCTCATGCATAGGCAATTCGGTTTATATTGCAGTAGACCGAATTGACCTCCCCTCTCTATTTTAAAACTCCAAAAATATTTTATCTTCCTGAGATGTGTAAGTTGCATGGATGTATTGGGCTCAGGCCCATTGCATTTAATTTTATCCATTACACACCTCAACCCATTAGTATCTTTATTATTGTGTGATTGATACTCACACAATACCCAAAAAATATTCTTTTAATTTCATCTTTTCTCATTAATTGTGTGTATGAACGGGTAATAAGAGATATCACAGATCAATGTTGGCAAAAAGGTCCCTTCACCGGGATAACGATTAGCTCGTCTTCTGTGTATTAATTATCACTCGTTATTTTGCATGGTCTGATTAGTGATTGGTGGAAGCTACGGCAAAAGGTCCCTTCACGGGGATAACGATTAGCCACTCAGCAAATTCCTAATTAGATACAGTTTTCTTCTTTTTATCTTAATTTCAACCTGAATTTCGAGCCACAGTAATGTTAAACAATGTTGATCAACATTGTTATAATAGTACTGTAGTAAGAAAACATGTGGGTTTTTACTCTCTCATGGATGGTAGGACTCTTGATAGCAATCACTGTCATTAAGGGTTCCTTACTGTCTAAAACCATTCCATCTGGAATAATTGGGAACTGGATAGCAGTTGTTTGCAGTCCAGATTATCCAGTTATTTTTGGCATCTTTTTAGCCAAATTCTTCTTTTCTCATGGCTAATCCATCTTTGTGTGTCAAATTCTGTCTAACCCCACCATATATTTTGGGGTATTTTATTTTACTTCTCATATACATGTATGCATGATATTATTATGTAGCTATTGTGGTATTATTATTTTGGAGATCCTTCTCCTTGGACATAGAAGTCTTAATTTAAATCAGATGTTGCATATTAAATTTCCAACAAAAATTCCTTTATAAAATCCGGATCTAAGTAAGGGATAATTTCACAGTTATGACTAATTCAATTTCTACTGGGGATTGATTTTGGGGAACTAGAAGCAGAGTCAGCGATTAGGTCTCCTCTACACTGAAAGGATCTGTGTTTTAACTGAGAGTTTAGTACCTGTGTAGGGAATGATTTTCAAATATCGATTGTTTTCTCAAAATTACTGTGTGTTGGGAATCTTATATTAGGTATTGCATTGAATTAGTGTCCACTTGGATTCAGATAAGATGGGATACATAATACTAGAGGAACAACATATAGGCCTTGGTTAATTTCTGAGGTAGGGTTGAGTATTCTTTCAACTACTATCCTCCCCCGCCAAAGCCTAGCATTGAGTCTTGAGTGAGTACATTCGGAATAGATCTTCACGGATCTGTTCCACTGAGTTTGTATCTCATAACTAACCGGATGTTATAAGCCCTGTGGCTTACTGATATTTGGGAAGTTCTAAATCTGCATCTGGTCACCAAGACCAGGGGCTCTTTTATACTAACGGAATGAGATAGCTTTTGAGGCTTCCGAGTGATAGGTTTTTAAATGCTTTCTTTACTGCTTTCTTTACCGCTTTCGTTTAAATGCTTTTATAGAGGTCACTCGGAAGAATTAGAGGTTGGCCGCCGGTTGTAAGGTTTAAGAGTTGTGGATTAGTTCGGGATTTAGATCTAGACTATAGGGTGTGACAAGGGGGATGATAGGAGCACTTGGCATGTCAACTAATGATGTGTTAGGTGTTGCTTATCCACTGTGGAGAAATAACATACCTCGGCAGGGGGAGTTATTAATCTGTGGTATCTTAGAAATTGAGGTCTTAAGAGCATGTAAATTCTGGCTGTAAGTACCTGTCTTTTAAAGGGAACATAGTCAATAAAGCATGAGAATTAGCTGATTGATGGATTATCCCAACCAAAGATCTGTGTAATTAAAATGGAAGTTTAATTGTGTCTCATCTGAATCTTGTCTAATCTTTATTATTTTCTCTCTGTCCCTTCTGTCACATTTTATCTGCTTTCTTAGCATAATTTTTATCCCTTTCTTAGAATAGATTTATTTGCTTTCTAGAATAATTTTAATGCTTTCATAATCTAGTTTAAATTATGTCAAGTAGTTGTTAAAAACCAATGCAAAACCTGAAACGAGTAACCGAGTGGAAAATCTTAGTAAACGACGTGGGCCCTGCTTCTATCGCACATCCTCCAGTGAATGATCCAGTCTTACTATAAATTACTGCAATTTTTGACACCGTGCGCTTTCGAGCCACAGTTTCTTAACACGAGTAATAAAAACGTGACAACCTTAATATATCCTTAAACCCCTTCCATAAATCATAACTCTTTTCATTTAATAAATTCAAACTAGATATATTTCAAAAATACTCGTGTGGGAATCTGTCAAAAGTTTCATCTAGCAATCAAAGGAAATTTATCACCAAATGCCAAGAGGCAGGGAACTATATGTTCAATCTCGAACCTGCACATGTTGCATTTGTTGATAAGAGAGAAAAGGAAGCATTCGATCTCATAAAGCCTGGTCTAGAAGATAAATATTAGCCTTCCATTTTCATAGCAACTCTTCTACTACTTTCCAAACAAGACAAGAAGCTTAATGAAGGGATTGAATTAATCAAAACAGCAACTCAAGACATTTTTGATTTAGTGTTCCTCAAAATCAATGTTTTTCACTAGCTACTTCACTGTGACAATGTCCCAAACCCTTTCCATGCTCAAGAAGAGAGGAACTATTGCAAAAACCATTCTATGCTTGAACGCCAACCGGTACCTCTAAATGTGAGGCTAGATTGCATTCCATGTGAACTTTTTGTTATAGTTAGATAGTTTAGGAGGGCAGGTGGCGAGGAAGGCATAGAACATGGATGACGAAGAACAGTGGGCTGAATCTGAAGAAGAGGAGGACAAGAATCAGTTATTGGTTTAGTATTGCTAAGTCAGAAAGATTCCTTTTTTTCACTACTTGTAACTACTATGGTGTTTTCCAAAGCTGTTAATTTCTTTTAATTGTTTGTTGCTATGCTACAATTTTTATGCATTCTATGTGATTTTTGTACTCTTCACTTCTCTTTATTAAAATTCACTTGTAATATCCTTTTAATTCTACTCAACTTTGAAATTGGAAGCTCCTCCAAGAACCCAAGAATTTCATTACAAAAATCTGGATCAGATACTACTCAGATTACAGATCTTCCGTATGAGATTCTTGGAGATATTCTGTCGAGGCTGGCATTCAACCACCTAGAAACTGTCTTCAACTGTAAATTAGTTTGCAAGGCATTGAATGAGACTGCCCAGCACCCTTTAGTCTTGATGAGGGCCACCCTTGAAGACTTTTATCTATGGGACTGGAACCATTGACAAAACACAATGGGAATTTCTTGATGGCTACAGAGAAGCAGAAAACTGGATGTTCCAGCTTCAAGAGGCAATGCGACTTTTTGTAAAATATAAAGATGAACAAGCAGCATTTGACCTCCTTAAGCCAGCTATCTCTGATAATCATCAACCGTCCATTTACATAAAAGCACTCATGCTTTTAAGTAAGGATGTTGTTGAAGAACAGGAGAAGGGAATCTGGCTTTTTGCAACTCTCAGCAGGAACAGGCGCAGGCTGAATGACCTCCAACTTCAAGTTAGAAGATGGATGTCAACTCAACCTGAATTCTACTCTCCCTTTTATGACAGCCTAGGAAAAGATTCTGTGGTGATCGGATTCTATATTCCAATAATCACAAATAGCCAAGAAATTCATATGGAGTGATTTCAATTTATTGCATGAGATGTTTGGTCACTGAACACTGTAATTGCTTCACTAAATTTGCTAATGGACTGGAATTTCTTCCTCCTTGATTGGTAAATTAGATCACAAGACCCTTTTTTGTAATTGATTCCTTAGTATTGCTACAAACATTGTTTTGATTGACATTTTGTAATGCGTTTTGTTTTGTTTGAATGATAACTGTTTAACTATCTCAGCATGATAGCAAATATGATTAATATCAACACCTTCACATTTAGAGCAAATCTCTAAATGTGAGGATGGTGAGGAAGTTCTGAGTTGATAACTATGAGAGATGAATGTATATTTTGTTCCAAACCATAAACTCACATTTAGAGCAAATCTCTAAATGTGAGGATGGTGACCCTAATTTAATCGGTTTTCTGTTTTCTTTTAAGGATGCATAAAATGACATTTAAGGAACTTCAAGCTCGAGGTATCGAAACAGACAAGAAAGAAAGGTCATTCTGGAACCAGAAGAATACAGAGAGTTATGTCAAACAAATTTAAAATGGCTATGGATGGGGGGATACGGATATCTCAGCCCCAATCTTTTATGTCAACCCATTTATGATTCAACATATACCTTCCAAAGAGAAGGAATCACTTCTGATCGACCTGGAAGAAGCATTCTGGAATAAGATGATCTATTTTTGGGAATTGCAGATGGTTGATCTCAAGAATTATAGAGACTATCCTAGAGAAGTCAAGTTGGAAAGGCTTCTGGAATGACAGAAAAAATGCATGGCAGAATGGAACCAGGAATGCTATAGAATCATAAACCCCAATGACCATGCAGGATTGGAATTAGAATACTTTAACCCACAGCCATTGCCCAAGTATGTGAGGACTCACTAAGCATTGTTGCAAGCTCAATGAGATCAAAAATGCTCGAGCCTATGATCCTCAACAGGCATTACCTCCATATATGCCCCCTGCATTCTTGAATAAGAAAGGACCCCATGAGCAGGATTTCTTAACAAATTTAGCAAGAGACAGGATCATTGATGCAAGGATAAACCTCAGGCATGATCTTGAACCCCATTTTCAAAAAGCTAAACAAGGCAAAATGGAGTGGCGTAAGTTTCATCAGACTATTCAGAATGCTAGAAACAACTGGATAAAAAAACATGAACGAATGGAACAAGGGGCAAAATCTTAAAAAGAGGCTCCTCAGACCAGGGCTAGTGAGGAAACCTGATGAAGAATTCCCCCAAGAGAATTTTGCCGATCTAATGCCTGAACAGCAGGCATGGGTTACAGATGCTGAGGAGAGAGAGACTGAACGAACAGGGAAAAACAGGAAACAAAGGTCAGATGCAAAACAGACACCACAAGTGATAGTCATGAATATTTTCAAAGAATAAGTCATAAATGAAGGTTTGGAGCCAATTACAAACTACAGGAAAGTTTCGGCCCCGGTAATAACAGAAGCAGATGCAGATATTCTCACCACAGACAGACCACAGAAAATCATGAAGAGATTACCTCCACCCCTCCAACAAGAAGTTCATGGACTTGTACAGGAGAGGAAAAAAAAAATTTATTGAAAAGTACATGAGGTATGATCAGATGTGTAGACAAAATGCTTACAAGGAGCATAGGGCATACATTGATCAGACACAAGGAATGATTCAACAACTAATCATGGATGATTGGGATGCTTGGAACAAGAAGTATCTGAGCAGAAAAGGGATGAACATCATGCTTAAAGGACTAGGCAAGAACTTTCATATCAGGAAAGAGTTTTATGATGAGGAAAGTATAGATGAGGAAGAAAGACTTGATAGACAGCTGACCTTGGACTCAGTTATGAAGATTGTAGGGGAAGAGAATGATGAAGCTGACAGAAATGCACAGGACCTTTGTGACCGGTATCTTAAGGACAAAAAGAAGAGAGACTGAGAGGTGGATCAAGCATTACGTGCTTATGAGAATAAAGGTAAGAAGAAGGCACCCACCAAGAAACAGAAATTACCAATTCTTAGCTCAAACTCTTCCGAAGATGTTCCAAAAGGAACATCAAGAAATAAGAGCGAGAGCAGAAGGAAAGGTCAAGGTAAGAATCAAGAGAAGGCCAGAAGGACAAGTCAGCCTTCAAAGAAAAGGAAACATGAAGATGAGCTGACAATCAAAGAGTTTATGGAAATAAGAAAAGCAACCCTAGAATCAGAGCAGGATTTAGAGAAAAATAAAGAGCTACTGCTACCATCTCAAAGAAACAAGGAAGTTGTTATATATCACAGAAATGGAAAAGCATCCCAAGAGCAACAAGAACCTGTCCCTGAGATGGTAAAGCAGCAAGAAAAAGAGCCTGAAAAACTGTTAAGAAATTCAGAATAAAGATGAAAGCTAGAAAATCAAAATTTATGGTTTATGATATCAGCTCTGATGAAGAAAAGGTCGAACCAATTTTGGGAGTTCAGCAAGCAATAGTACCATATGTTCAAAATGAAGAAATTAAAGTAGAATCTTCAATGAAAGAACCTATTGAAGGTTTGGAACTTGTACCCTTTGATGATTTTGAACTGGGAGATATAGATCCAGAAGGATGGAAGTCATGTATCGTTGAATATCAAGCTGCAACTTAGAATTTTATGGATCCAACTGTCCAACCTCAACAGACTGAAGGTATTAAAGAGGAGGATTTCGAAGGACAGGATAAGGAACAACAGGCACAAGTGAATCAATCTCTACTTGAAAGTCAATCCAACCTTGTGAGATTTGAGCCATGAGTCACTTTTACTCATTTATTTTCTTTGATGTATGAATCATTTTGATTAAAGGAAACTAGAACTTGCAATTGGGACCGATTCAAGACCATTCCATATTCCCGAAATCGAGCATATATATCGAGGCACTTAGAAAAACCCAAAATTTTGGCCTTCTTTTGAAATCCAAACCCAAAAATATTTTCCCCTTAGGATTAACCAATTTGAGCTTAAGCCTAATTTTTCTTTGAAGCCCTCTATAATTATTCATATCCTTACAAAAAGACCAATATATCAAACCCAAGTGTGCAAGAATAAATTTTATCAAGGCATTAGATTTGTGATCATCAAAAAATGTATTAATCGGTAATGCTATAAGCCGATTCAAAAAAAAAAGAAAAAAAAGAAGAGAATGAATTGCAAATGACAAAGCAAATTAGACTTGGTCTAATGTCATGCAAAAGAAAAGCAAAAGAAAGAAAAGAAATAATGATGATCATAAAATTCTAAATACATAATGCCAAGTTATGATAGAAAAAAATTCTTGCCACTTCTAGCCCAATAATTCCCTTTCTTACCTAATGTTACAACCGTATGCCCCGTTATAACCCTTGAATAAGACCTCATGATCTCGATTTGAGGAAATGAGCCGGTGGCGAGTTGGTCTGATTGCAAGCTTATGGGATGATTTAATTAAAGTTGATTTTGAGCGTTCAATGATTAAACCCCATTTGAGAGTGAGTGAATTTTCCTATTCTATTTTATGTGAGGCTCTGTTTCATGAATGATGTTCGTGTCATGCCTTAATTCTCATTTTTAATCTTTGCATCTTTCAAACATGATATTCATGAAGGGTTGATAATAATGTTTGATTTGTAGGCCCGATATAGTGAGCAAGTATTATTTCATTAAACACTGCAATCAAGGGGATTTAATACTTGTGGTTTTTGATTGTTTTATCCCAATCCAAAAAGAATGTGATTTTTGAAGCCACGAAAATGGATTGAATATGCAGAGTCCGTGTTCCTCAGAACATTGACTCTGACTGCTCGGGGACGATCAGTATTAAATGTGAGGATGTTGATAATGGCCAGAAATGACCATTATTTTCAATCCATTCCCGTGTCTAAAACGGGCATTTGATCGCATTCTGGTCTTATATTAAATAAGAAAGCAGTTGAATTGTACTGATTTATGCATAATTGTAAAAATATTGAGCTGGTATGAAAACTGCATAAATATGTAATTTTATTACATATTTATGTTAGAAAAATCCAAAAACATGAGAAAAAGAAAAGAAAAGAAAAAGGAAACAAAAAGATGGGCAAAAGAATAAACAAGCCCACAAAATACAAAAAGATGGGAAAAGATAGAAAAGCCCACAAAAAGAACAACTTCGGCCCATCTGGCCCATTCAGCTCAGTCTGGGAACATCCGGTCGAGGAACCCCGGTCGAGGACCATGGTTCCGCGACACAGGAGGGATTAGCGACCCAGCATACAACACAAAGAAGAGACCAGTCTAGGAACATCCAGTCGAGGAACCCCGGTCGAGGACCATGGTTCCGCGACACGACCAAGGTTCCGCGCCACCAACACCTTGGAGGCCAAACCACGCCCCAGTCGAGGAACCCCTGTCGCGGTCCATGCCTTAGCGACACAGACGCATCAATAGAGACACAAGACCCAGTCGAGAAGCCTTGCCACATGCAGCCCTGTCCCGCGACACAAAGGTGATTCCGCGACAAGTTGTGATGTGTGTGATGTCTTGAGACACAGTGGGCCTCAGATCAAGCCCATGGGCCTAGGGCTCCACTCCTATAAATATGAGGTGACCCCCATGAGCTCAGGGTTAGAAAATTCATTCTCTTGAAGACACAATTTGGAGAATCTCTCTAGGTAGTTCTTAGTTTAGGTTTATTTCTTTTTTTGTATTATTTAATTTTTGCATTAAGCATAGTTTAGGTCAGTTTTGATCTATGTTCTTGTTTTAAATAGCATAGGTAGCCACTGTTCACAGTTTTATTTTTGTTGTTAAGCTTGATTTAGGGTTTGTATTACCCAAATGATGGGTATTAACAAACTATTTAATAAAATGGGAAAATATTCACCAAGTTGTGTCCCAAAACCATGAAATGGGTGCCATAAACCCATGGATTTTTACTGCTTTCCTTTTATTTGGGTCATTTGACTCTTATTGCTTTTTGTCTCTTATTTTCGGATAAGTTGTGTGCTTCTGCGTGGTTGAACCCTAGATTAGGTTTTGCTTTATTTTAAATTCTGTTTTGAGTAGATTTAATTCTGTTCCAGCATGTTCTAGGTAGATTTAAATTTTTGTTTGGTTATTTTGGGTTAGAACCACTTTTTGGTCTGAAATAGGGTAAGATCACACTGTTTGCATGCTACTGTTCAACTTTGCTTTTACTGACTTGGGTCCTGAACCACCCATGTCGCTAACCGACTCATGTCGCTAAGCCACGTTTATCGACAGGAGGCTATTCCGCGACAAGGATGTCTAAGGACACTTGTCTTCATAATTCGAAAACCCTTGGTCGCTAAACACCCTGTCGCGGACCCACGGTCCTCGACTCAACCTTGCTTAGCGACCAGGAACCAAACCCTTGTTATTATTCTCTGCATGGCTCCT
This sequence comes from Hygrophila difformis, assembly GCA_030278955.1. NCBI lineage: Eukaryota > Viridiplantae > Streptophyta > Magnoliopsida > Lamiales > Acanthaceae > Hygrophila > Hygrophila difformis. The sequence continues at coordinate 38,938,020 of JAOANR010000003.1, read as the reverse complement.
GTCGCGGAACATCCTTGTCGCGGACCCATGGTCCGCGACTCAACCTTTATTCCGAGACAGGAAATTATGCCCTATATTATTTTGAAAACCCCAGTTGCTAGACATCCTGTCGCGGAGCCATGCTCCCCGACACAACTCCAGACTAGCGATTGGGAACCAAAACACTTAGAAATTTCCAGAGCAATCTTGTGTCGCTAAACTCCTGTCGCGGACCCACGGTCCACGACACAACTTTTGCTTAGTGACACCAGGTGAAACTCTGCCCAAATTTCTGTAAATCTGTCGAGGCACCCATGTCGCGGGTCTAGGCCCCTGACACAATTTATGGTATCTCGACAGAACTCTCTCCTCTATTTAACCCTAAAAATTCTGATCTTCTATCCTCCATTATATTGCAAAAACTCACATCTGAATCCCACGGATTAAGATGTAATACCCTAGAATTGCAATATAAGGCGTTATGCTGCCAAAATTTTGATTCTCCATTTCCCATCTATTAATTGATTGAACCCTCTAGTCATTAATGATTGATGATTCTAATTAGCAATAATTAAATCACTAATTGTTGTGATTAAAGGATCTTTGTTCAATTGTCATTAAAACATTTTTCTATAAATAAAATCATGATGCCTTAAACAGATAATCCGGACTGTAATTAATTATGGTAGGAGGGATTATTTAAGCCATCAATTATGGATTGATTCCATAACCTTGCATGAGAAACCAATGTCTCTCATGCAAGCTCTTCTCCTTATTTCATTTTATTTTGTCTTTTGCGTTTTGTGTGTAACAATTAGTAAAGAATACATCAGACTAATGTTGGCGGGTATTCCCTCACGGATAACTAGCTCGTATTCTGGGTATTAGTTACTAAGTGTTATTTTGCATGGTCTGGATAGCAGTCAGAGGAAGCCTTGGCGGTTTGTCCATCCGGGACTATAATAGCTGCTCAACTGATTCCCATCCGGGTACAGTTTTATTTTATTTATCTTATTTCCAAGCCCAAATTCCAATCTGTAATAAAACTCTGCTAATGTCTGTCAACATTAGCTGATAAGTACTGCAGAGAAGAAGCATGTAGGTTTTTATCTGAATTGACAGACAGTAGGGGCCCAACTGGTAGCGACACTGCTATTTCAGGGTTTCACCTGTCTAAATTCGCTTCATCCGAGTAATTGGGAAATTGGACAGTAGATGTTTACAGTCCACCCGATTATTTTGCCATTACCTTTGGTCTCCTGACCACATCATATCTGTGTTTCACTTTCTGTCTAGACCCGCCCCTATATTTTGGGCCAGTTAATTTTACACCTCCATATATCCTTATGCATGCTATTATTATGTATGTATTATTGTGGTCTAAAATATTTTGGGATCCTTCCCTTGGATAACAGAGTCTAGATCTTAAACAGATATTGCATATTAAATTTCCGATAAAAACTCCTTTATAAAATCCAGATCTGAGTAAGGGATAAATTCTTCAGTTATGACTAATTCATATTCTATCAAGGGTTGATCTTGGAAAATTAGAAGCAGAGTCAGCGATTAGGTCTCATCTAGACTGAAAGGATCTGTGTTTTAATTGAGAGTCTAGTACCTGTTTAGGGAATGGTTTTCAAATTCATTATTTTCCAAAATTGTTGTTTGTTGGGAATCTAAGGCTAAATATTACACCGAGATGGGGTCCACTTGGACTCAAATACAGTGTAGTAAATAATCTTAGTGGAACATCATCCAGGCCTTGGTTATTTTCTAAAATAGGGTTGAGTTTTCTTTCAACTGCTATCCTCTTTTGCCAAAGCCTATTTTTGAGTCCTGAGTGAGTGCATCCGGAACGAACTAATTTATTAGTTCGTTTCATTAGTTTGTATCTCATAACCACCCGGAAGGAAGTGAACACATGAGTGGTTCACGAAGAGCCGGGAATTCTTGATCCATACTCCTTCATTCTGATGGGGAGCTGTCTTTTACTACCAGGGTCAGACCTTCAAAACCTCCGAGTGATAGGTTTTAAATGCTTTCTTTATTGCTTTCTTTAAATGCTTTCGTTAGAGGTCACTCGGTTGTGTTGAGAGTTGCGTAACTGTTACTAGGATTGATAGTTAAGGGATAGTTCAGGCTTAATTAGAATCTTTGGGTGTGACATGGGAGAATGATAGTAGTACTTGGAATTTCAATAAATGACTTGTCAGGTGTTGCTTGTCCACCACAGATGAAGTAACATACCCAGGCCAGGGCAGTTACAAATCTGCGGTATCTTAGAATTTGCGATCTTAAGAACATGTAAACTCACGCTGTAAGTACCTGTCTGTTAAAGGGAACGCTGTACTGAGAGCATGAGAATTAGCTATCTGATAGGATTATCCCAAACAAAGATCTGTGTATAAAAATGGAAGTTTAATACTGTCTTATCTAAATCTTGTCCAATTTTTATTCTTTTCTTCCTGTCCCTTCTGTCTACATTGTAATTCAGCTTCATAGCTAGCATAGTGTAAATTTTCACTGCTTTCGTAGATAGTATTTATCGCATTTTTAGATTAACTTTACCCGCTTTCTAGAATAGAATTTATTTGCTTTGTAGAATAAATTTAAACGCTTTTGTAGTTTAATTTAAATTCATGTTAGTAGATGTTAATCATTTTTCAAACCAATTGGAGCAATACGAATGGAAAATCTAGTAAAACGACGTGGGCCCTGCTTCTATCGCACATCCTCCAGTGAACGATCCGGTCTTACTATAAATTACTGCAATTTTTGACACCGTGCGCTTTCGGGCCATAGTTTCTTAACACGAGTAATAAAAACGTGACAACCTATAAATATATCCCTAATCCCAACTCCACAATCATAAATGATTTTCAATTAAATAAAATCGAAACCGGGGTTTTATTATTTTCGAAAATACTCGTGTGGGAAATTGTCAAAAGTTTCATGGCGCAGTTGCCGGGGAGGATGCAACGCCGTTTTATTAGAGAATTACATTCCTCATTGCTCCTAGTTAGCTTATACATATGAATATAAATATTCACCCATGAAACCCATTCTAACCTGGGGAAAATGCAGGTACCGTCATTATTGAAGCCGTTGTTCTATGCAAAGGAGAAAGCAGACGCCAGCCGAAATCCCGTATAACGCAGAAATAGAAAAGACAGCTCGACGTCTTAGGGCGGAGACTAAACGAAGACGGGAACGGGAAAGACAGGCACTACTTTCACCAAGCACCAGTAGCGACATCTCTGATATGGCCAACCCTGACCTTCCCCAATCATCCCACCCAATCCACCACTTCACAACATCGAGGAGACCCCGAAGATGCTGATAACGATGATTTGGATGATCCCCCTCCTCAGATTATACAAGGAGGCGGGAACCCACCAAACATTGAACAACAACACTTCGAGGCACCTCCTCCCAACCCGAACCCCCAAAACCCACCAAATAACCAAAACCACCAAAACTTCCAAAACCAGCAAAATCAGCGGTACCAGAATCCTCATCAGAATCCCCCAAATCCTAATGATTTCAATGATCCGAGGAATTACTATATGCATCAGAACTACTACCCACAGCAGTATCAAGGAGGGGTTGAGAACAATCAACAAGCAGCAGCCGCTGATTACATGCAGCCAATCTTGGAGCCATATTTTAACATTCCTGGACAAGCTCCATTCTTGGCCAGGAATTTCGAATTGAAGCCGGCCCTCATCAATCTTGTTCAGAGCAACCAGTTCGCAGGGGCAAGTCATGAAGATCCCCATGATCATTTGCAGACTTTCCTAGAATTGTGTGATACGATCAAGAACCAGAATGTATCTGCTAACACCATTCGATTAAGGCTGTTTCCTTTTTCTCTGACTAGCGGAGCAAGGAACATGGTATAAATCACTGCCAGTGAATCAGAAGTCTACATGGGAGGACGTGATCAGAAATTTCCTGACAAAGTACTTCCCGGAATCCAAGGTGGATGAATGCCGCTCTAAGATTGCGGAATTCAAGATGAAGCCAGACGAGTCATTGTATGATGCAAAGGAACGGTTCTTCAACTTGCTCAGGAAATGCCCCCAGCACGGTTTCCATTATTGGGAGAAATTGAGAAAGTTTTATAGCGATTTGACCCCAGCATGGAAGAACATGCTTGATGCTGCCGGCGGTCAACACCTGCTATACATTTCAATGGATCAAGCTTGGGCCAAGATTGAAGCAATGAGTGTAAACAGATCTGTTCTTACTGATGATGTTAATTCCCCTCCCCCTCGTGGTTTGTGTGCTGTAGGTACAACAGAGAAATCAGATATTGAAAAGCTGCAAGAGCAGGTGGCAGCATTGTCTGTTAATCAGGGAGCTGGGAGTTCCACTCAAGGGCAGCAAAAAGACGTAATTTGTGGACTGTGTCAAGGTGCTCACGCAACGGACACATGCGAACAGATTACAGCTGAAAGCTGTAACTTTGCATGGGCTTTTCCAAATAGGCACCCAAACCTGTCTTACTCAAACAACAATGCCCTCAATTCCCACCTCTTGAACAAGCCACAACAGCAGCAATTCAATCCTCAACAGAACCAAGGATTCAATCAGAACAGGGGACATAATTTTCAAAACCCAGGTTTCCAACCTCAGATCCAACAGAGGCCTCAAAATTTCCAACAGCCTACCCAGAACTTCCAAAATTTTCAGCCCCAAAACTTCCAGCCTCAATTCATCCCGAACCAAGGCCAATGGAACCAAAACCAGAATCAGAATCAAAATCAAAAGCCCTCTTCAAGGCTGGAGAATTTGATGACTGATTTTATCACTAGCCAGAAGGAGATTAACACTCAGCTGCAGGCTTCCATCAGAAATGTGGAGACCCAAGTTACTCAAATGGCTAATGAAATGCAGAAAAGGGATAAAGGAACGTTGCCAAGCACTGCGGAAAAGAACCCGCAATGCAAAGCAATAACCTTGAAATCTGGGAAGACACCGGCTGGACCAAAAGGAGCGGATGCTGGAAACACTCATGAGGAAGATGATGATCCTGTTGACAATGCTGATGAGGAAGCAATGGATGAACAAAAGAAAGCCGAACAGCAGACTGACGCTGCAAAAAGAACGGCAGAAACAGAAAACGGTAATGGTGAAGGTACAACCTCTAACCATCTGCCACCAAAACATGATAACAAAAACAAGTTCATGCCTAGGGTTCCTTACCCGGCTAGACTTAAAAATAAGCAACAAGATCTGAAGTTTGAAAAATTTCTGAAAAGACTGCGGGAAGTTGAGATTACCATTCCTTTGATAGAAATGATCTCTGAAATGCCAGTCTATGCTAAGTTCTTGAAAGAAATGATTTCAGGAAAGAGACAGGTTGAGCAGGATGAATTGGTGGTACTCAACAGCACCTGCAGTGCTATCATTCAGAAGAAGCTGCCGGAAAAGAAAGAGGATCCCGGATGCTATACATTGTCGATTCGGATTGGCCAGAGCAACGCCGGAAAAGGACTGTGTGACCTCGGCTCCAGCATTAACGTTATGCCACTAACCATGGTTAAACGTCTTAAGCTTGGAGTAGTTGAACCAGTCAAAATGAGGCTCCAGCTCGCAGATACGTCAATTACAAAGCCAGTCGGAATCTTGAAAGATGTGATAATCAAAGCAGGCAGTACTCCGTTCCCAGTGGATTTCATCATTCTGGACATCGAGGAGGACTCCGACATGCCTCTTATCTTAGGCAGGCCGTTCTTGGCCACAGGCGGAGCACTGATTGATGCTAAGTCCGGAAGGGTGACACTACGTGTTGATGGGGATGAAGTCATCTTCGACATGGAGCAACTGCAGAGATTCCCGAACGACAGTTCATGTTTTTCTTTTGATGATGTAATAGTTAGGAAAGAGCTAGACTCTGGAAACAATGATGAAATGATGCTGTATGAACCTTCAAAGCAGGTACTGAAGCCTGCTGGTGCTGAGCCAAATGAACAGTGCAGCGCCGTCCAATTTGAGGATCCCGAGTCCGGGGACCTTGAAGCATATGACGGTGCTGATTTCACTGCACAGGGGAATGATGGCACCGAAGAGGAAGAAGAGGATCCTGTACTGATGCAGGGTCCCGAAGGTAAATCTGATCTCCCACTGCCCAATTCTCGCAAACTACTCCCTTCCGTTGAATGCCCACCAGAGCTTGAACTTAAAACATTACCCGATCATCTCAAGTACGCATTCCTCGCAGAACATAAAAAATTACCTGTGATTGTTTCGGCTAAGCTCTCCCAAGAGCAAGAAAATGCTCTGGTGGTCGTTCTTAAGAAACATGTACATGCAATAGGTTGGACCATTTCTGATATAAAAGGAATAAGCCCTTCTATTTGCATGCACAGGATTTTAATGGAAGAAGAGTATAAACCCTCCCGTCAGCCTCAGAGGTGTTTGAACCCCCTCATGCAAGAAGTGGTAAGAAAGGAGGTTATCAAGCACTTAGATGCTGGTATAATCTATCCTATTTCTGACAGCAAATGGGTTAGCCCAGTGCAGGTCGTACCAAAACGAGGAGGGATGTGCATAACCAAGAATGAGCAAGGAGAAGAGGTCGCAACCAGGCCAGTGACCGGATGGAGAGTTTGCATTGACTACCGGAAACTGAATGAGGCCACCCGCAAGGACCATTTTCCATTGCCTTTTATTGATCAAATGCTTGAGAGGTTGGCAGGGAGAGAATTTTATTGCTTTTTGGACGGTTATTTTGGGTATAATCAGATTGTTATGTCAAGCGAAGACCATGAAAAAACTACTTTCACTTGCCCTTATGGCACTTTTGCCTACAGGCGCATGCCTTTTGGTCTTTGCAATGCACCTGCTACTTTTCAACGATGCATGATGTCTATATTCTCTGAATTTATCGAAAAATGCATTGAGGTCTTCATGGATGACTTCTCTGTATATGGAGATATGTTTGATGAATGTTTGACTAATGTTGCTAAGATTTTAAAGAGGTGTGAGGACACTAACCTGGTTTTAAATTGGGAGAAGTGCCATTTTATGGTCACTGAGGGCATAGTGTTAGGTCACCGCATTTCTCGTGCAGGTATTGAAGTTGATCCAGCCAAAGTTTCTATCATTTCCAATCTCCCTCTCCCTAACTCGATCAAATCAGTTAGGAGCTTCTTAGGGCATGCCGGTTTTTACCGGCGATTCATTAAGGATTTCTCTAAAATTGCCAAGCCGCTCATTAACCTACTTTGTAAAGAAAATCCTTTCTTAATAAATGAAGCGTGTGTCCAAGCCTTTGACACGCTCAAAAAGATGTTGGTTTCTGCACCGATAGTGCAACCACCCGATTGGTCAATACCTTTCGAGGTAATGTGCGATGCTAGTGGTCTCGCCGTAGGCGCAGTACTCGGGCAACATAAGGATGGGAGACATTGCGTAATCCATTACGCAAGTCATGCCCTGAATGAAGCCCAAGTTAATTACACCACAACGGAGAAAGAAATGTATGTTGTAGTCTTCGCGTTTGACAAGTTCAGACAGTATCTGATAGGTACGAAGACCATAGTATACACCGATCATACAGCGTTGAGATACTTGTTTAGCAAACAAGATGCAAAACCTCGATTAATCAGGTGGGTACTTCTGTTGCAAGAATTCGACATCATAATAAAAGATAGGCGAGGTCGAGATAATGGTGCTGCTGACCATTTATCTCGATTAGAAAATGATAAAAAGGAAAAAGCCGTCAATGAAGAGTTTCCGGACGAACAGTTGTTCGCGTTGCATCTGCATAATCAAGCTTGTCCATGGTTTTCCGATATCGCTAACTTCTTGGCATGCGGAATAACCCCACAGTTTTCGAACTATCATCAGAAGAATAAGTTCAACCGAGATGTATTAAGCTACTTCTGGGAAGAACCTTATCTCTTCAAACACTGCGCCGATTCAATAATCAGGCGATGTGTGACCGAGCATGAAGCCTATCAAATTGTCAGAAAATGCCATGAATCAGAATATGGAGGTCACCACGGTCCCGCTCGAACGGCCCACAAGGTCCTCGAATGTGGATTTTATTGGCCTCACATCTATGAGGATTGCAGGACATTTGTGAAAGGCTGCGACAAATGCCAAAGATTAGGAAACCTCTCCAAGAGGGATGAGATGCCTCAAAAGGGAATTCTCACACTCGAGATTTTCGATGTATGGGGCATTGACTTCATGGGACCGTTCCCACCATCTGGTGGAAACTACTATATCTTGGTAGCTGTCGATTACGTGTCCAAATGGGTCGAGGCTGTCGCATTACCGACCAATGATGGTAGCCAAGTCATCAAGTTCCTTAAGAACAACATTTTTAGTAGATTTGGCGTACCTAGGGTGGTGATATCTGATGGAGGAACACACTTTATTAATAAAGCCTTTGAAACTTTAATGAGTAAAAATGGAATCCTCCATAAGATAGGCACGCCTTATCATCCCCAGACTAGTGGTCAAGTCGAAGTATCCAATCGTGAAATCAATCACATACTCGAAGCCACTGTCGGGATAACCCGTAAGGATTGGGCACGTAAGCTCAATGATGCTCTATGGGCATACCGCACAGCTTATAAGACTCCCATTGGGATGTCCCCTTACAGACTTGTCTTCGGAAAAGCCTGTCATTTGCCTGTAGAGTTAGAGCATAAAGCTTACTGGGCCGTTAAAACGCTTAACTTCGATCCGAAAGTTGCTCAGAGCAAACGCAAGTTGGACCTCAATGAAATTGAGGAAATACGAGCATTAGCTTATGAAAGCTCTCGAATTTATAAGGAGCGGACCCAGAAGTTGCACGATCGCAGGATTAAGCCTAAGCATTTCTATGTTGGTCAAAGTGTATTATTGTTCAATTCTAGGTTGAAGCTGTTCCCTGGAAAGCTTAAATCCAGATGGGAAGGACCACATGAAGTGTTAGAAGTGTTTCAAAATGGAGCCGTCAGGATCCGAACTGACAAGGGCAACATAGTGGTGAATGGACATCGATTAAAGGAGTACCTCGGACAGTTCGATCCGGAGAAAGAAAGCCAAGCAGTGGCAGACCCGGCTTACACCCAATAAGAAACAGCATTGAAAACAAAAATTTCAGTTTATATATATATATATAATAGTATACTATTCTCATAACAGGAGAGTACCCAAAAATCAATTAAACATTTAGAGTACTAAGACTCTAAATGTGAGGATGTTGATATTTGGAGAAAATCTAATGCGTTGTATTTATATGTCTTGCAGAAAGTTCGGAACCATCAAAAAGAGGAACAGTAAAGTAACACGGAAAACCAGGTTCTTTGATGTATGCAAGCAAGAAATTGGGGAAACAAGCAACAAAAGCAAAACAAAGGATAGGGCAAGTGTGATGTATGCAAGCAAGAAATGGGAAAACAAGCAACAAAAGCAAAACAAAGGATAGGGCAAGTGGGTTCAATGAAACAATGGGTTTTGATCAAGTAAACTTGATATGAGGATCAAGCTCCCAAGAACTAAACCTAAAATGCATCAATGAACATACTTAACTCAATCAAAACTTGCAATCCAATTGAGTAAGACGAACCTAACACAAATTCAATGTGAATAGACCCGGTTTTGATGTGGAAATCAAGTAACCCTTGATCCCCAAGATGATCAACCTTTGATACCCTCAAAAGATGAACAAAAGAAAGATAAATTTTGATAGATGAATGATAGTTTGAATTATGTTTGATCCTTCCCCAATCCTAATATATAACCCTAGGAACAAGAAATGCAATTACCAAGAAATACTAAGGTAGAAATGGGATTTAACCCTAACATAATGATCCCATGATAAATCTAGTGAATACCAATTGAAATTACATGGAACAAGTGGGGAAGAAAATGAAATAAGCTAAAATAGGGTAATAGGGGTCGGATCCCTCTTGTGCGTGCCCACGCCTAAGGCCAAAAATGTTCCTGCCTCCTTTCTTCAATTCACTAACAAACCAGTCTAATTTCTCCTCTTGTGCGTGCCCACGACCAAGGCCAAAAATGTGTCTGCCTCCTTTTTTCATTGCACCAACAAAGGGGTGCCCAAGGTGATCTATCTTGCTTCGGTTTGGCTTTGTTTCGATCCCGGTGTTGGTTATTGCTTCACGGGCGAGCTTGGCAATGATGTAGCTCATGTAGCCTTCACCCTCAAGCTTCTTCAATATGGTGGTCACACCATTCTTGGTTGGATTAATTCCATGAATTTAAGAAAATATTTCCGAAATTGAAGCAATTTAAATCCGGAATAATTTTTGCAAACAAATGGAATTAACCCAACCAGATTTATGCAAGTGGATCTTTCTTTAATTTCAGCCCAGTGTGTTTTTGAATTTATTTGGACTGAATTTATTCAGGCCCAAATCAAATAAAATGAACTCAAGCCCAACATTACATTCGGGCCCAGTTCACAAAAAATTTGAAAATTCAAAATTCGTGTCGCGGAACCAACCACTGTGTCGCGAAGCAATGCTCCGCGACCAGGCCTGGTCCCGCGCCACAGTCGCACTTATTACCCTTTCGATGTCGCGGAACATCTGTCGCGGTCCATGGGTCCGCGACTGGCTCTCCATTCCGCGACACCATTCCCCGTGAACTCGGTCGCGAAACTCCTGTCGCAGACCATGGCTCCGCGACCGGACTCAGATTCCGCGACTCGTGTAATGTCGCTATGCCCTGGTCGAGGAACCCTGTTCCGCGACACGGTCTGGTTTCCGCGACCAGTGTTTTTTAGTATTTATACCCCCCCCTCCTCACCTCATTTCCCTGCACTCACGTCAGTTTCATCCAACCTCCATTTTTCATCTTCTCCTATTCCCTCTTCTCTCTACCGAACGAACACCACCATGTTCTTCGCACTAAATCACTCCTTTTTCAAGGGGAAACTATGAACCGATTCTACAGGATCCTTCCAAATCTGGGACCTCTACCCAGGCCTAAACCATGGAGGGCAGGGTAAAACCCAATCGTTCCTGTTCATGGCCTCCATCGAAATCCTTGATCTCTTTTTCCTACTTTTTGGTAGAAAATGGCACAATGGGGGTTGTGTTCGCCTTTAATTTTTCTATTTTGAGTTATGACTGTTCTCGGTTTTAAGTGGTGTTTTTAAAACCTTTTTGAAACCCTCATGAACCTGTGTGAGAACCTGTTTTGAAACTGTTAAGAGGTTCAAGATTATTTTTTTTTTAGTTTGAAACTGGAGAAGATGAACTAATGAACCTTAGGGTGTTGTTATGAACACCATGATGTTGTTAGTTTGTTTGATCTTGAAGTCTTGGCATGAAGCATTCAGTAAAAAAAAAGATCCTTTTGGCATATCTGCTTTCGCTGTCTCAAGATCTTTTGGAATCAGTGTCTGCTTATTTTTGGAAACATGGTACAAGCAACCAATGGGAGCTTACCACTTTTTCAAAGGACAGTGACCTTTTGCAAAAAGACAAAAAGAGTGAATAGATTTAATATTTGACTAGTGTTCTTTTGTTCCCAATGGAACTGTAGTGTGAGTAAATAGCAGTATTTTTGTCACCCAACTGCTATTCTTTTCAAAAATTCCTAATGGGACCACTCACATCCCACCTTCCTTAAATAAAACAAGTCAACCTTTTAAAATTAAAAATAGTGTTTGCAAATTTTTGGATGTTTTAACTGTCCAAGACAGTCCAGGCAGTCCAGAAATAGCAAATCCATTGTGCCACGCCTCCACTGTACATTCCTAATTCGAGCATTCCATCTCTTCCATTCATCTCATCCCATTTTCAACAAGTATCCCGCACTTGTTTAATAATATTGAAAAATCAAACTTTTGGGCCCGATGGCCCATTAAAAATATACAGGGGCCCAATGACTGCTATCTTTTCATGAAAATTTATTTACCTATGCTTTTTAATTAGTTCAAGTCAGAAACTTAATAATCTCACATTTAGAGCAAAACTCTAAATGTGAGGATGTTGGTTGCTGAACTTGAATAACTTCTGAGAAATTACAAAAATTGGATTCATCATTTCTTATCCTTTCACGGGGAAATCTTCCAATCCCAGACCCAGTGCACGGAGGAACCCATCTGCTGGACCTGCCAGAAGAGCTCCTAGGTGAGATCCTCTCCAGAATAGGAGAGGATGAGATCAGGGAAGTGTTCACCGCTCAAGAAACATGCCAGAAGCTTAGAAACGCAGGAAACCTCGCCATCGTTTACAAGCGATGCGAGTTGGATACGGCTAGAGTAAGGCAGTGGCAGGGGAGGATACGGAGGCAGAAAGAGAGATTTCTGAACACGTGCACTGAGGCTGGAAACTTCAACCTCCGAATTGTTCCAGCACTCCAAGCATTCACAGAAGGGGATGAAGAGCAAGCCTGCGAATGGCTGCGGCCAGGCATCGAGGACAATCACAAAGCGTCTATCTTCACCCGTGGACTAATGCTCATGAGCAAGCTAGATGAAGGCCAGGTCAATCAGGGGATCGCAATGATAGAAAGAATGGTGACCGATCGAGAGGTCCTCAACTACACGTCTACCAACACCCTCTCGTGGATGGCAGACAATCATGCCCCCTACTTGTTTGCAGGGCAACCACCTCGAGTCTTCTGCAGAAGGATGCATGAACCCCTGAGAGACCACAATGGCTGGTGCCTGCGCTGTGATCTGACCAGCTGCGTCCACTGGCTCAGATACATGTTCTGAGAAAAGGAGGAAGGAGAAATGAATCCTAGTATGCTCTAGTCCTTTTTAAGCCCTACTGTAGGCATCATATAAGGGATTTCCTTTTTTTTTTTGCATGCAGGTTTACGCTAACTGCATAGGAATCCCTTGAAATTATTGTACTTTATCGCTTTCCACAAATTGAACTCAAGATTGAGATCTGCAACAATCTTTATTTGTTTCATTTGAAAAGATGTCTGATAGTCCAAGATGAATAAGTGACTGTCAGGCCAAGAATATGCTGTTGACATACTCCGTATGTCAGCAGTGCCTCTTTACTGCTTTAAATTAAATAACCAGCAAAAATATGCATAAACCTGCTCTAAATTCACATGTTGAATTTAGGCTTATGATTAAATTTTCAAACTTTTAAATTGGGATAATATAATTGAGAACACGCATGAAGTGAATTCCTAAGGTTTTGAGCTATAAAAATTTAATGATGCGATCAGCTTATTGGGTAATAAATCTGCATGTTAGAGATTTCGATTGAATAAATTGTTAGAATTAAGCTCTGATTAAATTTGAGAATATTGTATGACATGAATCAATCCAACCTTGTGAGATTTGAGCCATGAGTCACTTTTACTCATTTATTTTCTTTGATGTATGAATCATTTTGATTAAAGGAAACTAGAACTTGCAATTGGGACCGATTCAAGACCATGCCATATTCCCGAAATCGAGCATATGATCGAGGCACTTAGAAAAACCCAAATTTTTGGCCTTCTTTTGAAATCCAAACCCAAAAATATTTTCCCCTTAGGATTAACCAATTTGAGCCTTAAGCCTAATTTTTCTTTGAAGCCCTCTATAATTATTCCTATCCTTACAAAAAGACCAATATATCAAACCCAAGTGTGCAAGAATAAATTTTATCAAGGCATTAGATTTGTGATCATCAAAAAATGTATTAATCGGTAATGGCATAAGCCGATTCAAAAAAAAAAAAAGAAGAGAATGAATTGCAAATGACAAAGCAAATTAGACTTAGTCTAATGTCATGCAAAAGAAAAGCAAAAGAAAGAAAAGAAATAATGATGATCATAAAATTCTAAATAGATAATGCCAAGTTATGATAGAAAAAAATTCTTGCCACTTCTAGTCCAATAATTCCCTTTCTTACCTAATGTTACATCCGTATGCCCCGTTATAACCCTTGAATAAGACCTCATGATCTCGATTTGAGGAATGAGCCGGTGGCGAGTTGGTCTGATTGCAAGCTTATGGGATGATTTAATTAAAGTTGATTTTGAGCGTTCAATGATTAAACCCCATTTGAGAGTGAGTGAATTTTCCTATTCTATTATATGTGAGGCTCTGTTTCATGAATGATGTTCGTGTCATGCCTTAATTCTCATTTTTAATCTTTGCATCTTTCAAACATGATATTCATGAAGGGTTGATAATAATGTTTGATTTGTAGGCCCGATATAGTGAGCAAGTATCATTTCATTAAACACTGCAATCAAGGGGATTTAATACTTGTGGTTTTTGATTGTCTTATCCCAATCCAAAAAGAATGTGATTTTTGAAGCCACGAAAATGGATTGAATATGCAGAGTCCGTGTTCCTCAGAACATTGACTCTGACTGCTCGGGGACGATCAGTTTTAAATGTGAGGATGTTGATAATGGCCAGAAATGACCATTATTTTCAATCCATTCCCGTGTCTAAAACGGGCATTTGATCGCATTCTGGTCTTATATTAAATAAGAAAGCAGTTGAATTGGACTGATTTATGCATAATTGTAAAAATATTGAGCTGGTATGAAAACTGCATAAATATATAATTTTATTACATATTTATGTTAGAAAAATCCAAAAACATGAGAAAAAGAAAAGAAAAGAAAAAGGAAACAAAAAGATGGGCAAAAGAATAAACAAGCCCACAAAATACAAAAAGATGGGAAAAGATAGAAAAGCCCACAAAAAGAACAACTTCGGCCCATCTGGCCCATTCAGCTCAGTCTGGGAACATCCGGTCGAGGAACCCCGGTCGAGGACCATGGTTCCGCGACACAGGAGGGATTAGCGACCCAGCATGCAACACAAAGAAGAGACCAGTCTAGGAACATCCAGTCGAGGAACCCCGGTCGAGGACCATGGTTCCGCGACACGACCAAGGTTCCGCGCCACCAACACCTTGGAGGCCAAGCCACGCCCCAGTCGAGGAACCCCTGTCGCGGTCCATGCCTTAGCGACACAGACGCATCAATAGAGACACAAGACCCAGTCGAGAAGCCTTGCCACATGCAGCCCTGTCCCACGACACAAAGGTGATTCCGCGACAAGTTGTGATGTGTGTGATGTCTTGAGACACAGTGGGCCTCAGATCAAGCCCATGGGCCTAGGGCTCCACTCCTATAAATATGAGGTGACCCCCATGAGCTCAGGGTTAGAAAATTCATTCTCTTGAAGACACAATTTGGAGAATCTCTCTAGGTAGTTCTTAGTTTAGGTTTATTTCTTTTTTTGTATTATTTAATTTTTGCATTAAGCATAGTTTAGGTCAGTTTTGATCTATGTTCTTGTTTTAAATAGCATAGGTAGCCACTATTCACAGTTTTATTTTAGTTGGTAAGCTTGATTTAGGGTTTGTATTACCCAAATGATGGGTATTAACAAACTATTTAATGAAATGGGAAAATATTCACCAAGTTGTGTCCCAAAACCATGAAATGGGTGCCATAAACCCATGGATTTTTACTGCTTTCCTTTTATTTGGGTCATTTGACTCTTATTGCTTTTTGTCTCTTATTTTCGGATAAGTTGTGTGCTTCTGCGTGGTTGAACCCTAGATTAGGTTTTGCTTTATTTTAAATTCTGTTTTGAGTAGATTTAATTCTGTTCCAGCATGTTCTAGGTAGATTTAAATTTTTGTTTGGTTATTTTGGGTTAGAACCACTTTTTGGTCTGAAATAGGGTAAGATCACACTGTTTGCATGCTACTGTTCAACTTTGCTTTTACTGACTTCGGTCCTGAACCACCCATGTCGCTAACCGACTCCTGTCGCTAAGCCACGTTTATCGACAGGAGGCTATTCCGCGACAAGGATGTCTAAGGACACTTGTCTTCATAATTCGAAAACCCTTGGTCGCTAAACACCCTGTCGCGGACCCACGGTCCTCGACTCAACCTTGCTTAGCGACCAGGAACCAAACCCTTGTTATTATTCTCTGCATGGCTCCTGTCGCGGAACATCCTTGTCGCGGACCCATGGTCCGCGACTCAACCTTTATTCCGAGACAGGAAATTATGCCCTATATTATTTTGAAAACCCCAGTTGCTAGACATCCTGTCGCGGAGCCATGCTCCCCGACACAACTCCAGACTAGCGATTGGGAACCAAAACACTTAGAAATTTCCAGAGCAATCTTGTGTCGCTAAACTCCTGTCGCGGACCCACGGTCCACGACACAACTTTTGCTTAGTGACACCAGGTGAAACTCTGCCCAAATTTCTGTAAATCTGTCGAGGCACCCATGTCGCGGGTCTAGGCCCCTGACACAATTTATGGTATCTCGACAGAACTCTCTCCTCTATTTAACCCTAAAAATTCTGATCTTCTATCCTCCATTATATTGCAAAAACTCACATCTGAATCCCACGGATTAAGATGTAATACCCTAGAATTGCAATATAAGGCGTTATGCTGCCAAAATTTTGATTCTCCATTTCCCATCTATTAATTGATTGAACCCTCTAGTCATTAATGATTGATGATTCTAATTAGCAATAATTAAATCACTAATTGTTGTGATTAAAGGATCTTTGTTCAATTGTCATTAAAATATTTTTCTATAAATACAATCATGATGCCTTAAACAGATAATCCGGAATGTAATTAATTATGGTAGGAGGGATTATTTAAGCCATCAATTATGATTGATTCCATAACCTTGCATGAGAAACCAATGTCTCTCATGCAAGCTCTTCTCCTTATTTCATTTTATTTTGTCTTTTGCGTTTTGTGTGTAACAATTAGTAAAGAATACATCAGACTAATGTTGGCGGGTATTCTCTCACGGATAACTAGCTCGTATTCTGGGTATTAGTTACTAAGTGTTATTTTGCATGGTCTGGATGGCAGTCAGAGGAAGCCTTGGCGGTTTGTCCATCCGGGACTATAATAGCTGCTCAACTGATTCCCATCCGGGTACAGTTTTATTTTATTTATCTTAATTTCCAAACCCAAATTCCAATCTGTAATAAAACTCTGCTAATGTCTATCAACATTAGCTGATAAGTACTGCAGAGAAGAAGCATGTAGGTTTTTATCTGAATTCACAGACAGTAGGGGCCCAACTGGTAGCGACACTGCCATTTTAAGGTTTCACCTATCTAAATTCGCTTCATCCGAGTAATTGGGAAATTGGACAGTAGATATTTACAGTCCACCCGATTATTTTGCCATTACCTTTGGTCTCCTGACCACATCATATCTGCGTTTCACTTTCTGTCTAGACCCGCCCCTATATTTTGGGTCAGTTAATTTTACACCTCCATATATCCTTATGCATGCTATTATTATGTATGTATTATTATGGTCTAAAATATTTTGGGATCCTTCCCTTGGATAACAGAGTCTAGATCTTAAACAGATATTGCATATTAAATTTCCGATAAAAACTCCTTTATAAAATCCGGATCTGAGTAAGGGATAAATTCTTCAGTTATGACTAATTCATATTCTATCAAGGGTTGATCTTGGGAAATTAGAAGCAGAGTCAGCGATTAGGTCTCATCTAGACTGAAAGGATCTGTGTTTTAATTGAGAGTCTAGTACCTGTTTAGGGAATGGTTTCAAATTCATTATTTTCCAAAATTGCTGTTTGTTGGGAATCTAAGGTTAAGTATTACACCGAGATGGGGTCCACTTGGACTCAAATACAGTGTAGTAAATAATCTTAGAGGAACATCATCCAGGCCTTGGTTATTTTCTAAAATAGGGTTGAGTTTTCTCTCAACTGCTATCCTCTTTTGCCAAAGCCTATTTTTGAGTCCTGAGTGAGTGCATCCGGAACGAACTAATTTATTAGTTCGTTTCATTAGTTTGTATCTCATAACCACCCGGAAGGAAGTGAACACATGAGTGGTTCACCAAGAGCCGGGAATTCTTGATCCATACTCCTTCATTCTGATGGGGAGCTGTCTTTTACTACCAGGGTCAGACCTTCAAAACCTCCGAGTGATAGGTTTTAAATGCTTTCTTTACTGTTTTCTTTATTGCTTTCTTTAAATGCTTTCGTTAGAGGTCACTCGGTTGTGTTGAGAGTTGCGTAACTGTTACTAGGATTGATAGTTAAGGGATAGTTCAGGCTTAATTAGAATCTTTGGGTGTGACATGGGAGAATGATAGTAGTACTTGGCATTTCAATAAATGACTTGTCAGGTGTTGCTTGTCCACCACAGATGAAGTAACATACCCAGGCCAGGGCAGTTACAAATCTGCGGTATCTTAGAATTTGCGGTCTTAAGAACATGTAAACTCACGTTGTAAGTACCTGTCTGTTAAAGGGAACGCTGTACTGAGAGTATGAGAATTAGCTATCTGATAGGATTATCCCAAAGAAAGATCTGTGTATAAAAATGGAAGTTTAATACTGCCTTATCTAAATCTTGTCCAATTTTTATTCTTTTCTTCCTGTCCCTTCTGTCTACATTGTAATTCAGCTTCATAGCTAGCATAGTGTAAATTTTCACTGCTTTCATAGATAGTATTTATCGCATTTTTAGATTAACTTTACCCGCTTTCTAGAATAGAATTTATTTACTTTGTAGAATAAATTTAAACGCTTTTGTAGTTTAATTTAAATTCATGTTAGTAGATGTTAATCATTTTTCAAACCAATTGGAGCAATACGAATGGAAAATCTAGTAAAACGACGTGGGCCCTGCTTCTATCGCACATCCTCCAGTGAACGATCCGGTCTTACTATAAATTACGGCAATTTTTGACACCGTGCGCTTTCGGTGTAACACCCCGGATTTGATAACCCATGCCGGGATGTCACCGCCACACCTCCCTAACAAGACACGGTTTCTCCGAGCTTGCTAAAGAGATGCAAGGCTATGGTTTTTTTTTTCAGAATTTAAATCATTCAAACAGCCCACTGTAATATAATTTAAAAATAATAATATCAAAGTTGCAGCGGAATGTAATATTTACATATATATAATTGTAATGCAGCGGAAATTTAAATACTGGGCCAACTTGGCCAAAACACGGGTTAAACAGGCCCGTTCATGCAAGTTGTAATTAAATGCCGGAATTTAAAATAGAGTTTTTCCCGAATGTTCCCATGTATGCATATGATGATGCATAATCCTCATACTCTGAAAGAAAAAGGGGAAATGTGGTTTGGTCAGCAAAAACGTGCTGAGTAAGTTAACACCTAATATGATCATACTTGTAGGTAATTCACAATTTGAGTTAATCATCCTCTAATAAATAAATGGCATAATTTAACACAAGAATTTCACGTGATCATGATTCAAATTACATGGTAAATTAATTGCAAGGCATAATTTAAAGGTATAACTTAAATAAGGAAGACATTCACGTCTTAAAAATTTTCCCGTTACTTCACGATTAGGTATTTCAGGATTTTCATTCTTTCACTTTTGTTCAGTATGATTCTATATGATTTGATCTTGGGGAATCGAACCCGCAAGAGTTTAAACGTATCCTAGGGAATTGAACCCATAGGAATTAACACACGTCCTGGGGAATTGAACCCGCAGGAAAACAAACGATCGCCCTTGGGGAAATCGAACCCGCAAGAACTCAAGTACATCCTAGGGAATTGAACCTATAGGAATCGACACACATCCTGGGGAATCGAACCGCAGGAAAATATACAATCGCCCTTGGGGAATCGAACCCGCAAGAACTCAAATACATCCTAGGGAATTGAACCCATAGGAATCAACACACATCCTGGGGAATCGAACCCGCAGGAAAACATACAATCGCCCTTGGGGAATCGAACCCGCAAGAACTCAAATACATCCTAGGGAATTGAACCCATAGGAATCAACACACATCCTGGGGAATCGAACCCGCAGGAAAACATACAATCGCTCTTGGGGAATCGAACCCGCAAGGTAAGGACAAGTTTTGCAAAATTTCACAAGTTTTTCATGCAAGTATCTAACGTCCATTATAGGCACGCCAAGAAGGCTAGAGGGGCACCCTGCAGGGCACTCGCCCTCCACCAAAGTATCTCAATAACATTTCGATTTAGTATAACAGGATTTTTCAAAAGTATAGATGTATCGTATTTCAAGTCTTCGGCCGTTTGTTTCGAAATTTCAAAATCTCTCGATTTAAAAGTAACTTGGCGTCACAGCTTACGCCTTTTTAATTTAAAAATTCATTTCAAGTCCGAAAAATCTGAATTTTTCACAGTTTATCAAAAACACCCTAACGAACATCTTTCGTGTTTTAACAATTTCGAGATAAGTTGAGGAAACATGTCAAAAATCGAGTTTAATGCAAAAATAGTTCACTGTCTGGTGGCAGTTTTAACACAGTTTAGAAAATCGACTTTTTGACATATCAAATGGACTCCAAAAATTCTGAAATTTTAAACACACATACTAGACATGATTATCTACAACTTTTATCTATAGTGCAAAGATCAAATCGAACTATAGAATATAGAAACAGGCTCATCAAGTTCGGACATGTTCACAGGCGGATTTCGAAAACGTGTTGTCAAAACAGTTTATATTCGATGCAATTTGAGATAGCAAACATCAACGAAAATGTCTGAAATTTTTACACAACCTATATTTATGTGTTAGGATTAAAAGTCTAGTTTTGAGTTTTTCGGTTTGAACTCTCGAAATAGGGGTTTTGGTTCGATTTCAAATCTGTCACAGTTTCAAGTTCGACTCTCAAGGCAGGTTGGTTCTCGGCCGTTTTCGGATATCAAAAGCAATGAAAAATTATGAAAATTTTACACGAACTAGATCTATGTCTTAGTAACGTTTTTCATGTTTTAATTTTTTCCGTTTGAGCAGTTTTAAGGGTTCGAAAAATTCACACAAAATTGTTGCGCCGAGGGGTTTTCGTGTTGACAGATTTTAGAGTTATTAAATCCATATGTTTGGTTGAATTTTAAGTCACCCAAAACCAAGTAAGCATTAACTTACAGTGGGGATGATGTCTAGGAGGTCACGGGGTCGTCCGGAATCCACGGGATGTCACGAACGAATCTCCTCAAGTGGATTCTTCTTCCTTTGGCTCCGATTTGTATTTTTGAGAATAAAAACCATAAGTTAGAATCTAAATCCGACGAAAACTATGAAACGAAGTTCAAGACTTCATCTTACCACTATCTAGGGTCTGAATACTTCCTCTCCACGTCCTCCTTTCTCCGGTTTGTTCGTCGGAAAGTGATCGGAAGGTTCGAAGTTGGTGGTTTTCGGGTGTTGGAAGAACATGGAGAGTTGGAGAGTGTTTTTGGGGTTGCTAGGGTTAGTGTCTTGAAAATGATCAGCCATATGTCCTCCAAAACCGTCCATATACACCTTCCATCAACCGGGATCGAGTTTCCAAAGTCGGGGGTCGAAATATGGCAAGAAATCCCCGAAATCGCGCAATGTGATCGCCCACTGCTACATGGCGCGCCCTTGGCGCGGTTTTAATGGTAAAACCGCGCGGCCACCGCGCCAGCCCCGGCTGGGCTGCGGTCCGTGCCGGGCCGTGCATTCCGTCGGGCCTTTTCTCCTCTCTTTCGGACTTCTGTCCTCCTACATTTTCGGGCTCGATTTTTCGGGTCATTTTCGGGTTAGGATTCCTATATTAAATTTATTTCGACTCAAATGAATTCATGTTTGAAATCTTAAGTCCATCGGTCTAAGGTTCGTCGGCTTCCAATTCGTCGTCTTTTGACTCCAATTTATTTCCGACTTCACGGGTTCTTGGAATTAGAATTATTTTCCTTCTTGAATTTAATTCCAATTATTTTGACTCAATTCATGGAATGTCTTCGGGCTTCTTTTCCCTCTTTTATTCCATTTTGAATTTTGAATCTATCGGCGTTTCATTTCTGAGCAATAATTTATTGTGATAAATTATTTTCTTCTTCTCGGAGATATTTCGACATTGATCGGAATAAATTTTATTCCTTTGGACGTTGATAAAAATCTGGGGTATTACAGTCTACCCCCCTTAAGAATCAACTTCGTCCTCGAAGTTGTGTTTCGGCTTTTCTCGCGCTAAGAGTTAGGGTCCTTTTGTTTATTTTATTATTTTGCGATATTGTGTTATTGAATTATTGTTCGATTGTTGATTGTTTGTTGTTTGATTATTGTTTGACTGAACCCAGAAATGAAATTTCCGAGTTGCCTACGTAGCCATGACGTAGTTCAAAACAATTTGGATTTGTTTATTTGAAATACAAAATATTCGGATTAGAATATTCGGGTCATTACATCCTCCTCCCCTTAAGGTTACAGTTATGTCCCCATAACTGTTGTTGGATCGGTTTGACTCAGGGTTGGGTAACGTTGTATACAATCATTTCTCACTGAGCTGGCAAGTCCGCTTGATCGATGTCGTTCAATCGTCCTACGGCTCTTCTGATTGAGGGTTTACCAAATCTAGCCTTTTCTCAATCATCTCCTCACGAACATTGCATTCTCTAATCATGTGGTCTTCCCCACCACATCTATAACAAGTCCCGCGCCTTGGGCATTCGCGCACCAAATGGGCTTGGTGGCACTGCGGACAACGTGGTATGACTATACGACGTATGCCGTTTCTCCCATTATTGAAACCTTTATTCTTATTCTCCTTTGGCTCATTGAACCCAGCTTGACCATTATTCTTCCTAAAATTGCCATTGCTATTGTTTCGATTCTTTTTTCTCAAATTCTTGCGTGCCCTTGCTCGACTCCCCATTTCCTTTGCGCTTCAGTTGTTGGACTCGATCAATTGCTACAGCTCGATCATAAACCGTCTGCAGGTTTGTGAATTGTACTACTGCAAGTATCTCCCGGATACTAAGGTTCAGACCCATCTCGATTTTCTGAGCCTTGTCAGATTCGGTTGGTACTATCCTCGTAGCAAATCGCACCAATTCCTTGAATTTGGTGTAGTACTCTTGTACTGTTTGCGCACCTTGTCTGAGGTTGATGAACTCCTCGTATTTTGCAGTCTTGGTGCTCAGTGGGTAGAATCTTTCCCTTAAAGCCTCCTTAAGTTCTTCCCAGGCGTAGGCTTCTTCGTCTTCCTCTGAACTCGCTTGAAGGCTTTGCCACCACTCATCGGCTTCACCTCCTAAGTAGTAGGTCGCCACGTATATCTTCTCCTCGTCAGGGCATTTGATAGCATCCAAAAGTTTATCAAAGGTACGGATCCACCCCTCTAATTTAGCGGGATCCTCTTGCCCATCATAGTGTGGTGGGTTGTAGGGGTTTACCAATGCTAAGTAGTTGACTTGGGCTACTGGTGGGGGTACTGCTGCTTGTGCTCCATGCACCTCAGCATTTCCTAATGCCACAAGGACCTCCTCCATAGTCCTTAGACGTTCTTCCATGTTGTTGGGTATAGAAGGCGCTCGATCTCCTACGTTCGGAGGAACCTCATTGTTGTTAGGTGCGTTTGGGAGGTCAGTGTCAGTGTCGTTTGGGCTTACCTTCCTCAGTTTTCTTTTAGGTGCCATTTTCTGTTATTAAGCGCGC
Source organism: Hygrophila difformis (assembly GCA_030278955.1). Taxonomy (NCBI): domain Eukaryota; kingdom Viridiplantae; phylum Streptophyta; class Magnoliopsida; order Lamiales; family Acanthaceae; genus Hygrophila; species Hygrophila difformis. The sequence goes on along the minus strand of JAOANR010000003.1, from coordinate 38,914,627 downwards.
GAAGATGAGTTTCTAAGTGATCAAGATCTAGGACTAAGGCAAAGTTTAGTCTCAAGTTAGCGCTTCTACCATAGCACAAATATTTATGTATGCATATGCATATGTAATCCCCCCCAATAAAAATTTAATACATGCATTTATTTATCCATGGGTTTTAAAAATAAATTTATTCCATGGATAGATTAAAATAAGGATAAAAGGTTTGGGCCACTATATTGGGCCGAAGGAAATAAATTATTTAGGCTTTAAGTAAAAAAAACAAGGTTATTGGGCCAAAATAATTGGGCCAACATAGTAATTAAATATTGGGCTAAAGATTTGGGCTAAAGTTAGGGCTTAGAAAAAAATTTGGGCTCAAAAATGTTAGTTTAAAAATAATAATGGATTTTTTAAAATATAATACTAGTTTAAAAATAATACTCGTAATAGTTTAAAAATAATAATGCTAGTTTTAAAATTAGTCCGGGCTCTGATACCACTTTGTAATACCCCGGATTTGATAACCCAGGCCGGGATGTCACCGCCACACCTCCCTAACAAGACACGGTTTCTCCGAGCTTGCTAAAGAGATGCAAGGCTATGGTTTTTTTTTTCAGAATTTAAATCATTCAAACAGCCCATTGTAATATAATTTAAAAATAATAATATCAAAGTTGCAGCGGAATGTAATATTTACATATATATAATTGTAATGCAGCGGAAATTTAAATACTGGGCCAACATGGCCAAAACATGGGTTAAACAGGCCCGTTCATGCAAGTTGTAATTAAATGCCGGAATTTAAAAGAGTTTTTCTCGAATGTTCCCATGTATGCATATGATGATGCATAATCCTCATACTCTGAAAGAAAAAGGGGAAATGTGGTTTGGTCAGCAAAAACGTGCTGAGTAAGTTAACACCTAATATGATCAAGGGGTTTCAAAGCCTTTATTTAAATTTGATAGAAACATACTTGTAGGTAATTCACAATTTGAGTTAATCATCCTCTAATAAATAAATGGCATAATTTAACACAAGAATTTCACGTGATCATGATTCAAATTACATGGTAAATTAATTGCAAGGCATAATTTAAAGGTATAACTTAAATAAGGAAGACATTCATGTCTTAAAAAATTTTCCCGTTACTTCACGATTAGGTATTTCTGGATTTTCATTCTTTCACTTTTGTTCAGTATGATTCTATATGATTTGATCTTGGGGAATCGAACCCGCAAGAGTTTAACGTATCCTAGGGAATTGAACCTGTAGGAATTAACACACGTCCTGGGGAATTGAACCCGCTGGAAAACAAACGATCGCCCTTGGGGAAATCGAACCCGCAAGAACTCAAGTACATCCTAGGGAATTGAACCCATAGGAATCGACACACATCCTGGGGAATCGAACCGCAGGAAAATATACAATCGCCCTTGGGGAATCGAACCCGCAAGAACTCAAATACATCCTAGGGAATTGAACCCATAGGAATCAACACACATCCTGGGGAATCGAACCCGCAGGAAAACATACAATTGCCCTTGGGGAATCGAACCCGCAAGAACTCAAATACATCCTAGGGAATTGAACCCATAGGAATCAATACACATCCTGGGGAATCGAACCCGCAGGAAAACATACAATCGCTCTTGGGGAATCGAACCCGCAAGGTAAGGACAAGTTTTGCAAAATTTCACAAGTTTTTCATGCAAGTATCTAACGTCCATTATAGGCACGCCAAGAAGGCTAGAGGGGCACCCTGCAGGGCACTCGCCCTCCACCAAAGTATCTCAATAACATTTCGATTTAGTATAACGGGATTTTTCAAAAGTATAGATGTATCGTATTTCAAGTCTTCGGCCGTTTGTTTCGAAATTTCAAAATCTCTCGATTTAAAAGTAACTTGGCGTCACAGCTTACGCCTTTTTAATTTAAAAATTCATTTCAAGTCCGAAAAATCTGAATTTTTCACAGTTTATCAAAAACACCCTAACGAACATCTTTCGTGTTTATCAAAAACAACTTTCATTTATAGTGCAAAGATCAAATCGAACTATAGAATATAGAAACAGGCTCATCAAGTTCGGACATGTTCACAGGCGGATTTCGAAAACGTGTTGTCAAAACAGTTTATATTCGATGCAATTTGAGATAGCAAACATCAACGAAAATGTCTGAAATTTTTACACAACCTATATTTATGTGTTAGGATTAAAAGTCTAGTTTTAAGTTTTTCGGTTTGAACTCTCGAAATAGGGGTTTTGGTTCGATTTCAAATCTGTCACAGTTTCAAGTTCGACTCTCAAGGCAGGTTGGTTCTCGGCCATTTTCGGATATCAAAAGCAATGAAAAATTATGAAAATTTTACACGAACTAGATCTATGTCTTAGTAAAATTTTTCATGTTTTAAGTTTTTCCGTTTGAGCAGTTTTAAGGGTTCGAAAAATTCACACAAAATTGTTGCGCCGAGGGTTTTTCGTGTTGACAGATTTTAGAGTTATTAAATCCATATGTTTGGTTGCATTTTAAGTCACCCAAAACCAATTAAGCATTAACTTACAGTGGGGATGATGTCTAGGAGGTCACGGGGTCGTCCGGAATCCACGGGATGTCACGAACGAATCTCCTCAAGTCGATTCTTCTTCCTTTGGCTCCGATTTGTATTTTTGAGAATAAAAACCATAAGTTAGAATCTAAATCCGACGAAAACTATGAAACGAAGTTCAAGACTTCATCTTACCACTATCTAGGGTCTGAATACTTCCTCTCCACGTCCTCCTTTCTCCGGTTTGTTCGTCGGAAAGTGATCGGAAGGTTCGAAGTTGGTGGTTTTCGGGTGTTGGAAGAACATGGAGAGTTGGAGAGTGTTTTTGGGGTTGCTAGGGTTAGTGTCTTGAAAATGATCAGCCATATGTCCTCCAAAACCGTCCATATACACCTTCCATCAACCGGGATCGAGTTTCCAAAGTCGGGGGTCGAAATATGGCAAGAAATCCCCGAAATCGCGCAATGTGATCGCCCACTGCGACATGGCGCGCCCTTGGCACGATTTTAATGGTAAAACCGCGCGGCCACCGCGCCAGCCCCGGCTGGGCTGCGGTCCGTGCCGGGCCGTGCATTCCGTCGGGCCTTTTCTCCTCTCTTTCGGACTTCTGTCCTCCTACGTTTTCGGGCTCGATTTTTCGGGTCATTTTCGGGTTAGGATTCCTATATTAAATTTATTTCGACTCAAATGAATTCATGTTTGAAATCTTAAGTCCGTCGGTCTAAGGTTCGTCGACTTCCAATTCGTCGTCTTTTGACTCCAATTTATTTCCGACTTCACGGGTTCTTGTAATTAGAATTATTTTCCTTCTTGAATTTAATTCCAATTATTTTGACTCAATTCATGGAATGTCTTCGGGCTTCTTTTCCCTCTTTTATTCCATTTTGAATTTTGAATCTATCGGCGTTTCATTTCCGAGCAATAATTATTGTGATAAATTATTTTCTTCTTCTCGGAGATATTTCGACATTGATCGGAATAAATTTTATTCCTTTGGACGTTGATAAAAATCTGGGGTATTACATTCGGGCCACAGTTTCTTAACACGAGTAATAAAAACGTGACAACCTATAAATATATCCCTAATCCCAACTCCGCAATCATAAATGATTTTCAATTAAATAAAATCGAAACCGGGGTTTTATTATTTCGAAAATACTCGTGTGGGAAATTGTCAAAAGTTTCAAGAGCTGAGCAAATCAGTGGATCTTGCCATCCCCAATCGAGAATGAGGTAGCTCAGAGAGCAATTTCCAGATTGCAGGGCCCGATTTGGATTGAAGACCAGGAGAAGAAATTGGTAGAACATTTGGAGAGCCAGGGATTAGCCATTTCAGAGTCTGCTGAGTTTTCACCCTTCTTTAATGAATCAGAACAAGAAGAACATACAGAAATTTTGAACTAACAAAGTTTGGAGGTGACTGAAAGGGTGGATACAAGTACATCATTGATGCACGAATCAGACATGGAAAATCTTCATCACAATGAAATTACAGAAATTCAAGAAGAAGATGCATAACCTGTACAGGAAGAAAATTAGTCAAGTGATGAAGGGAATGAAAATGCATGAAAAAAATAAGCAAGAAGCACAGGGATCGGAAGGAAGTGAATTAGATACTTCTGAAGGATCTTCCAATGAAAAAGAGATGCCTGAACTTATGCCTCTGAGCTACTGGAGAAGTAATAGCCCAAAAGTTAGGTTGACTTCACGGAGGAAGAAATCAAAATCAAATTCAATCGAAAGAAAGAAGCATTGGAGAATTATCTGGGCATGTCTAAGATGATTGTCCCAGACAAGGGTTTTCATCCTAAATATCCGGACCATAAGTGCATAAATTTTTGGAAAAGAATTAATCAATGGGACACACTCATGAGGCACAACCACAAATGTGGTTTTGTGGAACTGACTCGGGAATTTTATGCTAACTTTGATGTGGAAGCTGAAACCACATGGGTCAGAGGCAAAATAGTGCATGTGAATGTGGAGAGCTTGAATGAGATAATACAAGCACCTGTGACGAAATTGTTTTTGGTTAAAAGATGAATTTTTAATTTAAAAAGGCGAAAACTGTGACGAAATTGTTTTTTCGAACTTGCGAAAACTCGAATAATGAAATGCGATATCGAATCCTTTGTTTACGACGAAACATAAACTTTCGAAAAATCCCGTTCACTAGGCTGAGCCGATCCTCATGCTATCATTATTTTGAGACTGCCTCGTTAGTGGTCTCCCTACTATCTGAGATTGCCTCGTTAGTGATCTCGCGCGCTGTGTTTATTTGGATTGCCTCGTTAGTGGTCCTACTATCTTTGAGACTGTCTCGTTAGTGGTCTCCCATATATTTGGACTGCCTCGTTAGTAGTCCTACAATTTGAGATTGCCTCGTTAGTGATCTCCCCGGTATGATGTCCTCTTCTTAGTTTGCAGGGGTTAAAATATAAGACTTGTGTGCGTATTTAATTATGCTGAAACTATTTATCATGTTTTGAAATTATGCTTCTAAATTACGTTTTTAAATTATGCTTTTAAATTACGCCTTTAAAATTAAGTCCTTAAATTATGTATTCTCGTCTTGAATAAATTAATCGTGTTCTTCCGCTGCGAGTAAACTATGAATTTTAAATTAATTTCGTAATGCATGAAAAGTGTAATTTAAATTAAACACATGTAACCCCTTAGATTGTTTAGTTAGGGATTAACTTACTCGTTATATTTTTATACTGATAAACCCGTTGTTATTTTTCTTTTACAGAGTATGTCGAGTGACGCATGCTCATGCATTGGGGGAAACTATTCCATAGACACTTTTATTTCTTGCACTTCAGTACTGTTTTAAATCGGGCCTGTTAAACCCGAGTTTTGGCCATGTTGGCCGAGATTATTTTTCCGCTGCATTTACTCTATTTTGTGCATGGATGATTCTTACTTCCGTATTTTTAACTAAGTATTATTATTTTCCGGACTCAATATTGAAATGTTTTTAAATCTTTTACGTACCCATAAGCCTTGTATTTCCTTAGTGAGCTCGGGAAGCCGTGTCTTGCTAGGAGATGTGGCGGTGACATCCCGGCCTGGGTTATCAAATCCGGGGTATTACAATTTCTATTATTCAAAGCTCAGGCCGACCACAAACTTTCAAGGACCTTCTGCTGGAAAATTCGAGGGCTTTGCACTAATCTGGGCAGGAAGGAAATGTAGTGCAGCGCATCATGTACTGAATGTCATAAAATCGAGAGTAGGAGAAGATGTGGCATTAGCATATCCTAATTTGATAAGGAGACTCTGTGAGAAACAAGAAGTGACAATGGCCCCATTCTTGACAGAGATCATAAAGATAGATCATCCAATTTTACTGCCAGTCGATGAACTTAGAGGAGAATTGGTATATCAACTGCCAGATTTGGATGAACAAAGTTCTGAAGGATCAGGATCTAAAGCTCTGTCCCCTAAAGAAAAACAAGCAAAGTTCCCTCCAAGGTCTAAATCAACACAAGCCAGAGCATGAGGTAAAAGATCAAAAATCTCTCAGCACCATCTCCTACTTTGAATGCGATTCCTGAAGATGAAGAGCTCGAAGATGTTTCTGCACCATCAAACCTTCCAAGGCAGCATCAAAACCTTCCAAGGCAACCAATGAGGGAATACTGTTTCTGTTGATGACTCTCAGAACATAAGCACCTCTATTCAAAGTTTTACACAGTCCTTGAAAGTGCTTGTAAAGACAATTTCAGAAGATAAACACATACAAAGAGAAATGGAGCAGAAAAGGTTAGAACTAGAGCATGCAAGAATACAAACTGAGGAAAAGCTCATAAAAGAGGAGATGGAAAGACAGGAGAAAATCAGAAGAGAAAAATGGGAAAGGCATGAAAGAATGAGAAAACAAGAAATGGATAGATTTGAGAAGTTGAGAAAGGAAGAACTGGAAGAAAGGAGATTGGAAAGAGAAACGGAGATGGAATTAAGGAGGCAAGAATAGAAAAACAATACAAGATTGGTGGATATTCTTGCCACCTTGGTCTCACACATGAAAAAGCCCCTTTCTGCACCACCAAAAGACTAAAATGATGATGCAGGTCCATCTAGGACTGCATAGAACAAGAAGATACGGGCATTCCTCTCTCCAAAAACAGGGAAGCACTCAAAAACTCTCTCTTTTTATTTCTTGTTTGAAATTTTCCCATGCACTGTTTTCTTTTGTAGACTTTTGATTATTTCCTAGAATCTGTGCAATTATCTTTTGTGTAGTAATCATATGATCTTAGGATAGAATTAATCTTTTTTAAGTCGAAGTTCTAAGATACTCTTAGGTATGAAATTGCATGATTTAAGGCATATTTTGTTAAGTCGGAATCAGAACCTCATGTAGTGGCTGATGATAGAAACATTAATCTACATAGAAATTGATTGCATGCAGAGCCGCTCTTGACAACTACTGGAAGCTGAGAACTTTGAGGTTGATTGATGTCATTACTGGATAAATAGTTTGAAGACTTCATGATTCTATTAATCTGAGTGATTTACATACAATAATCAACAAATTGGACCAAAGTTAGGAAGATTGATTCAATCTAGTCTCTCATGAAAGATGAGTGTGTATATTAGTGAAGTATGAATCTAAGGCCAAAATAAGGGAAATTTCAGAAACAAACGTGGTAAAAAATAATGTGGATATATATGGTTGGCACAGCTACCCCCCTGATTTATGGGTTGAAAAACTCTAAAAGAGTGAAGTCAAGGGTAGGGGAGTTGAAGTTTCATCTGCAATGTCAGGTTATGAGATTTCTCCTAATAATGCGAAACCAAGCTATTGAAAGCCACGAAGAACCATCCTTGATATATAAAAAAAATTAATAATAATAATAATAAATTTTTGGTCAAAAGATTCAGAAGCACAAAGTATACACATGAATTGGACAGAATTGAGCATGAAAGGAGAAAATCTGAGTAACTGAGGACAATACAATAATTCATAAGAATGAAAATCACTCTAGTTAATACTATCATGAGGTCTGGGAGACTAACGGTCAGGTATGAAGCATCAATTGATTGAATAAGTCAAGCTTAAAGTAGTTGGAAAAGAGAAGGCAATGATCCAAGAGATATCTTACAATGAATCTGAAATTTTTGAGGCCACAATTTAGACTCGTTCTTTGAAGCTTTGCAAGTTTCCTACCACTTGAGGACAAGTGGTTCTAAATGTGAGGATGGTGATGACAGTCATTTATGACTGCCATTCTCGTCCAAATTTGTGTCCTAGTAATGATTTCTGACTGTATTTTCCTTGATGAATGAATGAAAAGATTGAAAGAATTTCATCAGATCAGGAAAAGTCTAAGATTAGAAGAAGAATATAAAATTTAGAGAAAAGGCTTGAAATCTCTATAAGTGTTTCACGCTTTGTTTCTGTCAGAAATGATCCTCGCCTTGTTATTCAACAGAAAAGTAAGAAGAAATATCGTGAGGAGCAGATTTGAAGAAAAGGAGCAAGTCTGGAAAGATCACATACATCGCGAGGGAAGGAAAGAGATCACGAGAAGTGCAAGGTGAAATCCGGATGAGATCAAAGAAAGAATGGTTCAAGACTGGAAATCCACGCGACAATTATTTAACAGTGCGTGAGAACAGAAGACATCGCGAGAAAGTGTAGGGTGCAGCTCGGGTAAACTCGAGAAAAGAAATGTTCAGGACTGGAATGACAACGTGATGATCACTTAACATCGCGAGAGATGGAAGTCTACGATTTGAGCTGAGAAGACAATGATCAATGCGAGAAGGAATCTTAAGAAAGGAAACTCGCGCTCTGATAGAAAGAGATTTCAACAAAGCACGAAGTGAGGGAATAAGCGCACAAGCTGAGGCGAGCTCGGCAGTTATTTCCAGGACGGAAAACGGTTACTTCACCCGCATATATAAATAAAGACTTAGAGCTTAGCTCTAAGCAAGCCGGAGACTTCAGAATTCTCTCGATATTCTCCTGCTTCAGTTAGAGTTTTCATACATAGGATAACTAGATTTACATTTCGTCTGCAATTTTATGTTCTTCAGATTTTTATTGTCTAGTAGTTTAGTTTTGATTACTGTTTAGTAGAATAGATTAAGAATTTCCTGGAGAGAAGAATTCTGCAATCATGAAGTGTTACTATTTCATCCCAGTGACGATCGCCCCATCTTGTTTTCTCCGTGTTCATCAATCGAATTCACATTTTCTGATTAAATTCAGATTTCCAGGTGTATTCGTTTTGTTTTTCTGTTACAATTTCTGAATGTATGGAGGAAATCATATTTTAAATTGGATATTGTTCTTTTGGGATCGTAATCTTTAAATCATCACAACTGAATTCATAAGAGCAATGGCCGAATTCAGGGGGAATTTCATGATAGAATCTGAGAATCTCAGTTTATGATCTTCGTAAACATCTTGAGGTTCAGAAATCCTGAATTAATTCCATTGTTCTATTTCTTTAATTCTGTGAAGGAATGATATAATCCTCGGCATGATGATCGATTCTGAAAATTCTTGGAAATTTTACAATTCGCGTTATCAACTTCTTTCGTATCATTATCTTTCGAATCATAATCTTTCGCACATATATTTCTTAGAATTTTGAATCTGCATCTTCCAAGTTAGGTACTATTTCCAGCAGAATTATTGAATAAATGATTCGAGCAGTTGAATGTTTAATTCGATCTTGATTTCAATAACAATTCTAAAGGTTGGGTGAATTAATTTTCATTAAGTTCTTAAAGACCCACGCAGTGTTGAACATAGCTTAACAATCTATGAGAACTAAAACTCTGGATTGGCTGACCTAGCCAAGGTTTTGAGATTAACCTCGCTGTGTTTCCAGAAATGGAACACCGCGAGGGGGATCTTGAACATATTATTAACTTAGCATTTTCTTTCGTACAAAAACTCATCCTTGCTTTATTTCATTATTGGAATGGTGTGAGGAACATACCTACACATTTATTCACTTCAATATGTTATTCCAGAACCCATGCTTCGTTCATTTGAACAAAGCGAGGGAGCCTTCTGAGATAGCATCAGAATTGGTTCCTTATTTCAAGGAAGCCAAATATCTTCTCGCTATAAAGATAGGAGTATAAGATATCTCTCTCATCAAGATAATAAGAGAACAACAAGTTCAGACTAGTTCAAGATTGATTAGATGTGACCTTGAGTTTTTAATGAGTTAATCTGGATCCGAAAGAAACAGATTAAGTGATATTTCTAAAAGCTCATGCTAAGAGATAGGTCTGACCGACTGTTTCTTAACGTAAGTATCCCATGATTTCAGTTCTGAAATGTTATGACACTAGATCACAAGTACTCATCTTGGGAAAGTGATCAAAGACATGAAGGATTGGCAAGCTTAGATAAAGGATTTATATCACCTCATTGAGCCCACGCATTGTTATTAATCACATAAGCTTGATTACTATTGCATTAGTCTTATTTTGTTTGTTTTGTCACTTAGTCCATATTGAATCTTAATACATGAAATATCACTGTTATCATGAAATCATAAACTCTTACATAGATTTAATGTTTTCTTTTATGTTTTTTTTTTCATTGCTTTAATGCATTTTACTTTTCAGCATTAGACTTTCGACAAAATTCACCAACCAATTACAAACCAAGAGTGTAGTAATGTTCTAATGTTTCATGCGTTATTAAAATGCTTCTATCATATAACTCTTTAGTGAATGATCCCAATAAATAAAAATAAATACTGCAAGCTTGATACCGTGCGCTTTCGGTATGCAAAAGAAACACATTCTTAAATTTCTCCTAAAATCCGATTATGGAGAGAATCAAGGGTGGCTGTAGTAAGTTGCAGAGATATAAGAGGATCCTGGTGGGGAGATAACCATAGAGAGTATATCTCGTAAAAGCTTCACGAGCCAAGCATTGAACAATTGGTTTGGTACTTGAAAATCACATGGGTTAGAATGTTCACTTGGTTCCTCAATACTTGAACAAAATAACACAAATAATAACACTTTTCCATATAGCAGCATAAAACCCTAGAATTATTGTTTTATTCGATAACAGACAAATTTCATGGCACCGTATCTCGTACACAAGATATCAACACTATCTACTTAATCAAAAAAGTTATAACTTACCAACAATAGATATATCCGCGTTCGGATCTTCAATGGAAATCAAACTTCTTCTAACCCTTCACGGCGGATCTGAAAATTAACAAGAGACTAATCACTTGGAAGCCAAATAACTTAGATAAAAATAATAATCCACCAAATTTATCTGAACGAGAAAAAAATAAAAAACTCAATAATACCTAACAACAATGGCCGGAGGATTAACGTCGGTCACCGAGGACTTGTGTAAAGGAAACCGAAATGATGGTGAACGAACTAGATCTAGATCTAGATCTAGAAAAAATGGTTGTTTTTTGAACTGAAATGGTGGCAAACGGTTAATGTGGGTGGTGGGGGAAGGGGGCGGGAATATATTCCATGCACTGATGCACTCACGAGAATAAGTGCAGACGTAATAACAAAGCGGTTGCCTTCCCGAGGCTTGACTCGGTCAATAATGCTTGGTCCATGCATTAGAACGGCCGGGCCTCACAAATTAACGGACCAAATAGCTTGGTCTGGCTGTCAGCCGCTTGGTCCGTCCATTATTAAATAGCCGAGCGTAGCGTCTTCACGGACCAAGCAGATTGTTGTTGCTTGGTCCGTGCAGACGCTAGGCTTGGCTATTTAATAATGCACGGACCAAGCTTAATATTCCGAGTCAAACAGTCCTAATTAATATCATTTAGAATAATTCTGTATCAAGCTTGGCTCGTGCATTTTATTTGGCCCGGTTCCGAGCCAAGCATCCGAGCCAAGAGGCATTCCGTTTTTTCGGGTAGAAAACTAACTTCTATAAAGCGGCGAACAAAAAAGTTACTGCAAAACTTTGACCGGCCACAGTCATCATTCACCCATTTGAAAATGGCTATGAGAAAACCTATTGCCAAATGTCAGTGAGGAAATTAAATAACACCAACCAGGCAACAACGACGCACGGTATGATGGTAACATGTGTATTGTTCTCCAGGGCAAATAATTGGACCTTTTTAATATTTTGCTTTATTATGATATGTAAATGTCTGAATTCATTTAGCTGTTGGATTTTTCCACTAGAAAATGCGCCGTCAATCGATTCTCCCACTCCAGGTATTAATTTCAGAGGAAACCCAGGAAACCCTACTTGCAGCGGCGAAACTAGAAATCTCAAAAAGGGGGCTTATTTCAATTTAAAAAAAAATTCACAAAAAACAATTAACACCCAAAACCAAATGCAAACTATTTTAAAATATCATTCAAATAACGTTATACAAAATAATAATGCAAACCTAACTTCGAATGGCGAGAGAAGAAATAAAGAAGTTAAGCATATAAAAACCCATTTTATTTGCCAAAAAGTAAAGAAGAAAAAAGAAAAAAAAAACCACTTACCGAGATGGAGATGGATAGTAGTTAGAAGTTGTTCATATTCTTGTTTTTCTTTGTTGTTATTGCATTGTTCAAAATTCAAAATCATAGTTTATAAAATGGTTAGACATTGGAATTTGACTTGTAATGATGGTTTATTGGTGATGGAAATGTAACACCCCGATTTTTGGTAACCCAGGTCGGGATGTCAGCGCCACACTTCCCTAGCAAGACACGATTTATTCGAGCTTGCTAGAGCGATGCAAGGCTATGGTATTGCAGTATTTAAAATATTTAAACACATTCAAACAGCCCATACAATATAGTTCGAAAAATAATATCATAATAGTGCAGCGAAAATAATATTTAAGTATAAGTATTGCAGCGGAAAATTTAAATAGGGCCAACATGGCCAAAACACGGGTTAAACAGGCTCGTTCATGCAAGTCATAGTCTAATGCAAAAATTCAAAATGCAATGTTCTCAAAAATTCCCATGCGTGTACATGATCACACATAATCCACGTGCTCTGAAAGAAAAAGAAAGAAAGAAACGGTTTGGTCAGCACAACTTGCTGAGTAAGTTAACACATAACATGGTTATGGGGTTTCAAAGCCATTAATTAAATTTAACTAAAAACATGCTACTAGTTAATACGCAATTTAATTTAATTAACCAGATAGATTGCATAAATTGAATAATGGATTCTAACCAATCATACCTTTAGCATAATTTCAAGTGTTTCGCGATTTCATCGCAATCTCAACAAGTTTAGCCGGTAGTCCGGCGGCCGCAGCTGTATCCGCCATACCCAGTACCACTCCGGAGCCTCGAGAAACCCTTACGGATATTCTCGAGAGTGTAGGCCCTATATCATGCCGTTTTGGCATAATTTCTCATAAGTGTTCTCATCGTCCATTCAGGCACGACGCGGTTAGGAGGGCACCCTGCAGAGCACTCACCCCCTAATTTTAAATTAATCAAGTTGCAAGGGGATTTTTCAAAAACTTCTTGTTTTATGTATTTATTTCAACGAAATTTCCACTCGTTAAAACCTTAAAGGCCAATTTCACAATTTCAACAATTTTCTTGAGATACAACTTCCTTAAAATGCTGTTTACTCCAAAATTAATAAAAAAATTCATTTTAAGTCCGAAAATTCCGAAAATTCACCAGTGACTTGAAAACACAAAGACGAGCAAGTTTTGTGTTTTGGGTTTTTCGATCCCAGTTAAGGAAACGAGTAAAAAACGTGGGTTTTTGTCAGGATATTAATCTATCCGAATTTTCACAGCAACAGTTTTTTAATTTCGAAATCTAACACAGCAAAAGAACTCCAAATTTGATTAAATTTTACAGGAAGATGCTTAAGCCATAGATCTACAAGTTTCATGTTCGACTAATGTAATACCCGAGAATTTTCCAACATAAAATAAAACAATAATTAAATAAATAAATAATAAATAAAATAAATACTATAAATAAATAAACAAATCCAGCAAATAAAAGAAATAAATAAAGATAAGGAAATGAGAAATGAGATTTTTACTTAAAAAGGAATTAAAGGGATTTAATTCAATAAAAGGATGGATAAATGGTACACCAAAACCCGACACTAATGAACTCGAGTATTCGAGTCCAAAACACCCAATTAGACCCGAGAATAAATTTAGAGAGAAAGTAGAAACCCGAAGATACCCCGGAAATCGGAATTCGGGAGCATAGAGGGATGGAAACCCGAAAGAGAGGCGGAAAAGCACGACGGATCGCACGACCCGCCCGGACCGAAGTCCAGGCGAAGTCGGCGCGGTGGCCGCGCGGTGAAGTGGCTTTAGCGCGCCACGACCGCGCCACCCCACAGATTCGTTTGTTGCGTGAATCTCTCGCCCGAACGCGGATTTTTCGACTTTCGGTTGAACATCTCTCGACTCCAGACTTTTAGGGCGGTTGTGGACGCCCTAGGGTTTTAGAATTCTATAAATAAGCCCCTTGGGAGCCCCAAACAAGTTTACAAAACCCTACACTCTTCTATACGTTCGAAACCCTAAATTCGGAGTCGACGGAAAGCACCAAACGGAGGCAGCAGCTTTGGACGAAAATCCAAGCATCTCCAAACGTTGTGGTAAGCTCTAGTTCGATAAATCTTTTCACGTTTCAATCCGAAAACGGATTCTAACTTCGGTTCTTTTCCTTCTACACCCCGTATCGAATCTAGATCGTAGAACCCGACGAACGGAGAGGAGAAACGGTGATCTGGAAGCCACGCCTCCGAACTAGACATCCCCGACGTTCATAGACACTGTAAGTTAACCTTACATGGTTTTGGGAGCTTTTAAAACATTCGAAACCTAAAAGATTCAACAAGAACCATAAATCTGTCCACTTTTGTTTTTCTACCGACGCAACAGATTTGGTGAATTTTTCCGACCCTTAAAACGAACTCAAACGGAAAAACTTAAAACACGAAAAACGTTCCTAAGACTTAGGCCTAGCTACTGTAAAAATTTGGGAATTTTTGGAGTTGATTTGCTATGTGAAAACCCGTTGAAACCGAACTGTTTAAATCTAGATCTCGAAATCTTGGACAGAACTTAGGAATGATCTTGATCACGTTTTTGACATAGGATCTAGGCTGTTTTAGATCTTTGGCCAAACATGAAAGTTGTTGATAAATGTCTTAAGATGATCCCTGTCAAATTTCATTAAATTTGGAGTTGAATTGATATGGTAGAATTTGAAATCTTTAAACTGTGACATGTTAAACTCGGACAGAATTCTTCTTATGTGAAAATTGGCGATTTTGACCTACTTAGGTATCTCGGATTGAAAAAGTTAAAACACGAAAGTTGTAGATCTTGATGTTTCCGAGTCAGATTTGAAATTTTGGAATTTTTGGAATTAAATCTGATTTTAGACGAATTTTGGAGTAAACTGTGATTTACCGAAACGAAATCTTGAAATCTTGTTGAAACATGGAATTAACCTTTAGGGTTGAAACGAATTGAGATATTATCTCTAAATAAATACAATGGAAGGCAGATTTTAAAAACTAAATCCCCTTACAAACTTGATAAATTAAAATTAGGGGTGAGTGCTCTGCAGGGTGCCCCCTAACGATTCACTTCGTGCCGTAATGGACGATGGTGACCCCGCGCGCTAAATTTGAGATATGGATTGCCTAAACGGCGAAACTTAGAGCCTACACTCTCGTGAATATCCGTATGGGTTTCCCGAGGCTCCGGAGTGGTACTGGGTATGGCTGATACGGTTGCGGCCGCCGGGCTACCGGCTAAACTTGTTGACATCGCGATTTTATCGTGAAACTTTGAAATACCAAATCGGGAATGTAATGGGGATTCTAAATTAAATTAAATTAGATTAAATTATGTTGTTGTCTAATTAAATTATTTAAATGCTTTATTTAAATTATGGCTTTTGTGATGAAACCATGTGATATGTGTTATTAAATAAAGCCTGAGATAAATTATGCTATTGGATATGGATTAGATGAAATTAAATATTATGTTATTACCATGCTTTTGTTAAATTATTAAATTAATGGCTTTTAAACCCTACGATCATGCATGTGTTAACTTACTCAGCAATTTTGCTGGCCAAAACCGTTTTTATTCCTTTCTTTACAGAATATGTGGAATGAGCATGTGTGAGCACGAATCATGCATGGGATTTTGGGGATTGTTATTTTGCTTTTAAATTTCGTACTTAGACTATATTATGAACGGGCCTGTTTAACCCGTGTTTTGGCCATGTTGGCCCTTTTTATATTTTCCGCTGCGATACTGTACTAAACTAAATATTTCCGCTGCGCTATGCTATTATTATTTTCGAATTATACTGTATGGGCTATTTTGATGCTTTAAATGTTTTAAATACTGCAATACCTAGCCTTGCATCTCTTTAGTAAGCTCGGAGAAACCGTGTCTTACTAGGGAGATGTGGCGGTGACATCCCGACCTGGGTGACCAAAAACCGGGGTGTTACAAGTTGGTATCAGAGCCCGGCTTATTTTTAAATTAGTATTTTTAAACCTATTATTATTATTATTATTATTAAACTATTATTTTTAAACCATTATTATTTTTAAACTACTATTAATACTTTGACTATTATTTTAAATTTTAAATTATTATTTCCATGGAGAAATTTTTTTTAAAACCCATGGGAAAAATATATATATGGTGCATTAAATTATTATTGGGGGGAAATATCATTTGCATATGCATGTTGCATCTCTGCTATGAACTTAGAATCTTGGAGACTTGAACTTAGAGTCTTGGCGAAACTTGAACTTAGCATCTTGGCGAAACTTGAACTTAGAATCTTGGAAACTCGAACCTAGAATCTTGGCGAATTGAACTTAGAATCTTGGCGAATATTAACTTAGATCTCTTGCTTGCGCTAGATGGCTAGTCAGGACATGATGCAGTTGATGGTCAGGATGATGAGCGTTCATCTCGATTCCCACCAAACCCTAGAGCAAATGAAGTACCGAATGGCTCAGTTGGAGGCCAATTTACATCACATGGGCAACTTGAGAGAGGCGGATCATCACCGCATAAACCAACTCGAACGCCAAGTCCAAACCCTCACTACACAAAACTTAATACTAAAGGAATACATCGATGCCCACGGGCAAGACTTAAACACTATCTTTGACGACCTACTATCGCCGAGTCGGAGGAGGAAGATCCGGAGGAAGATCCTGCTACCCCACCGGGAGACGTCATGAGGCACTAGAGATTCTATTGTTAGACATTGTTTTGCTAGAAAAATATTTCTACTTTTGTACTAAAATTTCTTTTGAGGAAATAAAATGCCCGATTTATTTTTTTAAATCAAAACAAAACAAAACAAATTAAAATAAAACCCCCGAGGCGTCGTACGCTTCTTAGTTCGAACAAAGCACCACGTGCTAAATTACTACACACATATACATTCATAGAAATTGCTTAGACTATATGCTAAATTCATCAGTCCTAAACTATCCTATTTGTACCAGAATGGCACCCAGAGGAAGAGGAAGGACTCAAACCGCTCCCCAAACCACCACTGAAACTCCTACTGAGACACTACCAAACGTCACTGAACCGATTCAACCTGAAATGGAACAACCCCAAGGTGCGCAGGACGCCCCCGCACCGAACAATGTGGGCGATCGTCTTAGGACGATAGAGGAAGTGTTGATTGCGCTCGGGAACGCGCAAGTCAACCAGGGTCAAGCTGCGGCGGTACCTCCGCCCCAAGCTCGCCCTAACTACCTGGCAATGGTGAATCCCTACCAGCCGCCCCACTATGCTGGTGAGGAGGATCCAGCTAAACTGGAGGAATGGATCTGGACTTTTGACAAGCTGCTGGGAGCGTTCAAATGTCCGGAAGGAGAGAGGGTACATGTCGCTTCGTACTACTTGGGAGGCGAAGCTGACGACTGGTGGCAAGCAACGCAAGCCAAACTGACGGAAGATGACGAGCCTTACTCGTGGATGGAGATGATGGAACTACTCAGGGATCGATTCTATCCCTTGAGTACCAAAGCTGCCATGTACGAAGAATTCCTGTCACTGAAGCAAGGAAGCCAAACGGTGCAAGAATACTACACCCGCTTCAAGGAGCTGGTGAGGTTCGCACCAAGGCTAGTGCCTACTGATGCGGAAAAGGCACAGAAGTTCGAGATGGGATTGAACCTGTCTGTGCGCGAAGTGATCGCGGGGGTACACTACCCCGATTTGCAAGCCGTATACGATCGTGCTGTAGCGGTAGCACGCGTGCAGCAGCTGAAAAGAAGGGTGAGTGGAGAGTCCAGCAGGGGTCCTCAAGACAAGAGGAGCCGAGACTCAAGAAACGAGAACAACACTGGAAGGAACGAGCAGCGCAGAGGGTCAAATAGGCCCCAACAAAACAACACTGGGAGGAGGTTCAATCAAGAAGATCCGGTACCGCCTTGCCCGCGATGTGGACGACCACATCTGGCAAGGGGATGCCCGCAACAAGGCGCCTGTTACCGATGCGGTCGAATGGGTCACGTTCGACGGGATTGTCGAACTAGGCTCGAGAACATAACGAAGAGGGACGATTTGGTCGCGGGGCAAGAACAGCCTCAAAACCAAAACGGGCGAAACGGGAATAACCAAGGGTACAGACCCCCTCAAAATAGGCCGCAAAACCAGAACCAGAACCAACGACCTCCGCCCCCACAGAATCAAAACCAGCAACAAAATCAACAGCCGAATGTGAATCAGCAGGGCAATCAGGGACGCCCTATGGGGAGGCTGAACGTGGTGAACCAAGCGGACGTGCCTGCTCAAGGAGAAGTGATGGCAGGTACATTTCACGTTTTGAATACACCCCTTAGAGTTCTATTTGATTCTGGAGCTAGTTGCTCAATTATTGCATCAAGGATAGTGCCTGAGTTAGATCTACCTAAGTGCGAGAGAATTAGCTTAGGAATTCAATTGCCTTCTGGAGAAGTAGTGTCTTGCTCTAAACGATATAACGGAATTCCTATAGTGATAAAGAACGTAGAATTCTTCGCGAACTTGGTAGAATTTAACTTAAGAGACTTTGACATCATACTGGGGATGGATTGGCTATCCCAGTATAAAGCGGTGATCGAATGCCAAAAGCAAAAGATCACCTTGTCAAAAAGTAGGGGAAAGAGAGTTATCTTTTACTCTCAGCCCCCTAAGAAAAGTAACAAAATCGTTAGTGCACTTAAACTAAGTAACTTGATGCGTAAGGGGTATGAACTATATGCGTGCTATGTGCACAACCTTGAGGCGGAAGAGAACAAGGTTGATAGCATACCAGTGGTAAGAGAATACCCGGACGTGTTCCCTGAAGACGTTCCGGGCATGCCACCTGAGAGAGATCTTGAATTCACGATAGATCTCATTCCGGGGACAGAGCCTGTCTCAAAAGCTCCGTACCGGATGGCACCACTGGAAATGAAGGAGTTAAAGGAACAACTCGAGGAGCTATTGGGAAAAGGTTACATAAGACCGAGTACGTCCCCTTGGGGAGCACCGGTTTTGTTTGTCAAGAAGAAAGACGGAGGACTACGTCTTTGCATAGATTACCGAGGACTAAACCAAGTGACCATTAAGAATAAATACCCCCTACCGAGAATAGAGGATCTGTTTGATCAACTGAAGGGAGCTTCAGTATTCTCGAAGATCGATTTGCGATCTGGGTATCATCAATTGAGGATTGCCGAGAAGGACATTCCAAAGACGGCGTTTCGAACACGATATGGCCATTACGAGTTCACAGTGTTATCCTTCGGGTTAACAAATGCTCCGGCCATGTTCATGAATCTCATGAACAACGTGTTCCGAGAATTGTTAGACCAGTGTGTCGTAGTGTTCATTGACGACATCCTGATCTACTCGAAGAGCGAGGAGGAGCATGCGAAACACTTACATCAAGTGTTAGAAATCTTGCGAAGAAATCAGCTATACGGCAAGCTGTCGAAATGTGACTTCTGGCTGAAAGAAGTGGCATTTCTCGGACACATAGTATCCGCTGATGGAGTATCAGTGGATCCGGCAAAAGTTTCTGCCGTAACTGAATGGGCAACTCCGAAAAGTCCAACGGAAATAAGGAGTTTCCTTGGATTAGCCGGATATTATAGACGATTTGTGAAGGACTTTTCAAGGATTGCACGTCCTTTGACCCAGCTACTTAAGAAAGGAGCAAAATACGAGTGGACCGAAGCATGTGAGACTTCGTTTCAAGAGCTGAAGAAACGACTCACAACCACACCCGTATTAACATTACCATCAGAGAATGGTGACTTCGAAGTATATAGCGATGCTTCGAAGGAAGGTTTAGGTTGTGTTTTGATGCAAGACTCGAGAGTCGTAGCCTATGCATCACGCCAACTAAAACCTCACGAGGAAAATTATCCGACACATGACCTGGAGTTGGCAGCGGTCGTTTTCGCTCTAAAGATATGGAGACATTATCTTTATGGGCGGAAGTGTCGAATGTTCACCGACCACAAGAGCTTGAAATATATATTCACTCAAAAGGAGTTGAATTTGAGACAGCGAAGGTGGTTGGAACTTATTAAAGACTACGATTTAGAGATAGCATACCACGAGGGGAAGGCGAATGTGGTAGCCGATGCCCTAAGTCGGAAAACCCAACACGTGACAAACTCGTTGGTAATTCCGCCGGCATTGTACATGGAATTGGCAAGATTGGAGTTAGAACTTGTGCATCCTGGCACAGTGAGAGAAACGGTCAATGCCATGGTCGTAGAAACTCCAATATTGGACGAGATTCGACTCGCTCAACCGGGCGATCCGAAACTCGAGAAGAAAAAAGGGTATATTGCCGAAGGAAAGGCAATAGGATTTGCTGTCCACGAGGATGGAAGCATCCGTTTTAAAGGTAGATGGTGTGTGCCTTTTAAATGTGCCGAGTTGAAACAAAGGTTGATGGAGGAAGGGCACAACACGCCATATTCCGTACATCCCGGAGGCGACAAGCTATACAAAGATCTGAAGAAGATCTATTGGTGGCCGGGAATGAAGAAGGAAGTGGCAAATTTCGTGGCGAGATGTCTCACTTGCCAAAAGGTTAAGGCAGTGCGACATAAACCCTTAGGATTGATGCAACCACTAGAGATTCCAAGTTGGAAGTGGGATAGCATCTCAATGGACTTTGTCTCGGGATTATCCCGATCACCTAAAGGCATGAACAAGATTTGGGTGATTGTGGATAGGCTAACGAAGACAGCCATATTTATCCCAATGAAAGACACGTGGACTATGGACCAATTGGCCCGAGCCTACATTGATAGTGTGGTACGACGACATGGAGTACCACATGATATCATTTCCGATAGAGACAGTAGATTTGTCTCTCATTTCTGGACGGAGTTACAAAAAGCTCTCGGTACTCAAATCAAAATGAGCACCGCATTCCACCCGATGACGGATGGACAAACCGAAAGAACAATCCAAACACTAGAAGACATGCTGAGAGCATGTGTGTTGGAATTCAAAGGAAATTGGGAAACTCATTTACCCTTGATTGAGTTTTCCTATAATAATAGTTACCATGCGAGTATCGGCATGGCACCTTTCGAGGCATTGTATGGACGAAAGTGCCGAAGCCCTTTGAGCTGGGAAGAAAACGATAAGTCCGTGGTAGTGGGACCACAACTTATCGAAGACATGGCTCAACAAATCAAAGTGATTCAAGGGAAGATGAAAGCCGCTCAAGACCGTCAAAAGAGTTATGCCGACGTGAGACGACGAGACCTAGAATTTCAAGTGGGAGATAGGGTCATGCTAAAGATATCACCCATGAAGGGAGTGATGCGCTTTGGCAGACGAGGGAAGTTAAGTCCTCGATACATAGGACCTTACGAAATTCTAGAACGAGTCGGAACTCTAGCCTACCGATTGGCTTTACCGCCACACTTAGATCGAGTTCATAATGTCTTCCATGTCTCGCAACTAAAGAAGTATGTGCCGGACCCGACACATGTACTTCAACCGGAGATAATTGAGCTAGATGAGGATTTGACTTACGAAGAAGTCCCAGTGCGTATTCTCGATACTAAGGAACGAGTAACGAGGAACAAAACCATCAAAATGATCAAGGTTCTTTGGTCAAACCACGAAAGTGAGACGGCAACTTGGGAAGTAGAATCCGATATGAGGGAACGATACCCGACATTGTTCCAAACCGATACCGACACAGTTATGGGGACATAACTGCAATCTTAAGGGGGAGAGGATGTCATACCCCTAATTTTTCGTGCATTTTTGTAAACTTTTGAACTACGTTATGGCTTGATCCCTTTACCGGGTACGTAGGCAGCTTAGAAGTTTAATTCTAAGTTCAGTCACAACATAATAAAACAAACACAAGACCTTAGCACGAGACGAGAAAAGCCGAAACACAACTTCGAGGACGAAGTTGATTCTTAAGGAGGGTAGACTGTAATACCCGAGAATTTTCCAACATAAAATAAAACAATAATTAAATAAATAAATAATAAATAAAATAAATAAACAAATCCAGCAAATAAAAGAAATAAATAAAGATAAGGAAATGAGAAATGAGATTTTTACTTAAAAAGGAATTAAAGGGATTTAATTCAATAAAAGGATGGATAAATGGTACACCAAAACCCGACACTAATGAACTCGAGTATTCGAGTCCAAAACACCCAATAGACCCGAGAATAAATTTAGAGAGAAAGTAGAAACCCGAAGATACCCCGGAAATCGGAATTCGGGAGCATAGAGGGATGGAAACCCGAAAGAGAGGCGGAAAAGCACGACGGATCGCACGACCCGCCCGGACCGAAGTCCATGCGAAGTCGGCGCGGTGGCCGCGCGGTGAAGTGGCTTTAGCGCGCCACGACCGCGCCACCCCACAGATTCGTTTGTTGCGTGAATCTCTCGCCCGAACGCGGATTTTTCGACTTTCGGTTGAACATCTCTCGACTCCAGACTTTTAGGGCGGTTGTGGACACCCTAGGGTTTTAGAATTCTATAAATAAGCCCCTTGGGAGCCCCAAACAAGTTTACAAAACCCTACACTCTTCTATACGTTCGAAACCCTAAATTCGGAGTCGACGGAAAGCACCAAACGGAGGCAGCAGCTTTGGACGAAAATCCAAGCATCTCCAAACGTTGTGGTAAGCTCTAGTTCGATAAATCTTTTCACGTTTCAATCTAAAAATGGATTCTAACTTCGGTTCTTTTCCTTCTACACCCCGTATCGAATCTAGATCGTAGAACCCGACGAACGGAGAGGAGAAACGGTGATCTGGAAGCCACGCCTCCGAACTAGACATCCCCGACGTTCATAGACACTGTAAGTTAACCTTATATGGTTTTGGGAGCTTTTAAAACATTCGAAACCTAAAAGATTCAACAAGAACCATAAATCTGTCCACTTTTGTTTTTCTACCGACGCAACAGATTTGGTGAATTTTTCCGACCCTTAAAACGAACTCAAACGGAAAAAATTAAAACATGAAAAACGTTCCTAAGACTTAGACCTAGCTACTGTAATAATTTGGGAATTTTTGGAGTTGATTTGATATGTGAAAACCCGTTGAAACCGAACTGTTTAAATCTAGATCTCGAAATCTTGGACAGAACTTAGGAATGATCTTGATCACGTTTTTGACATAGGATCTAGGCTGTTTTAGATCTTTGGCCAAACATGAAAGTTGTTGATAAATGTCTTAAGATGATCCCTGTCAAATTTCATTAAATTTGGAGTTGAATTGATATGGTAGAATATGAAATCTTTAAACTGTGACATGTTAAACTCGGACAGAATTCTTCTTATGTGAAAATTGGCGATTTTGACCTACGTAGGTATCTCGGATTGAAAAAGTTAAAACACGAAAGTTGTAGATCTTGATGTTTCCGAGTCAGATATGAAATTTTGGAATTTTTAGAATTAAATCTGATTTTAGACGAATTTTGGAGTAAACTGTGATTTACCGAAACGAAATCTTGAAATCTTGTTGAAACATGGAATTAACCTTTAGGGTTGAAACGAATTGAGATATTATCTCTAAATAAATACAATGGAAGGCAGATTTTAAAAACTAAATCCCCTTACAAACTTGATAAATTAAAATTAGGGGTGAGTGCTCTGCAGGGTGTCCCCTAACGATTCACTTCGTGCCGTAATGGACGATGGTGACCCCGCGCGCTAAATTTGAGATATGGATTGCCTAAACGGCGAAACTTAGAGCCTACACTCTCGTGAATATCCGTATGGGTTTCCCGAGGCTCCGGAGTGGTACTGGGTATGGCTGATACGGTTGCGGCCGCCGGGCTACCGGCTAAACTTGTTGACATCGCGATTTTATCGTGAAACTTTGAAATACCAAATCGGGAATGTAATGGGGATTCTAAATTAAATTAAATTAGATTAAATTATGTTGTTGTCTAATTAAATTATTTAAATGCTTTATTTAAATTATGGCTTTTGTGATGAAACCATGTGATATGTGTTATTAAATAAAGCCTGAGATAAATTATGCTATTGGATATGGATTAGATGAAATTAAATATTATGTTATTACCATGCTTTTGTTAAATTATTAAATTAATGGCTTTTAAACCCTACGATCATGCATGTGTTAACTTACTCAGCAATTTTGCTGACCAAAACCGTTTTTATTCCTTTCTTTACAGAATATGTGGAATGAGCATGTGTGAGCACGAATCATGCATGGGATTTTGGGGATTGTTATTTTGCTTTTAAATTTCGTACTTAGACTATATTATGAACGGGCCTGTTTAACCCGTGTTTTGGCCATGTTGGCCCTTTTTATATTTTCCGCTGCGATACTGTACTAAACTAAATATTTCCGCTGCGCTATGCTATTATTATTTTCGAATTATACTGTATGGGCTATTTTGAATGCTTTAAATGTTTTAAATACTGCAATACCTAGCCTTGCATCTCTTTAGTAAGCTCGGAGAAACCGTGTCTTACTAGGGAGATGTGACGGTGACATCCCTGACCTGGGTGACCAAAAACCGTGGTGTTACAACTAAAGTTCTAAATCGGCCTAGATCTATTGTCAAAATCGAGTACAAGTTCGATCTAGGATTCTGCCAAGATTTCAAGATCCAAGATTTGAACAGATTAGTTTAGGAAGATTTCAGATATCCAAACTTGATGAAAAATTACAAAATTTTACACAATCTAGATCAGTGTCTTAGGAACGTTTTTCGTGTTTTACGTTTTTCCGTTTGAACAGTTTTAAGGGTTCGAAAAATTTACGCGAAAACGCTGCGCCGTAGGTTTTTTTCATATTGACAGATTTTAGTTTTCTTGATTAGATATTTACGTTAGGTGTATTTTAATTGCCCAAAACCATAGTAAGGTTAACTTACAGGTTTATGGATGTTCCGGCTCGTCGATTCGGAGGCGTGGCTTCCAGTTCACCGTTCGTTTCCTTGATCCGTCGGGTTCTTCGTTCTTGATCCGGATCGGGGTTCAGAATAGAAAAGAGATTTAATTAAGGTTCATTTTCGAATCTTAAATGAAATAGAACGGACAAGGTCTTACCACGACGATGAGGGTCTCCAAATTTCGTCCAAGTCTCAGTCTTTGAATGCCTTTGTGCCTCCGACGACTCCGGGATTAGGGTTTGATATGTAGAGAGATTTTTCATAGGGTTTGAAAAGTGTTCGGGGTCGAATAAGACGATTATTTATAGATGTAGGGGACCTAGGGGACGTCCAAGGTCTGCCCTAGGGAGTCTTGAGCCGAAAGGTAAGAAACCGAAGTCGAAAAATCCGGAATCAGGCGAGAAAATCTCGCCTCGTTCGTTACTGCTCGCCGGCGCGGGCTTGGCGCGGCGATTGAAGAAACCCCGTGCGGCCACCGCGCGGACACCTGGACTTTGGTCTGGGCGGGTCGTGCGATCCGTCGAGTCTTTCCTCCTCTGTTTCGGACTTCTATCCCTCTATGTTCTCGGACTCCGATTTCCGGGTTTTTTTTGGACTCCAATCCCCTATCTAACTCTACTCGAGTCTGGATTTAATGTTGGCCTCGAATTCTCGAGTCCATTAGTGTCGGGTTACGGGTATTGGAAATTTAATTCCTTCTTAAATTAAATTCCATTTCTCTATTAAATTCCATTTCTCATTATGATTCCTTATCCATGCATTATGTTTATTTATTTTGTGCATTTATTTATTGTTTATTTATTTATTTATTTTATGTTGCAAAATTCTCGGGTATTACAGTCTACCTTCCTTAAGAATCATCTTCGTCTTTGAAGTTGTGTTTCGGCTTTTCTCGTGCTAAGTACTAGTCCTTTTTGTTTGTTTTATTATTTTGTGGCTGAACTTAGAATTAAAATTTCTAAGCTTCATACGTACCCTGTGAAGGGATCAAGCCATAACGTAGTTCAAAGAAATTTGAATTTGTTTGGTTGTTTACAAAAGTGCATGGAATTTACACGGTGTGACATCCTCTCCCCCTTAAGATTACAGTTATGTTCCCATAACTGTGTCGGTGTCGTTTTGGAAGAGTGTCGGGTAACGTTCTCTCATGTCGGATTCCAACTCCCATGTTGCTGTTTCACTCTCATGGTTTGACCAAAGAACCTTGACCATCTTGACAGTTTTATTTTTCGTTATTCTTTCCTTAACATCGAGAATTCTCACTGGGACTTCTTCATAAGTCAAATCATCATCGAGTTCAATTACTTCCGGTTGAAGCACATGTGTCGGGTCCGGCACGTATTTCTTTAGTTGAGAGACATGAAATACATTATGAACTCGAGCCAATTGTGGTGGTAAAGCCAGTCGGTAGGCTAAATTTCCGACTCGTTCTAGAATTTCACAAGGTCCTATGTATTGAGGACTCAACTTTCCTCGTTTGCCAAAGCGCATCACCCCCTTCATGGATGATATCTTTCGCATGACCCTATCTCCCACTTGAAATTCTAGGTCTTGTCCTCTCACGTCAGCATAACCTTTTTGAGGTCTTGAGCGGCTTTCATTTTCCCTTGAATCACCTTTATTTGTTGAGCCATCTCTTCGACAAGTTGTGGTCCCACTACCACAGCTTCATCGTTTTCTTCCCAGCTCAATGGGCTTCAGCACCTTCGTCCATACAATGCCTCGAATGGTGTCATGCCAATGCTAGCATGGTAGCTATTATTATAGGAAAACTCGATTAAAGGTAAATGAGTTTCCCAGCTTCCCTTGAACTCCAATACACATACTCTCAGCATGTCTTCCAGTGTTTGGATCGTTCTCTCGGTTTGTCCATCCGTCATTGGGTGGAATGCGGTGTTCATCTTGATTTGAGTATCGGGAGCCTTTTGTAACTCCGTCAAAAAATGAGAGACAAATCTACTGTCTCTGTTAGAAATGATGTCATGTGGTACTCCATGTCGTCATACCATATTATCAATGTAGGCTCGGGCCAATTGGTAGTGTAAAGCAAAACAAAGCAATTTGAAAATAAAAATAAAAAAAAGAAAACAAATTCCGCAACCCGCGCGGTCGCGGTGCGAACGTTCTTCGCGCTGGGACCACACGGTCGCATCAGGTTGAGAAAAAGGGCTCGCGCGGGGCGCGAGTCAGTTCCTCCCCTTTCCACATCCAAGACCACTCAACATTTCCTCTCAAATTCGTGTTCTTGCTCTCAAATTTTCCCAATTCCGACTTCGATTTTGCTTGGCAAGGTACGTATCCACTGCTAATACTTGCCAATTTCAATTTTCATGCTTTGGTTAACTTGATTTTTGGACCGATTTAGAAAATTAGGGTTTATGTGTAAGAATTGGGGATTTGTTATTTTTAGGCTTGATTCGTGCAAATTAGCGAATTTATGTGATATTTGATGCTATTTTTGTTGATTTGGAAGTGTTTGTGTAACAATGTATGCCTATTTTTGGGGAAGTTCTTACTAGATTTTAAATTTTTAGGAAGGGTATGAAATTTTTTATTTATGTTGGTATTGCGGGCATGAAAATGGGTTCGTTGTCGTTGTTGGTTGCCGCATTTTGATGTTAAGTTGTTGCTCGAGTAGCTATTTCAATTTGTGGTCAATTTTGTGTACTTTGTAAGTAAAATTGAAACTTGTTTTATCTCGCACTTAACGTGTTCGACAAATTGCCTCAAAAGGGGTTGGAATTTGTTTTGGTATGTTCCTTGTTTGAATTGCCCTTTCGGTTTGTGTTGATGAGCGATTGGGGTGATGTGGCTATGGATTACTTATGTTGGACGTTTATATCGATGTCTCCCTATACATTTTGTTCGATGTCCGGTGTATGGATTCTAGCCTTATAAATTGTTGTGGGCATCTTGCAGAATGTTGCTTTTCCTCTGGGTTGTCTTGGCGTCTCTCATGTGCCCTCCAGGGGCCAAGAGACGGGCCACTCGGCGTGACGCAGCTGGCCCTAGCACTGCTGCTCCGGTGATGCTGGATGTTGATGACAGTGAGTCTGAGGAGGACGAGGAGCAGCGGGGCCCGAGACTCAGGGGTCTTCCTGACGAGGTGCGTCCCCGCCGGCACGATAGACATCGGTTCGCGACGATGGCCTCTCAGGAGTTCTATTTCGACGAGCTTCGTCGGAACTGTGCTTATGTTCCGGAGAGAGGCATGTATCCTCATCATGTAGACGATGACAGGGTTAGGGCGGTTTTGGACCATCTTAAGTGGACCGGACTCGCGCGGCATCCCGAAGGCATTGCCTCCGATTATCTAGCTATGGAGGTCATCGCCAACATTGGCGGTCTTGGGGAGCACGACGACTTATCTCGAGTCTGGGTTCGTGGTCGCTACCTGAACTTCAGTGCTCGGGCGATCAACGTCTATTTCGGTCTCCCTGACGAC
This sequence comes from Hygrophila difformis, assembly GCA_030278955.1. Classification (NCBI taxonomy): domain Eukaryota; kingdom Viridiplantae; phylum Streptophyta; class Magnoliopsida; order Lamiales; family Acanthaceae; genus Hygrophila; species Hygrophila difformis. Next base: position 38,886,275 of record JAOANR010000003.1, on the reverse strand, counting down.
GGCGTTTTCCGGCCACAGCCTGAGGGTCGTATACCCCCGCCTGCATGGGGTGTCTTATGCACTGCGGTGGCACCTCGGCTCGAGCACGATCCTGAGCTGCGGTTGACGACGATGGACACTCCTTGGCGTGAACTCACTCAGATATGGTTAGGGCGCATCCGACCGATTACCCGGAGCCATATCGTCCTAAATCATGTCTATGAGACCATTTGTTTTATCGCCCGAGGCGGTAGGGTGAATGTTGGAGCTTGTATTGAGGACAATCTGAGGGGTATGCGGAGAGGACGATGGAGTAGGGTGATCACTCATGTTTACCTCATTTGTGGTTTGTGTGCGGCTCAGGGGCTTCGTACGACACCGGAGACGGATCCTTACGAGTTAGCTGCTGGTGACTATTACTGTATCCCTACCTACACTGCTCGACGCAATGCCTTGCGACGCGGAGCGCCTCGGGCTGTTCTTCGCCCGAAGCCCGATGATGGTGGTTTGACTCTAGTTGTTCCCCCAGAGCAGCCACCTCCACCTCCCATGGTTCCACAGCAGGGTCCGGAGATGCCGCAGATACTTCAGATGATGCAGGGTATGCAGCTTAGTATAGATGCTGGGTTCGCAGCCGGGCAGGCTCGTTACGATGCCTTAGATGCCAGGATGGATCTGTACCAGGCTCGCATGGATACGATCACCACGAGACAGCTGGAGCAGCAGGCCACCATGACCGACATGTATGCCTACCTGCGTCAGATGGACGAGTATGTGCGTTGTCAGTTTCCACCTCCCGACCAGTGATCTTTCATCTCTGCATCTCCATTTAGGGCTCGTAGTAGTAGTATTCTGTTCGGTTGTTTTTCTATGAGACTGTATGACGATGATCTTGTTGACTGTGTTTAGTAGTTTATGCTTCCGTTGTATCCTTGCTAGTTATTTGGTTTGACTGTTGTCTTTTAAAATAAATGTGGTTTAATTTCTGTCCAAGTCTTATGATTTCACTTTTTTTTTTGGTCATCGAATTATTTGAGGTTAAAGAGTTCCAAATAATTGAATAAAGAATTAAACTTGTATTTTATTCCTTAAAAGAAATTTGATACAAGTAATAGGATGCGCAAAATAGATGTGCTATCTAAGACAGAATATCTAAAAAGATCTATGCTCCCTCTGGCAGAGTAGTGGGGTCCTCCATTGGATCCTCCTCATCAGAGACTTGGCCGGTGCCCAAAGGTCCATGAAACACTGGGGATGGTGGATTGACGGCTTCCGGAGCTGGACCATGTCAAATGGTTCTCCACGGGACTTGGGTTTGGGCTTGGGTCCGGCGACGGACGAACCATGTGAGGCCAGAGACCAAGGGTTCCGTAACGGCCATGGATAAAGCCTGATGGGCTTTCAACTGCGGGTTTTGGGCTTCGTGGTCCCATCAAATGGTTTTCTACCGGGCTGACTGGTACCACGATATCAGTGAGTTCAAGCAAGTCCAACCCTTGAGCTTCGATTCTATCTATCATTGCATCGCTCCGCTCAGTAAGCTTTTGCACTTGAGTTTCTAAGTCTTTTATGCGACCTTGATCAGCAGCTCTCAAGTTCAAAAAGTGTTGGAGGTCGGCTTCCCTTAATCTCCCATTTGGTGCAGATTTACCTCCAATTGAGCTATACGATGTTTCATTTGTTGTATGGTTTGTTGAGAATCAAAGTGAGCGTTCATCATTTTGACCATTAGGTTCATCATATCTTGGTTAGCCATCTAGCGCAAGCAAAAGATCTAAGTTAGAACACATCGCTTCTAGGTTCTCTAAGGTATAAAAATGTCATATGCACATGTAATGATGATCCCCCGAAAATAATGCACTATATATATATATATATATTATTTTATTTTCCATGGGTTTTTAAAATAAAAATTCATCCCATGGTGGACTAAAATAATAGTAATATGATTTAGGCCTCTATATTGGGCCGAAGAATAATAAATAAGTTTTAATAAAAATATGGGGATTGGGCTTTAAAAATTTTGGGATTTAAAAATAATCTTTAGGGCTAGGCTAGAAAATAATAATACGGGTTTTCCTAAAAACAATAGTGTACACTCCAATAATATTATTAATAGTTTAGAAATAACAATAATTTAAAAATAATAGTTTAAAAACAATGAGGGTTTAAAAATAATAACTTAAAAATAATAATTTAAAAATATCCGGTCTCTGATACCAACTTGTAACACCCTGGTTTTTGTTAACCCAGGTCGGGATGTCACCACACCTCCTTAGCAAGACACGATTTCTTTGAGCTTGCTAGAGCGATGCATGGCTATGGTATTGTAGTATTTAAAAAATTTAAACACATTCAAACAGCCCATACAATATAGTTCGAAAAATAATATCATAATAGTGCAGCGGAAATAATATTTGAACATATTAGTTAAGGATGATTTCAGATATCAAAACTTGATGAAAAATTACGAAATTTTTACACAACCTAGATCAGTGTCTTAGGGACGTTTTTTGTGTTTTAAGTTTTTTCGTTTGAACGTTTTAAGGGTTCGAAAAATTTACGCGAAAATGCTGCGCCGTAGGTTTTTTTTTCATATTGACAGATTTTTAGTTTCTTGATTAGATCTTTACGTTAGGTGTATTTTAATTACCCAAAACCATAGTAAGGTTAACTTACAGTTTTATGAATGTTCCGGCTCATCGATTCGGAGGCGTCGCTTCAAGTTCACCGTTCGTCTCCTTGATCCGTCGGGTTCTTCGTTCTTGATCCGGATCGGGGTTCAGAATAGAAAAGATGTTTAATTAGGATTCTTTTTCGAATCTTAAATGAAATAGAACGGACAAGGTCTCACCACGACGATGAGGGTCTCCAAATTTCATCCAACAAATTAGTAAATGTTTCAGAATTCAAATAATAGATGTTTCGGTCCATGCTATTGAAGAATCGATTCCGAATTAGAGAATTGAGACAAACATTTAGCAAAAATCACCTCCTGAATTAAGTTTGGCCTCTCAGCCTCGGGAAGATTATTAGACTTCTTAGTTTGCAAAGCAAAATACTCCATGAATTATAACGCAATGAATTGGATAGAGATTACTGTAAAAATTTTGTAGGGTTTATAATAGGATGAATATTTGTTTGGCTATTGTTGTGGAAAGACTATAAATTGGTTTGGGAAATCATAAATAAATAAATTGTCTTGGAAATCCCAGAAATTTAAATTGCATTGGGATGCAACTGAGTATGTTTTATTTATTTCACTTTTACCAATAGTTTTTTTTACTTATACATGAAAAGAAAAAGGAAACAAATTATATCTACTATTTACCTAAAAAAAATTCTTATTTCTCAAAATTTTAAATTACCTTACAAGTTAAAATTCAAATCATTTAAATAACTTTTACCTTAAAAAATAAAAATAATTTGCCGACACATAAAAAATAAGTTGATTGATTTTAAATGATGTCTAAATCTTTTACCCAAATAAATTAAATATATTTTACCTTAAAAAATGATGTCTAATTATAATAGGGATCCGATTATCCTATACTCATGTTCTGCAAAAAAATAAAAAATAAAAAATTATCCTATACTCATATTTAACCTAGAATATACCCAAATAGGGAAAGTTAATCGCCTAACCTATATATAGTCTATACTATGATTATATTAGGATTCATTTATTCTACACCATCATTCAATTTTTTGGGATATAATTAGGAAGTTTAATCGGTTAGCCTCTATACAGGGGATTGTTGGGGAAAAAATCTATATAAGTATTAATTATGTTATTCTAAATTAAATAAAATATAAAATAATTTTTTATATTTTAAAAATTCAATTATTTATATTTCGTGCTAAGTTATATTAAAACATATAATATACTATTTGCAGACTACTATCAATTTATTAAAAAATATTATATGAAATCTTCTATAAATTATTTGCTACATAAATTAATTTAATGAGAATTAGAATTTCAAATATTTGAGGCTAATCATTATATCGTTTTCATGTATATATTAATGGTTGGATAATTATTGTCTTCTTTTAAAGTTGTTCAATCAATAAAATAATAATAGTTCAATATATTTACACATTTTCTAGGTGAATTTAATATATTTACACATTTCTATGTGAGGTTAATATGGTTCATGTAATTTTTAAATTCGTATTGATTATGAGGATTTTGCAAATGCTCTGTACTTCACAATTTTCGAGGAAAATTATCACTGCATGGGTATATGGTACTAATATGTTTTATAAATTATGAAGATTCAAGCTAATTTTTTTTCTTAAATTTCTAATCATCATTTGTGATTATTCCTCATAAATATATAATAATATTTCCTCATTCTTATATTGTTAACATGCAATGGAAGGATGTCACATATGATTGTAATTTTATATTCAATTAAATTGTTTGATTATTTACATAAATATACTGCAATTCTTTTTTGTTGTTTAATTAAGATTAAATTTATCAATAATAAGATTTTAAAATGTTAAATAATTTAATTTTAAATGATATCCAAATCTTATAAATAATTCCCACACCTAATTTTATAGTGATATAAAATACATTAAATATCATTATATTGGGATTCACTAATTCTATATCATTATATTATTCATTTATTTATTTTTGATACAGTAGGGAAAGTTAATCGCATATTCTATACATAGGGGATTGTTGGAAAAGAGAAAGCTAAACAATATAACCATGTATTAATCTTAAATTATTATTAATTATTATCTAATGAATACAAATTTTTGTTACTTCTATTTAAAATAAAAACATAGTCAAATTATAAATAGGCTTCGACCTCCTTTACCCTGAAATATATATATTTATATATATAAATATTGAGATATGTTATTATTATTGAGATTGGTGCCGCAATTGCATCCGCAACTTGGTTTTTATAAATATATAAAATATGATACATAAATATATAAATTTTATAATATTTTACTATTATTATATATATAAATATATATATTTATATATATAAAAATATATATTTTAGTAAAATTTATTTTTAAAATATGATACATAAATTAATTTTATAACATATATGAAGTCTTCATTTAATTTAATACATATCTCAATAATAATCATTTGACTTAGGCACCAATTTCAATTAATAAAAAAATACTTCATAAATTTTGTATAGGTACTCGAAATTCATGAGTTATCTGTCCTTTTATCACAATTATCAATGAATTGGTTGAATAAATTGCAAATATTGTTAATAAATATTATTTTATAATATTAATTCGATCATACAATTAAATACTTTTAGCCGTGTATATATTAGAATTACTTATTTATTATCAACAGTTTCACTTAATTTGACTTCCCATTTAAATATTTTAATTAATTAATATTATTCTTAATAGTTAATTATATATACTTTTGTAATATATTATATTTTATGAAAAAATATGCCAATAAAATATTATGGAGAAATGTGTGTGAATGATTTTGTCTCTAATTTAATTGTTTACTCCATTAATTTTAAAATATATTCAATTTGCAAGATATGTCAGCGTGTGCATCCTAGAGGAAGGTAACCAAGTTGCGGATGCAATTGCGTGCAAAGCAGCTAAAAGTGATGAGTTTTATACTACATGTGTGCATTTCCACCGAATGATATCCAAATTCGGTGGAAATGCAATATCAAGTGAGCTTCCGATGAACTATTCGTTAATGGATATCAGTGCAAATGATAATGGATATTAGTCGATTCAACATCAAGTTACCTTGCAAATGACATTAAAAATATTTGGTGATGTAAAGTATTTCTCAGTACAGTCATCATGTAACTTACACAACAATAATATCCAAGTCATCATATAATTAATACGCACATCTAATTTCATAGATTTGTTGTATTTTAATTTTATATTCAATTAAATTGTTTGATTATTTACATAAATATACTGCAATTCTTTTTAGTTGTTTAATTAAGAATAAATTTATTAATAATATATTAAATTGTTAAATAATTTGATTTTAAATGATATCCAAATCATATAACTAATTCCCACATCTAATTTTATAGTGATATAAAATACATTAAATATCATTATATTGGGATTCACTAATTCTATATCATTACTTATCCATTTATTTATTTTTGGATATAGTAGGAGAAATTAATCTTATATGCTATACATAAAGGATTGTTTGAAAAGAGAAAGAAAAACGATATATTCATTTTATTAATCTTAAATCATTATTAATTATTATCTAATGAATACAAATTTTTGTTACTTCTATTTAAAATAAAAAACATAGTCAAATTATAAATAGGCTTCGGCCTCCTTTACCCTGAAAAAATATATAAATACATATATAGTCAAATTTATTTTTAAAATATGATACATAAATTAATTTTATAACATATATCAAGTCATTATTTAATTTAATACATATCTCAATAATAATCATTTGACTTAGGCACCAATTTTAATTAATAAAAAATACTCTACAAATTTTATATGAGGACTCGAAATCCATGAGCTATCTGTCCTCTTATCGCTATTATCAATGAATTGGTTAAATAAATCGCAGATATTGTTACTAAATATTTTTTTATAATATTAATTCGATCATACAATTAAATACTTTTTGCCATGTATATATTAGAATTACTTTTTTATTAACTTATCAACGGTTTCATTTAAGTTTACCTCCCATTTAAATAGTTTAATCAATATTATTCTTAATAGTTAATTATATATACTTTTGTACTATATTATATTTTATGAAAATATTCCAATAAAATATTATAGGGAAATGTGCGTGAATGATTTTGTCTCTAATTTAATTGTTTACTCCATTAATTTTAAAATATATTCAATTTGTAAGATATGTCAGCGTGTGCGTCCTGCAGGAAGGTAACCAAGTTGCGGATGCAATTGCGTGCAAAGCAGCTAAAAGTGATGTGTTTTGTACTACATGTGCATTTCCACCGAATGACATCCAGATTTTGGTAGATAGGGATGTAACAGGGAAAGTCTACTCCCGTCATTAACTTTGGCGGTGTAGGGTTGCTGGCTATTATATTATCTTTAATTATTCTTATTCTTTTTTTTTTAACATGGGTATTTCTTTTTCTCATTGAAATTCCAATGAGATATTAGGTGGTGTTCAACTTGCTATCATCTTAATAATAATAAGAAGAAATTGAAGTCTATGTAATATAATCTTTTAATGGTTTTTTTAATAACATCCAATATTATTATTATCTTTTCAATTATTTTTAACTTTGAAATAGTAAGGAGAATAGTCCTATTTTTTTCTATTTTATATATTTTTTTCAAAACTTTACATCCACGCGCATCGCGCGGGGGTACATTGGTTCCTATGAGAGTGGGAAAATATCCTGGAGGGTGAAACATTGATTGGCAGTACATTGGTTCCGACGAGAGTGGAAAAAAATATCTTGGAGGGTAAAGTATTGACTGTCAGTACATTGATTCCGACAATAATGAGAAAAAGTATCTTAGGGGTGAAGTATTGAATGGCAGTACGTTGATTCCGATAATAGTGTGAAAAATGTCTTGAATAGTGAAGTATTGACTGACATTACATTTGTTTAGACAATAATAAGAAAAAATATCCTGGGGGTGAATTATTAACTGGATGTACATTGGTTCCGACAATAGTTTGAACCAATGTCTTGGAGGGTGAAGTATTGATTGGCATTACATTGTCTCCGACGTGAATGAGAAAAAATGTCATGGATGGTGAAGTATTAATTGACAAGAAAAACCGTCATTAACATGGGCATTTCTTTTTCTCATTGAAATTCCAATGAGATATTAGGTGGTGTTCGACTTGCTATCATCTTATTTCACCTTAATAAGAATAAGAAATTGAAGTTTATGTAATATAAATCTTTTAATGGTTTTGTTTTTGATAACATACAATTTTGTTATTATCTTTTCAGTTATTTTTATCTTTGAAATAGTGAGGAGAATAGTACTATTTTTTTCTATTATATATATATATTTTTTAAAAAACTTTATATCTACGCGTATCGCGCGGGAGGTACATTGGTTCCTATAAGAGTGGGAAAAAATATTCTGGAGGGTAAAGCATTGACTGGAAGTACATTGGTTCCGACGAGAGTGTGAAAAATATCTTGGAGGGTGAAGTATTATCTAGCAGTAAATTGGTTCCGACAAGAATGAGAAAAGGTGTCCTAAGGGTGAAGTATTGACTGGCAGTACATTGGTTCCAATAATAATGTAAAAAAATATCTTGGAGGGTGAAGCGTTGACTCAAATTACATTGGTTCAGAAAAGAATGAGAAAAAATATCATGGGGTGAAGTTACTGGCAGTACATTGATTCCGACAAAAGTGTGAAAAATATCTTGGAGGGTGAAGTATTGACTGGAACATTTTTTTTTTCATGTGTGTAAAATGAACAGTCGTCGGATGGAACAATCCACGGATAATGTTGTACGATGTTATTGAAATTTTCATTGATTATGCTAACATATAAATTATATATTGACTGTAGGATCTAATAATAATTTAATTACATAGTATTTTTTATATGAACGTATAAATATATTACTCCCTATTTTACATCCCGCGGGTACCGCGGGTGGGCTGACTAGTTTATTTAATAAAAATAATAAAGTCTCATCCACACATAATAATAATACTAATATATCGCAGCGGAAATAATAAAATGGGCCGACATGGCCAAAACTTGGGTTATACATGCCCGATATGCAAGTATCATAATAAAACGACAATTCAATGTTTAAAAATGTCTCCCGAATGCATATGCTCATGCATTTTCTCCGTACTCTGAAAGAAAAAGGAAAAACAACAAATTTATCAGTATTATAAAATACTGAGTAAGTCGATCCTAACATAGCAATAAAGGGGTTTAATTAAGTAATTACTTTAATCCTAAGCATGCATACAACAATTCATTTACCAATTTAAAATAAGAGTTTCATTTGTATTCTTAAACATGCATTTAATTTGGACTAAGATAACAAAACATGGGTATTTGAGCCAAAATGATTGGGCTTATCATAATAATTAAATAGGGGCCAAAAATAATTATCTTTAGGCTTAAAATATTACTCTTAGTAAAAAAAAAAATTTTGGGCTTCAAATTTTGGGCTCAAAATAATACTAGTAGTTTTAAAAATAATAAATTTAAAAATAATGCTAGGTTTTAGAATAATGGTATAAAAATAATAATAGTAGCTTTAAAATATTCCGGGCTCTGATACCAACTTGTAACACCCCGGATTTGATAACCCAGGCCGGGATGTCATCGCCACACCTCCCTAGCAAGACACGGATTCTCCGAGCTTGCTAAAGAGATGCAAGGCTATAGGTATTGCAAAGGGTTTTAAAACAAGTTCGGAATTTATTTAATAAAAATAATAAAGTATCATCCACATATAATAATAATACTATTATATCGCAGCGGAAATAATAAAATGGGCCGACATAGCCAAAACTCGGGTTATACAGGCCCGATATGCAAGTATCATAATAAAACGACAATTCAATGTAAAATGTCCCCCGAATGCATATGCTCATGCATTTTCTTCGTACTCTGAAAGAAAAAGGAAAAACAACAAATTTATCAGTATTATAAAATACTGACTAAGTCGATCCTAACATAGCAATGAAGGGGTTTAATTAAATAATTACTTTAATCCTAAGCATGCATACAACAATTCATTTACCAATTTAAAATAAGAGTTTCATTTGTATTCTTAAACATGCATTTAATTTCATAAATAATAATTTAACATGGCATAAAATTTTAAGGCAAAATTCTAAATGCATAATTTATAGACATGAATAAATAAATATGTAAAAGAATTTAAGTCAAATATTTTCCCCCGTTACGTCACCACTCAATAATATTTAGTGTAGCCGGTCGTCCGGCGGCCGCAGCCGTTTCGTAAGTTTTCTTGTGTAGCCGGTCGTATGGCGGCCGCAGCCGTATCTGCCATACCCAGTAACACTCCGGAGCCTCGGAAAACCCATACGGATATTCCCGAGAGTGTAGGCCATGTATCTCATGCCGTTTTGGCGTAGTTTTTCAATCAAGTATCTTGCGTCCATTATAGGCACGCCGAAAAAGGCTAGAGGGGCACCCTGCAGAGCACTCACCCTCTACCTAAGTATCCGATATCGTTTCGATTTAGTGTAACGGGATTTTTCAAAAGTATAGGTTTATCGTATTTCAAGGTTTCGACCGTTTGTTTCGGAATTTCAAAATCTCATCAATTTAGAAACGTTTCACGTCACATTTTACGCCTTTTAAATTTAAAAATTCAATTCAAGTCCGAAAAATCTGAAATTTTTATAGTATATCAAAAACACAATAACAAACAACTTTCGTGTTTTAACGATTTCGAAATAAGATGAGGAAACATGTCAAAAATCAAGTTTACTACACAACCAATGCACTGTCAGGATTCAGTTTCGACACAGTTCAGAGAATCGACTTTTTGAATATCAAACGGACTCCAAAAATTCTCAAAGTTTATATACACATACTAGACATGATTATCTACAACTTTTGTTTACATTGCAAAGACTAGATCAGAATAGAAATTATAGAAACATGCTCATCAAGTTCGGACATATGCACTGTCAGTTTTCAAAAAGAGTTGGGAAAACAGTTTATGTTCGATGCGATTTGAGATAGCAAACTTTGATGAAAGTCTCTGAAATTTTTACACAACATAGATTAATGTGTTAGGATCAAAAGTCTAGTTTTGAGTTTCTCAGATTGGGCTTTCGAAATATGAGTTTCAAATGGATTTCAGAAAACGTGCAAGTTGGGGTTTTTAGGTTCGGTTTTTACGTTTCGTTACAAAGACACTAATCCGGACGCCCCTAAGCCACCCGTATTGATATGAAAGGCATCAACATACAGTTATGATGTTCTTGGTCATCCTATGGTTGCTCGGCTCGTCCAAAAATCACCACGAACAGGTCACCTCGACACAAAGCTTCCAACTTTGGCCACGAATTGAAATCGAAAGAAGAAATCCTATGTTAGATCGAGTTCTCGGGTTCGAAAACTTAAACTAAAACCTATGAACGACTTACCGCAATATGGAGCACTAAATATCTTGTATTCCACGCCGCCTCCGTCAATTTTCGTCTCCGGAAAGTGATCGGAAAGTTAGAAGTCGGTGATTTCGGGTGTTGGATGAACTTGGGAGAAATTGGAGAGTGTTTAGGGCTGCTAGGGTTTGGGAATTCGAAATAATGAGTCTCAAGACCCCTAGAGCCGACCATATACACCTTCCCTCCTTCGGGATTGAGTTTCCAAGTCAGGGTCGACAATTATGGTAAGAAATCGCCGAAATCGCGTGAATTGCCGCCTTCTGTGGTTCCACGCGGGGTTGGCGCGGTGAAAGGGGAAAACCCGCGCGGAAAGCGCGCGGCCAACGCCTGGACTTCGGTCCGGGTGGGTCGTGCGATTCGTCGAGCCTTTCCTCCTCTCTTTCGGACTTCTATCCCTCTATGTTCTCGGATTCCGATTTCTTTCCGGGTTATTCTCGGATTATAATTCCTACCCTAAATTTATTCTGACTCAAATTGATTTCTTGTTTGAAATCTTAAGTCCGTCGGTTTCGGGTTCGTCGGCTTCTAAATCATCGTCTTTTGACTTCCGTGCATTTCCGACTTTACGGGTTCTCAGAAACAGAACCTCTTTGCTTATCGGATTAAATTTTATTTTATATCCTAAAAATTACGGGTATTACTGTCTACCCTCCTTAAGAATCAACTTCGTCCTCGAACTTGTGTTTTATCATCTCGCGAGTTCGGGAATTGTTTGGTTAAGTGAATGTACTATTGTGTGTTGTTGTTTGTTATTATTTGACTGAACCCGGAATTGAAATTTCCAAGTTTCCTACGTACCCCGTGAAGGGATCAAGTCATTACGTAGTTCAAAATAATTTGAATTTGCTTTTTTGGAATACAAAAATATTTGGACAAAATATCCGGAAGTATTCGGGTCGTTACAGTTTTGGCTTCACTCACGCACACCTTGGGAGACTTCCCAGGAGGTCACCCATCTTAGAACTACCCCAAGGGAGCAAGCTTAACTTTGGAGTTCTTATATGAATGGTTACTAAGAAAGAAAGTTACCTTGTTGGTATGAGTAGCTTATTTCACTCCATTTAAGCTATATTACAGGGTATTACATTCATCCCCCCTTAAGATTGCAATGTCCTCATTGCACTCAGCCATCCACATCCTTCGACGCCTCAACCATCCACATCTCGTGGATCTTTTAACCCCCTAGGCGCCTTAATACAACAGCATGCGGTCGCAGTTTGGCTCTGATACCATCTGTAACACCCCCATTTTCGGCACAGTGGAAAGACAAGGTGCTACACTAGATGTTAGTGGCTTTGGAGTGCAGGCTGACCCCACAAACCAACATGAGTTCTTTCCAGTGTGTTTTGGCCTCACTCACGCACACCCTGGGAGACTTCCCAGGAGGTCACTCATCCTAGAATTACCCCAAGGCAAGCACGCTTAACTTTGGAGTTCTTATAGGATGGTTACCAAGAAATAAAGGTACCTTGTTGGTATGAGTAGCTTATTTCACTCCATTTAAGCCATATTCCGGGGTATTACAAAGCCGCCTACCACAAGTGGCTCGGGAGGCAAAGATGAGGCCCTAAGATAGCCTAAGTCTACCAAGTTGCCCATCAAAGATCCACCAAGCGGCTTGGGGGGCACGGGTGTAAGCAGCAATCAACCCACAAAAGGGCAAGGGACTACAAGTGAACCAGCCGAATCAACCAAGCCATCCACTGATAATTCCAAACAACCAACAGCAACCATGGCACGTATGGGACCAATGATTCTTCAACTTTCTGAGGAAGAGATAGCAAATAGTTGGGCAGAACTCATATGCAACACTGAAATATAGGAAGATCCCGCGTGGGCATTTCTCATCGAATCCGAAGGTGTCGTTCGCCCAGATGCTGATTCGAAGGATTCCCGAATCATAGCTCCGATCGTTTTCCCAACAGTCAAGGGAACACCTTCTCATATGAAACCACTTTATGTGGAGGCATACATAGAAGGCAAGAAAATCAGGAGGGTCTTTGTAGGCATTGGGGCAGGGTTCAAATGTATTTCACTGTTTACCTTGAAGAAGATTCAAAAGAGAATCTCCGACTTAGAGAAAACTAGTATAAAGATGGCAGGATTCTCTGGTGAGTCAACAGCACCACTTGAGATGATAGTGGTCCGGTTGGAAGTTGAACAAAAGACTATGCCCACAGTCTTTTCCGTACTCGAAGCAGACACATCGTATTGTGCATTACTTGGAAGAGACTGGATTCATCCAATAAGATGCATACCTTCAACCTTACATCAACAATTGATGTTTTGGGATGAAGACCGAGTGATCACGGTTGATATATCTCCAAGTCCATTCCAGGGTAGTGCAGACCTTTAGGATGAGTCGGTTCATTATACAAGAATGTTCCGCCTCTATCTTTAACCATCCCCTATGATAAGCCAATTTTGGATATCCCGATATACGACCTCGGAGGCAAAACTTCTGACACCTAGGCATCTGATGCCGTGGGATGTAATGACTTGTCATTCAACCAACAAATGATGTACAAAAATTGTAAATATGAAGAATAAATTAGATGCACATATTTACAATTATTTAATAGAGTCGGGATCTCTACCAAACAATGGTTCAGGCGATGACTTACGAAAGAATGACAATACCTCGGAGCCTTACCGGTGTCCCGAATTGCTGGAAAAACATGAACCCACATTTTACTCGGAAGATCCATTGGTAGAATTTGACATTGGCTCAAGGGATCGCCCAAGGATAGTTCGGTTAAGTGGTCTATTAAAAAAAGACCAAAAAGTAAAACTAACCGACCTTCTGAGTAATATCAAAATTGTTTGGCGTGGGATTATACAGAAATGCCTGGATTAGATAGGCATATGGTTGAACACAAACTTCCTACCTAAAATGTGTTAATAATGACCAAATACGATTTCAGGCCTAAATCGTATATAAGGCCAATAACTAGGCTTAGACGGAGAAAGACAGCCCAGGACTAGCCCATGGACCCCGAAGAAGTCGTCCCGAGCAAGCCACCTATCTAAATAAATTCGCAACCCAAAGACAGTGGGCTCGAGCGCCGAAACTGCCTGAGCACCACGAGCCGAGGAGGATAATTCCGAAACACTGCAAGATGACGTTTTTCCCTAGGAGTTGCCTTTTAATAGAAGTGTATCTCAATTTTGTATAAATAGGGAGAATGAATACTGTAAAAAGGGTTCTAACACCACCAAACATTTTCATAATGCCTATATTACTTTTTCAATACTTTATGTTTCTTTAATGTTTTCCGCATTTTATATCTTTTATTTTCGCGATGCTCTAGTTTCTAGCATTCATTAGGACAGTTCCCGTCCCGTTTTCATCTTGAAAGATAATCAAGATAATCTTAATAAGGGAATAACAAAGATAATCTTTTCCTTAGTAACCACACAAGCTTGAATGGTGGTTGGATGGTGGTTAGAGGATGTGTATAGATTGTAGAGCCATTAATGCAATAATCATTAAGTATTTTCACCCTATTCCTAGATTAGATGATATGCTAGATGAACTACATGATACTCAAATCTTTTCTAATATAGATCTTCATAGTGGCTATCATCAAATTAGGATGAGAGAAGGGGATGAATAGAAGACATCCTTTAAAACACAACAAGGATTGTGTGAATGGGTAGTAATGCCTTTTGGTCTTACAAATGCACCTAGTACGTTTAAAATGTTGAGAAACCACATTCTTAGGCCTTACATTGGAAAATTTAGTGTGGTGTGCATTGATTTTATACTCATATATAACAAAAACATGAATGAGCATGCTAAACACTTGTCTATCGTGCTTGAGGCATTGAGAAATGAAAATTTGTATGCTAATGAGAAAAACGCACTTTTTGTGTATTATCTTGCAAGTTTTTTTGGATATATTGCGACAAGGAAAGGAATCAAGGTGGATGAAGACAAAGTGAAAGCAGTACAGAAATGGCCAATCCCCACCACAGTCAAAGAAGTTAGGAGTTTCTTGGGTTAGTGGGTTTCTAACACAGATTTATCAAGGATTTTAGGACAGTGGCTGCCCTCTTGACTGTAATGCTCAAAAAAGGTAATAAGTTTGATTGGAAGGAGAAAACCCAACAAGCGTTTGATAGTTTAACATTTCTTCTTACACATGCCCCTATTCTTAAATTGCCTAATTTTAACCTAGTTTTTGAAATTGAATGTGACACTTCAAGTCTAGGCTGAGAAGTTGTGTTGATGCAAGAGAAGAAACCGGTGATATATTTTAGGAAGAAACTCCATGGAGCTGCTTTGAGCTATCCCATCTATGATAAGAAATTCAATTCCTTGGTAAGAGCTTGGCAAAATTATTTAAGGCCTAAAGAATTCATTATCATACCGATCATGAGTCTCTTAAGTTTATGAAAAGGCAAAACAACATTAGTAAGAGACACATAAAATGAAGTTCTGTTGTTTAAACTTTTTCCCTACATCACTAAATACAAAAGAAGGAAAGAGAATATGGTAGATGGTGCATTGTCTAGAAGATATTCATTACTTAACATTTTGACTTCTCAAGTTTCAGAATTTTCTCACATCATATCTCTCTATGTGGAAGATAAGGATTTTAAAGAAGTGTTTGAAAATTGTCAAAAGCATGGATTCAAGGAATTTTACTGGAATGAGGGCTTTTTGTTTAAGGCTGATAGATTGTGCATTCCTTGTAGTTCTATGCGTGATTTATTACTAATGGAACTTCATAAAGGAGCCTTGGCGAAACACTATGGTGTCACCAAAACACTAAGTGCTTTGCAGGAAAAGTTCTATTGGCCGGGGATGCGCAAAAATGTTGAGAGGCATGTAGGAAGGTGCTTGGTGTATGATATAGTGCATAAAATGTGACATTTTCTTATTTTTACTTGATAAGCTAATGGTTTAATTGGTGGGAATTGTGACATTTGCTAGAAACAATGTTGTTGGGTATAAATGTTAAATTATGATCTCATTTTATGATTTGATGCATTTTAATATATTTTGTGTTGAGATTGCATGTTTTTAGGTGTTTTTAGCAAGCAATGGGCCAACGGGACCCGGAAGAAGTCATTGGAGCTCCACAAATCCAAAGAGAGAGTAAAATGTTGAAGAAAGTCCGCAAGAGGAGTCATGCCGCGAGAAGAGGCATAGCGGGCAATTCGCGCGGTACGTGTGAAATAAAGCACGCGTCGCGCGCGGTCCCAGGGCTTCTGCCCAATCTTCGGTTTTTCAAGGTTTTCGCATCCCGGAGTATAAATAGCACGTTTTCAGGCCTAATTAGGGGGCGGCATTCATTCATTCCCAGAATTCATCCACCATTATTCACATATCTCTTTCATCCATCGTCCGAGCAAGAGAGAAGAGGAGAAGAAGGCAATCCATTGAAGATCTGAAAAGAGTCCTACATTGGCGATTCCTTCGCTAGAGGTGTTTTCTTTTATCATTATTTTGAGTTCTTGTGACACCATGTTAGGCTAAACCCATCGTTTCGGGAGACCTAGATTTGGATGTTGTTGACATTTGCTTTTGTTATATGAATTTCGTTAGTTTAATGTAAATTTGTTCATTTCCTACATGTGTTTGGTGAGACCTAAAGCAGATCTGAACTAGGGATTTCCTATTGTTTAGGTGATTGAAAAATAATTAAACAAATAATAATTGAACAGATTAATTCTAATAATTTGTAGCTTGAGAAAGTGCAAAATTTGTTAGAACCAGACTTAGGATAATCACTAGCGGGAGGAGTTGCATGTCTTTAAACCGAGAGGTTTTTAAATTGTGATTCTTCTGTGTAGGCATTAAATTAATTAAAAATTAGATTTATATATGCAATTTGTAAGTTTTTCAACAATTGAAAGATCTAGGGATCCCCATTCACCAGCATATTAAACAGCCCTCTCTCTCTTTGATTTGTTGATTGAAAATTTTTATAGCTTTATTTTAATTAATTGAATTATTAGGCTCTTAGATAAACAAACAATTCATGCATTTTAATTTTAGTCACTGCTTAAATTTGATAAATTATTATTGACATTTCCCTGTTCCATGTGAATTCGACCCCGTTTCACCATTTATTACTTGGACCGTACACTGCGCGTTGTGTTAGAAAATATTCTACAAACCAAGTTTTTGGCGCCGTTGCCGGGAAACGGTGGTTTTTGTTATATTTTATTGAGTTTTTGTGATTTCTTTCTTATTTCTTCTTATTTTTATTATATTTTATTTTTCTAGTCACTTACTCCTTGATTTCCTTATGTTTCAGGCTTTAGTTTATGCCCAGAGGTTTTCCACCCGAATTTGAGGTTGATCCAGAGATTTCCAAGACCGAACGAAGAATTAGGGCTAGGAAAAGTTTAGAAAATACTATGAACGGGGGTGAAGATGAGAATACGCTGCAGGTACCGTCGGGAGTGGGTGTGCAGAATAATCTTCAAGTTGTTGGTGTGAATCCTCTCCAACCACCAGCTTTTGACTCTCAGACAGCAGATGCAACCAACTGGTTAGATTATAAATGATCCAATGGTGAGACCTAGGCCGAACCTAACCTTCACCATTAGTCCATCCTTCCTAACCATGGTTCAACATAAACAATTTGGAGGAGGTGTCCAAGAGAACCGGGATATCCACCTATATGATTTTAGGAACCTGTGTAGTACAGTGAACATTGCAGTAGTGACACAAGAGGAACTCATGATGCAGTTGTTTCCCTTTTCATTAAGGGATAGGGCTGAAGCATGGTTTCAGTCAACTCCTGCAGGTTCCATTCACACTTGGGATGACATGTTGCAGAGGTTTATGACTAAGTTTTTCCCACCCTCCATGATCATTAAGTTTAGGGACCAGATTAAGACATTCAAGCAGAAGGGACATGAGACAGTGATAGATACCTGGGAACGGATTAGGGCAAACATTAGAGCATGTCCCCAACATGGTTTGTCTGAACCTGAAATTCTTTATGCATTCTATCAGGGTCTGACTCCTGGAGATAGGCAGTGGCTTAATGGGACGTCTGGGGGAACATTTACGGATAAGACTGCAGAGGAAGCGAGGAGGATTTTGAATGCCTTAGCTGAAAATGAGGTATTATGGGGAAATGGTGAGAGGAATGTCCCCAACAAGGTAGGGGAGATGGGAGCATTGAAAGAAGTGAAGAACAAGCTAGCTATGGTGGTAGACAAACTGGGGTGTATGGAGATTACCCTGAATAAGGTGATACTTCCAGTTCCGGAGAACCCTGTACTGCCAGTTCAAGTAGTTCAGACTGTTACATGTCAGTATTGTGCAGGACCTCATCAATCCCACACATGTCCAACTGCAACACCTTCTGAAAATCAAGGATATGAGGGAGTGCAGGATGTTCAGTATGTACAGAACCAAAGGGACCTCCAGGATTCTTTCAGCAGAATAGGCCTTACTACCCACAGCAACAACAACCTTTACCAGCACCTCAGCCAGTCCCAGCCTCCACCCCATCTTTTGATTCAGTTATGGGACTTCTTCAGCATATCCCTGATAACCAAAATTTGACATCTAAAAAGCTTGATACATTTGTAGCCTGTACTGAGAATTACATGGTGAGGAATGATGCAGTGTTGGCAAACATCAAGGCTCTGCAAAGGAATTTGGAGCAGCAAGTGGGAAATTTGGCTACACAATTAGCACAAAGAACCGCAGGTGCATTGACTAGCAACACTGAACTATCCGAGGAAGAGATGTTATGCCATTACTACTAGGTCTGGACTTTCTACTAATGATCATGTGCCTAATCATTTGCAGATTCATGGAACTAAGGAGAAGTAGCCTGAGGAGACACAAGTGGACCATGCAGACAAGGATCCGAAGAAGAAGAAAACGGTTGCGGAAACTCAACTTCCCAAACTACCTTTTCCACGCCGTGCACAGTTGTCTGGTGAGGATGAAAGTTTCAATAAGTTTTGAAATTTTTTTAGCAAATTAGAAATTAATATTCCATTTGTTGATGCTTTAATAAATATGCCTAAATTTGCAAAATTTCTAAAAGATATTGTGTCTCAAAAGCGTAAACTTGATCATGGTTTGGTTTCTATTTCAGGGGAGTGCAATGCTTCAATGGAGAAACTATTACCAAGGAAGATGAAGGATCCAGGGAGGTGCACCATACCTTGCACAATTGGAGGAGAAGTTTGCAAGGATGCCCTATGTGATTCGGGAGCTAGCATCAACTTGATGCCCATGTCACTGTATAAGAAGCTTGGCTTGGGAGAAGTAAAGCCAAAAAAGATGATTTTACAACTGGCGGCCCGTTGCAAACAACACATTTATAGTATTTTAGATGATGTGTTGGTAAAGGTAGACAAATTTATTCTACCAGTTGATTTTGTAATACATGACATGCATGAGGATAGTGAAGTACCACTGATTTTGGATAGTCCATTCTTAGCTACTTGTCATGCATGAATTGACTATAAGGATGGAGTGGCAACTTTGAGAATTGAAGAAGATAAAGTAACTTTTAATGTGAACAATATGCTTAAACAATCTTCCCATACCTTTGTAGTGAATTTAATTGACAGTGTTTATGATAACTTTGATAGTAAAATGAATGATGTTTGCTTGGAGAGTTTAAGAATTTGTTGCAGGAACCAGAGGAGGAACTCAAGATAGCTGAAATGGTGTATATGATGTCAAGAATGCACCCATGAAGAAAAATTCGTGCAAAAAGCAGTCCAGCATCGCACAAATTGCGCGGAACGGAGTTCGAGAGCGAAGATGACACACGATTTGACGATGCCGCGCGCTACGGACGATTACCGCGCGAGCAGCGCGCGCTATGCACAGGACGACAATTTTGATCATCATTCATGATTTCTGACAGGGAGTCCCCCTCTCCTCTTTTAGCTCCTTCTTTACCTATTCTTAAAAACTAATTATCATCTCATCCTAAACACTTATTTCTTGGATTAAATGATTCACTTCCTGCTATCAATTCTACAGGAATCACTTATGAGCTACAAAGGATGTCAGGTTGTCGACGTTAAATGCAGCGCTTCCGGGAGGCAACCTGAGTGTTTTTCAAATTGTAGTTATTATTTGATTTTGTTAGTTTTGATTAGTTTGACTCAATTGGTAATTTTTGGTTGTAGTGATCGCATCAGTGTAGACAAATGGCTTGGAAAAGCAAGGAGTTGAAGGACTGGAATGGATTCATGGTCACATTTTCCACCGCCTAACCAGTGATACCCGGTTTGAATGTCTTCTTTTATTATTATTATTATTATTATTATTATTATTATTATTATTATTATTATTATTATTATTATTATTATTATTATTATTATTTTCTTTCTTTCTTTCTTTGATTCTTTTATTTCTTCTCTTTAGGCCTGGGTTGTATAATCTGATATTCTAGATCTTTATGCTTTGACATGTCATATAATCCATGCCTACCGTTTTGTGTCTTGTCGTGTCATGTCGGTTAGGTAGTATCACTGGAATGGTCTATGCCTTTGCTTTATTGTTTAGACATTGAAGACAATGCCAATCTTTGTGTGAGGATGGGGGATACCCCAATTTCATGATACAATACTCACTGCACATCACCACTAGCAGTTGTATTTTTGTCTAAGAGTGGAACTTGACCGAGAACTTGTTAGAGTAGAGTGATTTATTGAGTTTTAATGAGTCCCATCATACTGCATAACTATTAGGTTCAACCAAAAAGCATTTGGGTAAGAATTCGTGGCCTTTTTTTCTTGATTGTGTGATCCAGATATGCTTTTAGATCTATTTAATTGTGATTATAATGCATGAGATTACCATATGGAATTTTGATGAGGAATATAATATAGGAATCTAGAAGCCCATGGCCTAAACACTTCCCACCTTTTACATATTTATCTTTAGGGAAGCCCCTCTGAGCCTTTTAGCTTATTTTCTTTGATGATGCACTATAATTTTAAATAGCCTTCAGACTTTTAACCTGTGGAAAAAGTGATACAATGTTTAGTGGGGATTTGGGAATATTTTTGTTATGGGGAAGCCTTAGAAGATGAATTATTGAAGATTCGAGGAAAAGTTGAGCTTTGTAAAAGTAGTATAGTGCCTTAAAAAAAGTGGATATATATAGCTAGCATAATTGTTCCTCTGACAGAGAGTTACACTTTAAGTCAAGCACAACTAAGAGTTGAAGTCCCATCTGCAATGTCAGATAGTGGGATTCCTCTAAATAAAATTATGAAGCCGAGCTGTTGAAAGCCACGAGATTATTTGGGGGCACATACTACTTCATTCTATGGTTTGGGTTGATGATTTCGATGTGATGGGGTGTGGTTCTATATGTTTGGATATTTGGGATTATTATGTTTGCATTGAGCACTTGTTCCACTTTTATTAGCCCACTTTATCCATATTATCCTACCTAATGAACCTAGCCCGGTTACAATCTTATTTTAAGTCCTATTGATTTCTTATGATGAATTCTAAGTGTGGTGATTTTGTGCTTTTGTACAAATTAGTAGTGATAATTGCATTGTCTTTGTATTGAGTGAATTTTGACCCAGTTCATATGAGAACACTTCATACACTTATACTTCCTTCGTTTTCAATTAACTGCTCCGAGCCAAATTTCGGCACTATTCATTGGATTGATTTGATTTCAATTTTTCTCATGGTTATACAAGTTAAAATATAATCAAGTGAGATCTTGTTAGATTTGTCTCCTCGTGTAGTTTTTAAATATCAAACTTTTAGAATTTTTAGTTGTACCGAACTTGAGTTATTAATGGTTTAAAATGTGCATTGAACGACGCGCTGGGTGGGTCCGTAGCAGATATTTATTTTCTTGTATGAACCTTTGTGAGGGTTGAGCCAAAAGGTGGTGTTAGTGTTGACGGGAAGAGTGAGAACATGATTTTGATATCTGCTTAAGCTTGTGATGGGTTGTAGTTTAGCTTTTAGACATTTTGGTGGCTATTATGTGTGTTGATATTGCTATTTCTTAGTTCTACCTTGTTCGGGGACGAACAAGACTTAGTGTGTGGATGTTGACATAGTGCATAAAATGGGACATTTTCTTGTGTTTAATTGATAAGCTAATGGTTCAATTAGTGGGAATTATGACATTATTTGCTAGAAACAATGATTTGGGGTATAAATGTTAATTGTAATATCATTCTATGATTTGATACATTTTAACATATTTTGTGTTGAGATTGCATATTTGTAGGTGTTTTTAGCAAGCAAGAGATCAATGGGACCCGGAAGAAGTCATTGGAGCTCCACAAATCTGAAGAGAGAGGAAAATGATGAAGAAAGTACGCAAGAGGAGTCGAGCCATGACTCGAGGCCAGGGAAGAGGCACCGCGCGCAGTTCGCGCGGTGCGTGTCAAATAGCATGCGCGTCGCACGCGGTCCCAGGACTTCAGCCCAATCTTTGGTTTTTTAAGGTTTTCGCGTCTCGGAGTATAAATAGCACGTTTTCAGACTTAATGAGGAGGCGGCCAT
The DNA here is from genome assembly GCA_030278955.1 of Hygrophila difformis. NCBI lineage: Eukaryota > Viridiplantae > Streptophyta > Magnoliopsida > Lamiales > Acanthaceae > Hygrophila > Hygrophila difformis. The sequence goes on along the minus strand of JAOANR010000003.1, from coordinate 38,863,667 downwards.
TCATTCATTCCCTGAATTTATCCACCATTATTCACATATCTCTTTCATCCATCATCCGAGCAAGAGAGAAGATGAGAAGAAGGCAATCCATTGAAGATTTGGAAAGAGTCCTACATTGGCGATTCATTCACCAGATGTTTCACCAGACATTGTTTTCTTTTATCATTATTTTGAGTTCTTGTGACATCATGTTAGGCTAAACCCATCGTTTCGGGAGACCTAGATTTGGATGTTGTTGACATTTGCTTTTGTTATATGAATTTCGTTAGTTTAATGTAAATTTGTTCAATTCCTATATGTCTTTGGTGAGACCAATAGGAGATCTGAAATGGGGATTTTCTATTGTTTAGGTGATTGGAAGATACTTAAACAAATAATAATTGAACAGATTAATTCTAATAATTTGTAGCTTGAGAAAGTGCAAAATTTGTCTGGATTCTAATAATTTGTAGCTTGAGAAAGTGCAAAATTTGTTAAAACCAGACTTAGGATAATCACTAGCCGGAGGAGTTGCATGTCTTTAAACCGAGAGGTTTCTAAATTGTGATTGTTCTGAGTAGGCATTAAATTGATTAAAAAATGGATTTATATATGCAACTTGAAAGTTTGTCAACAATTGAAAGATTTAGGGATCCCCATTCATCATCTAGCATAATAAACAACCCTCTGTCTCTTTGATTTGTTGATTTGACATTTTTTTTGCTTTATTAATTAATTGAATTATTTGGATCTTAGATAAACAAAAAATTCATGCATTTTAATTTTAGCGTTGCTTATATTTGATAAATTATTATTGACAATTCCCTGTTCCCTGTGGATTCGATCTGGTTTCACCGGTTTATTACTTGGACCGTACATTGCGGGTTGTGTTGGAAAATATTCCACACACCAGTGCATAGGAGGGCCAAATCTACATTGAAGCTATATGGGTTGTACACACTACTATCGGTGCCCCAGAGCCCATAGAAGAACCTTTCCATAGATTTTGTAATGGGACTTCCCAAAACATGAGAGGTAAAGATTATATATTTGTGGTTCTAGACCATTTTAGCAAATTGGCACCTTTCATACCTTGCACTAAAACCACTGATGATGTCCATGTATCTAATTTCATCTTTATGGTGGTAGTTAAACTACATGGCATACCTAGTACAATTGTTTTTGATAGAGATACTAAGTTTAAGGCAATTTTTTAGGGTCTTTTTGGTCTAAAATTGGGACCAAGCAAATGTTTTTAACTTCATGCTATCCTCAAACGGATGGAGAAAATGAGGTTGTGAATAGAACACTTGGAACTCTATTAAGAATTATGTTGAAAAAGAATTTGCATGTTTGGGAGGATTGCATATTGAGTTTGCATATAACCACAGTATACATCATTCCACAAATATGTCTCCATTTGGAATTGTGTATGGTTATAATCCTCAATCCCCCACTGACTTGTTTACATTACCAAGCAATGAGTATTCTAACATGAATTTTAAGGATCGAGCTGATTAAGTGAAGAAGATGCTTATGGAGGTCAAGACTCATCTAGAGAAGATGGCCAAGGTATATGAGAAGTAGAATAATCGAGAGAGGAAGCAAGTTGTGTTCCAACCCGGAGATTGGGTGCGGTTGCATCTTCGCAATGAGAGATTTCCAGCAAAAAGAAAATTGAAACTCCAACCTCGTGGAGATGACTCATTTTCAAGTGTTAGAGACAATCAATGATAATGCCACCTACTGCCTCGACCTACCCGGTGAGTACGGTGTCCATGAAACTTTAAATGTTGTTGATATATCTCACTTTGATGTAGGTCATGAAGAAATGATCATGCCGGAAGAGCATTGCTCGTGAAGAAATTGATGGTAAAGGGGACAAGGAGCCGGTGGTGATGCCAATTGGACTGATTATCCGAAGCCGAGCTCTTAAGTTAAAAAATGCTTTAAATTCTTTGGCTCAAGCATGGATTTCAAACTTTGGTGAAAGATAGTACTGATGATCTTTTTGGAAAGCTAAGTTTAGTATTTTGTGTTGTGGGATTTGATGAAAGAGAGCAAGGAACATCAAACTACAACCTTGTGGTCATAGAAATAAATGGCTTCAGGATGAAGGAAATGCAATTTTAGATGGTCTACATGAGTCAAAAATGTCGGTAAGAATTCATAAAAATAAAGACCTGGAGGTAAAAAGATTCTTTTCCAAATTTCAGTCACTTCGGAAATTTTTCAGTACAAAAATGGCTGAGGATGTAATACCCGGGAATTTTGCAACATAACGTAAAGAAATAAATAAATAATAAATAAATATAATAAATAAATAAACATGATAAATAGATATAGAATCATAAGAAATGAGAAATGGAATTTAATTTAAAAAGGAATCAAAATTCCAAGAACCCGTGAAGTCGAAAATAATTTAATTAAATAAATTATTGCACGGGAACCAAATATAGATGGACTCAATATTTCGAATCCGAAATTAAATTGAGATCCAAATAAAATTAAGATAGGAGTTTTGTAATACCCTACATTATTCTAAATATATTTTAAATTAATCCATTTATTTATATATTAAAATCATTTTATTACGTGTGTAATTACTATACGCATAATTATTAATTAACACTTTATTTTATAATAATAATAATAATAATAATAATAATAATAATAATAATAATAATAATAATAATAATAATAATAATAATAATAATAATAATAACAAAAACAGTCTATATATATACATAGCAAAATAATTGAAAACTAAATAGCAAAATAATTGGAAACAAATATTTAGTCTATATTTATTAATATGACAAGATTCACTCTATTTTTAGTATATTGTCAAATCCAATATGATAGGAAAAGATTTGGAATAAATCTTTGATTCTAAATCCCTAAATCTAACGCCAGTACTCCATTCAAAATTTAATCTTCTTCATCTATTGTGCTATTCAAAATAATTCTATGTACACAAAAGAAATAGAAGGAATTAATAAATAACTAGAACAATATATATTATATATTTAATGTAGCATATCTTTAAGATGATATGAAATATATATTATATAATTAAAATATGTGTAGGATATCTAGAAGAGAACAAGAATATATTTGGAGTAAATCTTGGGAAGATTTAACTTCCAATTCTGCCGACCCTTCACCCCTTTTTAAACCAAATTTCCATCATCTTCATATCTGGTTGCTAAAAAAAAGGATTTATACATAAAAAAAAAGAGAAGAACTGTAATACCCGAGAAATCGACATCAAGTTTTAAAATCCGAAGTTTAAGAATTTGATTTATTTATCGAAATCGAATTAATTCCGAGAGAACGGAATTAAATGTTTCGGACAGTCGCGACTCGGGATACATGCATCGAATTATCCCAACAATCTCGGATAATTCATATTATGATTTTTAAAAGATTAAAATCATAATATTTGAAAAAAAAAAAAAATTCGCGAGCAGGTGGCCGCGCGGTGGCCGCGCGGAGCGCGCCACCCTGCTGTTATGGCGAAGTCATAACGTTTCATGCGTTTCATGTCATGAACTCGGTGGTGGGCGAATCCAAACGACTCCAATTTGAATTCCAGACGTTGGAGGATGTGTGGGGATGATTTTGGATAGGTTTTGGATGTAATAAACTCCCACAAAGTCAGCTCATGATTGGAACTTGAGCACCAAGGGGATCCTATGGAGTCATGGGGTGAGTGGGGGTTTTGGATGAGGATTGAGGGGATTAATTCGGGAGTTATGGGTTGCATTTCGTCCCCTCACATCCCTAGCATCCTATGACAGTCATTGGGCTACTCCCCACCTCTATAAATACCCTAGTCATGCCTCCATTCCACCCATTTGCACTTAAGAAGTTTCATAGTGAGAGTGGTGAGAGTTCTTGAGTTGTGCTTCACTTGGCAGAGAGTTGGACGTGTTCAAGTGGTCCAAACCTTTCTCCTACGTGTAGGTAAGAGTTCTACTTTATTTCCTTGGTCTTAGATTCGAATCCCTTGTCCTAGAATTGAGAATTTCCTCCGACAACTCCATAATAGGTGCATTCGGTAGAAGTGTTGATTGTTGGGGTCGAGTTGGACGATTTCCAGGATTCCACCAAGGGGATATTCGGTTCTAAACTCATCTCAAGTAAGTTAGTATTGTGCACGTCGATTTTTAGGAGTTTTGGTTGAGTATAACTCGAGATATAGGTTTATCTTTTCATTTGACAAAATCTGCCAAATAGGGTTTCCTATGACCAATTTTATTGTTCTGTGAATTCGACCATGATCCGTACATTTTTAGGAGAACCTTCCAAAATGAAACTTGTTCCTAATGTCCTAAAGATGCTCTCTGTAAAGTTTTGTAATTTTTGGACATGTTTTGGTCACCCAAATTCGATCTGGTATTTTCTGCATACAAGTTGACAGATTTGATGTATGTGTGTAATCAGTTTTATTGTTCGGTTCACTCTCGCCTATGATTGTTTTTAATGCTTGATGTCTTCATGAAACTTGTTCTAATATGTGTCTAGAACATCCCTGTAAAATTTCATGATTTTTGGAGCACATATGAAATTGTTATGAATTTTTGAACTCACTGTGGTCGGATTTACTGGAGCATGAGGAATTGTAATTCAATAGCTTTCTGAAATGGGATAAAATGACCTACTTAGAGTCCGAATTTTGAGATGGCTATTTCTATGAAAAATGTTTATTTTGATGTTTTCTAGCTACTGTAATTTTTCCAGAATTTTTAAAAATAATTTGTTGCATTTTTAAATGCGATTTCGAAAACTGCCACAGTGTTACTTATAATCGGTAAAGGCTATTTGGTATATTCGATGAACTATGAGTCGAGTGTTACTCATTTTTGAAGAATATGAAATCTGGAAATGTAGAGATATTATGAAATGATAAAATATGGTTTTAAAACTTTGTAAGTTTTGATCGAGTGGGATGCCCAATGTGGTGAAAATTATGTCGCCCCCTCTCTTGTAGCCAAAACGGCATTTATTTATTGTGATGTATGAGTCTATACTCCTAGATGTATCCGTATGGGTTATCTAGGGCTCCGGAGTGTGTCTGTATAGGGTCCGCTGCATGCACTTACCTCGTGGGTACGAGTCCCAGAGGTTGATCCCAAGGGTTCGTCCCTAGGATATGTTTGAGTCCTTGTGGGTATAAAGTCCCAAAGGTTGGTCCTGTGGGTTCGTCCCTAGGATATGCTAATGGGGTGTCCTCGATCATAACTAACATTGGTAAAATGTTCGTGGCATATGTGTAAGAGATTTTAAATCAATTTATTTACTCGTCTTTTAAATAAATATATTATTTTGTATATTCTCCTAAAAACTTTTAAAATTCGTTGTGCTATATATTAAATTACGCAGTACCTTTGTACTGATAAATTGTTGTTTTATTTTTCTTTCAGATTTCGCAGAGTAAGCATCGCATGGAGGGATGGGATTTCCATTTTTAAAAGAAGACTTGTCGCATTTTATTTATTTTTAATTTATGCATTGGACTTAGACTCTGGTTTTGGCCGCATGTTTTGGCCCTGTTTATTTTTGCTTCCGCACTGCTTATTATTATTATGTGTGTTATACTCTGATTAAATTTCGGGCTTATTTGAATGGTTTTTAAATATTTTTAAGTCAATGATGCAACTTAAGCCTTAGCATCCTTTTAAATAAGCTCGATTTAATCGGGTCTTGTTTGGAAGGGTGTGGCGGTAGCGTCCCGGCCTGGGTGACCAAATTCGGGGTGTTACAAAGTGGTATCAGAGCCCGAAATATTTATTTTTAACAACTATTATTTTTCGGCCCAATATAGAGGCCCAAAATATTAAATATTATTTTTAAGTTTTTTTATTATTTCCATGGAAAGAGAGTTTATTTTAAAACCCATGGAAAAATATATCTCAAAAATTCGACAAGTCTCAAAATATTATTTTTGGGGGTTGCATATGCATTAACATATGAGCTTGAAATGTGCAAGATATTGATTTGTTAAAAATTTATTTTTAGATGGCCGACCCAAAGCTTTTTAACATGATGACCGATATGCTATGTTCGATGACTAGCATCATGCATGAGTTAAGACATAGCCGTGATGAGGTTAGTGCATATAAGGACCATGTAAAAGGTATCGAGAAAGAGTTGGAGAAATTGAGGAATGCTCGACAGGAGGATTTGGGCCGCATCGCTGCTCTTGAAACTCTGTTTCATGAGGAGCAACACAACAACCACATGCTTAGGGGACGTGTGTTTACTTTGGAGCATGAGATTGTTGACCTTCAAAACCGACTCAATGCACCGGAACCTGAGGAGGAAGAGGAAGAGGAGGAGGACCCGGACATGTATATTGATATTGAGGGCGTGGATGAGGAGGAACCAGAGGCAGAGATAGTGGACCCACCGATACCTCTTGACTCCGATGGGGAGTATGAGCATGACAGGGCACTCCTCGGCTATTCTCCCGATTATTTACTAGATTGATCGCATCATATCGTTGGATTATCTATTGCTTTCCGTATTTCATATTACCTTGATTTGCCTGCCATTGTAGCTGCTTTAAAAAAAATTTTCCTAAATGATCTAGTGAAGCATTTTCCTTTTCCTTTGTTGCGTCGTCCCTTTTAGAATTCTGCGTACTTGAGATGTTAGAGCTTACTAACTTGACTACTAACCTACCGTAGAATTTGATTCTTACCCTTGCGTGCTTATCTAACAGAATGCCGCCAAGGGGAAGACCGCGAAGGGAAAACCCTGCTGCTAACAACGCCAACCCTAATGTACCAGCCGAAGGTGGGGCACCACTGAACCCGGACGGGGCAAATGGGCCAGTGGGTGCAAACCCACCTAACGTTGGAGGTCAGGCGGGCGGTGTACCCAATGTTGTAGACGCACGGCTGAGGACAGTAGAGCAAGTCCTCATAGCACTGGGCAACGCCGAAGTTAATAGGGCCCAAGCGGCGGTACCTCCGCCGGCAGCCCGTATTAACTATCTGGCAATGGTAAACCCATACCAGCCGCCCCATTACGAGGGACAAGAGGATCCCGCAAAGCTAGAAGACTGGATGAGGACATTTGACAAGCTTTTGAACGCCGTCAGATGTCCCGAGAATGAGAAAGTGAGAGTAGCTACGTACTATTTAAGTGGGGAGGCGGATGAATGGTGGCAGAACCACCAAGGAGGACTAGCGGATGGCGAGCAAGTTTACTTTTGGGAAGAATTCAAGGAGATGATGAGAGAGAGATTTTACCCTCTTAGCACGAAGACGGCTAAGTACGAAGAGTTTATCAACCTTCGTCAGGGTACTCAGACAGTACAGGAGTACTACGCAAGATTTAAGGAACTCGTCCGTTTCGCTCCAAGATTGGTACCGACTGATGCTGACAAAGCCCAGAAATTTGAGATGGGGCTAAACCTCAGCATCAGAGAGATTCTAGTTGGCGGACAGCACACAACTCTGCAGGCTGTTTACGATCGTGCAGTGGCAATCGCACGGGTTCAACAGCTAAAGCGCAAGGACCATGGGGAGTCGAGCAAGGGCTCGAATCAATTTGATAAAAGGAACCGGAACAACAACAATGGTAACAACTTTAGGAAAGGGAACGACCTGGCAAGGAATGAAGGACAGAGAAGAATTGAGAACAAAGGGTTCAACCAAGGAGGGAATGGAAATCGGAGGCCTGGGAATCAGGGTGCTTTCATACCCCGATGCCCGCAATGCAACATTCCGCATCTGGTGCGCGAATGCCCGAAACCTGGGTCTTGTTATAGGTGTGGTAGAGAAGGCCACCTGAGAACGGATTGTAGAATTCGAGAGGAGACAATCGAGAAGAGGCTGGACTTAGTGATTCGTCCAACTGGGAATCACCCAACTGGGCCGAATCAGCATAACAATCAAGGACAAAGGTTCCAACAAGCTCAAGGGCCACCCCAGAATCACAACCAGCAGAGAAATCAAGGCGGAGCCGTGGGACGCTTGAACGTGATCAACCAAGCGGATTTGGCCGCTCAGGGAGAAGTGATCACTGGTACGTTTACTGCTTTAAGCGTACCCGTTAAAGTTTTGTTCGATTCAGGCGCGAGCTGTTCTTTAATATCTACAAGGATTATATCTGCCTTAGATCTACCAGCGCCTACGAACATTAACTTAGGAATACAATTACCATCGGGCAAGGTGATATCGTGTTTGAAACGATACGATGGAACCCCGATAGTAATCAAGAATCTAGAATTCTTCGCGAATTTAATTGAGTTTGATCTTGGGAACTTCGACGTCATCTTAGGCATGGATTTTCTGACTCAATACAAAGCTGTTATTGAGTGCCAGAAGCAGAAGATTTCTTTAGCCAAGAGTCGAGGGAGGAAGGTTGTGTATTACATGCAGCCTCGAAAGAAAAACGCTAAGGTAGTGAATGCCTTGAGGTTCTACAATCTCATACGGAAAGGCTATCACTTATATGCATGCTATGTGCATAACCTCAACGATGGGGGAAACAAGATCGACGAGATCCCAGTCATAAATGAATATCCCGACGTTTTCCCAGAAGATATTCCAGGGATGCCACCTGAGCGAGAGATTGAGTTCACGATTGATCTGGTACCTGGAACCGAACCGGTATCCAAGGCACCATATCGCATGGCACCAGCAGAAATGAAAGAGCTGAAGGAACAACTAGAAGAGTTGTTATCAAAGGGTTATATTCGACCGAGTACGTCACCTTGGGGAGCGCCAGTCCTATTCGTTAAGAAGAAGGACGGTGGGCTTCGGTTATGCATAGACTACAGAGGTCTTAATCAAGTCACGATTAAGAACAAGTACCCGCTACCCAGGATCGAAGACCTTTTCGATCAACTGAGAGGAGCTTCGGTATTTTCCAAGATCGACCTGAGATCGGGATACCACCAACTGCGTATAGCCGAGAAGGATATACCGAAGACAGCGTTTCGTACGAGATATGGGCACTACGAATTCACCGTAATGTCCTTTGGTCTCACAAACGCTCCCGCAGTATTCATGAACCTCATGAATAGTGTTTTCCGAGAGTTGCTAGACTCTTGTGTCGTCGTATTCATCGATGACATTCTAGTTTACTCAAGGGACGATGAGGAGCATACGAAACACTTGCATCAAGTGCTCGGAACTCTGAGGAGAAATCAGCTGTACGCAAAACTGTCGAAATGCGAGTTTTGGATGAAGGAAGTCGCATTCTTGGGGCACATAGTATCGGCTAAGGGAGTGTCGGTTGACCCGGCAAAAATATCGGCAGTGATTGATTGGCCGGCACCGACGAGTCAGACAGAAGTAAGAAGCTTTCTTGGACTAGCCGGATACTACAGAAGATTCGTGAAAGATTTCTCCAAGATTGCAAGGCCAATGACCCAACTGCTGAAGAAGGGGTTAAAGTTCGAATGGACTACAGAGTGCAAAAAGTCTTTCCATGAACTCAAGAAAAGACTTACAACAGCGCCAGTCCTGATACTTCCATCAGAAACGGAAGATTTTGAAGTGTACAGTGACGCTTCAAAAGAAGGACTCGGGTGTGTACTTATGCAAAACCAGAGGGTTATTTCCTACGCATCGCGACAACTCAAGCCGCATGAGGAGAATTATCCGACGCACGATCTAGAATTAGCCGCGGTGGTGTTCGCTCTCAAGATTTGGCGACACTACTTATACGGACGAACATGTCGGATGTTCACGGACCACAAGAGCCTCAAGTACATATTTACTCAAAAGGAGTTAAATATGAGGCAGCGGAGATGGCTTGAGTTAATCAAGGACTACGACCTGGATATAGCCTATCACGAAGGAAAAGCAAACGTCGTGGCAGACGCATTAAGCCGAAAGGCGAAACACACGACAAACACTCTTATTTTACCGTCAGGACTATATATGGACCTAGCAAGGTTGGAAACTGAACTAGTCCATTATGGGACTGTGGTGGAAAGGGTGAATGCCGTGACGATTGAATCTACCGTGTTTGGCGAGATTCTGGAAGCTCAGCCGGATGATGAGAATCTCAAGAGGATCAAGGAGAAGATGGACGAGGGAAAGGCGGTAGGATTCACAGTCCACGATGACGGCAGTATTCGCTTTAAAGGGAGGTGGTGTGTTCCTCACAAGTGTGAGGAATTGAAGCAAAAATTGATGGAAGAAGGCCACAGTACGCCTTATTCAGTACACCCTGGTGGTGATAAGCTGTACAAAGATTTGAAGAAAATCTATTGGTGGCCGAGAATGAAGAAAGATGTTGCGGATTTTGTGGCTAAATGCATAACTTGCCAAAAGGTAAAGGCAGTACGGCAAAAGCCATTGGGATTGATGAAACCGTTGGAGATCCCAAGTTGGAAATGGGATAGTATTTCCATGGACTTTGTCTCGGGTTTACCAAGATCTCCTCGAGGGATGAACAAAATTTGGGTAATAGTTGATCGGTTAACAAAAACTGCCATCTTTATACCAATGAAAGACAATTGGTCGATGGATCAACTAGCCAAGGCATATATCGATAATGTGGTTCGAAGGCACGGAGTGCCACATGATATTATTTCGGACCGAGACAGTAGATTTGTCTCAAATTTTTGGACAAAATTACAAGAAGCCTTGGGAACCCAGATCAAGATGAGCACAGCCTTTCATCCGATGACCGACGGTCAAACTGAGCGGACGATACAAACACTTGAAGATATGCTTAGAGCGTGTGTACTTGAATTCAAGGGAAGTTGGGAGAACCACTTACCGCTAATAGAATTCTCGTATAACAACAGTTACCATGCTAGTATTGGCATGGCACCGTTCGAAGCTCTCTATGGACGCAAGTGTCGCAGTCCGCTATGCTGGACAAAGGATGAAAATTCTGTAGTTGTTGGACCTCAGCTCATTGAAGATATGAGTAAACAGATCCAGATTGTCCAACAAAAGATGAAGGCCGCACAAGATCGCCAAAAGAGTTATGCCGATACGAGGCGACAAGAGTTGGAATTCCAAGTGGGAGACAAGGTTATGCTAAAGGTGTCACCCATGAAGGGGGTGATGCGATTTGGCAAACGAGGGAAGCTGAGTCCTCGTTACATTGGTCCATACGAGATTTTAGACCGTATAGGTACCTTGGCCTACCGATTGGCTCTTCCACCGGAATTATCACGGGTGCACAACGTGTTTCATGTTTCTCAGCTGAAGAAATATGTGCACGATCCAATCACGTCTTGCAAACTGATGTGATTGAGCTGGATGATGACCTGACGTATGAGGAGTATCCGATCGAGATACTGGACGTCAAAGAAAGAGTCACAAGAAACAAGACCGTGAGGATGGTAAAGGTACAATGGTCTAATCATGGTACCGAAGAAGCGACGTGGGAGTTGGAATCGGATATGAAGCAAAAGTATCCCAACCTTTTTCAACACGACTCGTGAGCAGTTATGGGGACATAACTGTAGTCCTAAGGGGGGGAGGATGTGATACCCCGCAGGGAGTCGTCACGCGCCGAGGTAAGAATTTAATTTTCGAACCTCAAATATTTTGTGCGTGTCAATTATTGCATGCATTACTATTAGTCCGAATGCGACCCAACTTCGAGGACGAAGTTGATTTTTAAGGAGGGTAGACTGTAATACCCGAGAAATCGACATCAAGTTTTAAAATCCGAAGTTTAAGAATTTGATTTATTTATCGAAATCGAATTAATTCCGAGAGAACGGAATTAAATGTTTCGGACAGTCGCGACTCGGGATACATGCATCGAATTATCCCAACAATCTCGGATAATTCATATTATGATTTTTAAAAGATTAAAATCATAATATTTAAAAAAAAAAAAAAAAATTCGCGAGCAGGTGGCCGCGCGGTGGCCGCGCGGAGCGCGCCACCAGCGCGCCACCCTGCTGTTATGGCGAAGTCATAACGTTTCATGCGTTTCATGTCATGAACTCGGTGGTGGGCGAATCCAAACGACTCCAATTTGAATTCCAGACGTTGGAGGATGTGTGGGGATGATTTTGGATAGGTTTTGGATGTAATAAACTCCCACAAAGTCAGCTCATGATTGGAACTTGAGCACCAAGGGGATCCTATGGAGTCATGGGGTGAGTGGGGGTTTTGGATGAGGATTGAGGGGATTAATTCGGGAGTTATGGGTTGCATTTCGTCCCCTCACATCCCTAGCATCCTATGACAGTCATTGGGCTACTCCCCACCTCTATAAATACCCTAGTCATGCCTCCATTCCACCCATTTGCACTTAAGAAGTTTCATAGTGAGAGTGGTGAGAGTTCTTGAGTTGTGCTTCACTTGGCAGAGAGTTGGACGTGTTCAAGTGGTCCAAACCTTTCTCCTACGTGTAGGTAAGAGTTCTACTTTATTTCCTTGGTCTTAGATTCGAATCCCTTGTCCTAGAATTGAGAATTTCCTCCGACAACTCCATAATAGGTGCATTCGGTAGAAGTGTTGATTGTTGGGGTCGAGTTGGACGATTTCCAGGATTCCACCAAGGGGATATTCGGTTCTAAACTCATCTCAAGTAAGTTAGTATTGTGCACGTCGATTTTTAGGAGTTTTGGTTGAGTATAACTCGAGATATAGGTTTATCTTTTCATTTGACAAAATCTGCCAAATAGGGTTTCCTATGACCAATTTTATTGTTCCGTGAATTCGACCATGATCCGTACATTTTTAGGAGAACCTTCCAAAATGAAACTTGTTCCTAATGTCCTAAAGATGCTCTCTGTAAATTTTTGTAATTTTTGGACATGTTTTGGTCACCCAAATTCGATCTGGTATTTTCTGCATACAAGTTGACAGATTTGATGTATGTGTGTAATCAGTTTTATTGTTCGGTTCACTCTCGCCTATGATTGTTTTTAATGCTTGATGTCTTCATGAAACTTGTTCTAATATGTGTCTAGAATATCCCTATAAAATTTCATGATTTTTGGAGCACATATGAAATTGTTATGAATTTTTGAACTCACTGTGGTCGGATTTACTGGAGCATGAGGAATTGTAATTCAATAGCTTTCTGAAATGGGATAAAATGACCTACTTAGAGTCCGAATTTTGAGATGACTATTTCTATGAAAAATATTTATTTTGATGTTTTCTAGCTACTGTAATTTTTCCAGAATTTTTAAAAATAATTTGTTGCATTTTTAAATGCGATTTCGAAAACTGCCACAGTGTTACTTATAATCGGTAAAGGCTATTTGGTATATTCGATGAACTATGAGTCGAGTGTTACTCATTTTTGAAGAATATGAAATCTGGAAATGTAGAGATATTATGAAATGATAAAATGTGGTTTTAAAACTTTGTAAGTTTTGATCGAGTGGGATGCCCAATGTGGTGAAAATTATGTCGCCCCCTCTCTTGTAGCCAAAACGGCATTTATTTATTGTGATGTATGAGTCTATACTCCTAGATGTATCCGTATGGGTTATCTAGGGCTCCGGAGTGTGTCTGTATAGGGTCCGCTGCATGCACTTACCTCGTGGGTACGAGTCCCAGAGGTTGATCCCAAGGGTTCGTCCCTAGGATATGTTTGAGTCCTTGTGGGTATAAAGTCCCAAAGGTTGGTCCTGTGGGTTCGTCCCTAGGATATGCTAATGGGGTGTCCTCGATCATAACTAACATTGGTAAAATGTTCGTGGCATATGTGTAAGAGATTTTAAATCAATTTATTTACTCGTCTTTTAAATAAATATATTATTTTGTATATTCTCCTAAAAACTTTTAAAATTCGTTGTGCTATATATTAACTTACGCAGTACCTTTGTACTGATAAATTGTTGTTTTATTTTTCTTTCAGATTTCGCAGAGTAAGCATCGCATGGAGGGATGGGATTTCCATTTTTAAAAGAAGACTTGTCGCATTTTATTTATTTTTAATTTATGCATTGGACTTAGACTCTGGTTTTGGCCGCATGTTTTGGCCCTGTTTATTTTTGCTTCCGCACTGCTTATTATTATTATGTGTGTTATACTCTGATTAAATTTCGGGCTTATTTGAATGGTTTTTAAATATTTTTAAGTCAATGATGCAACTTAAGCCTTAGCATCCTTTTAAATAAGCTCGATTTAATCGGGTCTTGTTTGGAAGGGTGTGGCGGTAGCGTCCCGGCCTGGGTGACCAAATCCGGGGTGTTACAAGAACGAAGAATAGAAAAAAAATATAGAGATTAGATCGTTGAACGACTTCGACGGAGAAGAAGGCACTTGGACGAGATCCAACACTCCACAGCCGTAGGTTGGTGAAGGAGGGAGAACGGAGGATCTCGGAGGACGAACGAAGGACGTGGAAGCCACGCCTACGAATTTGGCGAGCCGATAATCCAATCTCAAGTAAGTTAACTCTTACATGGTTTTGGGATGAATTAAAACATTCAAAACTAAAAGATTAACATGAAACCGTCAACTATTACTTTCTACCGGCGCAACAGATTTGTTGAATTTTCCGATGCTTAAAACGAACTCAAACGGAAAAACGTAAAACACGAAAAACGTTCCTAAGACTTAGATCTAGCTACTGTAAATTTTTGAGAATTTTTGGAATTGATTTGATATGTGAAAACCCACCGAAACCGAGCTGTTGGAATCTAGATCTTGAAATCTTGAACAGAACTTAGGAATGATCTTGATCACGTATTTGACATAGGATCTAGACTGTTTTAGATCTTTGGCCGAACATGAAAGTTGTAGATAATTGTCTTAAGATGATCTCTGTCAAATTTCATTAAATTTGGAGTTGAATTGGTATGGTAGAAATCGAAATCTTTAAACTGTGGTACATTAAATTCGTACAGAATTATTCTTCAACGAAAATTGATGATTTTGACCTGTTTAGGTATCTCGGATTGAAAGAGTTAAAACACAAAAGTTGTAGATCTCGACGTTTCTGAGTCAGACGTGAAATTTTGGAATTTTTGGAATTAAATCTGATTTTAGACGAATTTTAGAGTAAACTGTGGTTTACCGGAAACGAAATCTTGAAATCTTGTTGAAACATGAAATTAGCCTTTAAGGTTTAAAGGATTGGGAATTCCTTTGAAATAAAATACACATGAAATACGATGCTTGCCGAAAGGCAATTGAAATATCCTGCTTGCCGAAAGGCAATTGAAATATACTGCTTGCCGAAAGGCAATTGAAATATCCTGCTTGCCGAAGGCAATTGAAATATACTGCTTGCCGATAGGCACTTGAAATATAAAGCTTGTCGAATGGCAACTGAGATAAAAATTTGAAACATGAGACATGAGATATGAAACTAAGAGACTCGAAAAATTGTTCATTACATTTTGAAATTATATCCTACAATTATATTGCTTTGCAAATTATATTTATGATCTTATGAAGTCTCTGTCATTTGAATTACTGTTAGCACAATAAATTAAATTATGTCGTGTTGTGCATATGTTTTCTTTAAATATTAAATAATGGCTTTGAAACCCCATAGTTATGTATGTGTTAACTTACTCAGCACGTAGTGCTGACCAAAACCATATTTTTTTCTTTTTCTTCCAGAGTTGAGAATTATGCATCGTCATATGCATACACGGGAAGCTTGGGATGATATATTAGTTTGAATCTTTGTATTAGACTAGATCTTGCATGAACGGGCCTGTTTAACCCGTGATTAGGCCATGTTGGCCCTATATTTAAATTCCGCTGCGATACATATATGTAAATATTATTTTTCCGCTGCAACTTTGATGTATTATTTTTAAATTATATGTGAATGGGCTGTTTGAATATTTTAAATTCTGAAAAAAAAAAAAAAACCATAGCCTTGCATCTCTTTAGTAAGCTCGGAGAAACCGTGTCTTGCTAGGGAGGTGTGGCGGTGACATCCCGACCTGGGTGACCAAAAACCGGGATGTTACAGAGTGGTATCAAAGCCGGGAATATTTTTAAACTATTGTTCTTATTTTTAAACTATTATTTTTAAACCATTATTATTTTTAGATTATTATTATAGAAGAGCCCAAATTATTATTTTTGAAATTTCCTAGCCCCAAATATTTTTGAGCCCACATGTTCATTATTTATGACCCAATATAGAGGTCCAAGGATTTTAATTATTATTTTAAAGCATTTGTTCTATGGAATAAATTTTATTTTGAAACCCATGGAAAAAATATATATATATATAGTGCATTTATTTTTGGGGGATCATCATGTGCATGTGCATATTGCATTTTCTATACCTTAGATAACCTAGAAGCGAAGTTCTAACTTAGATCTCTTGCTACACCTAGATAACTTAGACGCTTGACATCAAAATAGGAACGTTGACTAGAGACTGATCTTGCCTTAGTTCTGGATCGCGTTCATCTAAGCGCACGCCTAAGCATAACAAATCTCGACCTTAGTCATTCCTATCCTTGTACGAATTAGAAAATTTCCTTATTTGAAACAATAAAAATCAAGTCTTTATTAAAACACTCTCTATTCCAAAGAAATTTGTTGGATTCCCAAACAACAAATCCATTTCAAACGCACGACTCATTTAAAAATTCACCCGAACCTTCTTGAGAATAATGAATAGGCAGTTATGGGGACATAACTGAAGTCCTAAGGGGGAGAGGATGTGATACCCCGTAATAATTCATTTTTGGAGTTCGACTCGATTAGATGTGTCCTAAAAAAAAAAATAAACAAATTCAAATTGTTTTGAACTACGTTATGGTTTGATCCCTTCACAGGGTACGTAGGCAGCTTAGAAGTTTTAATTCTAAGTTCAGTCACAAAATAGTAAAATAAACAAAAGTATTAGTTCCTAATACGAGAAAAGCCGAAACACAACTTCGAGGACGAAGTTGATTCTTAAGGAGGGTAGACTGTAATACCCGGGAATTTTGCAACATAACATAAATAAATAAATAAATAATAAATAAATATAATAAATAAATAAACATGATAAATAGATATAGAATCATAAGAAATGAGAAATGGAATTTAATTTAAAAAGGAATCAAAATTCCAAGAACCCGTGAAGTCGAAAATAATTTAATTAAATAAATTATTGCACGGGAACCAAATATAGATGGACTCAATATTTCGAATCCGAAATTAAATTGAGATCCAAATAAAATTAAGATAGGAGTTTTGTAATACCCTACATTATTCTAAATATATTTTAAATTAATCCATTTATTTATATATTAAAATCATTTTATTACGTGTGTAATTACTATACGCATAATTATTAATTAACACTTTATTTTATAATAATAATAATAATAATAATAATAATAATAATAATAATAATAATAATAATAATAATAATAATAATAACAAAACAGTCTATATATATACATAGCAAAATAATTGAAAACTAAATAGCAAAATAATTGGAAACAAATATTTAGTCTATATTTATTAATATGACAAGATTCACTCTATTTTTAGTATATTGTCAAATCCAATATGATAGGAAAAGATTTGGAATAAATCTTTGATTCTAAATCCCTAAATCTAACGCCCAGTACTCCATTCAAAATTTAATCTTCTTCATCTATTGTGCTATTCAAAATAATTCTATGTACACAAAAAAATAGAAGGAATTAATAAATAACTAGAACAATATATATTATATATTTAATGTAGCATATCTTTAAGATGATATGAAATATATATTATATAATTAAAATATGTGTAGGATATCTAGAAGACAACAAGAATATATTTGGAGTAAATCTTGGGAAGATTTAACTTCCAATTCTGCCGACCCTTCACCCCTTTTTAAACCAAATTTCCATCATCTTCATATCTGGTTGCTAAAAAAAAAGGATTTATACATAAAAAAAAAGAGAAGAACGAAGAATAGAAAAAAAAAATATAGAGATTAGATCGTTGAACGACTTCGACGGAGAAGAAGGCACTTGGACGAGATCCAACACTCCACAGCCGTAGGTTGGTGAAGGAGGGAGAACGGAGGATCTCGGAGGACGAACGAAGGACGTGGAAGCCACGCCTACGAATTTGGCGAGCCGATAATCCAATCTCAAGTAAGTTAACTCTTACATGGTTTTGGGATGAATTAAAACATTCAAAACTAAAAGATTAACATGAAACCGAAATTCTGTCAACTTCTTACATGGTTTTGTTGAATTTTTCCGACCCTTAAAACGAACTCAAACGAAAAACGTAAAACACGAAAAACGTTCCTAAGACTTAGATCTAGCTACTGTAAATTTTTGAGAATTTTTGGAATTGATTTGATATGTGAAAACCCACCGAAACCGAGCTGTTGGAATCTAGATCTTGAAATCTTGAACAGAACTTAGGAATGATCTTGATCACGTATTTGACATAGGATCTAGACTGTTTTAGATCTTTGGCCGAACATGAAAGTTGTAGATAATTGTCTTAAGATGATCTCTGTCAAATTTCATTAAATTTGGAGTTGAATTGGTATGGTAGAAATCGAAATCTTTAAACTGTGGTACATTAAATTCGGACAGAATTATTCTTCAACGAAAATTGGTGATTTTGACCTGTTTAGGTATCTCGGATTGAAAGAGTTAAAACACGAAAGTTGTAGATCTCGACGTTTCTGAGTCAGACGTGAAATTTTGGAATTTTTGGAATTAAATCTGATTTTAGACGAATTTTAGAGTAAACTGTGGTTTACCGGAAACGAAATCTTGAAATCTTGTTGAAACATGAAATTAGCCTTTAAGGTTTAAAGGATTGGGAATTCCTTTGAAATAAAATACACATGAAATACGATGCTTGCCGAAAGGCAATTGAAATATCCTGCTTGCCGAAAGGCAATTGAAATATACTGCTTGCCGAAAGGCAATTGAAATATCCTGCTTGCCGAAGGCAATTGAAATATACTGCTTGCCGATAGGCACTTGAAATATAAAGCTTGTCGAATGGCAACTGAGATAAAAATTTGAAACATGAGACATGAGATATGAAACTAAGAGACTCGAAAAATTGTTCATTACATTTTGAAATTATATCCTACAATTATATTGCTTTGCAAATTATATTTATGATCTTATGAAGTCTCTGTCGTTTGAATTACTGTTAGCACAATAAATTAAATTATGTCGTGTTGTGCATATGTTTTCTTTAAATATTAAATAATGGCTTTGAAACCCCATAGTTATGTATGTGTTAACTTACTCAGCACGTAGTGCTGACCAAAACCATATTTTTTTCTTTTTCTTCCAGAGTTGAGAATTATGCATCGTCATATGCATACACGGGAAGCTTGGGATGATATATTAGTTTGAATCTTTGTATTAGACTAGATCTTGCATGAACGGGCCTGTTTAACCCGTGATTAGGCCATGTTGGCCCTATATTTAAATTCCGCTGCGATACATATATGTAAATATTATTTTTCCGCTGCAACTTTGATGTATTATTTTTAAATTATATGTGAATGGGCTGTTTGAATATTTTAAATTCTGAAAAAAAAAACCATAGCCTTGCATCTCTTTAGTAAGCTCGGAGAAACCGTGTCTTGCTAGGGAGGTGTGGCGGTGACATCCCGACCTGGGTGACCAAAAACCGGGATGTTACAGAGGAAAATATGACAAATTTATTAAGTGATAATAGGAATTTTGTTCATTCAATTTGTTAATAATTTAAGTGGTTTGGAGTTGATTAAATGGGAATATGGCTTATTTGTGCACATTTTGGTTATTTTGTAGGCTTAAAGGAGATTGAAGAAAAACAAGTAAAAAATGGCTTTTTGGAATAGACCTGGTAGCAAACAAGGATGACCTTAGTCATGGTCATAACTATCACTGGGGAAGAAGCTAGCTAATTTCAATTTCTAATGGCTTGATCCCATTTATCAGACAAAGAAGAAACTAAAAAAATAACAGCAAAAAGTTGTAAAGAAACCGGAGTTACAAAGAAACGGGGACAGCCATGATTTAAATCATTAAATTTGTTTATAAATGGCTTTTACTCCTCATTAAATCATGGTTGCCCCATTTCTTTGTAACTATCGTTTCTTACCAACTTTCTGCAAATTTTTTTTTAGCTTCTTTATCTTTATCTTATAAATGGGCTCAAGCCCATTAGAAATTGAACTTAGCTTCTTCCTCAAATAGATATATGACTATGACTAAGACCATTCTTGTTCGTTGTCAAGTCTCTTCCGAAAGAGTCATTTTTTTTACTGGTTTTTCTTCATCTCCTTTAAGCCTACAAAATTACCAAAATATGCACAAATAAAAAATCTATTTAATCAACTCCAAACCACTTAAAATATTAATAAATTGAATCAACAAAATTCCTTTATCATTAAGTGATGAATATGTGAATATTTTTTAATTGTCTTAGCATGAGTGGAATTTTTAGGATATAAAAAATTCCTTTAGCATGAGTGAATCTCAGTTTTTGGGTTTAAACTTTAGGAGTTGTGCATGCATGAATAAAAAATCTACTTCATAAATTATCATGAAACAGGACCTTGAGTTCTACATGGACAAATTTTGGGAAATGTCTTGGTCTTGATGACATAAACAAGTTTCAGATGAGTATTAGGGGGTTTTTGAAACTGAAGAAAGGGCAAACTTGACTTTCATGGGAATTTTGCATGACTCTTGCATAAGCAGTTTAAGGTGAATTTTTATGACTTGTATGAATTGGGATTTCAGAATTTGGATTTCATGTGGTAAGGTTGTGCATGCTTGATTGACAAATTAGACATTGTTTGGGAAAATGGATGTTGGAGGAGCGCATTGAGTTTAACGTGAACTTTGAAAGGCCGACTACAT
Source organism: Hygrophila difformis (assembly GCA_030278955.1). NCBI lineage: Eukaryota > Viridiplantae > Streptophyta > Magnoliopsida > Lamiales > Acanthaceae > Hygrophila > Hygrophila difformis. The sequence continues at coordinate 38,842,933 of JAOANR010000003.1, read as the reverse complement.
TTCAACTCATATTTATAAAATTTGGACTTGATGACATGGATATGATAAGATTTCGATTTGAAATTTTTATATATTAGTGTATGAAATTAATTTCAAAACTTTTTTAATTTATAAATTGGTGGAACAATCATGTTTTGAATGAGGGGGAGATGGTGTGACCACCATGATGAAGAATCTCCCAGGACAACCCAACATGAGATGGAATGAAGCACTAGAGGAGGATGGATCAAGATTGAAAAGGAGGAGTTGCTGCTGATTTGTTGAATGAGGCGCAATTCAGTTTTGGTGCGCCTTAAAATCTAATCGGGCGCGGATTTGCGCCAGAATCTGGAGATAACGAAATTGTCCCATGTGTTGCTGCTGCCCAAGAGCGAGCCTTCTCAAGTGCATCCAAAAGCCTCATGAAGCGTGTTATCGCCTCTAATTGAACTAAGAGAAATTTCCCATGTTTTGTTGTTTCCTAGGCGCGAGCCTTCTCAAGTGCGCCCAAAATCCTCATGGAACGCATTTTTGAATCTGAAATTGGATAGAGAAATTTCTCACGCTTTATTGCTGCCCAAACGCGAGCCTTCTTAGTTGCACATAAAATCCTCTTGGAGCACCATTTTGTGCATCAAATTGAACTTGGAGAAATTTCCCCATATTTTGTTGCTGCCCAGGCGCAAGCATTCTCAAGTGCGCCCAAGGTCCTCATGGAGCGCGTTTTTGCGCCTGAAAAATGGACTTAGAGAAATTTCTCATATTTTGTTGTTACCCATGTGTAAGCCTTCTCAAGTGCGCCCAAAATCTTCATGAAGCGCATTTTTGCGCCTCAACGCATTTTTTGAAGCTAAAGAGGGTTTCTTTCGGTGGATCCAAGTCTTTCCTTATTTGAGTACTATTCTCGTCCCCCCGGCATGGGATCTAAGTCAACAACGTTGACCATCCCGGAGGGACCCTGCTTAAAGCAACGCGCTAAAAGATTCCTGACTGAGTTGCCAAAATATTATCCGATGAGTCAGAAAAATGGGAACAGTCCGAGATCAGAACAAATAAAGTCCAAGGAAGCAATGTAATTAATTGGGATATGTTGGGAAGAACTAGAAGGGACCTTAACAGGATAAGAAAAGGAACCGAATTTAATTACAAAAGAAGGTGGGCCCAAGGAGTTGATCGAGAAAAGAGAAAGAACGAAGATGAGTACTATTAGGTCCGTTTAGAGAGATAACCTATTAACCTCTCCCGTAAATAGTTCAAACAACTTTCTTGGACACGTTATTCAGTTTCAAATGATAAGCATCAGAATATAAATGAACTGAAAGTAAAGTAAACGAACTCAGAGATTTGTTGACCCAGTCCGGCCTAAGCCTACATCTAGGGGATACCAATCCAGGATATTTCACTATGTGTTTAAGGTGATCCAACATCCAAACAATAGTGAATCAAGTTTGCCAAACTCCAATCTCCAAGCGGTTAAATCGCCGGACTAAAATCTCTCCAGTTTGGTAAGGTCTCCCCAACCTTGATTCAATTCCTTGAAGGCTCCCCCTTCATGTCACCCTTGGACGAAACCTGTTTGCAAACCCTCCTTTTAAAGTTGTTTCGTTTAAGCTCTTGTGTTGACGACTAATTGGATCCTTTGATTGAGTTCGTCAATATCAATCAAGGTCACGATACCACAATATCGAATTAATCACCCAAGGTAGTGTTGATCGAATTATTCCTTTTAATCTGGATGCGATCTCAAACACGGTGAAGGAATATAATTATCACTTCAATTCTCTCAAGGCACAAGTAAGAAAAATGATTCAGAAGTCGTACTCGTTCGATCCTTGGCTGAGCTATTTGAAGTGATGAAGATCTCCATTCTAAGCTAATGTAATCTTTCCATAACATGGCCTTCCTTAGAATGGAGTTGCCCGGAATACATTATTTTATTTCCTTCTTTCTTGAACACGGTCCGGACAAGGCTTTAGCTAGCCGTTGGTGAGTGTCTCCAAGCAGATTCGACAGCTCCACTTTCCTTATGTAGTTTTTCGGATAAGATTAAGGTTGGGAGACAGACTGATTTGTTCAGACATCGGTTGTGAACACATTTGCTCAAAACTGATTCCCAACAATCTCCCCCTTTTTGACAGAATGTGGGCCAGAAATGAGTTGATCAAACCGATGTCAAACAATTACAATAACATATGTAGCAAGTACTTCCCTTATGTTCCCAACCACCGAGTACATCAAATCCCGAAAGCAACAAACTATTCTAATGTTCCGTACAAAGATTATCCTATCACACTATGAGCATTTACATCAAAACAGCACAAGGCAAAAATAATGAGCATCACAAAACAAAATTTAATTATTACAGGCCATTGTGCAACAAGCAAAAACCAGTTCACCAGAGAAGTTCAGACTATACCAAAAGAACAAAAAAAACTTAAAACAAAATAAAAACGAAAAAGAGTTACGCTTTCATCAACAGCAACAACCAGCAAACTAACTCCCCCTTTTTCTTGTAGTGCATGCCAGAGTAACCGATCAACGGTTTTATCAACTTAACTTAACTCCCCCTCTGGCGCACATTATGCTCAAAAAAAGCATTTCAGTCAGATTCCTCAGAGGAATCATCATCATCATCAGAGGCACTTTCACTGCTTGACGTCTTCTCCTCTTCATTGGTATCCTATTCTTTGTCCTCATCAGACCAGACATCCGGAAGTAGTTTGAACTACCTTTCAGCCTCCTGAGTTCATGTTCGGACCTGCACCTCAAGACTTTCATATGATTTATATGATTAGCAAGTTGGTCACAGTACCAATGTAAAAGCATCCTTTGGAGGTATGACTCTTTCGGGTCCAGGGATGTCGGGCTTTTTCTTGGCAAGGGAGGCAGACAGCTTGAAGTCATGAATCTGCCCCATTGGATCACTTTTACTACCAGAAATCTTTATGCTTTTCAAGTATCCAGTAATCAAGGCAGGGAAGGGAAGTTTGTTGTTGTACTTCCTCTTGATTTTTCCAGCAAATGTCGTCATTTGATCCATCACTAACCGACCATAGTTGATCTAATACTTTTGATCTATAGCATACATTACTTTACACATGCTCTTGGACACAATAGAGTGGTTAGTAGTAGGCATGATATTATGAGAATAGAATTTGTAGAGCAATGAAAACCTTTGAGTTAATCTACCTGGATTCAACCCTTTCCCTTGGATTCTCTTGCCTTGCTTGTCACATAGAAAACTTGCAATCTTGTTCATATCAAATTTGGCAGTGGGAGAATAAATTGATTTGAACTAAGGACGGGGTACCTGGAGAAAATTGTTGATTGCTCGAGCTTTTCGTTCGAATTCTTCACCACAGACATAGCTTAGCTCGAACCAGGCCTTCTTTTTGTTTTGGACATCCTTATTCAGGTTTGCTAAAAGTGCCTAACTAGCTGTCCTTTGTACCCGTTCACCTCAGTGACCCAGAACAATAAAGAGTGATCCGCCAAATCCCTTTGCCATCCATATCTATGTACATTTCTGTTTCAAATTTGATCTCAGGGTGCACCTTCATCTTTTCAAGAACTGTGTTGTAGTATAGCTCAGAGGCTTCATACTAGAACATGGTGTTCATGGCATTTTCAGCATCAATGTTTTCTGTCTCTTCATCTTCAGTAGATGATTCTGTTATACGTCTCCTTTTGGAAGCTACAGCCTTGGATGACTCTTCTGGTTCAGTACGTGTTCTCTTCTTTAGTTCAGACAGCTTCATGGAACTCCTTGTTGATGCAAGAGGACTTGGCATATTAATGTCATCAACAAGTAGTTCCTCTTCCTCCATTTGATCCTGTTCACCCCCGGCTTCTCCTTCTTCCATAGGCTCCTCTGCGGATTCCTCCTTATCTACTTCTTAATCCTCCACATGTTCAGACTCTTCTTGATCACTTTCAGTGTCAGATCCGAGATCCTCGGACTTGTCCTCCCCTGATTCTTCTTCTTGATCCCCGTCAGTTTGATCCTTGGTTCCCTCAATAACTGGTTATGTCTCATCTGCGGACTCCTCATTCTCATAATTAGATTCTTCAGGCTCATCAACCTGTTCAACAGTAGTAGGTTCTGGTTCCTTTTCTTTCTCAGTAGCAGTCGGTTAGGGTTCCTTTCTTAGAAAAGACTTCCTTTTCAAACTTGCATTCCATGCTATCTCCTCGGTCACCTCATTTTCTGCATCCTTCCTTTCATCTTCACTAATGTCAACCAAGGACTCCACCCTAGAGCTGCAATCTTCTGACTCATCAATGTAGTCAGAGTCCAATTCGTCCTTATCAACCGGTTCAGAAAGTGGTTCAAATGCCTTTTGTGGACTCTTTTGTACACCAGTAGTGACGATTGGAGCGGTGGTCTGTTGAGCTTTGGAAGCTACGAGGTTATGGAGTCAACTTTGATACAACCTTAGCAGTAGGTTGTTCGGCAGTCTTCTTTGCAGGAGTATCTTTTTTTGGTGGCCCTTTTGAGGATTCGGACACCTCAGGGGCTTTCTCTGTAGTAGACTGTAATACCCATAATTTTAATAATAAGAAATATAATTAAATCCGAAGAGCGAAGGAATTTTGATTCCAAGAACCCGCGAAGTCGGAAATGCACGGGAGTCAAAAGACGAAAAATTCGAAGCCGACAATTCCAAACTCGTTGGATTTAAGATTTCAAACGTGAAATCAACTTAAGTCAAAATAAATTTAAGATAGGAATCATAATCCGAGAATGACCCGAAAATCGAGCCTGAAAACGTAGGAGGATAGAAACCCGAAAGAGAGGAGCAAAAGGCCCGACGGAACGCACGGCCCGGCCTACGATGCAACCCTGCCGAGAGCTGCGTGGTGGCCGCGCGGTCTCGAGGGAAAATGCGCCGCGGCCGCGTGGTCGCACAGAATGTGATCAACTTTCGATTTTCGGCGATTTCTTACCTTATTTTCGACCCGCGACTTTGGTAACTCGATCATAGACAATGGAAGGGGTATATGGACGACCCTTGTTTGATCCTTGGCTATTATTCAAATTCCCTATCTCCCATTGTCTTGCAAACTCTCCCCCAAAGCTCTCCCAAAATCGAAAACCCCATATTCTCTTGTGTTCTTGCTTTCCGACCATTTTCCGGCGACAAATCCGACCAAGGAGGCGAGTGGAGCAAGGATCTAGGATTTCAGATTGCTGGTGAGTATTATTAAGTTTTCTTTCACCTTTTTGAATCCAAAAATTTGATCTAACTATAGATATTTACTTTCGATTTCGGTTCGTCGCCAAAGGAAGAGGAAATCGAGTTGAGGAGATCCGTTCATAGCCATCCGTAGATTCCGGACGACCCGAGGACATCCTAGTTCACACCCACTGTAAGATAATGCCTCATGTATCAATATAGGTGTCTTAGAATCGTTCGTAACACTAGTTTTAATCGGAACATTAAAATCGGACTTAAAAGATTCACTTTTGCGCGTTTTCTGAAACCTAACGAATACCCTATTTCAAGAATCCGAAACAAAAAACTCTGAACTATAGATTTGTTCCTAACATCTTAGTTTAGGTTGTACCAAATTTTCACGCACTTTCATCAAGATTTGATGACCCAAAACCCGTCTGGTATTTTCTGAAGTTTTTAAACAAAACCAAAAAGTTGACAAATTTGAGTGTTCGACTTCTTTGGCATTTTTCTTATAGATTCTTTCAAAAATAATCTTAGGAGTAAACATACAAGTTGTAGAGAATTGTTTCAAAAATGTGTGGTTAAAATGTTGTGAATTTTCGTTAAAGTTTGAGTCATCAAAATCGATCTAAACAATTTATGTTTCTGAAACCAAATCTTGACAGATTTCTTGTCCGAATTTTATGAATTAATCTGACTTAATACGTTATATTTTTGGAAACATTCATCTAAGAAAAGTTGTTTATTTTTGTGTCGTGTATGTGCCTGTAAAATTTCATAAATTTTGGAATTCGTTTGCTAGGTCGAAAACCTGTTTAAAAACTATTGCGTTGTTTCTGAAATTTAAACAGATTTCACTTTTTGGAAAGATTGCAAAATTGGACTTTCTTACTCATCCAATTTCGAAAAACTTAAAACACGAAAAAATGTTCGTTAGCATGTTTTTGAGGTGCTGTACAAATTTCAAGTCAGTTGCTTTTAAATTGAATTTTTAAACTGAAATAGCGTGAACTGTGGCAACGACTTGGATGATATGTTGAAAAACTTGATCTTTTTGAAACACACGATTTGTGAGCTATATATAAATGATAAAAATATTTTTTAAAAACCCGTTAATCTAGGCTGAGCTAGATCTCCACGTTATGAACGATATGAAAAATTGTCAAAACGGCCAATGAAAACTAGTCTACAATCTCGTGTGTATCCGTATGGGTTACTCGAGGCTCCGGAGTGGTACTGTGTATGGCGCGATAAGCGGATTGCTTCGGCGGTTCTGAAATTGATACTTGAGAAATGCGATATACTTGAGAAACCTGGTTGTGGCGTCCTCTTCTTAGTTAACGAGGAAAATTTAAAAGACTTTATCTTTCTCTTTAAAGTATGTCTCTACTTATATTATTAAATTATTTATCATGTCATGCTTTTAAAATTATGCCTATGCCTTGAATTGTCATTTTTAAATACGAGAACATGTGTATTAAATTATTGTCTATAATTTAGTCAAATTCATGTTTTAAATATGCATGTTAAAAATGTATTTTTAATTATTAAATTTTAAAACCCCTTTATTGTTATGTTAGGGATTGTCTTACTCAGTATTCTTTAATACTGATAAAACGTTGTTTATATTTTTCTCTTACAAAGTATGGAGCATGATCATGCATTCGGGAGATTATTTTTGGACATTATATTTCATCTTTTACATGACTTGCATACGGGCCTGTTAACCCGTGTTTTGGCCATGTCGGTCCGATATTTACTTTCCACTGCATAAACTTAATTATTATGGATGATTGATACTCTATTTTTAATTTAATTAAATTCCGGACTTTTTTTAAATCCTTTTTGAAATACCTTTAGCCTTGCATCTCTCAAGTGAGCTCGAATGAAGTCGTGTCTTGCTTGGGAGGTGTGGCAGTGGCATCCCGGTCTGGGTTATCAAATTCGGGGTGTTACAAGTTGGTATCAGAGCCCGGAATATTTTTAAAGCTATTATTATTATTTTTAAAACAGTTATTTTAAACTAGGATTATTTTTAAACCATTATTTTAGAAACTATTATTTTGAGCCCAAAATTTTTCTAGCCAAAAATTTTAGCCCTTTTTAAAACCAAATATTCTTTTTAAGCTCAATACTTATACTTTTATTTGGGCCCAAAGAATTATTACTTTTGGCCCAATATAGTGGCCCAAACCTTTCTACCCTTATTTTTAATTATCCATGAAAATAAATTTATTTTAAAACCCATGGATAAATAAATGCATGCAGAAATTAAATTTTATTGGGGGGATTGCATATGCATATTGCATGTGGATTTAAATTCATGCATATCCTAATCTTGCTTGAAATATGTTCTAACTCTAACCTCCCTTGTTGACACTAGATGGCCGAACCAAACGCGAATATGGTGAACCTTATGATGAAATTGACCAACGCTTATCTCGAATCTCAACAACATATAAATTACTTCAAAACACGAATCGGATAACTTGAAGCTAACATGGCCCATCTGGGACATCTTAGGGAAGCTGACCATCATGGCTTAACCCAACTCAAGGCCCAAGTCACTGAACTCCAAGCCCAAGTGACCGAGCTCCAAGACAAGAATGACGAACTAGAGACACAAGTTGAACGCTTGGTTTGGGATGGGAACTGACGAACCTAACCGATGACATATTTCCTCATAATCCCGAGCCCACACCCGGTGCTGCTGAACCCGTTTGGCCAGCAAGCCCAGTTTTCCATGGACCATTGGGCCAAGGCCCAATCGACATCTCGAGCGACGAAGAAGACCCTATTGAGGATGCGCCTACTTATTCGCTCTAGACATAGAGATTTATAGATGCACTACTACTACTAGTCCTAATCCCATTTTTTTTTTCTAGCATTGCTATCATTTTATAGCTTGTAATCCAAATAAAGTCTTCTATTGAGAAGTAAAATTTCAAGCCTTTATATTACAAACTACTCTTTGCATTTTAAATACCATAAGTATACAAGAATAAAAATACAAGGTATTTGCTAAAACAAATAAATAGATAATACTCGAACAAGGAAAACCCTAAACCCTGAAACACTGAACCCTTGACCCTAAATCAAAAAAAAACTAAACAGTCACCTGTTCTAAAAAAAAATTAATCATCTTCTTTAAAACTCGGCGTAAACCTTCGCCAAGAGGAAGAGCCTGCAGCCCCGATGCCTAATATGGACGGCCGACTAAGGAACATTGAAGAGCTGTTAGTCGCCTTAGGCAATGCACACGTTAATCAAGGCCAGGCTGCGGCGGTACCTCTGCCGGAAGCACGCATAAACTACCTAAGCATGATAAACCCGTATCACCCGCCGCATTACGCCGGCGAGGAAGATCCGGCTAAGCTTGAAGAATGGATCCGGACGTTCGACAAGTTACTGAACGCCGTGAGATGCCCGGAAGGAGAAAAAGTGCACGTGGCATCGTACTATCTCGGAGGGAAGGCAGACGATTGGTGGCGTGCCACCCTAGCAAAGTTGAATGACGAGGATGAACCCTACTCATGGAACAAATTTATGGAACTACTCAGGGATCGCTTTTATCCCTTGAGCACTAAAGCCGCAATGTACTAGGAATTCCTATCCTTGAAGCAAGGGGTACAGACAGTCCAGGAATACTATACCCGGTTTAGAGAATTGGTGCGTTTTGCGCCAAGGTTGGTGCCTACGGATGCCGAGAAGGCTCAAAAATTTGAGACGGGGTTAAATCTGAACATTAGGGAAGTGATCACATGAGTACACTACCCTGACTTGCAAGCAGTCTACGACCGTGCCATGGCAGTGTCACGCGTGCAGCAGTTAAAGAGGAGAGTGAGTGGGGAGTCCAGTCGAGGCCCTCAAGATAAGAAGGTTATGGATAACCGGGATGAGAACAATGCAAGGAGGAATGACTATCAGGGAGAACCAAATAGACCCCAGCAGGCAAACAACGGAGGGAACAACGGGAGGGTCAATAATCAAGGAGGCCCTATACCACCATGCCCAAGGTGTGGCAGACCCCATCTAAAGAGGGGATGCCCTCCGCAGGGTGCTTGTTTCTATTGTGGTCGGATGGGTCATCAGAGGCGTGAGTGTTGCACTCGCCTTGAGAACATCACTAAGAGGGAGGACTTGGTTGTGGGACCAACGCAACCTCGTAATCAAACGGTCGGGATGGCAACAATCAGGGGTTCCGACCCCCTCAAAATCCGAATCCCAATCAGAACCAGCGCCCTCCACAGAACCAGCACCCGAATAACCAGCCAAATCAGCAGGGCAGCCAAGGACGCCCTATGGGACGACTCAATGTGATAAACCAAGCTGACGTGCCTGAGCAGGGTGACGTGATGGCAGGTACATTTCACGTTTTAAGCGTACCTCTTAAAGTTCTATTTGACTCAGGAGCTAGTTGTTCTATTATATCATCTAGAGTCTTAACTGAACTAGATCTAGCTAAGTGCGAGATGATTAGCTTAGGAATTAAACTACCTTCAGGGGAAGTAGTATCATGTTCTAAGCGCTATAACGGAATTCCTGTAGTAATCAAGAACGTAGAATTCTTCGCGAACTTGGTAGAGTTTAACCTAAGGGACTTGGCGTTATATTGGGTATGGATTGGTTGACTCGGTATAAAGCAGTGATCGAATGCCAAAAACAGAAGATCACTCTATCAAAGATTAGGGGGGAAAGAGTTATCTTTTACTCCCAACCCCCTAAGAGGAGCAACAAGATTGTCAATGCTTTCAAGTTATTTAGCTTGATGCGTAAGGAATACGCAATATATGCATGCTACATTCACAACCTTGAAACGGAAGAGGACAAGATTGACAATATCCCAGTGGTAAGAGAATACCCGGATGTGTTTCCTACAGACATTCCTAGTATGCCACCAGAGAGAGATCTTGAGTTCACCATAGAACTCATCCCGGGAACGGAACCTGTTTCGAAGGCTCCGTACCGCATGGCGCCATTGGAGATGAAAGAGTTGAAGGAACAACTCGATGAGTTATTTGAGAAAGGATACATAAGATAGAGCACGTCTTCGTGGGGAGTGAAACTTTTGACGAGTTTCATTAACACGAGTAATTTTCTGAAATATCAGGTTTGGATTATTAAATGAAAAGAGTTATGATCTAGGGAAGGGGTTTAAGGATATATTAAGATTTCCCTTTTTATTACTCATGTGGGGTGTTTTAATCTCAAACGGCGCTGTGGTCCTTCCCGCAATGAAACTTTTGACAAATATCACGGTGCAACAGGGATTGACCTTCAGTCTGTCACCCTGAAAGTCCCTGGTATCTGCGCCATGATACTTCTCATAATTTCATGTCACGAAAGCACCTGCCGTGAAGCTTTTGAACATCTTCCCACTGTATGAGTATTTTCCCAAAATATTATGTTTTTATTTACTCGTGTCAAGAAACTGTGCTCCCGAAAGCGCACGGAGTCAAAAATTGCAGTAATTTATAGTAAGTACCGGATCGTTCACTGGAGGATGTGCGATGGAAGCAGGGCCCACGTCGTTTACTAAGATTTTCCACTCGGTTACTCGTTTCAAGTTTTGCAAGGGTTTCTATCAACTACTTGACATAATTTAAATCCAGATCATGAAAGCAGTAAAAATTATTCTACAAAGCATGGTAAATTTGATCGAGGAAAGCAATTAAATCTATACTACGAAAGCAATATAAAATTATGCTACACTATCTAGAAAGCAGGTTTAAAATGTGACAGAAGGGACAGGGAGGAAATAAGAAAGATTGGACAAGATTCAGATGAAACACAATTAAACTTCCATTTTAATACACAGATCTTAGCTTGGGATAATCCTCTAGTTAGCTAACTCTCATGCTCTCTATACCATGTTCCCTTTAACAGACAGGTACTTACAGTAAGAGTTTACATGCTCTTAAGACAACAAGATCTAAGATACCACAGACTTATAACTCCCTTCACAGGCCTTGTGAAGTTACATTACATATCTGTGGTGGATAAGCAACACCTAACACATCAGTAGTTGACATGCCAAGTACTCCTATCATTCCCCCATGTCACACCCAAAGTTTCAAATCAAGCCCCAAACCATTCCATAACTCTCAAACCTTTTAACAGATGGACATCCCCTAATTCTTCCGAGTGACCTCTATGAAAGCTTTTAAAGGAAAGCAGTAAGGAAAACTGTAAAGAAAGCATTTTAAATCTATCACTCGGAAGCGTTAAAAACGTCTCTTTCCGTTAGTATAAAAGAGCCCCTGGTCTTGGTGACCAGATGCAGATCAAGAACCCCCAAGATATCAATAAGCCACAGGGCTTACAACATCTGGGTAGTTATGAGGTACAAACTAAATGAAACAGATCCATAAATGAACCTATTCCGGATGTACTCACTCAAGACTCAATTCTAGACTTTGGCAGAAGAAGATAGTAGTCGAAGGAATACTCGACCTTACCTTGGAAATTCACCAAGGCCTATATGTTGTTCCTCTAGTATTATTTATCACATCTCATCTACACCCAAGTGGATATTGACTTAATGCGATATCTAATATCAGATTTCCAACACACAGCAATTTTGAGAAACCAATTGATATCTGAAAAATCATTCCCTAGACAGGTACTAAACTCTCAATTAAAACACAGATCCTTTCAGTCTAGATGAGACCTAATCGCTGACTCTGCTTCTAAGCTTTCAAAATCAATCCCCAGTGGAAGATGAATTAGTCATAACTGTTGAATTTATCCCTTACTCAGATCCGGATTTTATAAAGGAATTTTTGTTGGAAATTTATTATGCAGCATCTGATTTAAATCAAGACTTCTGTGTCCAAGGGGAAGGATCCCCAAAATAGCAATAAGACCAGAACATCTACATAATAGTATCATGCATACAAGTATATGAATAGGAAAATAAAATACCCCAAAATATATGGTGGGGTTAGACAGAATGTGATACACAAAGGTGAATTAGCCTGAGATGAGAAGAAATCGGCTAAAAGGAGTGCCAGAGATAGTTGGGGTTCTCCGGACTGCAAACATCTGCTGTCCGGTTCCAAATTTTCCCAGATGACTGATTTTAGACAGAAAGAATTCCAAACAACGGTGACCGCCGTCATTTAGTTTTCTTTTGTCTGTGAGTGGAAGAAAAACCCACATATTTCTTGCTGTAATATGTCTTAACTGATGTTGGTCGGCATTAGTTAATACTATTGCAACTTGAATTCAGGTTGAGAAATTAAGATAAAGAAAATTGAAACTGTATCTGATTAGGAATTGGCTGAGTGACTAATCGAAACTCTTAGTGAAGAGAACGCTCGCCGAAGCTTCCACCAACCACTAACCAGATCATGCAAAATAACAGATAATGATTGACACACAGAAGACGGGTTAGTCGATATCCCTGTGAAGGGACCTTTCACCAACATTAATCTGTAGTGTTTCTCATTATCCGTTCATACACACAACGAAAAGGAAAACTTGAAAATAAGGAAAATGTTTTTGGTATTGTGCGGGTGTTAAGCTCACAATAAGTGGACACTAATGGGTTGAAATGTGTAATGGACAGAAATCAGATGAATTGGGCCCAGGCCCAATACATCCATGCAACTTACACAAATCGTGGAAGAAAATGTTTATGGAGTTTTCAAAGTAGAAGGGATAGTTCAATTCGAATTATTGGGGTAATTCGAATTGCGAATGCATGAAGGATGAAGTATTACTTTACCTAATTGATCATTGCTAGAAATTGGAGCATCATCTAATTCAAATTATTGACCAATTCGAATTAATTCGAATTGGACAACTCGAATTGGCGAAGTCCTTTTCTTGCTCAAATTGACTAAGGCATTTACCTCAAGGGGAAGGTGAATTCGAATTGTCTAGCAATTCGAATTAATTCGAATTGTACAATTCGAATTGGTAAGAGATGGAAAATAAACTAAGGCATGAATGGGTGGTATGCAATACAATGTGGTTTTCCTCATGCCAATTCGAATTGTGTGAACCAATTCGAATTAATTCGAATTAGAGAATTCGAATTGGTTGGAAACCACATGAAGGAAATTTTTGGTTGTGCAATTCGAATTTCTTAGGCAATTCGAGATAATTCGAATTGCCTCAATTCGAATTACACATTTTCGAACAATAACAATTTTTGTTCTCACAAGTATGGGTTAGGTGAACACTGTGCGGTTAATGATGGGTTTAGATTTACCAAATCCCTCATCTCACATCAATGTCACTTCACAGCCACCCTAGTGAGGTTTTCAAGAAATAAACAAACACATGTGCAGTGGGTATTGGCAAGATTTAAACCCTATTTCTACAAACAAAGGATTCAAAGATCAAAGAACCTAAAACATCTAGTTATCTAAGAACTACATGAATAAACTAAGAACACTCAAGTTATCTAAGGCAGCACAAAATAAAAATAAAGGCAGGAAAATAAGGCATAAAGATAAATCCCAACAAACCTTAAAAACATCTAAAACCAAAGAACACTTATTTGAAGCTCTAAGGTACAAAATCAAGCTAACAACCCACCAAACATGCATTTATTAAGTTTGAATGTCAACTAGGACATAATAAATGTAACCTAGTTGAAACAAACAAACATGCTAAGCATTTATTTCTAAAGAAAGCATTAAAGAGTGCCAAAACACATGAATAACACCATTTCTGGAAATTTTTCTTGTATTGACACTTTGAAAGCAAAATAAAGAACCCAAAACCATCATTAACTTGAAGGTAGGGTTTATTCTAACTAGAAAGCATGTAAAAATCTGGAAATGGCTACTCTAAGGGTTACACAAACTGCTTCTACACTATACTAAGATCAAAACATGTAAAAACTATACTACTTGCAAGGAAAATAAACTAAACTAAACTAAACTACCTACCTAACCCTTAAGGGGTGTGGAACCTCCTGCTGTTCTTTTTGTCCCAGCTGCTTTTTGGTTAAATTCTTGATCTCCTTGCTCTGTTGTGAAAGGTTTGCTTTTATAGACAAATTTTCGAAACCCTAGGCCCACCAATGTTGTGCTCATGCTCCACAGCTTTAATGAGTGAAGTTCGAATTATCTCAATCAATTCGAATTAATTCGAATTGTGAGACCTCTTTCTTGAGCTGGAAATGTGGCCTTCAGTTATCAATTCGAATTGTTGTGAAGAATTCGAATTGGTCTTTTCTCGAATTGGATGAGGGTTTCTGCTTGGCTTCCTTGCATTTGTTGGCAATTCGAATTGTTTGTGCCAGTTCGAATTAATTCGAATTGGACAATTCGAATTGCATCTTCTTCTTGCCTTTGGGTTTCTTCTCTCTTCAGTCCCTAATTCAAATTATTCAAGCCAATTCGAATTAGCTCTTCTGCATCCCTTCCCAACACTTAACAAATTTTTTTTCTTCTCCTCAGCAATTCGAATTACAAGAGCAATTCGAATTAATTCGAATTGCGTAATTCGAATTGGGCTTCAACACTTAGCCAAAATTCAGTTGTGGGATTTTCAATCTTTTCCCCATCTTTTTGGATTTTTGTGGGCTATATTATTCTTTTGCCCATCTTTTCATTCCTTTTTCTTTTCTTTTTCCTTTTTTTTCATGTTTTTGGATTTTTCTAACACAAATACAATTTAAAATTGCATATTTTGTGTCTTTTTATTACCGGCTCGATGTTTTTACAAACTAGCATTAATCTGTTAAATTCAACTGCTTTCTTATTACAATAAGATGGAAACACGATCAAAATGTTCGTCTCAGACACGGAAATGGATTGAAAATAATGGTCAATTTTTGGCCATTATCAACATCCTCACATTTAATACTGATCGTCCCCGAGCAGTCAGAGTCAGTGCTCCTAGGAGCTTGGACTCTGCATATTCAATCCATTTGCGTGGCCTCAGAAATTTCATTCTTTTCATATTGGGATAAGACAATCAAAATTACAAGTATTAAATTCTCTTAGTTGCAGTGTTTAATGGAATGATACTTCTCACTTGAGTGAACACACAAACCAATCATTTTTGTTAATTCTTCTTGAATAGGTGTTTAGAAAAAATTCATTGGCTTACTTCTTGAATTTAGGCATGACATGATCATTGATTAATAGAAACAGAGCCTCACATATAGTAGAATCGGAAAGTTCACTCACTCTCAAGATTGGCTTTTATCATCAACGCTCAAAATCTAATTCAATTAAATTCTCCCATAAGCTTGCAACTGGACCAACTCGCCACCGGCTCATTTCCTCAAATCGAGATCCCGAGGTCTTATTCAAGGTTATAACGGGGCATACGGTTGTAACATTTGTAGGAAAGGAAAAATATTGGGCTAAAAAGTGGCACGATACCATTCCATAATAACTTGGCATGTTGTAGAATTTATGATCATCATTATTTCTTTCTTTTGTTTTTCTTTTTTCTTTTTCTATTGCATGACGTTAGACTTTGTCTATTTTGCTTTGTCATTTGCAATTTATTCTTGTTGAATAGATCTCAACTTTTTTTTTTTTTGAATCGGTTTATAGCATACCGATTGATACATATTTGATGATCAAAAATTACAATGCCCTGATGGGATGGCTCATGTACACTTGGGTTTGATTTTCTTGGTCTTTTTGTAAGGCTGGGAATAATATAGTGGTTTCAAAGAAAAATTAGGCTTAAAGGCTCAAGTTGGTTAATCCTAAAGGGAAAATGTTTTTGGGTTTGGAATTCAAACGAAAGTCAAAATTTTGGGTTTTTCTAAGTGCCTCGATCATTTGCTCGATTTCGGGAATATGGCATGGTCTTGAATCGGTCCCGATCGCAAGTTCTAGTGCCCTTTAATCGAATTGATTCACACAATCAAAGAAGAAAAATGAGTAATAGTGACTCATGGCTCAAATTTCACATGGTATGGTTTGATCATGTCATACTTTCATTCTCAAATTTAGCCTTTGAAAAATTCTTACAACTTATTCAATCAAATTCTCAACATGAGGATTTGTTTTTCTTTCAAGTGATCATATCATTGGATTTTTATAGCTCAAAACTTCGAGAATTCATGTCATGCATATTTTTAATTGTTTTATCCCAATGTAATAGTTTGAAAATTTCATCATCAGCCTAAATTCAACATGTGAATTTAGGTGACCGATTTATGCTTGTTTTATGCCGGTTTGTTTAATTGAAAGCAGTAAAAAGACACTGTGAGCATGCAAGCATGTCACAGCTTGTTTTTGGCGTGACAGTCACTTATTCATCTTGGACTGCCACACATCTTTTTTCAAATAATAGAGAACTCAAGACGAAATTCTCTTGTGGAAAGCAGTAAATGTACATCAGTTACAATAGATTTCCATGGTGAGGGTTGAAAGTGCAATGAATGAATGGAAAATCTAATGCATGATGTTTACAATAGAGCTCGCACGAATGTGATCACTTAGCTTAGTCCTTCTTCTCCGTGGGCTGTGTGGAGGATCCGGTGGCATCTCTTGGAGGTGATGGAAACTTGCTGAGGATGGTCTTCATCATTTCGGCTTGATTGTCGAACATCCTGGCTTGACTGGCGAACACTGCTTCGAATATTTTTCTATTCTTTTCCTCATTCTCAGTCCTTTCTTGATGCTGCCTGGCTGCTTCCTTTCTGAACTCCTCTTCTCTCTCAAGCATTCTCAGCCTAAACTCTTCCTCTTTCTGCATTTGTTTCTCGTGAGTCGAAACAATGACATCGGCCAAAGATCTGACACTCTGCATCATTGACTCTCCCATTCTGCTCACTGCTTCTAGAGTTTGAGAATCAGCTGGATACTGAGACACAGTCGGGCTTCTGCGAGAGGGTCGGACTGGATGTCTTCGTGATAAGCTTGGAGTGGAAACATCAGTTCCAAGATGAGTGGGAGTGGGAGCAGGTTCTATTGGCGTGACTGCAGCTTCTTCTGTTGAAGGTACCGCTTCAGTACGGTCCTTCTTCTTGTGTCCTTTGCGTCCGGCTGTTGGTGTCCTAGGAGTGTATCTGGATTGAGCGTCTGATTCTTCCGGCATAATGTATGTAACTGGTTTAGTTATCCTTGTCTTTGGGACTGGGATCGGCCGGCTCATATCAATAAGATCACTCTCTGCAAAGACTGTTAGATCTACTCCTTGGGCCTCACGAATTCTCCTGATGAGGTTGGGATAGCATAAAGCAGCAGCTCTGGTGCCTGTGACTTTTGTTGTCATGACATGAAAAATTTGCTCCCCCACGTTGATCTTCAGTCCATGCCAAATCTTGGCAAAACCCTTCAACATTCGACCAGATGTTTCATGTGCGTGAGGGTTTGGCCTAATCTTTGACATGTAGAAGTCATAGGAGGGTTGAAACTCCAGCTTCAGGTGCTTTGCTTTGAAGGGGATTTCACCAGTGTAGCTCTCAGCAGTAAGGGACCTAGTAATGTTGTCGTGATATTGCCTGTCAGCTGCCCTGCTTGCTCCCTTCTCAAAATGCTCAGATGTCGGAATTTCTGACCTCCAGTTGGGTGTGCCAAGGAAGTTGTTCAAGTATTCTCCAGAGATGTTTACGTCAACTCCTCGCACCCAACTTGTCTTTCGTGTGGCATTGATGTTGCAGTAGAATTCCCGAACCAATTCTGCTATCCCGGGTTCAGCATGATGCTTAAGGAACTCAGTCCATCCGTGGTTTTCTTTTAGCCTGAGTAGCATTGGATGATCTATCAGTTCTGGACTGAATCCTTTATCGGGGACGAATACTCCAGTCAGTGCCATGTATCGTCCCGCATTCTGCTCATAGTGAACCTTAGGGTCGTCAAACCGTTGATCGAACCTTGCTTCATCAAATTCCTGATTCCAGAAATTACATACATGTTGGCAAAAGTCTCTTTCGAGGCCCGTCGCTCTATCATTTCTTTCTTCCTCTGGAATCGCATTCCACCAATGGTCCTTCATTTCGAACCTCCATTCAATCTGGTGGTCCATAGGCAGGTTATGCTCATTCCTTATGGCCACCCTATTTTCCTCTGCCTCTTTCTTCAGCCTCTCAATTTCCAAGAAGGCACGATCTGGAGTTGTCCTTGGAAGACCCATCAGGGAATCTATAATGAATTGATCCCTGGAGAGAAAAGAGTTGGAACTATTTTTAACAAATTTTTGATAAGTGGATCCAAGTTGAAAGTCAACATCCTCACATTTTGATCTAAGCTCTAAATGTGAGTTGATTGGTTTCTAATCGAATTTATAGAAAGAAAAACATAGAGCTGGATTGTTAAATCTAACTCTTATTACAGCAAAAGTAAGGAAAGCAAGAGAGATATAAGGATCTTGGATCCTTAAAAAAAAAATTTCTTGGACTATAAATAGTCTAAGATGTTTTTGGGTGGTCGAAGGACCAAAAAGAGAATATTTCGCAGGTTATTGAGCCTACGAAAGGATTTTGATTTTTATCACTTAAAAAGTGATTGAAATCAGGTGAGATAGGGGAGATAAGAGATTAATGATGTACGACAAATGTGAGAGATGAGTTATGTAATCATCAGTATGCATAAATGGACCAACAAAGTGAAAGTAAAAACAAACATGCATGCATAAAAGGTAATTTTTGGATTTTTATGAAAAAGTGTTGATTTGTTTATTTAGTAAAATTGGAGGTGTAAGTGGTCCCCCATTTGAATTTTGTTTTGGAAAGCGGGTTTTTAAGGAATAAAGCGAAACATTCCTCATGAATATTCCCCACTTGTTCCAAAGTGATAAAGATCACACACTTTTAATGCAAAGAACATTCTATCATTTGTCTTTTTACACATAAATGACTTGCCAAAAGTGTTGGAAAAATTTTGGCATGGTTTCGTTTGTACCATGTGTCCCGGATGTGCAAACATCAACTTCTAGAATTGAGTTTGCAAAGTGTGGGCAACATGTACCCGACAAAAGCATTTATTACAAAAATACTCATATAATATAATACATGCAAACATCAAATAAGCAACACAATTGGTCCAAGAACACTACTGTAATGTAACACCTAACATCAACATGCATTTTCAGTCATCAACATCAAATATCTACTTAACAAACAACACAGTAACAAGAGAAAACTGTCACAGTGTTAACCCTTATCCACAGATTACTAGAATCAACAAAAACAACACAAAATAAAAGTAATACAGCAAAACAGCATTACAAAAACAAACAAACACAGATTTTTGAGGGTTTTGCAACCCTCATTTTTTTAAAATGAAAAACACCCATATCACAAAAATAATCGAACCCTAAAATTGCAGTTTGAACTTAAAGCAAGAAAGAGCCCTAGTTCGCCCTACCCTGTTCTAGGTCATCCCCGCACATGTGTGACTCATTCCGACCCTATTCCGATCATTTTCAACATGAAAAACAGAACACATTCCACCCCCATCCCCGATTTCGCAAGGAAGATGAAGAGACAAAAACTGTAAAGTGAAACCGAGCGCGAAATCGAAAAAGAACACTCACCCCCTGCTCCCACTTGGATTAGACGACGAGGACGCCATTTCCGATGAGTTTGAACGGAGGAAAGATCGAAAAGTGCGACTGGTTTCGCGAGGAAGACAGTTTTCGCGAGAGAGAACGGATGGTTTTCGGGAGAGTGAGAAGTGAAAGTGATGGAAGAGGGGGGAAAACAAGGATATATAAAGAATTTGGGAAGGAATGTTCGAATTATTTCATCAATTCGAATTAATTCGAATTGATGGTTTCTGTGAGAGATGCGAGTTATTCAGGCCAATTCAAATTAATTCGAATTGGCTTGAAAAACAAAGAAACAAAGCAAGTTCGAATTTTTTTGAGATCAATTCGAATTAATTCGAATTGACTCACAATTCGAACTGGAGGTTGTGAGCAAAAACTGCACAAGATGCCTAAGTGAGCTAATTCGAATTTTTGTGGCCAATTCGAATTAATTCGAATTGCTTGAATAACTCGAATTGCTCACTTGCTGAGGAGAATGCCTTTTGTATGCTAATTCGAATTAGTCAGGCAATTCGAATTAATTGCCTTATAATTCGAATTGCAATACTTGGCCAAATAAAACATCCGAAAGTTCTGCCTTGGGTGCCAATTCGAATTTGCATGTCAATTCGAATTAATTCGAATTGCCTGCATAATTCGAATTAACTAATCCGAGAGTGAAAATTTCCAAGGCAAAATGTCTTATGTGGTTTGTTCCAGGCAATTCAAATTAATTCGAATTTTCTTGAGATGAAAAATAAACCACAGTCAAGACTTAGGAAAATTTTTAGGTTTCCAACAATTTATGTTCATCAAGATGAACTCAATAGCAAACATATCTACACAGAATTAGAATCTAAAACATATTGCTTGCATAAATTAGGTTGGGTTAACAATTTTATTTTATGAATTTATTCTGGATTTTAGATTTCTCTAAATTCCAAAATTAATCTCCATTAAATATGATATTAACCCAACCGGGAACCTGGTTTTTGGAAGCTTTATCTTTCTTTTTGTTGGTTCCTCGAATTCCTGCAAAACAATTATAAGAAAGCATTAGGTTTTCTCCAAATATCAACATCCTCACATTTAGAGTCTTAGTACTCTAAATGTTCAATTGATTTTTGGATACTTCATCACAATAAAAATAGGTGGAGCCAGTAATAAATAAGTAAGTAAATATATGTATAATATTTATTGAGCATAAGCCGGTTCTGTTGTCATTTGAGCTTCTTTTTCGGGGTCGAACTGCCCAAGATACTCCTTCAATCTGTGTCCATTCACTACCAGCTCTCCTTTGTCAGTTCGGATCCTAACAGCTCCACTTTCAAACACGTGCACCACTTCGTATGGCCCTTCCCATCTGGATTTAAGCTTTCCGGGGAACAGCTTCAACCTAGAATTGAATAACAAGACATTCTGGCCAACATAGAAGTGTTTAGACTTAATACGACGATCGTGTAACTTCTGGGTCCGCTCTTTATAAATCCTCGAGCTTTCATAAGCTTGCGCACGAATTTCCTGAATTTCATTGAGGTCCAACTTGCGCTTACTCTGAGCAACTCGTGAGTCAAAATTGAGCGTTCGTACGGCCCAGTAAGCCTTATGCTCTAGTTCTACGGGCAAATGACAGGCCTTCCCGAAGACGAGTCTGTATGGAGACATCCCAATGGGAGTCTAGAATGCAGTGCGGTATGCCCATAAAGCATCATTGAGCTTACGTGACCAATCTTTGCGAGTTGTCCCCACAGTGGCCTCGAGTATGTGTTTGATTTCGCGGTTTGAGACCTCGACTTGACCACTGGTTTGGGGATGGTAAGGCGTGCCGATCTTGTGGAGAATCCCATTTTTGCTCATAAGATTTGCAAATGCTTTATTAACAAAATGGGTTCCTCCATCTGATATGATCACCCTGGGTACACCAAATCTATTGAAAATGTTATTTTTCAAAAATTTGACGACCTGGTTGCCATCATTGGTTGGCAGTGCAACGGCCTCAACCCACTTGGAAACGTAATCGACAGCTACCAAGATGTAATGGTTCCCATCAAATGTCGGGAATGGTCCCATGAAGTCAATACCCCATACATCGAAAATCTCGAGAGTGAGAATTCCTTGTTGAGGCATCTCATCCCTCTTGGAAATATTCCCTAGTCTTTGGCATCTGTCGCAAGCTTTAACAAACGCTCTGCAATCCTCGTAAATGGTAGGCCAATAAAAATCGCACTCGAGCACCTTATGGGCTGTTCGAGTGGGGCCATGGTGACCTCCATAGTCTGATTCATCTTAGCGATTTGATAAGCCTCGTGCTCAGTTACACATCGTTTAATGATCGAATCTGCGCAATGCTTGAAGAGATAAGGATCTTCCCAGAAGTAGTTGACTACATCTCGGTTGAACCTCGCTTTGTGGCCCCTGCTTTGAAATGGTGGAATTATTCCGCATGCTAAAAAGTTAGCAATATCGGAAAACCACGGACAAGCTTGATCATGAAGATGCAAGGCAAACAGTTGCTCGTCCGGAAAATTCTCATTTATGGCTAGCTCATTTTTATCGTTTTCTAGTCGAGACAAATGGTCAGCAGCACCATTGTCACTGCCTTTTCTATCTTTTATTATAATGTTGAATTCTTGCAACAAAAGTACCCACCTGATTAATCGAGGTTTGGCGTCTTGTTTGCTAAACAAGTATCTCAGTGCAGAGTGGTTTTCGTACCAATAAGATATTGTCTGAATTTATCAAACGCAAAAACCACAGCATACATCTCCTTCTCCGTGGTGGTGTAGTTAATTTGGGCCTCATTCAGGGCATGACTTGCGTAATGAATTACACAATGCTTCCCTTCCTTATGTTGCCCAAGAACTGCACCCACGGCGAGATCACTTGCATCACACATTACCTCGAAAGGCATTGACCAATCGGGTGGTTGCACTATTGGAGCAGAAATCAACATCTCTTTGAGCGTGTCAAAGGCTTGAACACACGCTTCATTTATTACGAAAGGATTTTCTTTACAAAGCAAGTTAGTGAGCGGCTTGGCAATTTTAGAAAAGTCTTTAATGAATCTCCGGTAGAAACAGGCATGCCCTAAGAAACTCCTAACTGCTTTTATTGAATTAGGCAATGGTAGGTTTGAGATGACTGAGACCTTAGCCCTGTCGACTTCGATGCCTGCGCGCGAGATGCGGTGACCTAACACTATTCCTTCGGTGACCATGAAATGGCACTTCTCCCAGTTCAAAACTAGGTTGGTGTCCTCACATCTTTTCAAAATTTGTGCAAGATTAGTCAAACATTCATCAAAAGTATCTCCATACACAGAGAAGTCATCCATGAAAACTTCAATGCATTTTTCGATAAATTCTGAGAAAATTGACATCATGCATCTTTGAAATGTGGCAGGCGCATTACAAAGTCCAAAAGGCATGCGCCTGTACGCAAAAGTTCCATATGGGCAAGTGAATGTGGTCTTGTCGTGATCCTCGCTAGCTATTACAATCTGATTATAGCCAGAGTACCCATCCAAAAAGCAATAGAACTCCCTTCCGGCCAACCGCTCTAGCATCTGATCAATGAATGGCAAGGGGAAATGGTCCTTCCTGGTAGCGGTATTGAGCTTCCGGTAGTCGATGCAAACTCTCCAACCGGTCACTGGACGCGTCGCCACCACTTCTCCTTGCTCATTAGTCGTTACACAGATCCCCCCACGCTTCGGTACGACCTGCACTGGGCTAACCCATTTGCTATCAGAGATAGGATAGATGATACCAGCATCTAAGAGCTTGATAACTTCTTTCCTTACCACTTCCTGCATATGGGGGTTCAGACGCCTTTGTGGTTGCCTTGAGGGCTTGTACTCCTCTTCCATTAAAATTCTGTGCATGCAAACAGAAGGGCTTATTCCTTTTATATCAGAAATGGTCCATCCGATTGCATGTACATATTTCTTTAGAATGTCTACCAGAGCTTTTTCTTGTTCTTGTGTCAGCTTGGCTGACACAATCACCGGTAATCTTTTATGTTCAGCGAGAAAGACGTACTTAAGATGATCCGGAAGTATTTTAAGTTCAAGCTCTGGTGGGCATTCAACGGAAGGCAGTAATTTGCGAAAAATGGGTGGGAGAGAGAGATCAGATTTACCTTCAGGATCCTGTGTCAGTACAGGATCCACTTCCTCCTCAGCGGTGCTTTCCTCTTCCTCCGGGATGAACTCAACCCCATCGAATTTTTCACGGTCCCCAGAGATAGGGTCCTCGAAGTGGACAGCGTTGCAGCTCCTTGGTTGCTCCGCACCTTCAGGCCTCGGTACCTGTTTTGAAACTTTGTTTGGCTCATCAGTCACAGAGTTTATGCTCTCATCCTCACTCCTACTTTCTATTACATCAAATATGGAACAAGATCCCTCATTCGGAAACTTCTGCAGCTGTTCCATGTCAAAGGTGATTTCTTTGTCATCGACCCTCAATGTGACTCTTCCAGATTCGGCATCGATCAGTGCACCGCCAGTGGCCAGAAACGGGCGTCCCAGGATAAGTGGCATTTCAGAGTCCTCTTCGATGTCGAGGATGATGAAGTCAACCGGGAAAAGAACTTGACCGGTTTTGACTACCACATCCTTGAGGATTCATACGGGCTTTGTGATTGATCTGTCTGCAAGCTGCAGCTTCATCTTAACTGGTTGAATCTCCCCGAGCCTTAGGCGAATTGCCATGGCTAAGGGCATCACATTGATGCTGGATCCTAGATCACATAACCCCATGCTCACTTTGGCCTTCCCAATCTGTACTGGTAGCGTGCAACATCCAGGGTCTTCTTTCTTTTCGGGCAGTTTCTTCTGAACTATGGCACTGCATGTGCTGTTGAGAACAATCACCTCCTCCTGCTCTACCTGCCTTTTCCCTGAAATCAATTCTTTCAAGAACTTAGCATAGGTGGGCATTTCTGAAATCATTTCCACAAGAGGAATGGTTATCTCTACAGACCTTAACCGTTCTAGAAATTTCTTGAATTTAAGGTCATGTTCCTTATTTTTAAGACGTGCTGGGTATGGCACCCTCGACATGTACTTATTATTGTTTGTTTTTGGTGGTAAAGAGAAGGAAGTAGTACCTTCAACCCTACCCTTTTCAGCTCCCTTTGCAGCTTCAGCCTGCGGAATAGCTGTTTCTGATTTGTCCTCGACCAGTCCAATACCGTCTCCTCCTTCAATCCTTTCATTTTCTTTTTCACCCTCCACTGGATCCTTTTCCTCTTCGGCCGTCTCTTTTCCATGTCCAACAATTCCTTTCAGAGTCTTGCCTCCCCGCAATGTGATTGCTTTACACTGCGGGTTAGCTTCAGTACTGCTTGGAAGTGTTCCTTTCCCCCTGTTCTGCAGTTCATTGGCCAATTGGGTGACTTGCGTCTCCACATTCTTGATTGATGGTTGCAGTTGTTGGTTTATATCCTTCTGGTTGGCTATAAACTCAGTCATCAAGTTCTCCAGACGAGATGGTGGCCGTTGGTTATATTGTTGATTCTGATCAGGTTGGGATTGGAAATTCTGGGAATTCTGGCCTTGGTTCTGATTAGGCCTCTGTTGCATTTGAGGTTGGAAATTCTGATTCTGATTTTGAAAGTTCTGCACTCTTTGCTGGACGAATCCTTGATTCTGAGGTCTGAAGCTTTGCTGTGGGTTTTGATTTGCGAACTGGTTGGGCTGGTTTGGCTGCAACAAATGCGCATTAAGTGCATTGTTGTTGGAATAGGAGAGATTGGGATGGCGATTTTGGTAGTTCCCGGCATAATTACAACTCTCGGTAGCTATCTGTTGGCATGTATCAGTTGGATGAGGTCCCTGACACAGCCCACAGACAACTCCCGATTGCTGTGTTTGAACTTGGTCTGATGAGGTTCCTGCCTGAGAAGCGTCTATTCCCTTCCCTGGCTCAGCTGTATCGCAGCTACCTGTTCTTGCAATTTTTCAAAATCTGTTTTCCCTTCACTTACAGCAAAGACTTTTCTAGGAGGATCCTCCTTCCTATCATCTGTGTTTTGGATGGATCTGTTGACAGACATTGTCTCAATCTTCTCCCACGCTTGGTCCATAGGCAAGTGGAGTAAATGTCGTCCGCCAGCAGCGTCTAACATTGTTCTCCATGGATGGGTGAGTCCTCCGTAGAATTTCCTCAATTGCTCCCATGGTGCGTACCCGTGTTGGGGGCCTCGCCTGATGAGGCCCAAGAATCTTTCTTTCGCATCATATAATGACTCGTCTGGCTTCATTTTAAAATCTCCAATCTTAGCGCGTCCTTCCTCAATCTTTGATTCTGGAAAATACTTCAGCAAAAAACTCCTCACCAAGTCTGCCCAAGTGCTCCTCTGATTGATAGGCAATGACTTATACCAGTCCCTGGCACCACTATATAAAGAGAATGGAAACAACATAAGCCTAATAGCATCAGGAGAGACTCCCTGATTTTTGATCGTGTCGCAGAGCTCCAGGAAGGTCTGGAGATGATCATGAGGGTCCTCATGATTTGCACCGCAGACCTGATTGTTTTGCACCAAATTAATGAGTGCCGGTTTGAGCTCGAAATTGCGTGCAGGAAAGTGTGCTCTCCCAGGTCCATCCAGATAGGGCTCTACTATTGGTTGCATGAAGTCTGCTGCTGCTTGCTGCTGTTGTTGATTTCCTTGTTCAGCTTGGTTCTGGTACTGTTGGTGGTAATTGGGAAATTGCTGGAAGTTATGTGGATCTTGTGGGTTGTTCTGAAACTGAGCTGGATTGAAAGCTTGGTTTTGGTATTGTTGGTTTGGTATGTTTTGATTTTGGTGAAATTGGTTTAAGGGTGGTGGTGGTTGTTGGTGGAATTGCTGGTATTGTTGCTGATTGGGATTTGGTAGATTCTCCTCTTCGTTGGCACGATTAGGATGTTCTACCATTCCTCCGCCAGCTCCATTACCAGGGTTATTTGGTGGTTGGTCTATGGGTAAGATCGGGGGAATGTTCTGGTTATCTGCCATGTCTGATAGATCGCTGCTCGATGTTTCAGGTGAAGTGCGGGTCCAACGCTCCTGCTCTTTCCGTCTTCTGGCTTCTGCCCTCAGTTGGCGAGCGGTCCTTTCTATTTCTAGATCGAACGGTAGCTCCGGCAATGTGTTCCTCCTCCGTTGCATAAGCAGTTGGTATCAAGATTTTGACAGTACCTGTACAATCCCCAAGTTAGTGATGGTTTGATAGTACATACAAAAACTATCTATGAGTAAATCAGGAGCGTAATTCTCCTAGTAAACGGCGCTGCATCCTCCCCGGCAACGGCGCCATGAAACTTTTGACGAGTTTCATGGTGCGGCCGGGGTAAACAATTCAATCTTACCAGACACCAGTGTTCAATACTTAATAAAGTATTATTTATTACAACTGTCTGTATCTCCCCGGCAACGGCGCCATGAAACTTTTGACGAGTTTCATGGTGCGGCCGGGGTAAACAATTCAATCTTACCAGACACCAGTGTTCAATACTTAATAAAGTATTATTTATTACAACTGTCTGTATCTCCCCGGCAACGGCGCCATGAAACTTTTGACGAGTTTCATTAACACGAGTAATTTTCTGAAATATCAGGTTTGGATTATTAAATGAAAAGAGTTATGATCTAGGGAAGGGGTTTAAGGATATATTAAGATTTCCCTTTTTATTACTCATGTGGGGTGTTTTAATCTCAAACGGCGCTGTGGTCCTTCCCGCCATGAAACTTTTGACAAATATCACGGTGCAACCGGGATTGACCTTCAATCTGTCACCCTGAAAGTCCCTGGTATCTGCGCCATGATACTTCTCATAATTTCATGTCACGAAAGCACCTGCCATGAAGCTTTTGAACATCTTCCCACTGTATGAGTATTTTCCCAAAATATTATGTTTTTATTTACTCGTGTCAAGAAACTGTGCTCCCGAAAGCGCACGGAGTCAAAAATTGCAGTAATTTATAGTAAGTACCGGATCGTTCACTGGAGGATGTGCGATGGAAGCAGGGCCCACGTCGTTTACTAAGATTTTCCACTCGGTTACTCGTTTCAAGTTTTGCAAGGGTTTCTATCAACTACTTGACATAATTTAAATCCAGATCATGAAAGCAGTAAAAATTATTCTACAAAGCATGGTAAATTTGATCGAGGAAAGCAATTAAATCTATACTACGAAAGCAATATAAAATTATGCTACACTATCTAGAAAGCAGGTTTAAAATGTGACAGAAGGGACAGGGAGGAAATAAGAAAGATTGGACAAGATTCAGATGAAACACAATTAAACTTCCATTTTAATACACAGATCTTAGCTTGGGATAATCCTCTAGTTAGCTAACTCTCATGCTCTCTATACCATGTTCCCTTTAACAGACAGGTACTTACAGTAAGAGTTTACATGCTCTTAAGACAACAAGATCTAAGATACCACAAACTTATAACTCCCTTCACAGGCCTTGTGAAGTTACATTACATATCTGTGGTGGATAAGCAACACCTAACACATCATTAGTTGACATGCCAAGTACTCCTATCATTCCCCCATGTCACACCCAAAGTTTCAAATCAAGCCCCAAACCATTCCATAACTCTCAAACCTTTTAACAGATGGACAGCCCCAAATTCTTCCGAGTGACCTCTATGAAAGCTTTTAAAGGAAAGCAGTAAGGAAAACTGTAAAGAAAGCATTTTAAATCTACACTCGGAAGCGTTAAAAACGTCTCTTTCCGTTAGTATAAAAGAGCCCCTGGTCTTGGTGACCAGATGCAGATCAAGAACCCCCAAGATATCAATAAGCCACAGGGCTTACAACATCTGGGTAGTTATGAGGTACAAACTAAATGAAATAGATCCATAAATGAACCTATTCCGGATGTACTCACTCAAGACTCAATTCTAGACTTTGGCAGAAGAAGATAGTAGTCGAAGGAATACTCGACCTTACCTTGGAAATTCACCAAGGCCTATATGTTGTTCCTCTAGTATTATTTATCACATCTCATCTACACCCAAGTGGATATTGACTTAATGCGATATCTAATATCAGATTTCCAACACACAGCAATTTTGAGAAACCAATTGATATCTGAAAAATCATTCCCTAGACAGGTACTAAACTCTCAATTAAAATACAGATCCTTTCAGTCTAGATGAGACCTAATCGCTGACTCTGCTTCTAAGCTCTCAAAATCAATCCCCAGTGGATGATGAATTAGTCATAACTGTTGAATTTATCCCTTATTCAGATCCGGATTTTATAAAGGAACTTTTGTTGGAAATTTATTATGCAGCATCTGATTTAAATCAAGACTTCTGTGTCCAAGGGGAAGGATCCCCAAAATTGCAATAAGACCAGAACATCTACATAATAGTATCATGCATACAAGTATATGAAAAGGAAAATAAAATACCCCAAAATATATGGTGGGGTTAGACAGAATGTGATACACAAAGGTGAATTAGCCTGAGATGAGAAGAAATCGGCTAAAAGGAGTGCCAGAGATAGTTGGGGTTCTCCGGACTGTAAACATCTGCTGTCCGGTTCCAAATTTTCCCAGATGACTGATTTTAGACAGAAAGAATTCCAAACAACGGTGACCGCCGTCATTTAGTTTTCTTTTGTCTGTGAGTGGAAGAAAAACCCACATATTTCTTGCTGTAATATGTCTTAACTGATGTTGGTCGGCATTAGTTAATACTATTGCAACTTGAATTCAGGTTGAGAAATTAAGATAAAGAAAATTGAAACTGTATCTGATTAGGAATTGGCTGAGTGACTAATCGAAACTCTTAGTGAAGAGAACGCTCGCCGAAGCTTCCACCAACCACTAACCAGATCATGCAAAATAACAGATAATGATTGACACACAGAAGACGGGTTAGTCGATATCCCTGTGAAGGGACCTTTCACCAACATTAATCTGTAGTGTTTCTCATTATCCGTTCATACACACAACGAAAAGGAAAACTTGAAAATAAGGAAAATGTTTTTGGTATTGTGCGGGTGTTAAGCTCACAATAAGTGGACACTAATGGGTTGAAATGTGTAATGGACAGAAATCAGATGAATTGGGCCCAGGCCCAATACATCCATGCAACTTACACAAATCGTGGAAGAAAATGTTTTTGGAGTTTTCAAAGTAGAAGGGATAGTTCAATTCGAATTATTGGGGTAATTCGAATTGCGAATGCATGAAGGATGAAGTATTACTTTACCCAATTGATCATTGCTAGAAATTGGAGCATCATCTAATTCAAATTATTGACCAATTCGAATTAATTCGAATTGGACAACTCGAATTGGCGAAGTCCTTTTCTTGCTCAAATTGACTAAGGCATTTACCTCAAGGGGAAGGTGAATTCGAATTGTCTAGCAATTCGAATTAATTCGAATTGTACAATTCGAATTGGTAAGAGATGGAAAATAAACTAAGGCATGAATGGGTGGTATGCAATACAATGTGGTTTTCCTCATGCCAATTCGAATTGTGTGAACCAATTCGAATTAATTCGAATTAGAGAATTCGAATTGGTTGGAAACCACATGAAGGAAATTTTTGGTTGTGCAATTCGAATTTCTTAGGCAATTCGAGATAATTCGAATTGCCTCAATTCGAATTACACATTTTCGAACAATAACAATTTTTGTTCTCACAAGTATGGGTTAGGTGAACACTGTGCGGTTAATGATGGGTTTAGATTTACCAAATCCCTCATCTCACATCAATGTCACTTCACAGCCACCCTAGTGAGGTTTTCAAGAAATAAACAAACACATGTGCAGTGGGTATTGGCAAGATTTAAACCCTATTTCTACAAACAAAGGATTCAAAGATCAAAGAACCTAAAACATCTAGTTATCTAAGAACTACATGAATAAACTAAGAACACTCAAGTTATCTAAGGCAGCATAAAATAAAAATAAAGGCAGGAAAATAAGGCATAAAGATAAATCCCAACAAACCTTAAAAACATCTAAAACCTAAGAACACTTATTTGAAGCTCTAAGGTACAAAATCAAGCTAACAACCCACCAAACATGCATTTATTAAGTTTGAATGTCAACTAGGACATAATAAATGTAACCTAGTTGAAACAAACAAACATGCTAAGCATTTATTTCTAAAGAAAGCATTAAAGAGTGCCAAAACACATGAATAACACCATTTCTGGAAATTTTTCTTGTATTGACACTTTGAAAGCAAAATAAAGAACCCAAAACCATCATTAACTTGAAGGTAGGGTTTATTCTAACTAGAAAGCATGTAAAAATCTGGAAATGGCTACTCTAAGGGTTACACAAACTGCTTCTACACTATACTAAGATCAAAACATGTAAAAACTATACTACTTGCAAGGAAAATAAACTACACTAAACTAAACTACCTACCTAACCCTTAAGGGGTGTGGAACCTCCTGCTGTTCTTTTTGTCCCAGCTGCTTTTTGGTTAAATTCTTGATCTCCTTGCTCTGTTGTGAAAGGTTTGCTTTTATAGACAAATTTTCGAAACCCTAGGCCCACCAATGTTGTGCTCATGCTCCACAGCTTTAATGAGTGAAGTTCGAATTATCTCAATCAATTCGAATTAATTCGAATTGTGAGACCTCTTCCTTGAGCTGGAAATGTGGCCTTCAGTTATCAATTCGAATTGTTGTGAAGAATTCGAATTGGTCTTTTCTCGAATTGGATGAGGGTTTCTGCTTGGCTTCCTTGCATTTGTTGGCAATTCGAATTGTTTGTGCCAGTTCGAATTAATTCGAATTGGACAATTCGAATTGCATCTTCTTCTTGCCTTTGGGTTTCTTCTCTCTTCAGTCCCTAATTCGAATTATTCAAACCAATTCGAATTAGCTCTTCTGCATCCCTTCCCAACACTTAACAAATTTTTCTTCTTCTCCTCAGCAATTCGAATTACAA
Source organism: Hygrophila difformis (assembly GCA_030278955.1). Classification (NCBI taxonomy): domain Eukaryota; kingdom Viridiplantae; phylum Streptophyta; class Magnoliopsida; order Lamiales; family Acanthaceae; genus Hygrophila; species Hygrophila difformis. Next base: position 38,811,390 of record JAOANR010000003.1, on the reverse strand, counting down.
GAGCAATTTGAATTAATTCGAATTGCGTAATTCGAATTGGGCTTCAACACTTAGCCAAAATTCAGTTGTGGGATTTTCAATCTTTTCCGCATCTTTTTGGATTTTTGTGGGCTATATTATTCTTTTGCCCATCTTTTCATTCCTTTTTCTTTTCTTTTTCCTTTTTTTTCATGTTTTTGGATTTTTCTAACACAAATACAATTTAAAATTGCATATTTTGTGTCTTTTTATTACCGGCTCGATGTTTTTACAAACTAGCATTAATCAGTTAAATTCAACTGCTTTCTTATTACAATAAGATGGAAACACGATCAAAATGTCCGTCTCAGACACGGAAATGAATTGAAAATAATGGTCAATTTTTGGCCATTATCAGGGAGCACTGGTCTTATTTGTTAAGAAGAAGGGCGGAGGACTACGGCTATGCATCGACTGTAGGCGACTTAACCAAGTCACGATCAAGAACAAATACCCGTTACCCCGAATTGAGGACTTGTTTGACCAATTGAAGGGAGCTTCAGTATTCTCGAAGATCGACCTGCGATCTGGATATCACCAGTTGAGGATTACCGAGAAGGATATCCCGAAAACGGCGTTCCGAACTCGTTATGGACACTACGAGTTCACGGTGTTGTCGTTTGGACTAACCAACGCCCCAACAATGTTCATGAACCTCATGAACAATGTATTTCGAGAATTATTAGATCAGTGCGTAGTAGTGTTCATAGATGACATCCTGATCTACTCGAAAAGCAAGGAAGAACATACCGAGCACTTGCACCTAGTGCTAGGGATCTTGCGCCAAAATCAGTTGTATGGAAAGCTGTCAAAATGCAACTTTTGTTTGAGGGAAGTAGGATTTCTTGGACATAGTATCCGTCGATAAGTTTCAGTAGACCCGACGAAAATTTCAGAAGTAAGGGAATGGGTATCGCCGACGAGTCCAACAGAAATAAAAATCTTTTTAGGACTAGCTGGATACTATAGGCGATTTTTGAAGGATTTCTCGAAAATCGCACGTCCTTTGACCCAGCTACTAAAGAAAGGAGTGAAGTATGAATGGACTAGTAAATGCGGGACTGCATTTCAAGAATTAAAGAAACGCCTCACAACTGCACCAGTGTTGGCGTTACCATCTGAGAATGGTGATTTCAGGTTTACAGCGACGCTTCGAAGGAAGGTCTAGGATGTGTTTTGATGCAAGACTCGAGAGTCATTGCATATGCATCGCGTCCTGAAACCTCATGAGGCGAATTACCCGACACACGACTTGGAGTTGGCGGCAGTCGTGTTCGCTCTTAAGATATGGAGACACTATCTCTATGGTCGAAAGTGCCGAAGTCCTTTAAGTTGGGAAGAGAGTGATAAGACTGTGGTAGTGGGACCACAACTCGTGGAAGATATGACCCAACAAATCAAGGTGATCCAAGAAAGGATGAGAGCCGCCCAAGACCGACAAAAGAGTTATGCCGACGTGAGACGGAAAGATCTAGAGTTTCAAGTTGGGGATAAGGTTATGCTAAAGGTATCGCCAATGAAGGGGGTGATGCGCTTTGGCAAACAAGGCAAGTTAAGTCCTCGATACATAGGACCTTATGAGATTCTAGAAAGAGTGGGGAAGCTAGCGTATCAACTAGCACTACCGCCACAATTGGCTCGAGTTCACAATGTGTTCAATGTCTCACAACTAAAGAAGTATGTGCACGACCCGACACATGTACTTCAACCAGAAGGGATTGAATTGGATGATGACTTGACCTACGAGGAGATCCCGGTACAAATCCTCGATGTTAAGGAGAGAGTGACAAGGAATAAGACCGTAAAGATGGTCAATGTTCTTTGGTCGAACCATGAAAGTGAGACAGCAACATGGGAGTTAGAATCGGACATGAAGGAACGTTATCCGTCCCTATTCCAAGATGACGCGACCACAGTTATGGGGACATAACTGCAAGCTTAAGGAGGGGAGGATGTAACGACCCGAATATTATGTACCACAAACAAACAAATTCAAATTGTTTTGAACTACGTAATGACTTGATCCCTTCACGGGGTACGTAGGCAACTTGGAAATTTCAATTCTAGGTTCAGTCAAACAATATAATAAAATAACACACACAATATCATGCAAGCAATATCACACTATTACAATATCGGTAAAGAAAAACCAAATGAACGAAAGGACCTTCGTTCTTAAATCGCGAGAAGCTAAAGCGGAACTTCGAGGACGACGTTGATTCTTAAGGAGGGTAGACTGTAATACCCGTAATTTTAATAATAAGAAATAGAATTAAATCCAAAGAGCGAAGGAATTTTGATTCCAAGAACCCGTGAAGTCGGAAATGCACGGGAGTCAAAAGACGACGAATTCAAAGCCGACAAGTCCAAACTCGTTGGATTTAAGATTTCAAACATGAAATCAATTTAAGTCAAAATAAATTTAAGATAGGAATCATAATCCAATAATGACCCGAAAAATCGAGCCCGAAAACGTAGGAGGATAGAAACCCGAAAGAGAGGAGCAAAACGCCCGACGGATCGCACGGCCCGGCCCACAACGCAACCCCGCCGAGAGCCGCGTGGTCACACAGAATGTGATCAACTTTCGATTTTCGGCGATTTCTTACCTTATTTTCGACCCCGACTTTGGTAACTTGATCCTAGACAATGGAACGGGTATATGGACGACCCTTGGTTGATCCTTGGCTATTATTCAGAATCCCTATCACCCATTGTCTTCCAAACTCTCCCCCAAAGCTCTCCCAAAACCGATAACCCCATATTCTCTTATGTTTTTGCTTTCCGACCATTTTCCGACCAAGGAGGCGAGTGCAGCAAGGATTTTAGGATTTCAGATTATTGGTGAGTATTATTAAGTTTTCTTACACCTTTTTTAATCAAAAAATTCGATCTAACTATAGATTTTTACTTTCGATTTCGGTTCGTCGCCAAAGAAAGAGGAAATCGAGTTGAGGAGATCCGTTCATAGCCATCCGTAGATTCCGGACGACCCAAGGACATCCTAGATCACACCCACTGTAAGATAATGCCTTACGTATCAATATCGTGGCTTAGAATCATTCGTAACACTAGTTTTAATCGAAACATTAAAATCAGACTTAAAAGATTCACTTTTGTGTGTTTTCTGAAATCTAAAGAAAACCCCTATTTCGAGAATCCAAAACGAAAAACTCCGAACTAGAGATTTGTTCCCAACATCTTCTAGGTAGTGTCAAATTTTCACACATTTTCATCAAGATTTGATGCCCCAAAATCCGTCTGGTATTTTCTGAAGTTTTTAAACAAAACCGAAAAGTTGATAGATTTGAGTGTTCGACTTCTTTGGCATTTTTCTTATGGATTCTTTCAAAACTAATCTTAGGAGTAAACATGAAAGTTGTAGCGAATTGTTTCAAGAATGCGTGGTTAAAAGTCTCTGAATTTTTGTTAACGTTTGCGTTGTCAAAATCGATCTAAACCATCTGTGTTTCTGAAACCAAATCTTGACAGATTTCTTGTCCGAAATTTATGAATTTATCTTACTTAATCCGCTATGTTTTTGGACAAAATGCCTCTAATAAAACTTGTTTATTTTTGTGTCGTATTTGTTCCTGTAAATTTTCATAAATTTTGGAATTCGTTTGCTAGGTCGAAAACCTGTTTAAAACTATTGCGTTGTTTCTGAAATTTAAACAGATTTCACTTTTTGGAAAGATTGCAAAATTTGACTTGCTTACTCATCTAATTTCGAAAAACTTAAAACACAAAAAATGTTTGTTGGCATGTTTTTGAGGTGCTGTATAAATTTCAAGTCGGTTGCTTTTAAATTTAATTTTAAACTGAAAAGGCGTGAACTGTGGCAACGACTTGGATGATATGTTGAAAACTTGATCTTTTTTAAGCACACGATTTGTGAGCTATATCTAAATGATAAAACATTTTTGAAAAACCCGTTAATCTAGGCTGAGCTAGATCTCCATGTTAAGTAGGGAGTGAGTGCTCTGCAGGGTGCCCCTCTAGCTATATTACTCGTGCCTGAATGGACGATATGAAAAATTGTCAAAACGGCCAATGAAAACTAGTCTACACTCTCGTGTGTATCCGTATGGGTTACTCGAGGCTCCGGAGTGGTACTGTGTATGGCGCGATAAGTGGATCACTTCGGCGGTTCTGAAATTGATACTTGAGAAATGCGATACTTGAGAAACTTGGTTGTGGCGTCCTCTTCTTAGTTAACGGGGAAATTTTAAAAGACTTTATCTTTCTCTTTAAATTATGTCTCTACTCATGTTATTAAATTCTTTATCATGTCATGCTTTTAAAATTATGCCTATGCCTTGAATTGTCATTTTTAAATACGAGAACATGCGTAAATACGAGAACATGCGTATTAAATTATTGTCAATAATTTAGTCAAATTCATGTTTTAAATATGCATGCTTAAAAATGTATTTTTAATTATTAAATTTTAAAACCCCTTTATTGTTATGTTAGGGATTGTCTTACTTGGTATTCTTTAATTCATTCTTATTTTAGTCCTCCGAATCGAACATGGCCATAGGGAGTGGATACCCCTTGATAGAACGTTGTTTATATTTTTCTATTACAAAGTATCGAGCATGATCATGCATTCGAGGGATTATTTTTGGACATTATATTTCATCTTTTACATGACTTGCATACGGCCCTGTTAACCCGTGTTTTGGCCATGTCGGCCCGATATTTACTTTTCGCTGCATAAACTTAATTATTATGGATGATTGATACTCTATTTTTAATTTAATTTATTCCGGACTTGTTTTTAAATCCTTTTTGAAATACCTTTAGCCTTGCATCTCTCAAGTGCGCTCGAATAAAGTCGTGTCTTGCTTGGGAGGTGTGGCGGTGGCATCACGGCCTGGGTTATCAAATCCGGGGTGTTACACAGACTTAGTAGAAACATTTGTCGGAGATGAAATCGGAATAGTTTTACCTGATCCCAGAGATGGAAGAGCCGCCAGAATTGTGTCTAATGGTTTTAGAGCCTTCTTTATGTCATCTTCGACTTGCATCCCTATGGTGGTTCTCTTTCTTGTAGTAGCTTTTTCCTTAGGTTTTGTAGTCACCGCATCTTTTCCCTTTGCAGCAGTTGATACGGCAATTTCAGAGCACAAATCCAAGGGGTCACGAACTACAATTTTGGTTCCAGTAGTCGCTTTCCCTCTTTCTCCCTTATCTCCGACAGTGGATGGAGATGATGATTGAAATGGCATAGGAATGATACTTGGAGTTTGCGACACAATTTGTTCTTCAATCGCCTTTTGAACCGCTTTTGCTCTTCCTTTGGCAGTGGACTCTCCTAGAGAAACTTCTTTTTCTTTTCCCTTTGAAGGTGTGGGAGTAGGATCACGTGACTTCGAACCTTGACTTCCTCGTGTTCTCACCATGGTTGATCTATAAAAGAAAACTTTGGAAGAGAAAATAACTGTGCGCAAGGTGTTTGTTCGAATGACACTTAGAAAATTCAGAGATGAGAGAATAAAAGAGCCGAATGAATTGTGTGTGGGAGGAAACAAGTCAAACTAGAGTAAGTGTGTAAACGGTTGAGAGGAAACTTCCCTGTTTTGAATTGGAAAGAGTATCATGGTTACCAAAACTGTAATGATCACGTTTTTGAATTTGTGAAGGGTTACAACCATTCCTGCCTGAGATTTTTCCGGACTGATAGTTGTCACATCACTAATTGGAATTTTGAATACAAAATGGTAATTTACCATACTTGAGAAGATCTTCAAAAAAAATTATACCAAACAATATTTACACGAAATAAGGTAATAAAATTTTGGAAAATAAAAAAAATATAAGTATACTTTTAGTAATAGAAAGTGCATAAATTTAAAACTTATTCCATATTTCAGACGATTTAGATGATTGTGCAAGGTCCGAGATCTCTTCTCAATTTTTAGAATCTATCTCGATCAAGTGTCTTGGTCAGAATATATGCATGTTCATCAGTTGTCCCGACATTTCGGATAGACACCACACCATCTTCCACTAGTTCTCAGATAAAATGATGTCTATTTCAATATGCTTGGTTCTTCCTGGATTCTTTGAGATGTTGATGGTGCTCATGTTATCACATAGGAGTGTTAATACTTCTTGATCAATACCATAGTGTTGCATCATTTGTTTCATCCACAACAATTTTGCACAACAACTTCCTGCAGCTATGTATTCTGCCTCCACGGTTGATAGAGAAATTGAGATTGGTATCTTGCTATACCAGCTAACAAGATTTGTTCCAATGTAAGTGCACCCTCCAGTTGTACTTTTTCTATCATCAACATCACCTGCCCAATCTGCATCACTATATCCAAGCAAGGTTAAACTAGATTCACTAGAATACCATAAACCAAGATCACTTGTTTCAGAGACATATTTGATCACTCTTTTTGCAGCATTAAGATGTGATTCCTTGGGATCGGCTTAATAACGTGCACATACACCAACTGCATAGCTAATGTCTGGTCTACTTGCGGCCAGATATAGCAAACTTCCAATAATGCTTCAATAGAGCTTTGATACACTCTGTCCACCGGGATCTTTGCTCAGCTTGTCATTTGTCCCTATGGGAGTTGGACAAGTTTGTTGGACTCTATTCCGAACTTTTTCACAATGTTCCTGGCATACTTGGTTTGAATAAGAAATATACCATCCTTCTTTGAGTCACCTGCAAGCCCAGAAAATATGTCAGTTCTCCAACCATACTCATTTCAAATCCCTTACCCATGAGTTCGATGAATTTGTCCTTGAGAACATGAGAAGTTGAAGCGAATACGATATCGTCCACGTATACTTGAGGAATTAGAATTCCCTTGCACTCCCTTTTTATGAACAGAGTGTAATACCCGAGAAATCGACATCGAGATTTAAATCCAAAAAAATTAAAGAATCGGATTTAATTATCAAAACCGAAATAATTCCGAGAGAGCGGAATTAAATATTTTCGGACGATAGCAACTCGAAGAGAGTTATCGGATTACCCTAACTATCTCGGATAATTCCATATTATGATTTTTAGAAATAAAAATCATAATAATATAAAAAAAAGAAAAGAAAAATCAAGCACCAGGCAGCCGCGCGGCGGCGGCGCGTCGTGCGTGCGCCGGCGGTGGCAGGCGACGGTTCCAAACGCCATACGCATTTTTGGTCCATTTTTCGAGGCTTGGCAATCCCAATCGGCTTGCAATCAATTCTCAGATGTTAAGGGATGTCTTGGGATGCATTTGGACGAAATTTGAGTGTATGAAATCCCCTACAAATTTGGAATAAGTCGGATACATGTACACAAAGCGGATTCATTGGACAATGTAGAGAGTAGGTGGAATGGATGAAGATTAGAGGGAGTAATTTCGAGATTTGGACTGTCATAATGTTCCACCACTTCCCGGGGTCATCAAAGCCTCATTTTGGACTCTCAACACAGCCATTCCAACTCTTAATCAACCCCAAAACCACACCCCTTTCCCTAATCCGAAAATCCTGAGTTCACTTGAGTGTTGGTGAGAATTGAGGGAGTACTTCATTTTCCAGAGAGCATTGGATGAGTTCAAGCAACCAATCTCTTCCTCTACAGGTAGATAATGTTTCCTCTTTGATTCCTTGATCCTAGATTCGATTACCATGCCCTAAACCTAAGTATTTTGGCCAACATCCTCAAAATAGGAGCATTCGGTAGGAGTGTTGGTTGAAGGGGCTGTATTGGTCGATTTCGAGGCAATCAAAAAGGAGGATTTCGACACCAATCTCATCTCAAGTAAGTTAGTATTGTGCACGTTCGATTTTTAGAGGTTTTGGTTGAGATCCAATCGAGTTATAGTTAGATCTTCATTCGTTGGTGAATCTATCTCTAGGGTTTTCTCTATGTGTAGTTTTTGAAGTTTCACGATTTCGACCTAGATCCATGCGTTTTTGGAAAACATTTTCTAAACAAAAAATGTTCCTAACATCCTAAATATGCCTTCTGCAAGTTTTCAGAATTTTTGAACATGTTTTGCACCTCGAAATCAGATCTGGTAATCTATGATAGGATGCTGTCAGTTTTGTTGTTCTTATGCAATCCGATTTTCTTGCTTGATTTAATCCCGCCTATGATAGCTTTTCGTGCTTGATGTCTTCATAAGATTTGTTCCATTTTGTGTCTAGATCATCTTAGTAAAATTTTATTGTTTTTGGAGCATGTACGAAATTGTTATTAATTTTTGAATGAACAGTGGTCGGATGGACTGAAGAGTTTAAGATTCGTGGAACAGTAGGTTCTGAAATCAATTTTTATGGGTCACTTAGAGTCCAAAATTGAAGAAGCTTATTTCTAAGAAAAATGTTCATTTGGATGTGTTCTAGCTTCTGTAAAAATTCCAGAATTTTTTGAAAATGATTTACTACATTTCCAAATGAGATTTTGAAAACTGCCTCAGTACTACTTTTATCGGTAAATTCTATCTTGTGTATTTTGATGAACTATGAGTCGAATGTTAAAAATATGGTTTTGAAACTTTGTAAGTTTTGATCGAGTGGGATGCCCAATGTTTTAGAGGGTAAGTGCACTTGGTGGAACTCGTTGGGCCACCCCCTCTTGTAAAGCCAAAACGGCGATTATGATTATTATGGTTTCGTGATCGTAAGAGTCTATACTCCTAGATGTATCCGTATGGCTTATCTAGGGCTCCAGAGCGGTCTGTATAGGGTCACTGCTTTCACATCCCTCGTGGGTACGAGTGCCAGAGGTGGGTTGATTCCAAGGGTACGTCCCTAGAATCTTTATTATGATTTGGAGTCCTTGTGGGTGTTAGTCCCAAAGGGCATGGGTGGCGTCCTCGATCAAAATGAACAATGATAATTTATGTGTGTGGCAAAGTGTAAGAAACTTCGGAAATTATTTCTACTCGTTTTCCCTTTTAAATTAAAAATACTATATTGTATATACTCTTCTAAAATCTTTTAAGAATTCGTTGTGCTATATATTAATTTACACAGTACCTTTTGTACTGATAAATTGTTGTTTTCATTTTTTTTTCAGATTTCGCAGGTGAGCTTTGCACGTTGGGATGGGATTTCTACTAATAAAGACTTGTCGCACTTTAAACTCATTTATTTACTGCTTTAAGACTTTGGACTTGGACTATGGTTTTGGCCGCTTGTTTTGGCCCTTGTTTTGCTTCCGTACTACTTTATACTTTATGCATGACATACTCTGAATTTTAACTTCGGGCATTATTGAATGGTTTTTAATTATTTTTAAAGTATTGATACAACTTAGCCTTAGTATCTTTTTAGATAAGCTCGATTTGGATTCGTGTCTTATTTAGAAAGGTGTGGCGGAAGTGTCCCGGCCTGGGTGATCAAATCCGGGGTGTTACAAAGTGGTATCAGAGCCCGAAAACTTTTTTTCGAAACTATTATTTTTCGGCCCAATATAGAGGCCCAAATTATTGAATATTATTTTTAAGCATTTTCATTACTATTTCCATGGAAAAAGAATTTCTATTTTTAAGACCCATGGAAAATATATCTCAAATTTTTGACGAGTCTTAAATCATTATACAATATTTTTGGGGGGATTTGCATATGCATACCTTATTGAATTGTGCAAAATTCTTAATACGTTTAAATCTACATGTTAGATGGATGACCCAGGAATGAATGAGACCATAATGAAACTTATCTGCTGTATGGCCGACATTACCCATGAGCTACGCCATGCACGAAGTGATTCTGCTACCGGCAGGAAACATATTAGTTCATTGGAGGAGAAGGTAGCAAAATTGACCTTAGAAAATAGCCAGCTTATTGAGCGTCAGATTACGCATGAGACTGAGTTTGACGATCTCCGTCATGAAGTCCATACACTGCGAGGTCGGATTTTTGCGCTGGAGGACGTGGTGATTGGGCTGATGAACCAACTCAACCCCGAACCTGAGGAGGAAGAAGAGAAGGAGGATCCTCAGGAGCCGATCGAAATCGAGGAGGAGGACCCCGAAGAGGTGGCGGAGAACCCTCCAGTACCTCTTGACTCCGACGAGGAAGTCGCAGCTGACCATTACATGTTTGGCTATTCGCCCGATTACTTACTTTAGATTATGATGTCTTTATTTCTGCGTTGGACTACATCTTGCTTATCCTACTGTTATTTCGCACCGACTTTTGCTTATCCTACCATTATTATCGTATTGTCTATCGATGTAGTTTTCTTTCCAGTGTTCCTAAAATCATGATTATCGAATGGAATTTAGTATCTATTTCCCTTTTGGTGTCTATTTACGCTTAGAGCTTATGAGCTGAGTCTCTAACTGCATTCTAACTTAACAACTAACCTACGTTTGAATGCGAATCTTACTTCTGCGTGCTTTCTTATCAGAATGCCGCCAAGAGTAAGTCCGAGAATGGAGATCCCAAATAATGAAAATGCTAATGTTCCCGCTGGAGCAAACCAACCTAATCCGGATGGACAAGCTAATCCTGCTCCTAATGCTATGGACGAGCGTCTCAGGACGGTAGAGCAAGTCCTCATTACTCTGGGAAACGTTGAAGTCAACCGGGCACAAGCAGCAGTACCGCTCCAGGCAGCCCGCATAAATTACTTGGGAATGGTGAACCCCTACCAGCCGCCCCATTTCGAGGGACAAGAGGATCCAGCAAAGCTGGAAGACTGGATCCGAACATTTGACAAACTGCTGAACGCCGTCAGATGTCCCGAGAATGAGAAGTTGGGAGTAGCAACTTACTACCTAAGTGGGGAAGCGGACGAGTGGTGGCAGAACCACCAAAGAGGATTGGCTGATGGCGAGCACACCTATCTTTGGGAAGAGTTCAAGGAGATGATGAGAAAGCGATTCTACCCCCTTAGCACGAAAGCTGCTAAATACGAAGAGTTCATCAACCTTCGGCAGGGCACACAGACAGTGCAAGAATATTACACGAAGTTTAAGGAGCTATTCCGTTTTGCTCCAAGACTTGTGCCGACTGATTCTGACAGGGCTCAGAAATTTGAAATAGAACTGAATCTCAACATCAAGAGATATTGGTAGGAGGCCAATACACAACTCTGCAAGCTATGTATGACCGAGCGGTGGCAGTCGCTCATGTGCAACAACTGAAACGCAAGGACCATGGAGAATCGAGCAAGGGCTCGAACAACTTTGATAAAAGGAACCGGAACAACAGTGGAAACAACTTCAGGAAAGGAAATGAGCAAGGGAGGAATGATGGACAAAGGAGGCCAGAGAATAGAGGATTCAATCAGGGAGGCAATGGAAACAGAAGGCCGGAAAACCAAGGCGCTTTCATACCCAGATGCCAGCGGTGCAATATTTTGCATTTGGTGCGAGAATGTCCAAAACCTAGACATTGCTACCGATGTGGTCGAGAAGGCCATATGAAAAAGGAGTGCTGGACAAGAGAGGACCACATCGAGAAGAGGTCGGATATGTTGAACCGTCCTCAGGGAAACAGGCCAGCTGGGCCGAACTAGCAAAACAACCAGGGTCAGACGTTCCCTCAAGCACAGAGGCCACCTCAAAATCAGAACCAGCAAGGAAACCAGGGTGGAGCAATGGGACGCTTGAACGTGATCAATCAAGCAGATTTGGCCGCTCAAGGCGAGGTGATCGGAGGTACGTTCACTGCTTTAAGCGTACCTGTAAAGGTTTTATTTGATTCGGGAGCAAGTTTCTCTTTGATTTCCAGTAGAATTCTATCTGCGTTAGATCTACATGCGCCGAATAACATTAACTTAGGAATCCAGTTACCGTCGGGTATGGTGGTATCATGCTCCAAACGATACGACGACATTCCGATAGTAATCAAAAATACCGAATTCTTCGCGAATCTTATAGAATTTGACCTTAAGGACTTTGATATCATCCTGGGAATGGACTGGCTGACTCAATACAAGGCTGTTATTGAGTGCCAAAAGCAGAAGATCTCTTTGGCGAAGAGTCGAGGGAAGAAGGTCATTTACTACATGCAGCCTCAAAAGAGGCCATAAAGTTTTGCAACCTCATGCAAAAGGGATATCAGCTGTATGCATGCCACGTGCATAACTTGGAAGACGAGGGAAGCAAGATCGATGGGATTCCAATCGTGAGGGAATATCCCGACGTCTTTCCGGAAGATATCCCAGGAATGCCACCTGAACGAGAAGTCGAATTCACAATCGATTTGGTGCCGGGAATCGAGCCGGTATCGAAGGCGCCATATCGTATGGCACCTGCTGAGATGGAGGAGCTGAAAGAATAACTCGAAGAGTTGTTATCAAAAGGATATATCTGACCAAGCACATCGCCATGAGGAGCACCGGTCCTGTTCGTCAAGAAGAAGGACGGCGGACTTCAGTTGTGCATAGACTACAGAGGTCTTAACCAAGTAACAATTAAGAATAAATACCCGCTACCTAGGATCGAAGATCTCTTCGATCAACTGAAAGGAGCGTCAGTATTGTCAAAGGTTGACCTGAGATCGGGATACCATCAATTGCGTATTGCCGAAAAAGACATACCGAAGACAACATTTCGTACAAGATATGGGCACTACGAATTCACCGTAATGTCCTTTGGTCTCAGAATGCTCCCGCAGTATTCATGAATCTCATGAATAGTGTATTCCGAGAGTTACTAGATTCATGTGTGGTCGTATTCATCGATGACACTCTAGTTTACTCAAGGAATGAGGAAGAGCATGCAAGACATCGTCACCAAGTGCTTGGAACATTGAGGAAGAATCAATTATATGCAAAACTGTCAAAGTGTGAATTTTGGATGAAGGAAGTCACATTTTTGGGCCATATAGTATCGGCTAAAGGAGTATCGGTTGATCCTTCAAAGATATCTGCAGTGACTGATTGGCCAGCACCAACTAGTCAGACAGATATAAGAAGCTTTCTTGGACTAGCCGGATACTATAGAAGGTTTGTGAAGGATTTTTCAAAAATTGTAAGACCGATGAACTGCTGAAGAAGGGGTTAAAGTTCGAATGGTCTGCTCAATGTGAGACGTCATTTCAAAAACTCAAGAAAAGACTCACAACAACACCGGTCTTGGCACTGCCGTCAGAGACAGAAGATTTTGAAGTGTACAGCGACGCTTCAAAGGAAGGTCTGGGTTGTGTGCTTATGCAGAACCTGTAATACCCGTAATTTTTATGATATAAAATAGAATTTAATCCGATGAGGAAAGAGGTTTTGTTTCCAAGAACCCGTAAAATCGGAAATGCACAGAAGTCAAAAGACGACGATTTAGAAGCCGACGAATCCAAAAACCGGCGGACTTAAGATTTCGAACATGAAATCAATTTAAGTCGGAATAAATTTAGGATGGGAATCGTAATCCGAGATTAACCCGGAAAATCGAGCCCGGAAATGTGGAAGGATAGAAGTCCGAAAGAGATGAGGAAAAGACCCGACAGATCGCATGGACCGGCCCGGACCGCAGTCCAGACTGGCCCGGTCATGCGCCAACCCCGCGTGGCAACACAGAATGCGGGAGATCGTGCGATCATGGCGATTTCTTGCCAAAAATTCGACTCCCGATTATGGTAAGTAAATTTTGGACGGGGGGAAAGCTTTAAGGATGAATTAGGGTTGATTCCCACCCCATAATCAGTCATCCACAGCCCCCTCTCCACTCCCAAACTCTCCCAAAGCCAAAACACCTTCCGACGACTTTCCGACGACCTTCCTACGAGTTTCCGGCAACCAACGACGACCGAGGAAGGGTGTAGATCAAGGATTACAATCTTTGGATCATTGGTAAGGAATATAGTAGGTCCCTTTCTTGTTTTTAATCTCAATCCTCAATCTAACTTTCGGATCTTTGACTTGCAAACACGTTCGTGGCCGAAGGAGAAGGAAAACGTGTGCGTAGATCCGTTCGTGGTGATTTTGGACGAGTCGAGTGACCCTAGGATGACCAAGGACACCATTACAGTAAGTTGATACCTTTCATATCAATACGGGTGGCTTAGGGGCGTCCGAATTAGTGACTTTGTAACGAAACGTAAAAATCGAACCTAAAATCCCCAACTTGC